>CM023455.1:111538857-112138857 GCA_013339765.2 Haemaphysalis longicornis
AATCAATCAATCAATCAATCAATCAATCAATCAATCAGAGAATAAGCACGAGGAGGGTCAACCACAAAGATTTGTGCGTGTACTGTGACTCATGTGCGTAAATCAATCAATCAATCAATCAATCAATCAATCAATCAATCAATCAATCAATCAATCAATCAATCAATCAATCAATCAATCAATCAATCAATCAATCAATCAATCAATCAATCAATCACAGAATAAGCACGGGGAGGGTCAAACACAAAAATTTGTGCCTGTAATGTCGCTCCCAGGTGCGTACACCGCCGAAGCCTATTGCCGCAGAGTAGCACATAACGACGGTGGTGTTCTGCGCAAAGCTTTTAACAGTAATGTGCGCTGCTTTTGGCAAGGCGTTTCGTGTTTGGCAGAACCAAGCCACCTGCCATATTTTGTTTGAGCCAGCTTGTTGCTTGCCCGGTAATAAGACGATTACGTTCAAGAGATCAGTCGACTGAACCGCAACCATTCGACGCTTTTAGAAAAAGCATTGCCACTAGATACCTATTACAAACCGGTTTCTAAATTAGACGCTCTCTTCGCTGCTTCACCCCTTACCTTTGTCGCCCCTCCCAGGCTGTTGTACAGGGAGAGCGAAGGCGAAAAAAAAAAGCTCTCAACCCACTCCATAGCTGGCGGCCCTTCTATTATTAACACCCCCCGTCCTAGGTCACGCGAACATTACCCAGCAGCAATTTACGAACGTGGTCGATGTCTACGGCACGGCGCCTTAGTACCTGGGCGCAGCCAATGGTTGGAGTGATCACACCAGAGGCCCGTTGCGATCCGCGACTCACGCAGCCTATCTCGAAGCTGACAGAAGAAAAAGGGCTTACTGCTGTAGGTGCCGCCTCCTATTCAGGTGATGCAGCACGTCGGCAACGCGATGAGAAGAAGCACGTACTACGTGAAGACGCCGGGCAGCACTTGCGCAGTGGCGTGTCGGCCTATGCACAAAGAACAGTTCCCTGTTTTCGTCTCTTCCGTGCCTGAAGGACGTGCGCGCCCTTTCAAGGTGTACCATGCGGGGTTCACGTACAGTGAACTTTGTAGAAAAGAAATTCAGCGCCATTCCCCTCTGTAAAGGCGAATGACAGGAAGAGAGCTGTTCGTGGATTGTTGGTGGACCACAAACTTCCGCTTAAACCGTACCGTCACGCTGGGGAAGCGTTCAGCAACATTGCGAGTCGATTTCACTGTTCAACGCACAATATGGGAAAGTGAGTTTACAATGACAAAGCTTACAACGATGACCTTAAAGGGCCATGAAGACAAAATAGAAGTTTTTATTCGAAAGATTTCGTGTTCTACAGTGCCCCCATCGCTTGTCCGGAAGCAAACATGCTTTATTCACGGCGAAATAATCAATTTAACCTAAAATTTTGATTCTCCCGCCAGACAGACAGACAGACAGAAAAACTTTATTTCATTTAACGCCATTCAGGTCGCGCTTGTAGCCGGTGGTATCCACTCACCAGCGACCTCCTTAGCCCTGTCGATTAGCAGGATCCGTTCCCACAAATCCTCGCGCCAAAACGTGTGTTTGAACGACGTTTGCAGTAGCATAATAAGAACAGGTCTTTCTGCTACACTTGGTGTGGAGCGGAGACTTGTTTACTGTTACTCAACCTAGATGGCGCCACCACCCCGCGGCAAGCCGTTATCTGCCTTTGGATTGTTTGTGACTGTATTTAAACCTGGCTTGTTTTTGTTCATGGAGAAAATAATCGTTTCGTGAAACATGGTGCTCGCTCGACAAGTAAGACACCGTCGCTTGCGTCAGTCGGCCAGTGTCGTCTGAAACAAGCCCAAAGCCCCGAATTGCTGTGCATCTAAACCAAGCATAGTGCGCGCAGTACAGTCAGCACTACGCATCGGCACTTCTATGTTGACGTGGGCTTTCGTAACTTCCACTGTTTGTCCCACCCTTCTTACTGATATAAAAAGAATGTACCCTAAATTTAAGCGCAAATAGCTTGTTCGGCAAGCTTATACGCTCTGCCTAATTTGCGTTTGCTTTTGCTGCCTCCGCCAATCGTAGAGCTGGCTGGTATGACATCATAGGTTCTGTTGCGGGAAATGAGCTACTGGGTCCCATGGCCATTCCCTTTTTTTCCTAATTATACAGCTTATTTGAGCGCAGTTTACGTTAAAAGTGGTGTCAACATTGTTCTAACGAGGCAATCTTTTTTGTGAACCAAACTTGCATTTTGTCTTCATGGCCCCTTTAAAGGCCGCTGTACTTCTAAACACAAATGACTTGCTTCGAAGGCATTTTTCAGGAGCAATATACGGTATCTGATGGGGAATTATGAAGCGCTGGAGGTGAACGGGTGGCAAGAGAAAGGGTGTGCCGAAGTAAGCAGGCGTGAGTATGCTTCAGTCGCCCAATCCGCACTTAGATCTGAGGTTTGTCGTAGTAGAACAGGTGGTTTAATCATAGCCATATTGAAAGGAAAGGGGGATAGGACCGAACCCTGTGGTGTTCCGCGGGTACCAAAACGCATGGAGTACGTCGGAGGCCCGTCATCGTAAGCCGTGTGGTCTTTGCGTTAGGAATCCGAAGTGGGAAACGCACAATCTGAGAAAGCCCGCATGCAAAGGTCAAACATACACCAATATTCTAAAGACAGCTCACTTCTGAACACAAATGCGTTGCTGGGAAGACATCTGGCTGTTTTTTTCAGTTATGAGGAGGGACGCTCAGACGTTCTCACATAACAAGAGAATGCATGCTTAGGTGCCCTCGTATGTTTTCGAAGAATACACGCAAGGAAAAAAAATTCCGGGGACATCTCCACTAACCCAAAACCTGGGGAGGGGCGATGCAACTGTATTCTTGGAGCCTTAGCGTTTTTGCAAACGGAGATGAAACCATTGGGGTGTAGAGGTGTACAGCTTTGCTGTAAAAGTCTCGTGTCTTTGAAGACACGAGACTTTGAAGACACGAGAAACGTGACACGAAGCGAGAGGTGTTAGAAAACGAGTGTCCCAGTGGGTTCTTTTAGTACGCGTTACGTTCTAGCGCGAGGCGTAAACGATTGTCCCGAGGTTTTAGTACCGTCACTACATCGACGATGACATGAGACAACAACACGAGACGCCGACTGCACGAGCACGAGACTGCAAGGGGCCTCGCCCATAAAAATATTGAGGGCAGAAGCTTCGAGCGTTCAGAACCAATGCCGTTGCGGCCACCGTGGTGGCACGGCTAAAATTTAGCATCAACGGTGTTGTCTTTTGTTGCTGTAATGCAGCATACGGACAGTGCGGGTCCGCTAAAAGCAATCGTGGGTATTTTTGTCGTTGTTTTTGTGAATCCAGAGATTTGGTCTAGAAGATAGCGACTAGTGGTAATAAGCATTTATTGGTGTAAGTTTGAGGGTAGGGCTTGTGAGTTCAGCCTTCTCTGTTCAGGATAAGTCTATAATATTATTAATAATGCTATCATCCTTATCGATTGGGGAGACCATAGGCAGAAAGTTTTCATTTACCCGTGGGGGATGGGCTGGGGTCACCAACCTGTCTCTCTCTCTGCAGCCTATAATGTCTGTAAGATGATGATGATGATGAAATGTGCTTATCATCATAATCACCATCATCATAGTGTGTATATAAATGGTATATAGGGATTTCGGCGCACGTAAATGATCCCCACATGTAAAAATTACTCCAGAGCCCTCCACTACAGCGCGACTCAAGCCTGGGTGCAGAATTCGGTGCATGCACCATAATGTGAATCTGATTCTGATTTTGAGCGAATCCGGCTCGTCCTCATTTTGAGTACTGAATGATGTATGTACATTTATGACCTCTGCCTGCAAGCGACGCTGTCTTCGTCCCTAAGAAATGTAAATTATTAGGAGAGCTTCTTTTTCCATGAGTAGTCAGGATTGCCTACTGGAAAGAGTAGCAATTGTGAGACACAGAACACTCATGTGCATTTGACAAGCCGCTGATAAAAAACAGCCGAAGGGGTAGCTTAAGACTGCAGCCTTGTTTTCATGCTCAAAAAACGATGCAAAGCAATATAATGCTAGGTGAACATGCAGAAACATATTCATTCCCTGAGCATAGGCTATCCCTAACATTAGACAATGACGGTTAGTAGGCTCCGTCCTTATCTTTAGGAATATAAATTATCCCTGTGTGTATATTAAAATGTATGTTGTGTGTACATAGCGTTCGCATTCAAAAGTTAAAAAAAAGAAGAAAAATACGTATGACACAACCTACGCTGGTGCTTCTAGAGCGCTTGCGGTGCTTCTAGAACATGAGCAGGCTACGGAGAGAGAGAGAGATCAAACTTTATTTAAAGCGGCCCATGTCCGGGCTGCCGAAAATGTGGTTCTGGTGGGCCTGGAAGACGTTCAGGTGGGAATTCCGCAGGTGTCAGGGCCCCGCACGTGGGCAATGTGCCGGGCGAGGCGAGGCCAAAGGATGGGGCGAAGATCAGGCGGAGGAGCGGCCCAGTTTTCCCATGAGTATGGAATGTGGGATGGTAAAAGGTGTGGATGAAGAAAGTGAGGTGATCTCCTGGCGCGAGGACAAGTCCAGTAGGTGTGTTTAACATCGGGATAGGCACCACACACCTGACAGTGGGGCGTGCCATCTCGGGTCATGATATAGTGAAGAACGAGGTCACAAGTGAGGGAGAGAGTCTGAGCCTGGCGGATGTAAGTGCCTTCGCGGCGTGTGAGGTCAGAAGTGGGAGGAGGAAGATTACGGCGAGATCTGCGAAGGTCCTTCAGCTGTTGCCTCCGGGCCTTGCGATGGGCGGCGCGTTCTTCCTTGGGGCTGTAGTCCTGGGGCCAGGGTTGAGGGTCGCTCGGGTTTCGATTTGCACGAGCAAGGGCATGAGCCCTTTCATTCCCTACAATTCCCTGGTGTCCGGGGACCCATTCTAGAAATACGTGCAGGTGACTGTGGGCTGCCATGTAGCATGTCAGCTCGTGATGAATGTGCGCAGGTAAGGAGTTAGTTGCGAATTCTCTGAGGGCAGATTGACTATCTGTGCGGATGGTAATTTGGTCAGTCGAATGGGGTTGCAGCATGATCGAATCGGCAATGGCTTGAATTTCAGCAGCTGTAGAAGAAGGTACATTACAGTGTTGACGGATGGTTTCTTCACGTGGACCTACCGTGACAGTTGTGGCCATGTTGTCGGTAAACGTGGCGTCTGTGTAATATGTGTCATGTGATGGGCTGGAAAGATGGAGGGCTCTACTTCGGCGCCTGCCGGAGTCTGAAGACGGGTCCATGTGGCGTGGGATGGGCTTGACCATTATTCTAGGAATTGTGTCCCATGGTGGAGGTTCTTTTGGTAGAGGAGGTAAGTGAGATGTCGCAAACCCTATATCAGCCAGGATGGTGCGACCTTGGGTTGACGTCGTGAGCCTGTGCTGTTGGGCAGCGATGTGCGCGGCTACTTTCTCCTCAAGAGTATTGTGCAGGGCCGTGTCGTCAAGAAGATAGTTTGGGGCGTACATGGGCACCCCGAGCTCAGTTCGTAAGCATTTCCGGATTGGAGGCTACGGAGATGGAGGTCTAATAGTTAGGTAGGGGCTGTAAGGGGTTCCCTAAGTGAATAAACCGCCCTGATGGTGACACACGCTTCCTCTCCGCTTCCCCCTCCCCACCTCCCTGAAGGGTATTTGTCCACGAGTCATTGTAACCCTGACCTTTGTATTTTAGACCACTTACAACACACCGTCCCTAGAGGTTAGTATTGTCACACCCCCTTACTGTCCACACTGCCAGATGCCAGTACTCGTCACACTCTGCCACTTAATCTGACGCCACTCCAACTCGTCTCTGCACTACTCTATCCTTTCGAATGCGTACCGATGCTTCTTGAGACGACGTCCCATTCGAAGAACCCAATTTTCTTCAGCCTTGGCGTCGTTCGACCCAGCGAGTTGTCTCTCGAGATTTCTTTGGGGCCCGATCATAATTGCTTCTCGTACAACACACGATTTCCACCCTATAGCCTCACTCCACTGACATTCGTGACCTCTTTCGTGACCTTCCATGGATTCATTCCCATGTACGCTAATCTCCCTTGCATCCCCTCCCTTCTTCCCTCAATGGTCTCACGGCCTTCCTTTGGTTCACTAGAAAGTACGACAACAACAGCAGCAACGACAAAACAACTTTTGCCACTCAAAAAGCGCCCCGCTGACATGAACACTGCACTGTAAAGCACTTGTGCCTAATCCGATCACGGCGCTCAGCGTTTATTTTACAATCCGCTTTTAAACGCAGAGCGCCATTCGACAGGTTTTGTTCGAAGAGATTCCAGTCCACCGCTGGCGCTTAACAATGGTGGTGCCAGGTGGCGGTAATTAGGGACAACGCCTCACAATCTCTCTTTCCTCTTCTGTCTTTCCAGCACGGATTGGCCGGCCGCCCCTCCCGGCAGCGCCGACGACGAGCGACCGTCGTCTCCACCGACAACACAGCGCCAGAAAAAGTTGGAGCGACAGGTAACGAGCGCCCGGCGATTTCGCCAATTAGAGGCTTCTTGCCGCGCAGGTGAATACAAACTGTGCAAGTCAACGCCCCCTACAGGGAAACGCCTGGACGATGCGGCCCAAGAGTTGATGGCAGGACGGTGGTTTATTTATTAATGGCCATGAAGGTCAACCAAACAACAATGCGGAAAGCAAAAATACAGTGTACGAATCGGAACACTGCGAATACCAGGAACTGCCTTCGTTTCATCGCCGCATTTCTTATCTAGCGTGTGTGGCATGAGTAACTGGAATGAGTCTAATGCTTCGCTCCTGCTAGAGTTAGGCCTACGAGACGGCGTGGACGGATGGTAACGGTGAATGAGAACGAGAGCGGTCATTTTTCTAAGTTGTTGACAGTCAGGTGTCATGAACGTGTATCTGCACGAGCAGTAATGGTGAGTGAAAAGAGGGTGACCATTTTTCAGAATTGTCCGCACTCTGCCATCGTGAACGTGGGTGTGCTATGTTATTATATGCATGCTCATCGTAATGTTCAGCATTAAGCTTACTGTAGCAATTAAATGATACCGCACTTCGCCCCTTTAAGAAATGTAACCAACCAGCGAAAAGAAACGAGCCAATCAACAAAATCTTTCATTCTGTATTCCAGTCTTCACTCCATTGTGTACCGCTGCATTGCGCTGGCTATCTTTAAACATCAAATAGATTTGGTGGCACTTATTTTCTTCTCTCGCAAAATAAAACAATTGTCATGAGGTGTGCCGAACAATTTTATGAGAACAAAACTCAAAGAAATCATCATCATATTTCGGTCCGTCACTGCTTCATCCAACCTGAAAACTGGATGATGCCTAAGCGTCGCCTTTGAGTGTGCAACGCGATAACGTTATCATACTCGGCGATAATGAAGACTAGAGTGCGCCCGGCACAGGTATGCGACAGCGAATCCTTCACATGTGTATGAAGAGCGATGGCGCGCTACGACGCATTACACCCTAGCGCTCACTTCATCCACACCAGAGTGGTGTCCGCGAGCGGTGAAAACGTTCCGCTCCGAGTCGCATGCTACCTGTTGGGGCAGTGCGTTACGATTCTGTGGTTTCATTGGGCTCCGCAAGATGGCGCCAAGGGGGTTTTTGCATTGTTGGCATCAAGGGAGTTATGCATTGTTTTTGCTTGCGGACAAAAACGCTTATCCACGAGCCTGTGCAGGAAGAACTGTGCGCAGGTTGTGGCGGGGAGCCAGGAACCATGCGGCATTGTAACGGAGTGGAAAGATATCCGCGCAGTCCTCAGTGAGAAAGGCATCCAGCTTCCGGAAGCCCTTGGCTTTAATGTTAACGAAAAAGTGAATTGGACAGCAGTAGAGGTTAGTAAACGAAGGTTAGAATGTTGGTAGGAGAACAACAGAAAAGAATGTGGGGAGACACGTGAACGAGGAAGTCAGACTAGCACAAAAATTCCATAAAGGATTTTATTTATTTTTTGGCGAGGTGATTGTACAGTGGCGTTACGACTAAGGTCGCTGTGCAAAGCCACCCCGTTACAAAGGGGAAGCCGCTAAGCATCATCATCAATTGCGGCAAGGCTGCCGACAACGGCGGCTTTAACGGTACATGTTAAAAGCAGCCGAACTTGCAGCTCTGCGGATGGCCTTGGCTCACATCATCGAGCAGCCGGCACGCGCGTGGGCCATCTTCACGGAGTCTCGGGCTGCACTGAAATGTCTGGCGTCTTTCCCCAAGGATCAGCTTGTGCTTGATGTACAAGCTTTACATCTTCAAGCTCTGCAAGCGCACCATCAAATAGCACTTCAGTGGCTCCCTGCCCCTTGCGGGATAACTGGAAATGTGAAGGCGGACGTTGCAGCATCCACAGCACATGACCAACGCAGATCAAAAATACCGGTGCCATTCTCTCGCAAAGATGCCTCAGCCCTTGCATCCAGTGTGGCATGGAGCATGCAGCGATCGCTTTGGGCAGACGCATCCCGCCATTACGCACCCCTCTACTCTATCGACCCGCATTGTAATTTTAAGATGCCATCTGGACTATCCAAGCATGATGAAGCAGTACTGCACCGCATGCGGTTGAACGTCGCCTACACGCGATACTACTGCTACAAACTCAACCAGTCTTCCTCCTCTGTGCCCACAGTGTGGTGTGCGTGAAGACCTCCAACACCTAATATGTGACTGTGTGCGCTTTACTACACAAAGAGTGTCTCTCGCAGTGTCCCTCGGCCGGCCGCTGTCCGCAAAACTAGAACTGAGGGACGTATTAGGTCCTTGGAACTCTTCCAAACGTGCCGCTCGTGCAACGAAAGCCTTATTGGCATACCTAAAGGACACAAGTCTTGATCAGACTTTGTAATTAGTTAAAATCATATGTATTCCTCTTCATCATTATAATCATCATCGTCATCGCATTCATCTGGCGTAGCAAACCAGGCATCTTAGCTGGGCTGACATCGCCAATTTTCATTAAAGATTGTTCTCTCTCTCTCTCATCCCTGTCAGAGCGAGAACAGATTTTGGGGCAAAAAAATTCCCCCGCATTTCCCCGAGGGGGAGAATGTGAAAGTGCGAATGCACGGTTGTCGGCCCGCTTGCGGCGCTTGCGCTCGGCCCCCGCAGCCCACCGCCTCGCCGCCTTCTCTTCCATCTCTTCCATCGGGTTTGTAGTATCACGTGTACACCACGCAGTTATCAAGCCGCTATAACGCCGCTGAGTCGCCAACGCACGCCGCTGACGACGTAGTTTGAATGCGTTAAAGATATAACGCGCGTCACTAACACTGATATCAGCGTCGCGTCCGTGGCTTGGTCGGTAGAGCGTCGCGCTGCGGCCGCAAAGTCCTCGGATCGAAACCTGGCGCCGGATGCTGTTTCTTTTTTAAATATAGAGGAGCACTGCGGACGCCGACGCCGCCGCCGCCGGCGGTGGATGGTTTGGGGTCGCTTATAAAGTGCATTCGCACTTAAAAGGCTACAGATTTCCTGCAGGAGAAGGCGTTTTATACTAAGTACAGAGATCCTTCCTGCTTCGGCCACTCAAGGATCGGTGTCACCGTTGTATGTTTAACCAATGCAGAAAAGCAACACCACCACCACCACCACCACCACCAACAACAACAACACCAACAACAACAATAGCCAGAACAACAGCAACCCCCCCCACCACCACCACCAACAACAACAATAACAACAGCAACAACGACAACCACAACAGCAACAATAACCACAGCAACAACAACAGCAACCACTGCAGCAACAACAACAGCAACACAACCACCACCGACAACAACAACAATAACAGCAACAACAACAACGACATCATCATCATCATCATCAGCAGCAGCAGCACCACCACCTCCACCATCAACAACAACGACAAAAACAACCACAACAGCAACAATAATAATATCAACAAAACAAACAAAACAACAACGACGACGACAGCAACCAGGCAACAATAATACAGCCAAAATAGAAGCGGAAACAGAACAAGCAACACTGATACCTATAACAGCCTCAAAACTAGTTATCTTTTCTGTTTTTTTAATAATACTAATAATAATAATAAGCCTTTATTCGCATCACGGACATAACGCATACATGACGCTGGAGACCCGCGGAAAAAGCTGCCATAAAGGCAGCTTGACAAGGCAGCTTGACGGCTATTTAAACAATGCCCAATGAAGTAGGCTTTAAACCGGCTCTAAAAAGAACCCCACGCAGCCTTATTTTATGCTCGGCTGAGAGGGAATTACAAACTAAGGTTTTGCGCTCAGCCGTTTAATTTTGTACGGAGCGCATGCCTTACGGGGACATTAAAATTTCTTCTTCAGTCGATGTACTGCTCAAGGAGAGACGGCTGCTCTTTTAGCAAAAATAAACAATCAAACATAAAAAAGGAAACGGGAAATTGAAATCCTGTTTGGAATGTCAGAAGTTACGTACCTATATGCCGTAATTTCATCTCGCAGTTCCCATTTCGTGCATGGCAAAAAGCACCTGGTACGGGTGCAACGACAACAACCTCTCCCCGATGAAAATTGAAATAATTTTTTTTTCTGTTCAGCCACCCGCGCTTGAAGCACACTCAAATTCATTAAAAGCTCAATGGAATAAAATAAAAATAAAGCGCGCGCTTTTCTTATCAACGCTCGCGTATTGCGCCAATATTTCTTGTTTCTAAAAGCACTCAGGTCGGGACGAACCGTAATATTATACACAGCGAATACCTTTCCCACCCTCTGCGCTTCCAGGTCGCTATTACAGAAAGAATGCCCGAAGGCAAAACTCGGAAATGTGCAATAAAAAAGGCAACGAAGACGCAACGGTATCGCAATCAGCCCCCTGAAAATGCTACGACAACAACACAACACATCAACAACAAAGCGATAAACAGAACTCGAAGACCAAGCGAAATACTTTATTTGAATCGCTTCTTATATATCATTTTTTCTTCTTCAACATCACGCGTCTACCTTTTCTTTCTGGCTATAACAGACCAGCGCTTCCACCCCGGTCGGGCGAGGCGAATATATCTCGAGATAAATGAGTTATGTTCATAACTTACCTCTGCGTTCGACCGTCGGTTCCTTCGAATTGGAAGCTAGGTAGAATATTCCCTTCGCTTATTACTTACAACGTTTTTGCTTTTCCTCACCGTACGAGCTCGCTACCTCCGCTCCCCCCAACATCTCAACTCGACCTGCGCGAACCCTTCGAACTTGGAATCACCTCCCGCTTTCATTTTGTACTACTATTTTGCCTCCGTGGTGGATACACCGTGATGAGGTGGAAAGGGGGACGGGAGGTCAGGGAGCGGAAGTTTGATACTAGCGTCGCCTCCCTCCTCCCTTCCCCAAACCGGCCACGTCTGCGATGGCAAGTAGCGAAAATCATTCCGCTAGGCGATCACCCCCTTCCCCGGCCGGTCTTCTGACAGTCTTCGTTATGAAGCAGCCGTCGTATTAAGAATGATGGCCTCAGTCACTCGAGCGAGCCGACACGTAGCACCGTCAGCCTCCAAGGTTCTACCCTGTTCCCTCTCCTTTTCCCGGCCACCTTGTGTAAGCGAACGCATAAGCAGAAAGTCGGCAGACCGGGCGGTTCGGCCCTTTATATATACCGGATAGCAGGATCTATGCGTTCATCTAAGGGCTTGCCAGTACTTTCATCCCGTGTGCTATTGCTTCTGGATGGCCGCCTGGCTGGTCGTTCCTTTACCGAACTCGGTAACTTCCGCTTGGTCAGAAGGCCGGAAAAAAGAGAAAACCCTGATTGCCTCAGTCATCGAGTGTTAGTGGATCAACACTAATGAACGAACTGAAGTTCCGAAACGTTAGTTTGAAGACCAGCACTACTGAGTTAGGCTTAGGGGAACCCAGTGGTGACCTAGGGCTTCTATCTCTTTTTGAGGTGAATGTTTTTCCGTCAACCGAGCCAAGAGCTAAGAAAAATGCGGGGGGATAGTGTGACGACCTGAATGGCACGCGCTATGTTTCCGCGGAAACGTTGCAGTCAATATTCATATCGCTGTGAACTCTGTAGTGAGTACATTCGCAAAAAGCTGCTGCTTCTCTGGTATTTTTCTCTTTTATTCTTGTAGCAATTTATTTTATTCATTTTTAAATGCACGGGAAAGTTGAACCCGGGTGTATCGGGGTCTTCGCACGATTGATGTTGATGGCAAGAGGAGTCTTGTAACCTCCCGCCGCCCTGGAGCGGTTTGGTGTTCTTTCCTCAAGCTGGAATGGCCAGCGCTTTACGCATCTAATTTTTCTTCTCCTCTACTGATTCGAGGAAAATTCTCAAAACTTCGTTTCACCTCTCTCTCTCCTTCTTATAGTAATCGTTTCTCAAAGAAAAATGTGAAATCTAAAGTTCTCGGAAGTGATGTCTTGACTCAAAAGAAAGAAATGCACTGTGATGCCAAAGCGGCGTACATACACGTACGCCGTTACCTCGACAGTCCTGTCATATTTGTCCTTTCTAGCGTCCATTTCTTCCGGATGGCTGACCGATGCAATATCGGGTCGCTCAACCCTAGAGGTGTGACGCCTGTAGCGAACGCACACGCACGGTCGGCATAACGGCTTATCCATAATGTCACGGGCAAGCTATATAGCTACTTTTCGGGGTTAGGCCGAGCTGGAAGTAAATTTTCGGCACTAAACTCTGCACTTCCCGCAAGCGGTGGACGCATTTCGGTGGTTTGGAGTGATACGTCTATTCGCTTTTTGATGCTTCTGTTGCTTTTTCGACCTGGTGCTCGTTTTGCTGCGTGGACTTGATCGCCCTGTCGAGTGCTTGCGCTATCCAGGATCGTTTCAGAGACGAAAAATCTGCGTTGCCATTCTGCGCACAAAAACATTTTCGTTTCGCGTTTCATCGATCGTGTTCTGACCCTGGCCGAACTCGGCAGTTTTGCTACTAGACTTCTTTCCGTGTCAAAATATGCCTCTGCTGTCGTGGTGAACCTAGTCACGTGTAATCTGCTGAGTTCGGCACTTGCGCAAAGCAGGCGGTGACTGGAGTAATTCAACGGTGCGTCGCAGCTTACCGTATGAGCTCGCTTAGAGATCATATTCAGGGAGACGGTGCTCCCACTGATCGCCTATCATGGCCTGAACCTTACACTGCACGCTATAGACAGGCGGACATTGCCTCCCATCGATCACTCTTAACGAAAGCACAGCTATATACACGTGTTCCGGATGCTTCAAGCTCCGACCCTCCTACCAAACTCTACACCGTATTACCAACATAGTACTTCCTCTGTGCATCTTCTTTGACGGCTCCAAGTATTTTTACAACATATTTTTGTATTGCCAATGTAACCCCAACATCGGAGCAATTCCACATCCTGTATACGAGGAATGGGAGGAAATAAACCTCGGAGGTGAGAGCGCCAGCTCAAATGCATATTCTGAAATAGAGACACCACCAACTTGGTTCTGTTTTGAACCCTTACTTTGGACCTTTGAATTTCGAACCATTGGATGCGGCCGCCTGGCCAATTGAACATGCATGGGACGACAGCGCCATATGGCGTGATGGACGGCGCTGATGGGAACGAATCAGCGCGCACACCTGGAGACATAATACCGGGTCGAAAAAGGTTGTAGAGTTAGAAGGGCGGGCTGTTGTTAGAGCACAACGTCCGTGCATTTAGGGGCCTGGTTTTTTAGGTAAAGTGGTGCTGAGACATGGTGGAAGTATAGCGCATGCGCGCGGACACGTGACAGAGATACGGCTCACAGGAGTACCGCTTGTCCTGTGGGCTCACTCATACAGTCCGGCTCACTCATAACGAACACATCGGGAAACGGAGATCAGTCCCTTATATCCGTTTTTCGCTATATCTGGACATAAACTCTATGTATACAAATGGTAACGGGACATGAAGGTTTGTTCGTTATAGCCGGGAGTTTGTTAAAACCGGGTTTGCTATGAGTGGGCTGCATTGCATTTCGTATTGTCGCGCTGCACCTCCATGATGTCCCACACGCGTGTTCGCTGTTCGGGCGGCCACCGTACGTGTCGAATAAGTTCATCATGGGCATTTGTGGAGAGAGGGGGAACGTGCATCATCACCTGGCTGCTTCGGTGGTGCCCTCAAATAATGGCGCATATCCACGCGGGGGGTTGCCAAAGAAGCTGCCTGTAAAGACTGGGGCGTGATTCGGTTTAGTATAGAGAAAAAAAAAAGACGCGGGAGGGAGAGGAACAAAGAGAGAACTAAGAACCTTGGAATATAAAAGAAGGGTTGGGGAAGAAATGATGAATGAAGAAGTAGCTGTCTAGCAGGTAAAAACGACCTGTCCTCGCAACAAGG
Organism: Haemaphysalis longicornis; assembly: GCA_013339765.2. Lineage (NCBI taxonomy): Eukaryota > Metazoa > Arthropoda > Arachnida > Ixodida > Ixodidae > Haemaphysalis > Haemaphysalis longicornis. The sequence goes on from CM023455.1 coordinate 111,553,203, forward strand.
CAATGAAAGGCGAGCACGACAACTGCGCGGCAAACGCCTAGAACCGAAGCACCTAGGGAGAGAGCTGCAATTGATAACGGGAGATTAAGCCGATTAAAAGTATATTCAATGTGCGGGAGTCGCATGGACATGAAAAGGAGTTGGTGTCGGCCGTGGGGATACATGAGTTGTCATCATCATCATCGTCATCGTCATCGTCATCGTCGGCATAATCATAATCATCACAATCGTCATCGTCATGAACCCGCTTGTTTCCACTTCAGCACGAATGACGTTGCCATGTCCTTCCAAGTGTTCCTGTCTTGCGATGCCCTAGTGCGCTCTTCGCCTCCATAATTTTCTCATTGCATGCCGGCATCGACTTTATAGTACTTGCGGAACCTCATAAGGGATAGAACGAAAAAGGGACTAGAATCCAGTTTCTGCAAAACTTCGGGGCCATCTCCACTAACGTGAAACCTGGGGAGGGGCGAAGCATGCAGTGTATAAGTGTATTCTTGGCGCCTTGACCTTTTTGGCAATCGAGATGAAACCGTTGGTGGTAGAGGTACACAGCTTTAGTGTAAACGTCTCTTGTCTTTGAATCACGAAGCCCTCCAGCGTGAGGCGTAAACGAGTGTCCCGGTGTTTTTTAGCTCGCGTTACGTTCTAGCGCGACGCGTAAACAAGTTTTCCGGTGTCTTAGCGCCGTGACTACATGACACCATGATTACGACGACGAGGGTAACAGGAGACGCTAATAGCCCCAGCCCCTACGGGGCTTGGCGCCTAAAAGTTGAGCATGTGGTTGTCTGGTTTGTTGGCGGTGAGGAGTCTGTTCTCGAGTATCGCGAGCTTTAATTTCTTGTTGCGACTTGACCATTAGTGCAGTGTGGAAGATGTGCTCCTTATAACCCCTGCCTGTCTGGGGCCGAATTCTCTAAAACGACGGGGCGTCGCTTTGAAACGACGGGGCAGCGCCATGCAAATGCATGTGTTCCGGGGATGGGGGCCGTCGCTTCGGGGGAAGCTGTGCACTCAGTGTGAGCCACAGAAAAGCACTGTGGGAAGGGCGCGAAGCGACATCTGAAACGATTGGGGGCAGTGGGTGTCGCTTCGCGTCCCTTGCCACAGTGCTTTTCTGTGGCTCACACTGCGTGCACAGCTTCCCCTGAAGCGACGGCCCCAACCCCGGAAACACATGCATTTGCATGGCTGCCCCGTCGTTTCAAAGCGACGCCCCGTCGTTTTAAAGAATTGGGCCCTAAGCGATCGGGAGTTCATGGGGAAAGAGCATGGAGTTCTGTGTACGTGGCATGTGTACTCCAAGAAGTGATGCCGTGGTTGGGCTGCGGGAAACACAGTGGACCGTTCGTTAGCTGCCCCCTACTTTGCTACGCCATGGCAGAAATAGCTATGGACCAAGCATTAGACCCGATGGATAGTACTGATAAAGTCCGAGAATCGCAGATTGGGAGCATCAGTGTAAATTTACGAATACAAGTACAGTCATTTACCAGTGAAACTCGAACACGGAAGTATGAACCAGAACGCGCAAAATCAAAGAATGTGGATTGTGCAGATCAAAAAACGATAGGATAGTGGTATATTTGGAAAGAACACGTTTCTGGGACATTGTTGCTGTGATAAAGCCACGGGACGATCTGACTTGTCTGGAAAGAAGTCGCGCTATTTGCGTGTTGTGGTTCATATTTTCGGGTTAGCGTTTCATTTGTCTGTGACCGTACATGTCCCAAGATGATGCCGCTCCCTGCTGTTTTGGATCTGCATGGACAGGATTCTTGGTGAAGTTAGTTGTTCCGTAATGCAGACGGGCTTCAGAGTTCTGGCTATGCAAGGTGTGGGAATACGTCTGATCGAAACCAGTCGGGTTGTCTACTATGAGAGTGTTGGGAATCCCTTGTGGCATTGAAAACGTAACGGAGCACTCCCACCGTGAATTCTCAAGTTGCTGAACTATTCTTTCCAGCTTCTTTCTTTCTTTATTCGACATCAGACGTGTTACAGATGTCCAGAGCACAGACAAAAAAAAATTCCCCGCATTTCCCCGAGGGGAAGAATGTGAAAGTGCGAATGCGCGAGTTGAATTTGCGCGGTTCGGTAATGTTCGCGAAAGAGAGATCACACACACACACACAACTACAAAGAAAGAAAGATGCATTTATTCACAGACACCTATTTGTGTTGTCGTTGTACTTGATTGCTAGAGCGGATCTCAGCTTTGAAATTTCGTGTCAGTACTCCTTTAAGCGGGTGCATTAGCCCTTCTCACGCCCGATTCTTGGCCAATCCCCCACGTGGGTATGTGCCATGTCAGCGGCCAGGCAGCGCGCGCCCATCTCCCCCCGTTGCCAAGGAAGACGAGGAGATTCCTGGCCAATCCCCCACGTGGGTATGTGCCATGTCAGCGGCCAGGCAGCGCGCGCCCATCTCCACGTGCGCGGACATCGCCGGTGGACGCAGGTTCAGGGTCGCTTAAGAAGTGCATTAGCACTTAAAAGCCTCAAAGGATTGGGCTTGACGAGGGTCTGTGCCCCTTCGTCGGTTGTTTGTTTACAGTCAAACAAACAAGGGTGCTTAGCAGCGGGAGTAGCACAGAACTATTATAAAGTGGCACAGAATTATTATAAATGGCATGAAATGAGAGCAAGCTTTACATAAAAGGAAAAAAAAATACCGCGATAATTTCTTTTTCCGAATTGTAACATAATGTAGGCAATGCGCACAGTACGTGCGACGAAGATAAACCAAAGAACTAATCAAAGCACTGGCAGTCATAAGGTAACAAACAATTTACATGACATAAAGTGCAAACATACAGCAAAGATACCAGAAACCAGGGTAAAAATAAAAGAACAAAGAAACCGGAGCGTGATGGGCAAAGTCCAATCTCTACTATTTGAAAGGCATGCACTATTATTTATTTGTGTGATTATTGTGCAAACTGTGTTTAGAAGAGTTGGTAGCGTTCTAAAGAGTTCTAAAGTCTTGTCACACATAACTATTCTGTGACAAACTTCTGCGTTTGTAGCTTCTTTGGTTGGGTGAGGTGCTATGCAAAAAAAGGGGATTTTAAAAGTGAGGGCTGCGCGAAGAATTTAAAAGCGCTGGTCATGTGGCGAAGCCACTTTGTTGCGATAGAGCCAAGTTTCTGATGATGTGAAAACCCAAAACGCCTGTGTAGAGATTTCGGCGCGCGTTAAATATTCCCAGGTACCGTATTTATTCAAATATAAGGCGAGTTTTTTTCCTAAACCTGTAGTCTTGAAGTGACGTGCCGCCTTATATTCGAAGCTCACTACACATGGCGATGTTTTTTACTCTGTGAACTGCACGGTCGCCTTATAATCGTGACCTCCTTACAATCGAACAAATACGGTAGTCATAATTAATCCTGGCTCCTCCACTACAGCACGCATCAGGCTTAGTAGGGACGGCTCAACCGTCCTTGCGCCCTACTAGCCTGGCCAGGAATAAAATGTTTCTCTCTCGCTCTCTCAAATCCAAATTTGAGTTTGATAGCGCCAAGGGTACGTTGAAGTGCGGCGGAGTTCTTTCTTCGAACAACGCCCGGTGACGATGGTGTATTCCCTGTCCGAGTCAAATTCGTCCGTCATGAACCCTTTTGAAGGTTCGTGGCAGCCAAGGGATTCCAAAAGGTCGGCTCCAGGGCAGTGGTGGTTACGCTGATTGTTGTGCATTGTCTGGTCAACAGAGGGCGACATCATCTCCAATCCCTGAAGGCATCTTTCCGACAAAACAGTCGCCAAAAGGGATTAGTAAGACGGGAGGAAGGGGGCGGGGGGTCAATCAATAAAAATGCTAGTAAAAAGGTAGTAGCGGTTTGTATTTACTAACTCCTTACGAACTTTACTACCCGCAGAACGGTACGTAGGTCCTGCCACGAAGTATGAAACCTAAGTGTTATTGTTACCAGTCTTGACCGTGCACTTAGTAACTGCCGCTTGTTTGATCCAAACATTCAGTGACAGTGCTATGAATTAGTGAACATAATAACTACAGCACGTTTCTTACTCTACATCACAATTTAAAAGTTTTTGCAAATCAACGTATTGGCTTGTATACGCTCAGATGAAAATTCATAATTATAGAATTCTCGCTAAAATATTTGATTTTTGCGACAAGCACACCGACTCTATCAGAGGTCTTTCCACTGCGGGCTATAAGAGCAAGAAGTGCAATGTACTTCGAAGGTACATCAGCTATACTAGCTCTCCTCGAGTAACTGATTGGATTTTTTTTCTGTTTTTCGGGCAGCGCTGTTACCACTAGTCGCTGCGTGCTGAGATGTGGTTTTATAATAAATTCTTAATTTATTTGTGGGATACGTGCCTATTGATTTTGCCTATGTCGTGCCGCGCGCTCAGGTGATCCACATTGTCACGCGTACGTTTTTACCAGGTTATGCATAGCAAGTTAGTAAAAGCACTAAGTACCTCGTGGATACTTTGAACAAGCAACTGGTCAGTGTTCTGTTAGTAAGTGCCACGACCTTTCTTTTTAGGAGTGTAGTTTTTCGGGGGAAGTTTTGCGAACATTTTCGAATGCCCTGCTGGATTCCTTCATGTCCGTGGAACCCCGTTTGAGAAGCACTGGTCGAGACATCAGTAAAAGTTTACCGTTTGCGAGAAAGCCTCAAAAACTCAGCTGAGGCAGCACCGCACAAACATAAACGTACCGGAACTGGGCCACGTTACCAACGGGTGAGAGTGTCTGTCATACGTTTACGGTTTGTGCGAAGATTATCGAAACTTGAAGAACTACTTACCCAAACCCAGCAGTTTCCCGCCGGCCATAGTTAAGAAGTATCCTGCAAAACCGGGGCGTTTACAGTTCGCAAAATTCTGCTGCTGACTACACTTACGTTTGTGCAGCGCAAATCGATACTGTTCGCTTTCCAGAAATCTTTGTGTTTGTTATGCGGCCGTAACTTCGAAACATATTGCACCTGCTTTATGTTGACGTTATTTAGACGCTTTTACTGCTGCGTTGGCTGTCACGCAAACATGGCGGGTCGTAGAACTGCTCAAAAATGGTCTAGAAAATGTTCTCCCCCCTGGAATCCTGCGTCACGCCAGTGATACGACTCAGAGTTGCAATAAAACCCGGTCTTAAAAAACAGGGCTCGCCGGCAATATAGTTTTAAGTGTTGCAACTCACCCTGCGCTTGTGAGGCAGCAATGCGTCCACGAAAGTGCGATGCGTTGAAAAATTGCAAAACAGAAATGCCAACAAAACCAAAAGGGAAAACAAAAGGGAAACAAAAAGGCAAAACCAAAACGTGAGGTACGTAAATGGTTTTCCAGCCGTTCTGGAGGTAAGCAAATGTTGTAGCGAGACCGAATATTGCCTTCGGGGCTGTAAAGCGTCGGCATGGAAGCGGCGGAACTCATTTCGGCCGTTCTTTTGGGTTCAGTTTGCAGAGTTTAGGCGAGCACTCGAAAAGTTGCACAACCTGCAATATTGCCTCAGAGTCGTAAACACAAAATAAATGAGAATTTTTGCAACGATCGCAACGAAAACTGAAGACGCGGTGGAACTCGAGAAAACTGGTTATAAAATGCAAAAAAATTGGATTGGAAAAACCCGAAGATTCGCGTGGGACGCTAGGACGCACGAAAACTAAATTTGTACATTTATTTCGAGGTTTACGAATCCAAGTAAACAAAATGGCTGCGAGTTGAGGGCGGATGTGTAGCCTCAGAATTGAATTCCTGTAGTCTTTTTTTTATCCTAAACTTACCTGCACTGGCGCACGTAGGTTGTTGTGTTCAGGTTTCATCAGGGATACAGCAGCCGGGCCTGATAAACATGCTTGAAATTTTGACGCTTGCAGTAGTTGGACCTAGGCACTTTATTCCGAAGCGGGAAAGCGAATTGTGTGGCCGACGAATGAAATCAAACGAAATTTCGTGCGCAGGTACCTTGATAACCAAGAGAGTTGCCTAGGCAAAGTAGCGTACAAGTTTGAACCCAGGTGTGTCCAGCGCAATAATAAAAACAAAATAAAATACACAAACCGGTGACCGGCAGATTTAGTAGACGGGAATATCTAGCCGAAGGAAGACTGTAGTCGAAGGACGGACGAATGGACTTCGTGCTAATTAGGGTCCTTGGCAAAATAAGCTTGTTCCCAAAAGGTAATGTCAAATGACAAATAAAAGATGCAATAACAGGCAACAGTGGCCCGCTTTATAGACCCTTTCCAGAAGGCAGAGAAATGCGGTTCCGTTAAAAACGGGTATTAAGTTATTATTTAGTAGCCCCTATCTGCATTCGAAAAGTTTCCCCAACCTGAATATCGCTTGAGCCGTTTGAAGGAAGCGGCTTAGTGAAAAACCACGAAGAACGCTAATAAGCACACTAACAGAGTAGGAAGTGAGCTCTAACCTCGCTGATACGTGCTTGAGCGGACTGCTAATGAAAACGTATGAACGGGAAAATATACCCCTTCAACTAGTCTTGTACTAATTTAGTCACGCTGACATTGATCTGTCGTGCGCCTGAAATTGTCACGGACGAACTGGGTGGGAAAAAAAAAAATTGCCGTAGTTGGACGCGGTTAAACCAAGTTTGTCGAACATAGCTCTGTTTGTCGCTCCGGGAGAATGCAGTGAACACACGCATAAATGAACCGCTAAACAACAACAACAACAACAACAACAACAACAACAACAACAACAACAACAACAACAACAACAACACAAAACAGAAGTTTCTCGGCGCAGTGACCGGTCAAGATGTGAACGCGCAGTGAACTTGAATGCAGCCAAAGCTTCCTTGCATCTTTTGTGATGGCACCCACTGTTACTCTTTCCCGCTTGCCACTTGACACCCCCTTTTCCTTGAAACTAAAACTAACGGGAGATCAGACGCTTTCACTGCGGAAGCGCACGAGGCGTTGGCTTGGCATTGGCTGAGCTTGAAGGTCAGCTTGATGCTATACTCAGGTACAACTTAAGAACGGCAACGGAAGTCGCCTCTGTGCTTCGTCACCGCGGCCAGACGTTACTCCGCGCAGCGAAAGTAGTTCGTTACTGGGAATATTTTGAGCATGGAACGAGCAGTTTTCGTGATTTTTTGGACTTAATATGCTTATACCACTACACCGACGACAAACAAGCTACGTGAAAAAAGGCAGACGCTATCACGCACTCATAGCAATCTCCTTTCAATACGCGCGCGCCCGTTGACATCCGGGTCTGCCGCTTCGGCGGAGTGATACCGTGCATGAGCTATTACCGTTCTTAACTTGTTGCCGAGTATACGAGGAACAGGAAATTTTCTGTGTTTGCACCTGGAGTAATAGAGCTTTCGCTCTAGAAGCCACCAGGGGTATATTTTTTAACAGGGACTGAATACACTCAGTGTAAACCCTTAAAGGGGTCCTGAAATGCCTTCCGCCGATGCATGGATGTAGATGTAACCAAATAAAGCAATGTATTAGCAATCTCCTCCTGCAAGAATTTTGTTAAAGCGATGAGTATTAGCTGAGAAATCGTAAATCAAAAACCGCGAACTATCGTCGCGCCGTATTTCCTCCTCCTTTCAACTGTTTCTTCGCTGTTGGCCTCCCCTCCCATGATGCTCCGCTCCTCAGCGGTGACGTACTTCCGCTATTGCGCTCCCACAGACTGCCGTCTGCTACGGGCCAGCTCTTTCGGCTTTTTCATCTCTGTAGATAACACGGAGACAGGCTGGAAAAGCGAACGAATGACCTGGCCGCATGTGTGCGGCCTGGCCTTGCCCTTTCGCGGTGTACGTAGCTGCAGGGCTGCAGTTGGTATCGGCGGCGAACTCGCAGCCGCGTGGGGAGAATCGTGCGCTCGTTCCCTTTGGTGGCACCGCGCACTGTTTATCCAAAAAGCGCGGTCTCAGATGTGGCCCCGCTGGTGCCGGGTGTTATTTTGCGGTGGTTGTAATTCCTACTAACGGCGGCAATGTGAAAAACGACATTCCAACCGACACAGAACCCGTGCACAAAACGCGCCGGATCGGATCGCTTTATCAGCGGCGATGAACGTGAAGGCGAAGAGCAAACCAACGCTGCACTCGATCAGCGAGAACCCGTGTTCTCACAAAGCTGCACCCATGTGTTGCATTCAACACTGACGGGAAAGCGTTTGTTTGCACTTGTTTGGATAGTCGTAAAATGTCCAAACACTCCGGCACTCCGCTAGCAGATCAGCCGGCGAGACATTTCGGAAAACATTTGACAGATGGCGCCGTATGCATTAGTGTGTCGCTACGCATAACTGATGAGACGCTCTACTAAAACTCCCCATCGCGGTGTCACGTAGCGGGACGCAAAAACTTAGCGTTTAGCGTATGCAAAGGCCACAAACGCTGTACTAAAACTCTATAGCAGCAAAATAGCGTGCGTATGTGAAACCGCTTGCGTTTACAAAAGCCTGCACGCCGAGCGCTTACGTTTCAAACCTAGTGACATCGTTTAATACACTGGCAAGCACAGTGTAACGTAGTCAGATATCAACCGTATGCTCAGGCGACAAGCAAGAGCTTGTTTTATGTGGGGCGGAGATTGCGCATAAAGGCCCGTTCGCACTTGCGACGAAAGCGAGTGAGAGCGGCAGGAATTCCGTCGCTTTGTCGCGCGACGATCGTTTTTTGTCGAATGGTCGGAACAAATTTTGGTTGCGCGACAGAATTCCCGTCGCTTCGCTCGCTTTCGTCGCAAGCGGAAATGGAAAGTTCTGCCGCTGCCGTCTGCTACGCAGCTCGGAGGTAACCGCGCGATCTGCTCGGGCCGGATGAACGCGCACACTCCCGCACGGCAGAGCCCCAAGCGGCAGACGGCCGCGTACAATCGCATCCCGGCGCCCGCCTGGTAGCCCGCCCTCGGTACACTAGCCAGTATATTTCAGGCACTATATTGGAGGAAAGATTTTTGCTTCCGATGAACCTAGTTCTTGCCCCTGGTTTTTAAATACGTGAAGTGGTTAGCACGTCGTCCTCACGCAGCTCTGTATCGTCGTAGCAATCGCTGATTGTCCGAACGAAGCTTGCAGCTAAGCCAATGCAGCGACCGAAGCTGTGTGTGTGTGTTGTGCATCGCCTCCTGTGTGTTGTGGACGCGTTCGTTTCGCGATGAAATGCGACATTGTACTTCTGCGGGTGGATAGTGCTTCCCCATGGTCTGGATTATCTTTCTCGAACGACGTACCACTCAACACCTCGCATGGGGTATGTGTAGTGTGCCTGGCTAAAAGCCTTCTTCGCTTGCGCGCCAGAGTTGTGACTTGCTGCTCGTCCCCGCAAACCGGGTGTGAGGTGAGTGCCGTATTTACGACGGGCAGGAGGAGGCAACTCATCGTCTGTCAATCGCGGTTCAGACTTGAAACGCATGTTGTGACGTTGGCGTTCGTTCGAAACGCATCTCTGGATTGTTTTGAAGTTGAATAAAATGTACGCGTCAAACCCGGGCATTCGGCTCAGGGCGTTCTCTGCGATTGCACCAAAGAAGTGCCACGGGACTTTCTTTATGGTACGTACTCACGTAAGATAAAATCCACGTCGTGTTATGGCCGTGTTGCATTCAATTCAATACAAACGGTTAAGCGTTTGTTTACACTTGTTTCGTTTGTCGTAAAATGTCAAAGCACTCCGGCACTCCGCTGGCAGATCAGCCGGCGAGCCGACGCTGAGCAGACGACTCATCTCTTTGCCGGAAGTGCGTGAAAAAGCCGCCCAATAGCAGGATGTCTAGCTCATGACGAACATCTGGGAATCGATGATGTAGACATGTGAAGATGGCGGCGTCCAAAAACACGAAGGAAAGGGTGAGAAAAAAGCGACAAACTTTGCAACAAAAGTGTGAGCTTTCCGCTGCGCGTAAAAGAGTAATACTTGGCACAGGTGACGTTGGCGACCCAATCTAGCGATTGCGCTAGTTCATTTAGTGTGCTCAAAATGCCTTTCAGGGCCCCTTTAATGGCAGGGCCAATATGCGTGACGCTGCACTGTGTGCACTAGCGTAAGTAGTGTAGGTTCCAAGAATGGCCCTGCTGTATTTCAAGGGGAAGATGGATTCCGATTCTGGACTCATTGTCTTTTCTGCCGGTGAGACACTGAACGAAATACCTCTGGCCTTCGCACCGATGTACGCCATCCATTCAGTCTAAAAACTCTGTAATATGCTTTCCACAATTAGTGATAAAGACTGCAAAGCTTGAAATGAATCGAGATAGATTAAGGTACAGATTAAGATGGAATATTATTGGTTTGGGAGTAAGGTAGATGTAATAGATTGGGGTCGATTGAGAAGGATGATGGTGAATAAAGGACAACTGAGGTGGATTAAAGACCATAAAATAGCGTGGCTGCGGTGTCGACGGGTAGACAAGGACATAAGCGGTATCGTTACAATATAACGCCGGTATTCACGTTTTAAAGGGACACTGAAGTGATTTGTAAACATTGCGGGATTACTAGCGCAAATTGTAGTTCGGAGTCCGTAGGCATTGTTTCGACCACTCTGGCCGCGTTTACGCGAATTTATTTAGTAGAAAAATCAATTCGAAAATGCTGTCCTCCTCTCTTTACGCTCGCCCATTTTCTGTGGCGTTTCGTGTGACGTCAGCAGGAGATGAGCTGGAAAATGGCTGCGCTACTGCACGGTTCGCCGACCACCCCGACCTACCGATCGAGTCAGTCGGCCCAGCGTTTCGTCCGCCGGCCGCCGACGGGTCGTCGCTATTCGCTCGCTTAATTGAAACTAAGCCACGACACCTTTGTGAATGAAAGAATGTGCCTTTCCTTACTTTGTTAGTTTGTACACTGTGTCAAAACTCAGAGTCCGGGTCGCTCCACACAAGCGCTGCACAAGTGCACATGCGACGCTTCGCTGACTTTACGCTAGTAGGAAAATCTAAGGCCAATTGAAGGCGGGAGAAAGAGTCAGCGAAGTCAATATAGGTACTAAGAAAATAAAATCAACTGAAAACTTTTACCGTACAGCGCAAAACTAGGGAGGGCAGGAAGCACTTTTTGCGCTGGGTAAACAAGCACAGCGGTCAGCAGCACGACCGCACATCTGCGAACGCTTTCCGTCAAAGAAATGCAATTGATAGACGTGAGATATTGTGGAAGTTTGGGGGACACTTACTGCAGGAGTGATATACAACAATAGTCACATAAAGTACTTAAAATGCTTAAAATAAATAAAAGTGTAAACTGGTCATACATTATAAAACTTATATATCCAAGCACCGCCAGCGCCGGCTCGTGGTCTAGTGGTCTGAGGCGCTGAATCTCTGTTTTGAAAGTCGCAAGTTCGAATCCCCGAGGGAACATGTATTTTTTTTTTGTAAGTTGATTTTTCGTATGCGGCCGATGTTTCCTGAACTGAGTTCCACCATTTTTGGGCCGTAATGTTCACTGCTCCACGAGCGAGATCGCAGAACGCGCGCATACTGACCAATGACGCGCTAGCGAGTTCTCGTTGGCGTGCTGTTGCCACAAGCACCGACTGCTTGCGGGCAGTGGCCCAGGCCTGAATCAGCACACCCTTGGCCTGCTGCGAACTAGCTTTTTACGAACAGACATGAGTGAGGCAAGCTCCGAATATGCGGGAAAAGCGCATGGCATTTGAGAGTCTGCGGTGACGCGGAGGGCGTTCATCCAGTGCGTAGGCCTCGTCTAGTGATTCTACGATTCCAAGATCCGCCCTGGGAGGTTTATCTTAGACATTTGACAGCCGACAACATGGCAGAAGCGCGGTATGGCGATAACTGAGATATCGAGAATGCCCATCCAACAACGCCATCAGATGTCAAGCATGTTGTTTTACAGAACCGAAACCAAAACCGAAACTTGTTTGATTTCTAACCTTGGGCATCGTCCAATCACGGTGCCCCCCCCCTCCTGACGTCACAGCCTTTAGTTGGTGCGGCCGCCGCAAACCGCGCATAGTAGTTTTTCTTCTTTCGCGCTTTGTAAAATAATTACCGATTTGTCAACCGGATAAACGATGAATAGTGTGTTAATTTGAGCCAGTCTACACAGTGCAAGCAAAAACGGCAGCTTGACAAATTCACTTCAGTGTCCCTTTAAAGGAAGCAAGCAGACTTACGTGTCTCGGAATTCATTTCTACCGTTTCTTTCACTTTGGCAGAGTAGCTCAATTGCGGGACAGACAGGAGTACGCAGACATACCAAATTTCTCGCATTTATGTCGCCCGAAAAAGTTTCCCGTTTTTACGAAGTTGTTTGTGTTTGTCACGCGCATGCTCACTAGACCTGCTGGCCGCTACTCTCATTCCTACAAAAACCAGGGCCAGCGTCATTCTCAAAGTTGTCGCAGGCCTCATCTCGCATTAAAGTGTCCATGCGAGATAGCCGCCGAGATTGGGAGCCCTTACATCTCCATTCAGTCGCTATAATGGCCGAGCGCGTCACACAAGGGTCATAGTCCCGACACTTATTTACAGTTCCGGACGCTTCCCCAGCGCTTTTCCATGCATCGTCCGACATGACAAATTGTCCTTCCGTTGTCAGCTACGCAACTGTAGAAGGGCTTTGTCGCCTCTGCCGAGAGAATAATGAACCGTGCACGGAAAAACACCCATTTTGAGAACACGGACTCTGTTACGCTGACAAACAAAAAGCACAGTCCAAGTGAATCCGCAACCAAACGGCGTCTGATGGGATATGAAGTTGAAAATGAAATGGAAGGCGGGGGCTTTGGAGGACTGTTATAGTTTTGAATAAAGGAATAGTCCCAAAACATGGTGTGTACTTTGTTGATCACAGAAGCTAAGCGAGTGCACGCGTGCACTCTCGCGGTACAAAGCAAGATTAACCGGTTCGCAGTGGAAATGAGTGCAAGAAACAAATCAACATTGTTTGTGTTTGGCCATTGTGCATACTTCTCAGTTAATTAGATTAATGAACCTTTCTGGGACTACAGTTTTGAGTAAGAAACCGACAGGGAGCTGCTCGTTTCACGGTGGATATAAAATGGCTTGGGAACGGCAGCTTTTCGCTCCGTGACACCTGCTGAGATTAAACTTCCAACTGCTATGTAGTCGTTCCGACAATTCAACGCCATATGATTTGTTGAAGCATAGTTTTAAATAAACGCGAGTTACATATACCGTTTTGTGCAGCCATTTTTCTCCCGTAGATACATGCGTTCACATCAGACGGGAATCCCGGATTATTCACAATTCTATGGTGCACTAATTACTTATATAGTAAAGCCCGCTTATATCGAACATCGAGTAAATGGAGCTTTCAATAGCTCCCCGGTACCACACGAAGTACAACCGGTTATACCCAATTGCAACAATACAAAAATAGGGCCAACCGGCAAAGAGAATTTTGTCCACACGAAGGTGGAGAGAAATTAACGGGAAAGACTTTCTTGCGACCCACCGCCAGGGGTACGAGCCCGGGGGGACCCCTCTTGTCCCCCCTAGGAAAAAGCCGGATAGGGTGGTTGTTGGGAACGGGAACTTGGACATCGGAATGGGTTGTGGGAAAAAGGGTGGGAATGAGGGAAGCAATTTTGCTCCGATCCTTTTGTCTGACTCTCTTCCAAGACTGATTGCTCAGCGAGGGCATCAGACAGTGCCAATTGCCAAATATGCCGCCCCTGCCACGGGTGGGTTACCGCTCACCCATAGGGTCCGATAACTGGGCCCCAACTATCGGAGACAGTAAGTACCCTATTTAGTGGCGACGGTCGGGCCCCCGCCCCCAGCTCTGCGGCCGGTGCGTACTAACGTCCTCGATCAACTGTCCCGCACCAGGCACTCACGAATCACCACTGAAGCTTTCCACTATACACGGGTACTTGCAACACCTGCTTTTCACGGTCTCCGGACCCCGGAAGTTTGTATGCGAACGTGAACTGAAATCCATGTTGGCAAGCCAACCACGTTCGCAAGGGCTGTTCTGCGAGCCCTTTTCTGATGTCCTCCTCTGTGCCTACTCTTTCGCTCAATGGAACAAGAGTCTTTGGCATTGCGTGGTGTAGCAGCTCGGCAGAGGAGATCGGTCCCGGGCCTACTAGCCGTTACTAAGCCAGGAGAGTTTCCCGGTCGGTGTACTAACCTCACCTTTCCTCGTTTTCCCCGTGCGGAACACCCAGTAGCTCGTGGTAGCACGTCCCGTGGCAGCCAGAGAAGATCAATCTATAGGCCCCTCACAGCAAGGTTACAGGGGGGCGCGACCCCCCCCCCCCCCCCCCGGCCTCATACGGACTGTACAACATCTGGCCCCATGACATTTGGTTACAGGGGTATGTCACTCCCCCCGACTTATAGCGATCAGGTCGCTGGCCCCGCCAAAGCTTGCGGTTACAAGGGTCGCCAGTCCCCCGGCCTGCAACGGTTTCCCGAATTTAATCGGTATTCCCAATGCAACGACTGTACGCTTGCGGCACTTGCTACTTTCGCAACTTGACTCCCCGGCCTCCTCCCACGCTGGATTACAGGGGTTCGCCATTTTCCCCCAGCCAAAAAAGTCATAGTTGATCGATCTCGATCCGCTTTCCTGCTTCAATCGCATCACCAAGTGCCGGGCTGACACCCGACCGCCCGACCTCCGCGTAGGACCTGATTCCACTTGTACCAGGAACCTCCGCAGTGGCGGCCGTTTTGCACGCTCCCTAGGCAGGGATTGTGCGGCCTCCCCGATTCCTCGAGGAGGTCTCGTGGAATTACCGTACTTCCACGCTCTGGCCCCTATGACATTAGGTTACAAGGGTTTGTCACAACCCCCGGCCTGCAGACCAGTTCGCAAGTTCAACAGAACGAGCCCCAAGCTATGGTTACAGGAGTGTGCACGCCCCCGGCTCGGTAGTGGTCTACCCATTGCTTCAGCAATGGTACGCCAACACTACGTGCGAACTGTACCGCTTGAGCGCAGTGATTACGTTGCAACATTGACCCGCTGGCTTCCTCTCACGCTGGATTACAGGGGCGCGTTACCACCCCCAGCCTTTGGCCTCCTCCCACACTGCATTACAGGGGCTCGCTACTTCCCCTAGCCAAGAGAGTCATAGTTGCTCCACAAATACCATCTTTCGGGATACAAGGGATCCTCTGAGGAACTAACAGTGCGAGGATTGTAAAATAGTTCGATATAGCAAAAATTCGACATAGAAAGTGAAGCAAAAAAAAAAACTTACATGAGAGCAATCTTGCTGACGGAGTCACGAGCTTAGGCTGAGCTCTAACCACCCTGCAGTTCACTATTGATACGACACTTTCTCGGAAAGAAAATAATCATTTATTGGGGCGGAAGAACTGCGTGAGTGTAGCCTGCTTCTTGGAGCGCAACGCGTTGCGGGTGACTACTTGCTCCACGGTATCTAAATAGTCGACAAGCACAAGACCGCTGCCCTCAATGGCACTGCAGTATCGCCGTAGCAGGGCCATGTCACCGACGGCTTCGCTCGTGCTCGTAAGCGGTACGGAGTCATCGGCATCTTCGACAGAGCTGCGAAGAGCATGGATACAAGCGAATAACGGCGAACCCAGCGAACCGAGCAAGTGCGCGCAGCGAGTGGCGCGGAGTTGAAGTTCGGTGATCCCGCAGCCCGCAGTGCCCAATGGGGCGCTTTAGGCTCCAGCGGCATGCATGCGTGGAGCTGACCAGGTCCACTGCCAGGGCCGGTTTGGACGCGCCCGAGCTCGCGCGGGAGTCGCATGTGACACCTGCGCCACCACTGCGCGCCGATGTATTGCGGGAAAGCCTGCCGCATGCCTAAGGAGAGTGAAAAATCCCGCGCGGGAAAGTTCGATATATCCATTGTGAGCAACATTGCGTTCGATATAAGAAGTTTGAAATGCATGTAATTTTTACCAGAATTATACAAGGATTCGATATAGGCAATTCGAGATATCCGTGTTCGATATAAGTGGTCGCAATAAAATCGCAGTTGTATCTGTTTACTGTATCCAAACTCGCCCTGTAGAAGATTGTGCAGTGACTGCGCACCGAAATTCCCGATTGAGTACAACTCCACAGTGAACTAATTATGCCGACTGAATGAAGCTAGACATGAGTATAATGTCGTCAGGGTGCAAATGCGCTATGATGTTTTGAAGAACTGTCAATTAGATTCAGAAATACATTGGAATAGGAGAACTTCTGCAGAGCTGCTGGCACCGTTTACAAGATACATACATGGTTTCTCAAGTAAAAATTACCGGTGAATTTGTGTATGCTTATGTGTTAAGGACGTTAGTAGAAATATAGGATGAAAAAAATGGCGTGGGCAGGGCACGTAATGCGAAGGCAAGATAACCCTTGGTCATTAAAGGCAACAGAGTGGATCTCAAGAGAAGGCAAGCGTGGCAGGGGGTGGCAGAAAGTTAGATGGGCAGATGAGATCAAGCAGTTTGCGGGGATAAATTGGTCGCAGTTAGCACAGGACCTCAGTAATGGGAGATCTGTGGAAGAGACATTTTCCCTGCAGTGGGCGTAGATAGGCTGATGATGACCACGACGACGATGACCACGACAACGCTATCTTTTAAAAGCATTTAAAAAGAACCCACCGTTCGAGCTATGTGGCCTCGATGTTCAGTACTGAATACTGGCGTGGATAGCTTGGGTTCGAGCCCCAGCAGGTCTATCCCATAGATTCTGTTAAATTTAAATTTTCAACTCAAATCTTCGTGTTGTGTTGGTTAATACTAGGGATTTGGTATGTTTTAGGTCACTTTAGGTTTGCGGCGCTAATGGCGAAGTTTAATTACCGTTCTGCATCGCGCGAACAGAAAGGTCACGTGGGTGCTCTGTGCAGCGAAGCGTTTGGAAATGCGCATGTCGGAATCGTGGGGCTGCTACTGACGTCGCAGCCGAACTAAAACTAGTGGACACAGCCTGTGACCTTCTGATGGCAGGTATCTTTGTAATTGGACAATATCTACTTCAGTAGGTATATTACAATTCCGGACACCACTGGGAAGCGAAATTCGATTCCCTTGTGGGCACAAGCCAAGCATTCTTTTCTTGTGCGTACCCAGTACGATCCACTGCTTCGTTTCAAACACTCCTATTTTAGCTGTTGCTTATGCAACAGCTAAAATGGCTTCATTTTTCTGCCTCAGTAGCGTACGCGGTAAAATACTGTGGTAAAAGAGTGGGGAATAGAAAGAACCCGTTAAGACCCGTAACTCTTTATTGTAACATGTTCGTGGGGCAGATAATGCTTTCCAATTGATGTATTTTTTTTGTTGTCTGGGAGCACCTAGAAATGAAGTCGTTGGGTTTCAGTGGTTGAAAAACACCGGATGGTTTTGTTATGCTGTCATATATATGCTAAACGTGGCCGAGCAGACGGAAAGTAAAACTTTGTGACCAAGTAACGGAAAGTTCGTCGCACGTTGTTCAGAAAAATAAAAGAAATGTTCGCGCAATTGTTTTATGCAGAAATGCATTATAGTCGGGGGTTGTCGTGCGTCCCTTGGCCGGCGTCCGCAGCGCGTCTGATGATGATTGTGGCATGATGCCCCTAGGGATTGGCCAACCAAACAATCCATCTCGAGATAGCTTCGCGTTCAACAACCATCGTCATCTTCCCGTAGGGGAACCACTGAAGAAGAAGAAGGAGAAGAAGACAAAGCTGCGAAGAGGAGGGCTGCGTGAGTTTTGGCTACCGTTATCCTCCTCGGCCGGCGCATCTTCCCGATCTGAACCCGGTCGAAGAGCGGCTCATCGCGCCTCGACTCGAAGGTGCCTTCCTCGCATGGTACCCGAGGACGTTGCGTTCGACGTTCACATCAAGCGGAGGCTGATGAGACCGGCAACGTACAAGCGCGGGTTGGTGAAGCGCGGCAACATCCTGGCTTGGCTCAAGCACCTGGAACACACCCCGCTGTATCGCGCCATCAACGTTCGATCCTACACCGGAGACGGAGTCTTTGTGCTGACCGTGTACCTCGCGCCCAACCTCGCTCGAGACGCCGTTGCCGCGCAGCTGGACGCGGCTATGGAAAGTGTGCGAGTGCGCTCCAAAACCCCCTCCGACCCCATCGTCTTGGTCGGCGACTTCAACGTTGACGTGCGCAAGAAGGGTGGCGAGTGGCTGGTGGAGTACATGCACACCAAGCACTCTATGCGGTGTCTCTTCCGGCTCCGCCAACAAGTGCCCCACTACCATTCACGGGAGTTGCATCGATCTGGTCTTCACGCGAAACTGCGACGCATGCATGCTTCTCAAAGACCCTTTGACCGTGCACTTCAGCGACCACAAGGCGGTGATTGTAGCCATCAAGTATAACGATAATACAAACAGATGCTGATCCATCAATAATAAATAAATGAGTACGCTCACACTCTCGCCTCTCTCCTCACCATTAATCGCATCACACTCATCGGTGCACCCAATGCATTTCTGCATCCTCACAATCCCCCTCGGGGAGGTGCGGGGGAATTTTTTTCCCAAAAGGTAGTCTTGCGACCTGGCAGCAAATATCACAGCTATGCACCGAAGACAAGCTGACATGGAAGAGACATTCTCTTAATATATTGTAAATTTGAAAGTCACGCAGATGCACGATGGTTTAAGGACGAGAATGGCGAGCTGAAAACAACAACAACCAAACAAACAAGGGCAAATGACAAACCGAGCGCCAGTCCGCTTAACCGAAGCTGTGCCGCAAGACGAAGTGGTTAGCTCCAGCACCAGAGAGACTGCGCCATTAATGGAGGAGCTCATCTGTATCCCACCTGGCAACCTTGGGCACTGCAAGTGCTGCCATCGTTTCAACCTATATACACATTCACTGATACGTATTGACCTGCCGCGGTGGCGCAGTGGCTAAGGCGTTGCGCTGCTGAGGACGCGGTCGCCGGTTCGATTCCCGGCCACAGCGGCCGCTTTTCTGATGGAGGCGAAAAGCTAAAACGCCCATGTGTACGAGATTTCGGCGCACGTTAAAGATCCCCAGGTGGTCAAAATTAATCCGGAGCTCTCCGCTACAGCGCGCCTCATCGCCTGCGTTGCGTCGGGGCGTTAAACCATACAATCAATCAATCATTCAATCAATCAATCAATCAATCAATCAATCAATCAATCAATCAATCAATCAATCAATCAATCAATCAATCAATCAATCAATCAATCAATCAATCAATCAATCAATCAATCAATCAATCAATCAATCAATCAATCAAATACGTATTTTAATGCGCACAGGGCACAGCCGAGAGGATGGTCTGAGCGTCCACATGTATGACAAAATGCCAGCGGCTCAAATACCGCCGCCGTCGGGGATAGCATGTCGGGACTCGAGTCTTTGCCCACACCGATTTCAGCAGGGTCATCGTGCGCGCCGGTTGGTGGCGTCCGGTTGAACGACGTGGTGTCGCTGCGTGACCCGCTTGTCCGGCACGGGTGCATCCTGGACGGAGATGACCCTGTTGAAGGCCCTCCAACGGCGAAGGAGGTGCACGTACATCTTTCACTAGAAGTTCGTTCAGACGAAGCCGCCCGTGAGGCCGATGGCGATCACGATGAGCTTGGTTCACAGGGACCAGTTCAGACTGCCATGGTCACACGTCTTCCCGGCAACCCGGTTGACAATCATGCACAGCGACCAGAGCACGCGCGTCGTCGCCACCACGTAGAAAGTGAGGGACCAGAGAACCACGCTATGCTCCTCTGAAGACATCTCCAGCTTCCTCCACTTGCGGAAGGGCTCGGTCTTGGTGGGCATGATGAAGTCGAACTGGCACAGCTCGCAGCACCGGGAGCCGGAGGACAGGATCCACTGGTGAAGACAAGTCCGACTGCACGTAGCGCAGGCTGCACGCACCGTGGCAGGGCGATGTGAGCGGGTTCTCAGAGTCCGCTTCCCAGTGGCAGATGCAGCACTTGTCGCCGTTCGTGGGGCCGTTGGACGGCTGCGCTGAGGGCCTCCGCTGCGGCTGCACCGGCGGCGCCTGGGATGATAGAGGACGCGCCATTACCGGGTGGTCCATGCTGCTCGCCTGGAGACCGTTGGGGTCAGGTCGCCGTTGGGGCGACAGGCGAACGCATCCCTGTGGCTTCCCCGAGCTAGTGGGAAGCAAGCGTTCCGAAGCTCGTGCAGACCGGCCAGTCAGTGTGTGCCACGGAGCACGTGAAATGACGGCGAGGATGATGATAATGGTGGTGATGGCAAAATTATTTCGGTAGCGACGCAGACCCCATTAACGGATTAAGTAAAAATTATTGGTAGAAGAAATGTTCAAATATAGCTACATGCCGCTGTATACAGATAATTTAAGACGGTTGTAAGCATTTTGAAATCAAATGAAGACGGAGAGAAAATGCGGAAGAATGGCAAAAAAAACAATTCTAGAAGTTGTGAGCACAAACAAAGCAAAGTATAGTAAAAAAAAATCATGCACCCCTTTGTCTAACGACGACGATGGTTATATGTGGACCTTTCTCGTGATGGATTCCTTGGTTGCAAATCCACCGCGGCGAGTATTTGCTACTCTGTAGGTATCCACTAGTTTTTTAGAATAATCGGAGCGGCTCCCAGATATGCACTCCGTTGGCCTACGACTTGAACTGGCCACCTGCTGCTTGGTGTACAGCGAGTATATTTTCGAGTGTGGCCAGTTGAAGGTGTTACACCTCAAAATGGGACGTTAGACCTAGCTTCCTAAGGCTCGAATTGCGACCTTAGACCTAACCTTCTGAGGCGCACAGCCGTAGGGCGTGCGGAGCAAAGTCATTATCATCGTACGTCGAGCCGTGCCAAACAACTGTCAACGTTCACCTCAGAACATTACGTTAGGAGTGTATACGTCGCGCCGTCGCACGCCTGCGCCACCCCCTCCCTCTGCTGTGCCTGAAAATTTTGAGGAGGGAGCCTAACAGAGCTGTCGCCAAGCTTCGCAGGGAGACAGAGAGATTCTCTTTCGCAGGGAAGCATTTAAATTTTTACGCACTATTTCTGAACTTTACTTTACCCACGACCCCCATAATCGTCATAGAAAGTTGGCTTCCCTGCAGCGCGTTTTCGCCTACGGGCTTCATCAGTGACAAGCTGAAAGTTGTGCTTTAAATGACCCAATTGAGTGTTTAAGGTTGACTTTGTCTATTCCACCTATGTTATCTATTGGCGCAACAAATTTGGGGTATGCAAAAAGGGATATATATAATTGCATTCAAGATTTTCTTTCTGGGTCTAGTCATTTGAATTGCCGAAGGGTGCTAATTAATGGGTAATTAGGGTTTTATTCACGACGAAGTTTCCTTTTACGGCCTCTTTCCGGAATAAATTAGTGTTTTGAGGTCCTCATGTATTTCAACAACCGATTTGGCCCTGGCCAATCCTCCCTTGTGGGTACGTTCCGAAACCTTTGAAGGCATCATCATCATCATCATCATCATCATCATCATCATAATCAACAACAATTACTTTTCAACGAAGCTCACGAGCGCGGAACCGACGTCGCGGTGGCGCAAGGTTGTCGCTCACAATTGCTATACACACACGCACACGCATGCACGTGCACGGCACCTGCACGCACGCAGACGCGCACAATAGAATATACTTAAGATGAAGTAAATTAGGCAGACAGCAGCACTGCTTTCTTGGTTAACAGTGACCATACACAGTTTTATTTTTTGCTTAACGTATGTTAGTTGCAATGAAGAACTGGTAGCTTGGAGTCCCATTCCATTGGTAGAAAAATGCCGAGATGGTTCTACGGTGGCCACGACATGTTGAACCTCGACCAATAGGTTGAACAGAAACTACCCTAACAAAATGACGGGCAGTAACGACTTGTAAAAGCACCAGCTAGCGAGAAATCTTAAATCATTTAAGTAAAGTTAAATAAGACGTGTTCACGTGAAAGTTTCTCCCTTAACTTAGTTTAGCGATTGAGAACAAAATATCAGAACAAGTATGAGCCAAAGGATAGCTGAAATTGGAGCATGAATAGTTAGTACAGTTATCAAGGCCTCGAAATATTCAGAATTTATGCAGATGGACCAAATACTTGTAGAATGTTGACTGACAGAACTGCCTTCAGGAAAGAAAAGCTAAATGCCCACGATAAACACAAAGCATGCCTGCGGCATCGTAGCTCCGCCGACGAGGCAAAGTCATCATCCCAGCAGCGAAAGTGCTAGAATCCCTCTGGAAAAGTGTCTATGCAAGGTTTTGCAGAGACACTTCCAGTACTGCCGTGGCACTTACATACGCAAATTGAAACAGATATGCCCCCTCTATATATACAGTGCTCTGAGCCTCCGAACTGATCACAAAAAGGCCGGCCGCAAAATTGGCGGTGTTGTCGGGGCCGGCCGTGTCTGGTGGCCAGTTTTTGGCCGCAGTGATTTTGGTGGGGCCGTCGTGCACATTGGCTGGTCGCGACCGCTTCGACGACGTGGACCCTTGGACAAGGAGCCCCCCTGATGTAGAAGGTTGTGGGCAGCGCTGCGCCCTTGTCTGGCACGGCCGCGTCCTGGACGTCGACGACCCCGTTGAAGGCCCTCCTGCGGCGAAAGAGCTCCACGCATGCACTGAACGGACGTGAAGACAAGGCCGCGACAGATGCCGATGGCGACGACGAAGTGCTTAGCCCAGGCTGACTTGGACTGTTTGTACTGCATGTACAGCGACCACACCACGCGCGTGATTGCCACGACGTCGAAAGTGGCGGAACAGAGAACCCCGCTCTGCTCTTCTGAAGACTTCACCAGCTTCTTCCTCTTGCGGAAAAGCTTGGTCTTTGCGTGCATGATGAAGTTGAACTGGCAGAGCTCGCAGCACTGGGCATCGGAGGCGTTGATCCAGCGCTGCAGACAAGCCTGGTGCACGACGCGTAACTGTGGCAGGGCGACGGTGAACGGGTTCTCCCCGTCCGCCTCGTAGTGTAAGAGGCGGCACATGTTGCCGTTCACGGAACGGAGCTGTTGGTAGGCTGCGACGAAGACCTCTGCTGCGGCTGCACCGGCGGCGCCTTGGATGGTAAAGGACGCGCCTTACGCGGTACCGCCGAGGGGCACGCCATCACTGGGTGCTCCACGCTGCTCGCCTGCAGGCCGTTGGGGCCGGGTCACCGTTGGGGCGACAGGCGAAGGTGTCGTTCTGGCCTGCCCAAGCTAGTTGCCAGCAAGCGTTCCACAGCTCGTGCAGAAGGGCCAGTCAGCGTTCGCCACGGAGCGCGTGAAATGACGGTGATTGTAATAATGAATGTGATGATAATTATGATCACGATAGTAATGACGAAATTATTTCTGTTACGAGGTGGTACCGAATAGAGGGGTCGGTTAAAAGTAATGTTTGTAAACACTTTCGCGTCCAAGTGGAGGGTGCTGCGTAGCGGGATATAAAACGTTTGGAAGAATTTTGAAGTCAAATAAAGATACAGAAGAAAAAAATTGAAATATTTTGAGATGGCGGACAATGCCCCAGAGGGCCATGGCCCACCATTGGCGACGCAAACAAGGGAGTATCTGGCGCGCATCCCGCGCGGGTGATCTCAAGGCCTCCTGTTTAACAATGTAAAATGATCGCTGATCATCTTTAACCTTGGATCGTCTCGCCATCATCCTGTCGCCATGTAAGAATATTCAGAAATTGCTTAAGTTGCAAGCGTGAACGAAACCAAGTACATGAGCTCATTGGCAGAACCCGGTCACAAAAGTCCCGAAATGCCGAACACACACACGCACGCGCGCACGCGCGCGCGTATGGAGGGAATGGGGTACATGAGGCTGTGAAAACTTCAGAACCATTTTTCTGGTTGATAGCCACCATACACGGTGTTATAGGATTTCTTTGTCGCAGGGTTGAATGTTTTTGTGATATAGATATGAAAGTTTGGTGTCTCCTATCCCTGGTTCAAGGAGGCCTAGATTGTTTTAATGCAGTTGCAGGCATGTCGCACGTAGACAGCAGGTAAAAAAATAACCCAAGCCAAATGCCGGGCAGTAACAAGTTGTAAAAGCGCCAGTTGGCTTTAACATCTTTAGAAAAAAAAACCAGGAATGTTCGCGCCAACGTTTCTCCTCTAAATTAGTCTTGCTGCATAGAAGCAAATACTACATAAAGCGTGAACTAAAGGCTACTGGAAGTGGAAGCGATAAGAGTAGAAATGTTCTCAAAACCTTGTAAAATTGAGAATTTAAGCTTATGAAGGAACAACAAGTACAATGCGAGATGAGTAAAATGCCAGAGGCAAAAAGGGAAAGACCCACTCGACAAGCCAAAATCTCGTGTACGGCACCGAAGCTGCGGTATAATGCGAATAGATCAGTTGAGGAGCTGGCAGACATTCTCCAATGTGAAAGAAATCGTCTTCTTGAAGTCCTCCGCTTAAACTGCTAGGGCTGCCGTGCCGTTTACATATGCACACGCCCACAGACATAAGCGCACTGCTATGTACCCAGAGGGCTGATCGACCACACGTATCACACAAAGGCGGGCCGTTTAAATGCCAGCGTCCTCGTAGCCGGTCGTATTACGTCTTAACTGACGAGTCCTCAGCCGGGCTTTCGCGCGCATTGTTTAATAGCGGCCACTTGGACGACGTGCGGTCCAGGACTCTGACAGGTGGTCGGCGACTGTAAGGTGCGCGACATGCTTGTCCTGCACGGGCGCGTCCTGGACGTAGACTGACCCTGTTGAAAGCCCTTCGACGACGAAGTAGCTGCACGTAAATCTTAGACAGAACGCACGTGATTACAAGGCCGCCGGTGATGCCGATGGCCACAGGGAGCAGTTTCGTCCATAGGGGCCTGTCCAGGCTGCCATGATCGCACGTCTTGACACCTGTGTGACTGATGATCATGTACAGCAACCAGAGCACGCACGTGATCTCCAGCACGTAGAATGGATGCACCAGAGAACGAAGCTGTCGCGGAGCTTCGCAGAGGAGCACAATTTTTTCTACACTCCTAATACACTTCACCCACGATAAGAATCGCTTTCCGAGAAAGTTGGCTTTCCTGCATACGGACATCATTATTGAGAGGCTGAAAGATTCGCTTTAATATTAGCCTTTCAGCTAAACTCGCGAGGGCGGAGCCGACGTCGCAGGGGCGCACCGCGGTCGCTCCCAATGGGTATACGCAGACGCACACGCGCATGTACGCATGCACGCACACAAACACATTCTCTAGATCTCAGGCATTTGATGTATGCTTCAGCTCTGCTTTCTTGATTCACAGTGACCATGCAGGGTATTTACTGATTTTTTGCTTGGCGTATGTTAGTATTTGTAATGAAATGAGAGCTTGGAGACCCGTTTCATCTGTTGAAAAACGCCATGGTGGTTTTAATGCGGCAACGACACGCCAAACGTAGATAAACAGGTTGAAAGAAAATTAACTCAGCAAAATAAGGGGCAGTAACAAGTTGTAAAAGCCACAGCTGGTTTGAGATCTTCTTTAAAAAAGAATGTTTCAAAGAACGTTTGTCGCTTTAACGAGTATAGCGATCGAGAACAAAGCAGACGACCAAACATGAGAATTGAGAATTTATGCAGAGAATTTATGCAGATGAACGTAATAGCTGTAAATTGTTGGGTGAGAGAACTGGCCGCGGGAAACAGAAGCAAAACGCCCATGACACCGTAGCTCCGCACACGAGGGAAACGCATCAGCCCAGCAGCAAACGGGCTAGAATCCTATTGAAAAAGTGCGTGTACGCCAGATCTTGCCATGACACTGACAGTATCCGTGGCGCTTACCTACACATATACACACACCTATGCGCTCTGCAGTATATACAGGGCGGTGAACCTCCCAACTTATCATAAAAAGGCCGGCCGTTAGACTTGCGGTTTGTCGGGGCCGGGCATGTGTGGTTGCCAGTTCATGATTCATCTTCGCAGCAAACAAATAACGGGATAAAGGGGAGGATAACACTGGACAAGAGCAGTGATTTTGGTGGGGCCGTCGTGCACATTGCATGGTGGTGGCCGCTTCGACGACGTGGTGCCCTGCACAAGAAGCACCCCGAGAGGTAGGCGGCTGTTGGCAGCGCTGCGCCCTTGTGTGGCACGCCCGCGTCCTGGACGAAGATGACCGTTCAAGGCCTTCCACCGGTGAAAGAGCTGCACGTACATCCTGCACCGAACGAACGTGAAGACAAGGCCCCACCAGATTCCGATGGCGACGACTACGAGCTTGGCCCAAGGGAGACAGTCCAGGCTGCCCTGGGCTGTTAGTACTGCATGTACAACGACCAAAGCACGTGCGTGATCACCATCACGTAGAAAGTGACGGACCATAGAACCACCCTCTGCTCTCCTGAAGACATCGCCAGCTTCCTCCACTTTTGGAGGTGGATGAGCTTAGTCTTGGTGTCCATGATGCAGTCGAAGTGGCACAACTCGCAGCACCGGGCGTCAGAGTTGATCGACCGCTTCAGACAGGCCTGGTGCACGTAGCGCAGGCTTCCCGTGCAGTGGCCGGGCGATATGAGCGGATTCCCCGCGTCTGCTTCGTCGTTGAAGAGGCGGCACAAGTTTCCGTTCATGGAGCGGTTGGTGGGCTGCCGCGAAGGTCTCTGCTGCGGCTGCACCGGCTGAACCTTGGATGATAAAGGACGCGCCTTACACGATGTCTCCCATGGGCACGCCATCAACGGCTGCTCCATGCTGCTTGCCTGAAGGCCTTTGGGGCCAGGTCACCGTTAGGGTGAAAGTCGAAAGCGTCGCTCCGGCCTGCCCGAGCAAGTTGTTGATCATGATGATACCATCAAAGCTTTTGGCACGTACCCACAAGGGGAGATTGGCCAGGGCTAAATCAATTGCCTGAAATTCGCGAGGACCTCAAAATACCAATGTATTACCCGAAAAGAGCGAGGCCGTAAAATGAAACTTCGTTATCTATAAGACCCGAATTACCCCTTAATTCTTACCCTTCAGCAATTCAAGCGACCGTGAAGCTGAAAGAAAAACTTGAATAGCACTGATATAATGCCTTTTTGCATACCCAAGATTTATGGCGCCAATAGATAATATAAGTGGAACCGATAAAGTGAACCCTAAGTTGCGAGCAAGTGTTCCACAGCTCGTGCAGATGGGCCAGTCAATGTGCACCATGGACAGCGTGAAATGATGGTGATAATAATAATGATGGTGGTGATAACGATGATCATGATAGTTATGGCGAAATTAATTTCTGTTGCGAGCTTATTCAAATAGAGGGGCGGGTTTAAAAGTAATAATTAAAATTTGTCGTGTCTAAGTAGAGGGTGCTGCTGCATAACGGTGGTATAATACAACTGTAAGCATTCTGGAGTCAAATAAAGATACAAAAGAAAAAAAGAGAAACATTTTGATATGGCGGACAACGCCCCAGAGTGCCATGATCCACCATTGGCGCGGAAACGACGGAGTAACGTTTTTCTTTCACTCGGAAACGGTATCTAGCCGCACCAATTCAACGCATTGACTTTCCTCTGTCGATGCCTGTGCTCCTTTCGTTTGGGGCCACATCCCTGGGGTTTTGTCGTAGAAGGATTATTGCGGCCATTCACGCGTACATATCAGAGACCAGACGCACGTCCTGCTAACCCGGTCAAAATTTTTGGCCTTTTCTCCCAAAAATGGCATCATTCGCTGATTCTTTTCTAGATCTATTATATAATTAGATAACCGTTTCCCCAATTCCTACAGGCTGATTATATAGGGTGGGCGTTTTAGCCCCAAAAAGCCACCCCGTTTCCTGGCCAATCCCCCACGTGAGTATGTGCCACTAGAAGAGGAACAACAACAAGAACAATAATAACTGGCGTGCCTGCAGCGCAGGCGTTTGCATGGCCGCCTCGTAAACAATGTGACAATATCGCTGATCATTTTTAACTATGAATTGTGTCGTCATCATCCTTCCGCCACGTAGGAATATTCAAAAATTGCTTAAGTTGAAGGCGTGAAAGAAACGAAGAACACGTATGCTTTGGCAGAACCCTGTCACAAACTCCCGAATTGTCACACACACACACTCAGGCGCGTGCGCATATGGAGAGAGGGGGATACATTAGGTTATGAAAACTTCGGAACTGTTTTTGTGGTTCATAGCCACCATACACGGTTTATAATATTTCTCGGTCACAGGGTTGTATTTTTTTGCGATATAGAAATGAAAGCTGAATGTCTCGTATCCATGGTTCAAGGAACATAACATTGTTTTAATTCTGTTGCAGGCATGTCGCACGTCGACGGGCAGGTAAAAAAATGTCCCACACAAATGCTGGCAGTAACAAATTGTGAATGCATCAGGTGCCCCAGGATCTTCTTTTGAAAATAAATAAGAATGTTCGCGCGCACGTTTCTCCTCTGTATATAGTCTTGCTGTACACGAGCAAATACTATACAAAGCGTGAAGTAAGGACTAGGTGATGTGGACGTGATAAAAGAGCAGAAATATTCTCAAATCCTTGTAAAGTTGAAAATATATGCCTATGAACAAGCCACAAGTATAATACGACATGAGCAAACTGCCACAGGCAAAAAGGAAAAAACGCACTCGACAAGCCAAAAGGCCGGGCTGGTCTGGTTGCCAGTTCATGGCCGCAGTGATTTTGTTAAGGCCGTCGTGCGCATTGTCTGGTGGGGTCCGCTTCGACGACGTGGTGCCCTGGACAAGGCGCGCCCCGAGAGGTAGGCGGCTGTTGGCAGCGCTGCGCCCTTGTATGGCATGGCCGTGTCCTGCATGACGAAGACTACCCCGTTGAAGGCCTTGCACCGGCGAAAGGGCTGCACGTAGATCCTGCACCGAACGAACGTGAAGACAAGGCCGCACGAGATGCCGGAGGCGAGCGACGACGAGCCTAGTCCAAAAAGGACAGTCCAGGCTGCACTGGACGGTCTGTACTTGCATGTACAGCGATCAGAGCACGTGCATGATGTCCCCGACGTAGAAAGTGACAGGACCAGAGAACCACGCTCTGCTCCTCTGAAGACATCGCCGGCTTCCTCCACTTGTGGACGGGCTTGGTCTTTGCGTGCACGATGGAGTCGAACTTGCACAGTTCGCAGCACCGGGCGTCAGAGGAGTTGATCCACTGCTGCAGGCAGGCCTGGTGCACGTAGCGCAAGAGGCCGCGCAGTGGCAGGGCGACATGAGCGGGTTCTCCGCGTCCGCTTCGTCGTTGAAAGGATGGCACATGTCGCCGTTCGTGGAGCTGTTGGTGGGCTGCGACGAAGGCCTCCGCGTCGGCTGCACCGGCGGCGCCTCGGATGATAGAGGACGCGCCTTACACGGTGCCTCCGAGGGGCACGCCATCACTGGGTGCTCCACGCTGCTCACCTGGAGGCCGTTGGGGCCGGGCCACCGTTGGGGTGAAAGGCGAGCAGAGCCACCGGCGAGCAAGCGTTCTACAGCCCGTGCTAATGGGCCAGTCAGCGGGTGCCACGGTGCGCGTGAAATTACGGCGATGACGATGATGATGATGATGGTGATGGCAACATTGTTCCGCTAACGGCTCATACCCAACCAGAAAATCGGCGAAAAATGACTGGTTCGCATCTAGCGACAGGTATTC
The DNA here is from genome assembly GCA_013339765.2 of Haemaphysalis longicornis. NCBI lineage: Eukaryota > Metazoa > Arthropoda > Arachnida > Ixodida > Ixodidae > Haemaphysalis > Haemaphysalis longicornis. Next base: position 111,582,704 of record CM023455.1, read on the forward strand.
TATAAAGATAATTTAAAACTTTTAGGAGAAATTTGAAGTCAAATGAAGGTGGAGAGAAAAAATCTAGTGTACGAGTCCGTAAAGTGGTAATCCCGGCGGCCGAACCCCGTCTCAGAAGCCCAAAATGACATTAAAGCTGACACTGGTATGTGAATCGCCGGATTGCGATTCAGCGTATTCGTTGTTGTTTTTCTTACTTTGGGTTACATGCGCGCGGTGGGATTGGCGAAGACTGTTCCTGTTAGGGAATAGTGCGCGCGAGTCGCACCTTTGAAATAGAGGAAGAGTGGAGGCAAAACGTTTATTGAACAAGAAGAAACAAAAACGGTGGAAATATAAAAACTTGAATGAAGAAAATTGCGCACACCCACACGTAGGAATTAGCAAAGAAACGTCCATGCCTTAGGTTAGAATAAAAAAAATCCTGGGCTTACTTGAGTTTTCTGGGTGTTGTTTTGAAGGCTAGAGACGAGGGATTTCTATAAATCGTAGCTTTTTTTTCTTTACTGATCGTGACCGTATGAAAAATGCACCATGGGGAAGCCAGCTTTACACAATAACAGGGACGTGATGATGATGGGTTTTCACAAAGGCACATCAAGCCCCTCAAAAGTCAAAAAATGGCTCCAATCCACGCTGTGAAGGTGTTTGGAAAGCAAAATTTTAAACGGCACCCACAACAATTGCCCATGCGACGTCACTTCAATTCACACACGTGGCTCTACAAAGAGCGAAACCAGAGATGCTGCCAGCCGTTACCTGAAATTTGCGGGGGCGGCGTCCCGAACGCAGCAGCAGCGTCTTCCACGACCGCGCTAGAGCGGTAGACGCAGCCACTGTAGCTCGGCCGTGAGTCGGGAGAAAGAAAACGGAGGAGCGTCTTCGGAAGGGTGAGACAGCGGAACCTAGCCATCCTGATGTGCTACCTTGGGGCTACTCCACCGCGCGACACAAGCGCAGACACGGAAACAATTCAGCATGTAGGCTTAGGGATTCCAATTTATACCGATTTAAACTAGTCACTGTTGGAAGTTTTATAATTGCGAGAAAGCTGAGGGAACTTTTAAAATCGCCATTGATCAGATCCAGTTGCTCCTTTCGGATTTCGTGATACCTCTTAAAATAGAAGCGAATTGGTCTTCACCGATTTAAAAAAATGGAGTCCCATACGTGGCAAGCATTGCGCAAAAGGTAGCGTTTCTCTAGGGGCCAGATGTCTGTATGTGGTCTTCCCGCCCCTCAAACCAATCCGCAACGTATCTTGGCCTTACGACCACTTATTCCGTCAGGTCCGGGTTACGGAAGAGGTGGTGTCGAACACCATAATCAAGCTGTGCGAAGGAAGCGCGCAATGAACGCGAAACACGCCTGAAGAGGCGGAAAACAACCGTCTCTAAAGCAGACGACAAAGCCGTTCTTCCAACGCGCCCGCCTGTGCTAGCACGCAGCTGCGCGAGGGGAACGCTGGGTAATAGCGCCCTATCGCCGCGCTATCGACACTGTGTTCCGTGAGGGAAAACCGCCTCCCCCTCCACATCCGCGTTCGGAGTTTCTTGTCCCGCACGCCACGATGGAATCTTTGGCTGGTAGAGGTAGAACACTTTGCTTTAAAAACGCTTCAAATTGTCGGGATTGAAGCTTGGTCTCTCGCGTTTGAAGCCGATTGCAGCATTCCGGCACGGTGGAAGAAGTGTTGACTCACGTTGCATGGGAGAAAGCTTCGTGTTTAACCGTGTTTCTCCCAAGAAACGAGCTTTGATTTTAAAACAACCTTACTACTGCTACAACGTACCGCATCTCTTTCCTTGCTTTCGTATTTTTGTGTTTGGCGCAGGCTTCATTCTGCAGCCTTGTTTTCTTAGACAGGGACCTTCTTTGGAACATCACGTTGTCGTTTCTTCCTGTTACGGCTGGAAATACGCCAGCAAGCAAAATGGGACACGCCACAGTTGCCCTAGAACAGATGTAGTTTGCGGCTCGTGTGCACCTGTTCTGGTCATGCGCCGTCACGTTTAGGTGTTACGTGGGATTTAGTTTTCCACAACATTTACGCTGGTAAGTCTATGTTGTGTAGAATTCAGAAGCGGACACAGTGTCCCTTATAGCTGCCGATTGCTGGCAAATCCCCCTATTGAATGTGTTTCTCAAAGAAACGACAAGGAAAACGGCAACTTTTGTTCAGCTGCGCCAGTATGCTTTCGCCGGGGAACGTGACTGGGTGATTGTAGCGGGGCCTTTAGTTTTGTTTTATTGTATCTGTTGAAGGATAACGCGCAGTTTAGACACTGATAAAGCTGTTTTCACTGACACCCTATATGACGTCGCTCCTGTCCATATTACGTCACTGTGGCGCGAAATTTGCAAGTTCTTAAATGGTTCTTGCATTTTTTCTGCTAAAAAACGTCTTTCGTGGCTGGAATGAAGCTGAGTGAGGTACCAGAGTGTAGTTATTTCGAACTCAAGAAAGTTGTATTATGTGTTCTTGGCCCTTGTGAGACTGTTGGTAGCCGATGCTGCAGCGATGGCAGCGGTCATCTGACCATGGTGCGAAGCACTCGCTAAGCGCCTGGGCAAGTGGGCCTGGGTCACCCGGCAGTAGGGGCAGAGACGGCGACGCTCATCGCCGTGTATGACGATGGTGGCTTCCGGGGAAGCCGGTTTCAGAGGAGACGGCCCCGGAATCCCGCTGGCAGTTGATGTCCAGCGCTCGCCCTGTGTGCTGTCTTCCTTTAGTAAAGTGTTTACCGTATGTCTTACTGCTACAGTAATCATGGATGACAGCATTATCGAAGGCTATCCGTACGCGGTCGTTACTCACAAGGCAATGCGCTCTCTTCTTTGCAAACGTAAATGCACAACTCAACGTGTTTGTCTCCGTAAGAATGTCGCAATACACGGGGATCGGCACCAAAGATAGGGACGATGCATTGACTCGACGGCACTGTGTGCGTATGCTTCATACCTCTCGGCACCCTTACCCTTCCACGAGCACCAACTACACAGGACTGAAAAGCGTAATCTTTTTACATCTTGTCTACGGACTCTGGACACGATAGGGCCACTGGAAGGCGTCGCTATTTAGCTTAGCTTTAATATAGCTCAGGAAAAATTGTTCGCAAAGCTGGCTCTGCCGCATTACTACTGCTTGAGGGGCAAAGCACGCTCTACAGGAGCTTCTTCAAATTTTTCTCGCTGTACCGTAATTCGTAGGTTATATCGCTATCGCTACAAACATACTGCAGCCGTAGCCATAACAATAACAATTACTTATACTAGTAATCTAATAATACTGCTGGAAATGAAGATGTGTCTATTGTAACAGAAACTACTAGGGCCAACACTCCAATGTGCATAATTTTGGTGAGGATGCGAGTAAAGCCAAGACGGACATCTGGATGTGGGTAAAGTTGCTAAGCATACCTTGACAAAGCGCTCAGACGTCCGCCGCCTCCTTTCGTGTTGGGAGGCCGTTATGTCAATGGCACTAGGAGAAGTCGATGAGAAATGCATGTTTCATCTTGAAGTGGCAACACGAAAAGAAAACGATACGAGAATGCAACCAATTGCCAAACACATCATCATCATAATCAACATTACAGGCACCACAACCACCATCATGATCATCGTAATCATCATTCTCATCAACATCATGATCCTCAATCTGCTGCGTCTTTAAATTGAGTTTTAAAGCCTGAATTAAGCTAATTCTTCTTTGCGCCTAAGGCCGACTGTTGTCTGTTTTTACAGCATAATTTCCTGCTTCGAACGCGCTTGTCGACATAACTTTATGCAAAATACAAGCTGCAATTTGAAAATTTTTCGTTGATTAGCACACCTTTTTAAGAAGTAGACACTAGCATGCTCAGTGGTGTCAAGTCTTCAACGGTGCTTTCTTGAGTAGCTTAGAAAGCAATAAACATATTTGAATATAGAAAGATAATTTACACAGGGCCGCTTTGTGAAACAAAAGAAAGTTCGCACCAGTGAAAGATGGCAGAAATTATGAAGCTGAGTCGAGATTGCCGCAAATAAGGTCACGATGATTGATGGGGAACTAACTTGTATAGTGCCCCTGGCGCCAATGGAATCAAGCGGATATCTACCCGCAACTGAACGTAACTTACACACCACATGGACCAAAACAGTAGAAGTCTCCTTTTCGTCGTACAAAAGCGCACTGAACAGAACCCAAACAGAAGAATAACGGATAAATAGTAATTGCGTCGCTAAATGAACACATAAATGCATGAACCTGCGCCTGTATGCTCGTCTGAGCAACAAAAGGAAAGGCGTCGCTGCTTGCGAAAAGAGAATTCACTTTATGTTTCTTAAGTGAATCAGACAATAAAAGACGGGAGGACTACACCCTTCACGTTGAAAGACCCTTCACGCAAGCAGAGACCACCGCGGCTATCGCAACAAAAACGTTTCATCCCCGACCTAGCATGGAACAAAGTGAGAGCGAAGATTAAATGAACTTGGGGGACAAACGCTTACCACTATCCTTCGGCATCGTTCGCAGCTGGCAGTAGTTTCTCCGGTTGAGAAACGTCTGTGTTGCGCAGTCCCGACATTGCACCAGGCTTTCTCGTGGGGCTGCGGCCCACACCTCATAGATTAAAATGCCCGCGTACTACCTGATCGCTTCGTCTTTTCTAGACTACGGATAGCAGGCTTCAGCTGTGCTTTAGCTCGTTGCGTTTCGAAAGTTTCCGTCTTTATATTTGGACATTGTATGGATATTTTAACGGTGAGAAGGCAGTGTAGGAGGTTTTTCTTGTCTGAAGCCGTTGTTGCAGCCAGCGATTAAACGTGGCAGGGAACCGAGACGGTGGTTGTTATGAATGAGGGCACTTTCGGGCTCTGACCGCAGAAATCGGGGTCTTGATTCATCTTGGTTTTATAGGCGGGGGGAAGCCTCATAAAATATTAGACGATTTACTCGGCCAACCTCTTTCGGTGGTTTCTGAGGTTAGCTACCCCTTCCCTTATCCCGCGCAGCACACACACGCATGCGCATGAACAAATGCTGTTTAGGAGTGTTCCAGAAGGAAAAGTATACATATGGTAAGCAGAAGCGACACGAATTTTGAGCCGGTAAAAATAAACCATTCACTCAGAATTGAGATAATTGAAATGCAGTTTGACGGCGCCTTGAGAAAGATGCGACTTTCTTTCACTGAGTCTGCTCACTATTTCGACTCGTGAAATCAATCTCGCGGTTCTATCCAATATGCGAGAGAAACACAAGAAGCACGAGTATAAAAATAATCTTGCAGAAGCTTTGCGAACATCGCTTTCCTTTTGGAAAAAGACATACGCGAGAATTTTGATTGTCACCCAAATTAAGTGCAGTCGTTGTTATCAATTTTGAGCACTTGGAAAGAAGCAGGAATCATACTGAGTGAAATATTATGGCCGTTCATCTAGAGGATATGCCGGGGCAAAATTTACTGTCGCGTATTAGCCATAGAGCGACAAAACAAGTGACGAGGGAAATGTGGGGAGACGCGTCTTCGGTCTTTCTACCATCTACTTCATCTAGATGACATCTGTGAGTAAGTGTTTGCCAGAAATAACATGCCCCGAAAACTACGCTTTGGACGCGGCGATGACAGAAAGCAGCACGAAAACGTAAGAAAAAAAAACCTCTCAAAAACCATAAATTCCGTGTCCACTTGACTGGCGAACGAAGCGCGCGATTGGAGCACATCTGTCTCCGTTTATTACGACGCCGAAGACAGAAAACTGGCCACGATCAGCTTTTAAATTTCTCCGACTTTTGATGTCGTCTGCGAAAAAAAAAAAAGGCGGCTCCCAACGTTTCTCCGGCGAAGCCGTTTGACGCCAGCAAGGTTCTCTCAGGGTCAGGGAAAACGATAAAAAGTGAGACGCATGTGGAAGGCTGTATGTTATCAATACAGAAAAGCGAACTGAAAAAGAAAACGCTTGTGAGCCGTAAGCGAAGTCTCGAAACTCTTGCTCTATACGCGCAGTTGACTGCGCCGTTCATAAATTTTGCACGACGTCGAGCCCAAATGAGGTGGATTATTGACCGCTGGGAGACTTGCCCTAAATTGAACTCCGACATTTCCCGCCCCCCCCTTTTTTTTTCTCCTTCCCTCCATTGTTCTATAACTCGCTGTAAAACTTTCTTTAACGCAGCTCGGAAAGTTGGCTTTGAGAGAAACGCGTGGTGAGAGCTGAACTGCTTTAGTTTTCCTCTTAATGCGTAGCCGGAAAGGCGAGCTGTATGAAAGCAAGAAAGGCGGTGAAGGCAGCGACTATAAGCCGAGTAACGGCAGGGCCCATTGAGCTTTCATCGCTCGCCGCCAGATGGCGCTAAGGCATGGAGACGCTCGCGCATGCGCGGTAGAGGGGCGCGCGGCGTGGCTTGCAGACGATGGGACCCATTGAGCAGACGGCGTGGTTTTGGGAGAACGTGCTCGGGAGAGATGAGCGGGGATTGCACCAGGCGCGCGCAGTCCGAAAAGTCTGAACCTGGAAAGTTGAGGTCTTGGACTCTAACTCCAACTTGAGTGATCTGGTTTTTGACTGTATGTGGAGACATGGTGCCGTTGATGTTCTTCGTGATGGTGAGTCGGTGTTCGCCCTTTCGTGTTGTTGGCCAATGGGTGTTATCTGTATCAGTCAAACTGTCGTGTACACGCAGAGTTGTCAGTATACTGGTAGCGTTAAGCGCATATTGAAGAACCTTTTTTTGATGTTTGGTATTGCGACAACTTTACTGCACAAGCAGACAGAAAAAAAAATATTTCGTTCGGGACAAGAGTTGCGAATTAACCGCGAAGTTTAAATCGAAGTTTAAATTTTGAGGTGTGTGCTTACGTTAGCTCGTTGATGTAAAAAAAATTAGGTATTTTGGAGACGGGACATGCGCAATTCAGGTTTCTCTATGTGCAAAAGAAACAAGGAAACTAGGTCGATGTCGGACTTTTTTCAGAATAAAAGTCGCAGAAAGCTTCAAAATGCTGTACTGGAAAAAGTGAAAAAATTTTTTTCTCCAAAACGTCTCCAAATCGTCTGGGGAAATTGCCTAGACTCCAGGATGGGACCGTCGGGGTTCGAGCAGAAGCGTGGTGTTCCGGGCCTGTCTCCTAAATGTACCACTACAACTTCGGAATTACAGGCTCATAAATAACCAAGAGAGTTTGTAGTTTTTCCTAGCATTGCTTAATATTCGCGAATATTGATGTTTTCCAAACCTGATCGTCGTATCTTTGTAACGGCCGAGGTTGGTTAATTTCGCGACAAATTGTTAATTACCCCTCACTCCTAAGGATATTTTGGAGAAATGTGAAAATGAGGAATAACAAAGTTCGCCAATATAAGTTTATAAGTACACAATCAGTGAATCAAACTTTAAAAATGGCAAGTGTGTTTTATTCTCTCACTTGCAAAAGAAATGGCAGAAAAGGAGCATCTTCTGAAAAACCAGGAGAGATTGAATGCTCGCTTCAACGAGAGTCAGACGACGTCTGTAAATTGCAAATACAAAAAAATAAATTATACTCCATTAAGCTGGTGCCTCGTGGTTGCTAATTTGAGATTTTATTGAATTTGAGCAATTTTTTCAGACGCTAAAAATGAACAAGCTGCTATTTTGTTCTCCTGTTTCCCCATTATACCTGCATTACATCGGAACTACTTAGAGGAACGATCTGTGGAATAATGATACCAGTGCAATGTAAAGAACAGCAGTCATTGTCATATTGAAGCGATGTAAATAGCGGCCCTTATCTGAACAGTGATAACAACAGTGATTGTCTCGTTAAAGCGAAGTGAACAGCGGCCCGTAGCCGGATAATGACACCAGTGCCATGTAAACACCGGCAGTCATTGTGAGTGACGATAAACTTTAGTGTGCCCAAAACTGAGCGAGGAAATCTCGTTAAAGAGAAGTAAACAACAACCCTTAGCCGGATAATGATACCAGTGTCGTGTAAAAAATAGCATCCCTTATCTCGTTAAGGAAAAGTAAACAGAGACCCTTAGCCGGAGAAGTCTAAATGATATTCTAGCGCTCAGTGACTCAGGTTGGAAATCACATTCCTCTCGAAGTAAAGATGAAGCCGCGTCCAATTACGGTGCGCCTCGTTAGGACGTCCGACCCAGCCGCTTCTGCACGAATTTAATCTTCGGGATAATGTTATCTGCACGACTCAATGGCCTTTAAGGGAGCGAAATGTTCGAGACAGCTTTCTGTCTCGAACATTTTTTCTAGCGACGAGTTGTCGGTAAGATCAGAAAAGAGAATCGACTCGGAAGTTCTGTCTCGTTATGGCGACCGCAGTGGGGGGTGTCGCGATAGAAAAAAAAAGTTATTAAAAAGCAAGGACGTTTTTTTCCCCTTCGACTGGGGAAAAAGTACCAACGATGGGGTCTTATATACTCAGCGGTTGGGCGGATGAGAAATAAAACAATACAACAATGAGGACCGGCAGCGGAGAAGAAATCCCCGTTATAACAAAATGCACTTTTTGCAACTCGCTTTCTGCGAAGTTTCCCGCTGTGTAGACTTAAACGAAAGGGAATAAAAACGTTTTGTTTGAAAACGATACAGCAATATTATTGTTTCGGTTATTCCGTAGACATGACGTATGAACGTAACCTGTACTGGGTGTGTTAGTTCTATTTGTCTTCTGAAAAGTATGCGCATTTTTTAAGACCAAAGCCCGAAGCCTAAGATCTCTATATTTCACGTAATCCGTAGGGTACAAAAATTATTATGCGGTGCAAGAAGTCGTCCAGAAAGTTGAAGTTGCGTGAGCCGGGAAGCGTCAGCCGGGGATAGGGCGCAAAGAAAGTGAAAGAGCAGTGCGGGAGGAGGGTCGGAGAAGGGCTCTGAGAAAGGGCGATGCAGCGCGCGCCGGTAAAGGGAGACAGCCGCTTAGATGGATGGTAGGCCGCAGCCTACCTTCTATGGGAGATCTATGGGAGAGGCCTTTGCCCTGCAATGGGCGTAGACAGGCTGATGATGGTGATGACGACGACGACGATGATGATTGTGATGATGATGAGGCTGCAGCCACACGTGCAATACGCGCCCCTTTGAGTGGTGAAGGTATTGACGGGGGTGAACAGGAGGCTTCTGGCGATGTCTAGAGGGCGGAAAGAGCTTTGGAGGGGGCTTTACAGGTAGCTGGGAAACTGGTGTCGCGCGAGGCAACAAAGTCCAAGAGAAAGTTCAAGAGCAGACCAACAGAAGGTCCAACTACATTCTTACACATTCTGAGTTAGTTCAAAGCATCCTCGATAATTCTTTTGTAGTTTTCTTGAAACAAAAGGGTCCGCTTTTTGTGTGAGTATGAGTGTGATGGCGCCCGAACGTGGGACCAGGGATGTTAAGCAGTTATTCAACGTATGGGGGGGGGGCTACGCTCTCTTCGATCACCCCTTCTGTCACCGCTTGCTACAGGTCGACGTCGCCCACGTTTTCTGAACCTAATGGAGCCATCCATCGAAATTTTCGGAACCATGGACGACGCGGCCAAGACGGAAGCGTACAAAGCTTCCGTCGAAGAGGTGAGAAGTTTGAGGGAAGAAGTTGAAGAGATGCGGCGACAACTGACAGAGCTGAAAACAGCAGCCTCGCCATCCTCACAGACTTCTACAGTGCGTCAGCCGCCAGCAACTGACATTGAAGTGCAGCTGCACGCTACGCAAGAACTGATCGCGGATATGCTTTCACCCGTGTTGTGCCACCTCGACCAGATTGAAGCAAGTATGTGTGGAGCTTCTCCACCTGCGACAGGCAACGAGGACTCCGACACGAGCGCCTCAGGCAGTCCGGTGAAAACCAAAAAGAAGAAAAGCTCACCACAGCCAGGAACCTCGGTCAAATCCGAAACTACAGGAACTCCAGGTAAGGAGCAGGCGCCTCTCACTTCCGTTGCGGCTGCCTCACTTCCACTGCTTGGAGAGGACGTCACAGCGTGGCTCTACCAAACAGAGTTTTGGTTCAAAACCTTCAAAGTTGCAAACGACGTAGCCATCCCCCTGATCGTTTCGAAATTGCCACCGAAGGACTTTATGTGGATGAGACACCACCTGAAGACAGCGGACGTCACAACCTGGGATCAGCTGAAGTCAGTTTTCCGCAAGCGCTACAACCTGGATGATGAAGTTGAAGGGAATCAGAAGATGTGCGGCGCGAGCCAGCGTTCTGGAGAGTCGTGCACGGACTTCGCTCTCCGAAAATTGGAGCTCATCGAGCAGTGCAGCTACCCCGAGGCCGAAGCCGAGCAATGCAAGTTGATCCTGGCCACTCTTTCACCGAAAGCCAAGAAGCATTTCTTCGACAAGACTTTCAAGTCTCTGGACCTGCGGTTCGAGTCGCTACTGCGCTTCAATCAAGTGTCATCAACTACAGGTAAAGCGCCAGCACTCACCGTGACTCTCGAGTCCGCCGGTACACTGAAGGCTGCACCACCGAAAAAGCAAAGCCCATCAGTTTCTCCCCCAAGGAAACAACCACCCGCCAGATGCGGAAGCAGCACGCCCCCAACTTCGTCTCTTCGAAAGTCGAGAAACGCTGCCAGGATGTCGCCACCAGTGTCACCTTCGCACAGCGCTCAGCGTTCAACTCCCCAGCAGACACAGGTACGTCGTCTTTGCCTCAACTGCAAGAAATCTGGACATTTCGTCACGTGCTGTAGACACACAGCAGATTTTAGAATGGAAAGAGCGTTTCACCAGTGCCAGCCAGGGAAACGACGATGTGATGCCTCTGACGCCCGTGAGAGGTCATCATTAGTCAAGCGTGTAGCATGTCACACGGAAGCGGGCGGAAAAAGCATCGATGTCTCCATTGAAAGAAGAACGATCTCAGCACTTTTGGACTCAGGAGCAATGAGAAGCCTAATGAACGTTCTCTTGGCACAACAGCTTGAGCTAGAAATTAAGCCATCTTCCCTGCATTTAAAAGGAGCAAACCGGCCAGCCACTGATCAATTTAGGAGAAGTGACTGCGTCGATTGTTGCTGACGGCCAAGCATTCCGCCAAACCTTCATCGTTGTCCCTCACCTCGAGAGCGAACGACTTCTCCTTGGGAATGACTTTCTGGTGACATCGAAAGCCATTATTGACTGGGGTACGAACACCTTTCAGGTGCCTAAGCCTCAGCGACTTTCGAAGATTAGCCTTGTAAAGCAGACCCACATTCCAGCAACATCGCGGAAGCTTGTAAAGGTCAAGTTTTCTAGCTCACCCCAATTGGAAGAGGTACAGATGGAGGTTGGTGGAACGCGCTTGCTATTTGAGCGACACTCCGTTCTTCTCGAACCAGCGGTAATAAGCTCAACTGAATGAATATTCTACGTTCTCTTGACGAACTGTTCAACGCAACCTGTTATCCTGACTCCTGGCATAACAGTGGGAATGGTTGAATTCGTCTCCGACATCACAGAGTTAGATATCAGCGATGACGAAGCAGAGAATATATTCCGCTGCACTACTTTGTCGTCTCCTGAGGATATGGAGGAAACAGCGTCCACCCCTTGCAGTGAAGCCTAGCATCAGACCTTAAAGTTGAATGGCATTTTATTAAATGTTCGTTCAACGCTGACACATAGCCATTTCGAACAAGCAAAGGAGCTCCTGGCAGCAAACCTCGCATGCTTTTCCACAAGCAGTACAGATGTTGGGAACTGCTCCGTTGAGGAACACACAATACCGACGGGAGACGTAAAACCAATCGCACAGGGTGCTCGCCGACTGTCTCCTGTTCAACACGACATCGTGAAAGCGATGATCAAGGACCTAATTGATGCAAAAATAATTGCACCATCCAGAGGTCAATGGGTATCACCATTGGTACTGTTCACAAAAAGAGATGGCTCGATACGCATTCGTGTCGATTACGGGCGCCTCAATGCAGTCACGGAAGACACAGTATATCGTATGCCAAGAATCGAAGACGCATTGCAAGCTCTCACTGGTTGCAAATTCTTCTCAGTCAGTGGACTTGTTTCAGGCTTTTACCAGATTCCAATGAACCCTGCCGACACTGAAAAAAACTGCATTTGTGACTTAATGGGAACTGTACGAATTTCTTCGTATGCCTTTTGGATTGACAGGAGCACCCTTCACGTGTCAGCGCACAGTGGATTCAGTGATTGGAGACCTCAAGTACGACAACGCTCTAGTTTACATGGACGACTGTGTCTCTATAGCAAAACATTTGAAGAACACCTGAGCCACTTGCAAGAAGTCTTCGACCGATTTCACAAGGCTGGACTTAAGTTCAAACCACAGAAAGTGTTCTCTCTTTTTGCACATCAATTGTTTAGCTTGGACACGTTGTTACAGAAAAGGGAGTTTCTCCGGATACGGACGAACTGGCAGCTGTGAAGAATTTCCCTCCACCTAGGAATGTCCAAGAGCTTCAGTCATTTTTGGACTGACGTCAGTACTTCAGGAAGTTTATCCCAAACTACAGCGTTCATGCCGCATCCTTTGCGCGCGCTGTTGAAAAATGACACCCCATTCCAATGGGAAGACCCACAGCAAGATGCTTTCGAAGTACTAAAGCCTTGCCTTTGTGAGCCACCGCGGCTGAAATAAACTATTTTCAGACGATTTGCGGTTAAACGTTTCAAGTGCACACGGACGCATCGCGGCTGGGTCTAGGAGCTTTACTTCTACAAGAGGACGGAATGTAGCAAGTACGGCCTGTAGTCTACCTGAGGCCGTTCTCTCAAAGGCTGCTGAAAACACTACACCCTCAACAGAACTCGAAGCGTTAGCTGTGAAATGGTCTTTGGAACAACTTCGCCCCTATCTAATCCGACGGAAGTTTCAAGTTGTGACTGACCATCATGTGCTCTGTTGGGTGATTGCGCTACAAAGAGGGAAATCAAAGATTACTCCGTTGGTCTCTTGTCCTGCAAGAGTTCGATTTTAAGGTAATCTACAAATCCTGCAGACTACACGGTCCTCCTGATTGCTTGTCTAGAATCCCTAACTCAGAAGAAAACTCCGACCAAGTTCTTCAAATTTCTTCTGAAGAAGTTCGCCAACCGTTGGCAAACTTCGATGAAGCACAATATGCAGACGCTTTCTGCAAAGACATCTTCAGCTTGTTAGCGGGAGAATCCGGTACCAGAAAACAGCAGAAGCGAGCACGATCTCAGTTCGTCATACACGACGGCGTTCTCTACAAGAGAGATCAGGGCCCGATTCACCAACGCTTTCTGATGTGCCTTCCTGCAAGCAAAATGGCTGAAGTTGTTAACGAATTTCACGGATGCAAGTACGGAGGTCACATGGGTATCCGACGCACGTTCGAAGCCATCCGCTTGAAATACTTCTGGCCGAAGCTGTACCAGCAAATCAAAAGTTATGTCAACCATTGCGACCTTTGTCAACGAATGAAGACTTGAAGACTTCACCACTTGCACCGCTAGGTCTCTTGCAGCCGATTGAAGTGCATTCCCCATTCCACGCGATTGTTCTCGACATTGTTGGACCATTCAAGTCGTCACGGGGATACAAGTACATCATCGTTGCTATCGACTACTTAACAAAGTTCGAGAGGGCCAAACGGGTCCGCAACACAGAAGCCGTGACTATTCAAAAATTCATTGAACGTCACATCATTCTCAAGCATGGCTGTCCAGCGGTAATTATTACCCACCGTGGCACTCAGGTGATGGCAGAATGTACGGCAGCATACGTTCAGCACTGTGGAATTCACCATTCTCCTACTACAGCCTATCACCCAGCTGCGAACGGATTGTGCGAAAGGGCCAACAAAACACTGAAGCAAATGATCATCGTGTTGACCGCCAAAGGGGAAAAATGGGCTAATATATTGCCATAGGTTGTGTTTTGTTACAACACCGGCTACCAATACACCATTCGGGAGACACCCTTTCTTCTGGTGTACGGCAGAGATCCAGTTTTGCCTTTTGACGTCAGCTTCAATCGCAAAGAACTTTCCGAGCTCCGGGAATCATCAGATTACACCGCGATAGTACGTGAGCGACTGAACGAAGCTCGGACATTGGCATCAAAACAAAAAAAATCAAACTGGCGCAAGAACGGCGGAAGACCTACTTCGACAAGGGCCGCAAAGATATCACACTTGAAAAAGACCAGCTGGTGCTCCTAAGGGTATACCTCCCGTCGGCATCAAAGCTCAGCGGAAGTTCACAGGTCCTCATCGAATTGGGTAGCGTCTTTCTCCAGTGAACTATGACATTGAACTCATGGACGGTTCGTGCCGCGAAAAAGTTCACGTGAGAAAGTTGAAGCCATACTTGTCGCCCATTGCAGAGTTTTCGCAGCCGTGCTGTGACTCTCAAAACTAAGTGTTTCCTGTCTACAGCCCGCACGGGAGTGTCAAACATAAATGTCGGGACGACATTTTTCAGAACCCCGGAATGTGGAGTGGCGCACTGTGTTTATATGGCGCACGTGCTTTTCGGCGCCTTTACGCACGGCTGTGGCTCTCTCCCTTTTCTCGTTCTCACCCCGACGCTCCGACACCCGACGCCGTGCCTGCGACAGCGGTGTGCTCGCCTTTCGTATGCTCGAAACGAGAAATAAACAGTTCTTGTCTGACTGTGCAAGTGTTCAGTCGTGTCTGCGGCCGTGGCCGATCTCTTTTTCTCCGACGGCTGCTCTGCGCCGTCACAATGAGTAAGGCATCAACGGTAAGTTCACCGGTTATTTTATTTATACTAAAATTCAGCGCATTAGGAAGAATTCAGGTTTTATTTTGGAAGTCGCAAGGTGTACTTTCATAAGAGTTCCAAGAATACCGGTTCTAGGGTTTTTCAAGCTTCGTTTGTTTTTTTTTTCTCTCCAGTGAACAGGTCACCCGGGCTATGCAGAAACCTGTAGTGGAGCTGTGTACAATTACCGTGCAAGAATGTGCATACGTCATTACCATTTTTTAGTCTGAATTTAGCGCCCGAAGCACAAACTTTAGGCCGAGTGAATCTGCCCCCGTTTTCTCAAACCTAACACTCTCCTACCACAACACGAGGTGACAACTGCTCCCATGGGCCACATGGCAAGTGCATTGTTGCTGCCCTAAAAGCTGGCGAGCTCGAGGCCCTCAGGAGCAAACGTAATATGCGTGCTAAGCGATGTTGCGAATTACGTAATCGTAGCTATCTTTCGTTCACAAAGCGAATATGACTGGTCAATGCTGAATACCGACCACAGGAAACGTTAGCATAAGGTGAGATGATTAGGAAACCGCTATCAGTGCAAGCGTACCGCAGTGTTTGTGGCACTGATGCGAAGAGGCGAGTTCCGTTGCGTGTTGTACAGGTGAGCTCTGAGGCTGATTTAAGCAACGTGGTGGCCTTTAGATGACCCTTAAAGATTTTTAACACGGTCACTTTCCAATTAGGCCTGTAGTATAGTTCGTCGGTTTCTCGTCACAATGTAAAGCTACCGAGGAGTAGAACTGCAATCGACGAATTCGGGCCTGTAAGGGAAAGGTATGCAAAAAATAATGTAAGGACAATATATGTATCATGTTTGTGCTGCAAATACAACTAATACTGTTACTACTATTACGACTACTAGCGACATTCTTAATCGAAATCAATCAATCAATCAATCAATCAATCAATCAATCAACAATCAATCAATCAATCAATCAATCAATCAATCAATCAATCAATCAATCAATCAATCAATCAATCAATCATCAATAATCAATCAATCAATCAATCAATCAATCAATCAATGTATCAATAAGTCAATCAATGCATCAATAAATTAATAAATGAATCAATCAATGTATAAATAAATAAACAAATAAATAAAAACAATAAATAATAAATAAACAAATAAATGTATCAATAAAGCAACCAACGTATCAATCAATAAATCAATGTACCAATAAATAAATCAATCAATCAGTGTATCAATAAATCAATTATTCACGTTGGGGGTTTTTAATCTTCCCAAGTACAGCTGACACAGCTAGGTCTTAGCACTAGCGCCAATAACAAAACAAGAAAATACCCCAAGACAGGACAATACCCCAACAAAAAAACAAGAAAATAAGAAAACAAGAAAAAACAAGAATTAATACCCCTAGCATGTAAAATATATACGTATTACACAGAAGTACAATTTTTAACCTTCACAACAGTGGAGCTGTTGTATTTGCGCGTGAAAATCCAGGTAACTGAGGCATACTCCATGACGGAGAGTTGAGTATAGTTTCAGAAAAGAGCTCCGGATTTCCCTAGACGTCCTGCACAGTGCCCAGAAGCGCTGAAGGCCTGGCTGCTTTATAGCCACCCTTGAACATTAATTGACACGGACACTGTCGTCCAGACATAGATTTCGACATGAGTGCTAGAAAAAAGGAGGGACATTGGCGAGAAAGAGCATACTACATAAAGTCGTTTTCTCGCCCTTGGTCTTTTCTTCCGAATAATTCCAGCATTTAGCACGTATAACTAGGTGAAGTTTCCTGCCTGAACGCACAGCCTTCAGGGTATATTTCTTGCCGCAGAAGGCAGCGTACGCTCCGCAGCAATATCGGATGGGGTTAGCCGTTTAAATAGGTCTTCTTGCGTTGAGACATCGATCACGCACGATGCATTTTATTAGGTAATTATGCTTTTTGGTCGCCTTGTAGAATTCGTGTCTTTGAATGTTCCTGTGTTCCCTTTTCCCCTGATACCCGTTACGTCCCCATTCATTGATTCGTCTTCCTTTCCGCCCCATCTCCTGAATGCTTCCGACGTCTGTGAAGATTGAAGAGTGACGGGGCGTCGGTCTCGCGACGGCTTGCTCCACGTGACCAGACTGAAGACGGTCTTTGGACGGGGCCGTAGGAGTACATGAACACGTCCCTTTTGCTCCGAGGAGCTTGGGCGAGACACCCCCAAGATGAGAGAGCTTCAGCGCACATTCGCCAACTCGAGACAACTTTGACGATGAGCCGCCAACTCTTCAAACTAAGAGCTTCAGCGGCAAACTTTACCGCGCGTAACTAAAATAGGGCTCATTTGTAGATGAGGCCATGGACGCCAACCACGTAGCCTTCTTAGCCAACAAGGTTCCAGTACAGGCACTCTGTCGTTAGGTCTCCCCACTATTCCTTGAAGAAAACAAAGAGGGGGAAAAGTGGCTACGAAAACTTTGCCTGATTTGAAGAGCCGTTCCTCGCTCTCGCGTTTATTTTTTTTACGCCGCCCTGCATCTCCGCCTCATCTCTTACCGAGTGCAAACCACTCACGCTTTTCTAAATCTTCGACAGCTTGCTCGCGAACGTGCGAGAGTGGACGAAGCGGGGAAACTTCTTGAAATAAGGCGGCCAACCTCGGTGCTCTAATTAAGTGGGCATATTCTCTGGTAACGACAGACTAATCAGCAGTGTCTGGGCAGATTGCTGTAAGCAAATTTACACAAATTTGAAGCGTACCACGCGGTGGTTGTTGTTTTTTTTTTTCAGCTCAAAACTTTCCTAGTAAGGTTAGGATACTTTAACTTCTCCCATCTACATCCCTTTCCTCCGAGCCTGTTAAAGTGATCGGTCAATTTTCAGAAAGACAATCGAGAAACATGATGGAGCACGTTTCCGAGACGCGCAAGTTTATAATCGAAAGCGGAATGTGGAGATAAAGAAAGAACACCAATTCAAAAATAGTCTTGTTCAAAGCGCGCTTACTGTGAGCTTAACTTAAAGGCGGTTACATCCGTGGGAAGAGCATTCTCGTTTAAATTGTGCCAGTCCGTTGCCAACAATTCCGTGCTTCTTTCTTCCTGGCTGTCGATAAAGGGGCTTTAAGAATTGTAAAATAGTGTGACCATCTTTGGTCAATCTACCGGTGCCGGTTAGCGTAGAGGCTTTTGATGTGGCAACTCCGAATTGTCTTCAGTGCTTCCTCTTCATCTATACATTATCACCATCATTAGCGGACGTGTCCCCGCACTTTGTCCTCGTCTTTGCAAATACTCATCATCATATAGTGTGCTCGCTTGTTCTTCGCTCTAGCGTCCTGAATAAAAGGTCGCACCGAACACTGGTCTTTAAAGTGAACCTCGCTCTGTCATTATAACTCTTTATAAATAAAAATAATGAGAAAATTGTTACCAGAACGTATGGCGATTTTTAAGCGTCCGCATTGCATTAAAGTTCGCCTACTTTTGCAGAACAGGTCAAAAAGTAGGACGTGTGATCAATACAAATATCCTAAGTTATCATCAAACAGGCAACGGGGGATAAATTCCCAGCTACCCTTTGCTACCTTCATCCCAGGACAACTTTACCGTCTTCGTCAAAAATTTCTAGGTCATGCCGAAAAATTCCAGGCTACAAAGAGTTGAAAGCAGAAGTTGAACTTCTAACTGGGTCCAATTTATTTCATAACAGTAAAAAAGAAAGAGGTTTTCTCCAGCTTTCTGGAATAAAATATTTCAGCCTCGTTAGCGACGTAGGCTTGTACTTTGAATTTGTTGTGGCCTATGCAGTTTGGCATATCCTATGAAACACTGACAACGACTGTGCACTGTGTGGGCTGCATGTTTAAGGCAAGGATCGCTGATAGTGACACTGGTGCGAAAGACAGTGGCAGCAGAAATATTCTCGTTAACAGCGCTTAGATCGTAAAAGTACGAGACGTTTCCGCAGAGTTTTTAAAAAGATCCGCGAACCCCGCGGGAAAGCCTTTGCAGCTTTAAATTGCAGACAGGTTCGGTGAAGTTTTATGCGAAAGCAATACGTGGTTCAATGAGCGAAAAAGCTGTCCATGGACGTCCACAACTTTTACGTTTATTGGGTCTCGGTCACCCCGCATTTGTAGCCGTGAAATGGCTCCTAAACCTTCCATTGGTTACGGCGCGTACAAAACCTGCAGATGGGTATTAACCAACGCTCGTTGAAAAGTTTACCATCACGAGAAGCGCGAAAGCTAAACGTGCATCCGACGTTCGAAACCTTCAAAGACCCACCTCGCCAACGAAGAATGAACCAGTCG
The DNA here is from genome assembly GCA_013339765.2 of Haemaphysalis longicornis. NCBI lineage: Eukaryota > Metazoa > Arthropoda > Arachnida > Ixodida > Ixodidae > Haemaphysalis > Haemaphysalis longicornis. Next base: position 111,601,682 of record CM023455.1, read on the forward strand.
ACGATTTTTCGCGCACTAAGTACACACATCTACGAGCGATGTAAATGTATACCGATACGTGGTTTATGAGATAAAGGTATACTTTTGTACTCCTTCTCATAATCGATGCATGTATTGACTTATCTAGAAGCGTTCCTTCTTCGCAATTTTCAAGTAACCATTTTAATACAATGGAAGCCTGTTTCACGCACGCGCCTTGTGTCCAGGGACCTTATCAGATCTTCCCGGTCGACCGACCGGTCTATGGGGAAACACATTAGCTTTTTACAGGACGCCGTCGGTCCCACTAAAAAGTATTCGCTTTAAAAATATCACTCGCAGCGACAAACTTGAACGCGCAGTTTGCGGTTGGACGTTCAGGAGGGGGCGAACATTCAGCCCTTGGCGCCACACCCTTCAGGACTTCGATTGCTCCTTGACCCATTTTCCAGTCAATAAGTTTTTTTCTCTCTTTCTCTCATCGGAATTATTTCGAGAGGTGTAGCAAAAAAAAAAAAACAATTCTTCCTCGTGTTGATATTACAAAGTTATTTTTCTTGTTTTTTTTTCCCTTCAATATGCGTTCCAGGGGACCGTTAGTTTTCGACCTTGCGGGAAGTGTTTATGTTAATGCGCTCTGTTGTACTCCTTGACTTTGAAGGGTGCTTCACAGAAGGAAGGGTTTACTTGCTGGGAAACACCCTTCAAAGGCCAACCTTTCACTTTCGGGCCTGGACATTTTTTGTCGCCGATAGGCCCCTATAGCTGTCTTAACAGAAACGTGCGTTTTAGACCTGCGACTGTCGCAACTGCCTGTTGAGCTAAAAATACGGTGTCGGCATCTGAAACAGAGAAACGGCACAAAAGTTCCTCTAGCGGCGAAAACGGAATGGGCCCGCGAGCCCGGGTACGCGCACCCCCATTGGCTGCGACTTGCCATGTGACCCCACAGCAATGATGTTCTCTTTGCTGCGGAGCCTGCACAACTTCTAGCCGCGGTAAAGGAGGGGGATCCACAGTCATGCTCCAGCTCGTCCTTACGAAGCGCTCTCATCGGTGCTAAAAAAACCAGAAGCCGCTAAGCCCAACGAAAGACGATCGTGAAAACGCGAAGTGTGCTTACGTGCGAAAATGCAATAAGGGAGTACCAAAGTGAAAGCCCCTAAAATCACAGTAGAAGCGTCAGCGATCGAAATGGGAGCCGTCTGTGAGTCAAAGTTCAAGCGTCAACGACCAAAGTGGAAAGTGCCTGGGAGTCGAAGTACAAAATCAGGCGACAGCAGACGGATACCTCGAGGGGAGTGTGAGCGCCCCCCACCCATTGTCGTCGTTGGACCATCGTCGTCGTCCAAAATCTAAACCGCCAATGTAGAAAGCCGAAATCACTTCAACTCAACGAAAGTCGAAAGCCAACGCCCGCGCAACGAACCCAAACGAAATACTGAGCGACCTAAAAGCTTTGATGGCGCAGTCAGATAGAATTCGGCTTCATAACGCGGTGCTTCGAGTCCGACCACGACAAGCGTTTCTTTTTCTTGCATCAATCAATCAATCAATCATCAATCAATCAATCAATCAATCAATCAATCAATCAATCAATCAATCATCAATCAATCAATCAGTCAATCAACCAATCAATCAATCACCATAATAATCATCGTGCGCCCTCTCATTGTGTAAAGTTGGCTTTCCTGCAATTCGTTTTGGTTACGACGTCGCCATGACTGAGACCAAGACAGCTTCGCTTTAAAAGCCACTCCAACTTCTGGCCGCGTAGCGGTAGTAGGCTTGGCTACGCGCTGGCCTCACTCAGTGACGCAGCAGTCTCCAGAAAATGAGGGCACTCTGCCTAGCGCTCCGCCAATCTCACAGATAGGACGTGCAGCCGCTTCTGTTGTTCGAAGCGCCTAAAAATATGGTGCCGCCCACCGTAATCACATTGGGTTCTTCTTTTCGTTTGGAAAATAATGCTTAGTCACGTACAACTCATACGGACTGCCCAAATGTGCACAGGCTTCGTTGCTTTGCGCTAGGCTATGAGGTACGCCTTCAAGATAACCCGTGAGATCCCAGCGCTGCGTTTATGGTAGTTAGCAAGTGCGCACCGGCTGCAATAATCGGTGTTGCCCGCAATAACTCACAAAAGAGAGTGAATGGATACTTATGATGCTCATGACAGCGATGATGACGATGACAATGATGACTGTTTATTTAGCTATAGAAATAGAACAAATCGTCTGCGCTGCCAAACAACGTAGGGTTCGGGTGGCAGAAATCTTTGCCAGTGCATGTATTTTTATAATATCACGCATAGCAGTGATATCCCTGCAGAGTTAGCTGAGTAAACTTGCTCCCAACGAATAGCGAACGTGACGCAAATCGATTGGTAAGTACGCGGGTTCGACATACCTTAGGCCTCCCAGGAACTTCCGGGCCATATACCGAGACAGGATATTTACTTTGTATATTTAAATGAATACAAATACACCACGGGACACGTCAACAGGAAAGGGGACGTTTGTTTGTACAGGCTGGTGTTGTTTCACCAGCGGAAAAGCAAAATCTACGAACGGCACAACTTAGGAAACAAAAAAACTGGTGAATCTGAGCATCAGGTACGAAGCACTCCATGCGTCCATTATTTAACGCGCACGTGCATGAAGGCCCACACTCGGGAAACTTTGCGTATGCCGAGAGGTACGTCTGCAGTAGTGGGTAGATTGCCTTCTTTTGCAGTTTAGTGTCGTGTGCAATCGTGTGCAAGGGGTCGCGGCGAACTGTATCTTGTTTAGATAGGGTAATTCATACAAATTTCCGTTGGGCTGCTTGCGGGCTGCACTGACCACGGCCGCTTAGAATTAGTTCGTTGCACTTTTTCCTATAGCAACAGGGTGATTTATTTTGGGACTTCAAAGTTAGGAGTAGCGGGAGGCTCTCTTGGGTGTGTTCTAGGCAATCCGGCAAAGTTCAGTACATACAGACACATCTGCAGCCGCACAGGTGTCTGTATGCATAGATACACATCACACACGCACACAGACACACGTATATACACACAAAATGTATCGTAGCACAGTATTAATCCTCCAAAACAAACTTATATCGGTTTCCGCTTGGTTGTTTTTGAACGTGTTTTCTGGAAAAAACGACTGTGTTTTCTTTTATTTCGGTTTTGGGAATTGCGCTGAGAGGAGCCGGTCTTTTCTCCCCAAGAGAAACCTGTTTTCCGAGGCGACGGTTTTCCTTCATCTAATTCTAGGAGATTAGTCTTTCGGGAGTTCGGCGCTTGCTTTCATTTCCTCCTCACGCTTATCGGCGCGAACCACACTGTCCATATAACTAGAAAGGGACCGTATGAAGTCGTTGTACTGAGATGAGTGACGGAGCTCCCTTTCTTAAACGTAATTATCTAAAATAAAGAAGGCATAAACAAGGGGGGGAGGGATATGTTAATCAAGGAACGGAAGAAATTGAGTTTGGAAAACGGGGGCGGAGAGGCTTTTTTTTTTCTTCAGAAGGAGACTTTTCCAGCTACCCACTCACCCCACCTGGCGATCACTTTGGGAACAGCCGGCGCCGGAAAAACCGCTTGAATATTCTCGGCTCATAAATTATGCAGGCTTGGCATCCGTGGTTTTGTCTACAGTAACAATGGTTAGCATCCTTTCTATCCTTCTTTCTAGGCTGCATGAAAGGAGAAGAGTTTTATAGCCAAATTTAGTGGTACACTCTTCCCGTGAAAGTTGTCGCGACGCCGAACAATTACCACGACGAAAGAAAAACGCAGCAGGATATTCACTATTTACAATGATAATCCTCTACTGCTGAAACTAGGTTACACAAAAAAAAAAGATATTTTTCTTCCGCGATAATGTAGGCCGTGGACATTTCATCAGACTATTATAGGGAAATTGTGCTTACCTACAAACTCTCGAGTACGCAAACTAACGGTAACTTGAAGAAGTTTGCGCTGCATAAGCAACCAGAGATTATAAGCTACCGGGTGCCTCTGGCGAATAAACCGGAGTACTAATTAATAGACGGTTTTTTTTTTCATTCGGCTTGCCTGACCGCAGTGAGGAGTGAACTAACCTCAAAGTACAACGTGTGTGAAAAATGTGATAAAAGAACACAGGTAGTTTGGGTAAGATCCTTTGTTTAAAGAACTCCTCCTTGTTCATTGTTCTCGAGTTTGTCGTTCAAAGAACGATGAACGATTCAAAGAACTTGACTCCGCGCTCTCGAAATCTTCAATCGGGACGTCCAATATTTACGCAGGGTGGAAACCTTGTAAGCCGGATGAGGGTTTGTTGACCGAGCCAAGAGCACACGTCCTGTTTCCGGTGTAAATACGGGTCGCGTGTTCAGAATGACATAGTTGGAAGGGAAACGATATCCCCATTGTATTTAGCGCACGCAACCGCGCAGTACCTTGTGTCGTGTCTAGTGCGGAGGGTGCTTTGTCTTGCAAGATACCTCCGCTGCATTTATTAGAACTAGCTTCCTGAATAGAAATGTTCGAAGTGCGGACCGTTGGTTCGTAGAACGCTGCAATAATTAGTGAAAAATTCTTGGGCCATCTCCACTACCGTGAAACTTGGGGAGGGGCGAAGCATGCAGTGTATAAGTCTATTCTTGGCGCCTTGGCGTTTTTGCAAAGAGAGATGAAACCGTTGGGGGGTAGAGGTGTACAGCCGCACTGTAAAAGTCTCGTGTCTTTGAAGCGCGAAGCGTTCTAGCGCGAGGAGTAAACGAGTGACCTGGTGTTTTAGCACCGTGACTACATGACACGACGATTACGACGACAATTACGAAGACGACGGCTACAGGAGACGCCAACAGCCGCAGCCCTAAGGGCATTCGCCCCCCCCCCCCCCCAAAAAAAAAATTGCAGATGTTTATAGAATTGTCTGCTATACCATAGCATTCTTAAGTTCTTTACAGCCAAGTATGGCGATCAGCACCCAAAGACGTTGGAATATTTTATTCGTTTTAAGTTTTCGTTTGTTTCTTGGCGTCAATGATGTAAATATTCACAGTTATACCGATGAAGTGCCTTTACTTCAGTAATTATGTTTTTTTTTCGAAGATGCCAGAGGTACTGCAGAGTTGGTCCGTTTGCGCTATTATTTTATTCGTATTTCCGGCGTTCTGTCGCGGAATTTTTTCGCCTATTCTTCTATTTTGGGGGGAGATGCATAAATGCATATTTTGATTTTGTCAGATCATTTTTCGGAAAATTTTATTTTTTTATATTTTTCTTTTTTCCTTTTTAGAATGCTGCCCGTCTAATTATCTCCATTGAGCTCTTATAAAGGTTAAAGTTGTTACGTCAAATCTGCTTTTTTGCCGAAATGCAGGGCGTTATGTAGGGGTACTTAGCAGAGAATGCTACGCGTTAATATATTAGTCAAGAGGTTACTGGTATTGTGGAGCAACAAGAGAACACTTTAGGTATTCACTGAAATTCTGTGAGGTTTTGAATATTTTTATAAAATACTAGCGGCAGTACCCGGCGATTCGAGGTCGGGCCATTATACAAATTAGACGAATGGGTATTACAATTGTTCGCTTATCTCTTACTTGTCATAATTTGGAAGTTAACCGTGGAATTGTCACAATTATGAACTTCCGCCTAATGTCATTACATGGTCTCCATGGTCTCCTCCCGCAGGCGTGTGGTTGTTGGAAACGGCTGGAACTCCTGCTTTATTCGAACTATCCCGAAAGAAATTGTACTATGCTGGCGTGCTGAAAGGATAACGCACTCATGGGTTATAGTATCTGGTAGGTGTGAATAACACCCACCAGACACTGTTTTATAATAAATAACACGGGCTTCTACGAGAAGCGTCTGGTTGCAGAAATTCCCAACAGATGGCGAGCGCAATGCTACGCGGGAAAATTGAACTGTGTTCCACTTTGAGAGGGGTCTAATTTAACAAAAAAAAAATCAGGCTCGTCAATTTAAACGCTTGTTGGGACAACATTGTGAAATTAATTTCAGGACAATTCTATGGCCAGCATTTATAAGCAAAAAAGAATTGGATGTACCAATGGGCTGGATAGTTATTTATAAACGCGTAAAAACAGAAAATGTGCCAGAAATCCCCATTCTGCGCGTTACATGGCTGTTATAAAAAATCTTGTAAAACAGTCTTTATACATCTGTATTGGTTACCTAATCAAGAAATCTTAATCGGTATCTCAAAGCGCCCGCGATAGAAACAGTTATTTGTGAAACAATCTTTTAGCGCTTCTCCTTTTCTCAGGGGTGCGATTTCTAAAAAAAATTCAGCCATATTTAGCTCCTACACCATAACAGGAATGGTCTCTTGAAATTTGATGTTCTTACCGCCAGAAGCTTTGTTTGGTGTTCAGAGTACATGTTAGGCCTTTTTGGGCCGTCATAGATGCAATTAGAAAAAAAATACTTCTAGACCTTTTAACACCGTTGCATGTCCAAATCCTTAAAATGGGTTTTGTGCATTTGTAGGAGTAATATTTATCGGCATAAAACACTTAAATGCATCAAGCAGTTAACATGTATTAGCGAATCATTCAGTCAGTCAGTCAGTCAGTTAGTCAGTCGGGCACTTCATGTTATAGCTGTAGGTTTCAATTGGGGGACGTTTTTTACAGTTTCGTTTTTACAGATACGTTCTACAGAATACAAAGAACAAACAGATTTCGTTTCGATACAAAGAACAACAAAGTTTCGTATTTTACAGATACAAAGAACAACAGATATTGTCGGGGAAAACTGTTAAGGTGCGCACTTAATTCCCTTGGCAAGAAAACTGCAGCCAACGACTTTGTCTTGGAAACAGAAACAGTAATAAAGCGGATGACACGTTCAGAAAGGCAGGCCGATACCTCACACTGTCTCATTCCCCAAGCGATCATCTTTCTGCTTGTTCTGCAGTTGTGTCTCTTTCAGATCTGCTTTTTTTTCAAAGATTGATGATTGATTGATTGTAGGGTTTAACGCGCCGACGCAACGCAGGCGTGAGGCGCGCACCGTAGTGTGAGGGCCTCCGCATTAATTTTGACCACCTGGGGATCTTTAAACGTGCGGCGAAATCTCGTACACACGGGCGTTTTTGCTTTTCGCCTCCATCAGAAAAGCGGCCGCCGCGGCCGGGAATCGAACCCGCGACCTCGTGCTCAGCAGCGCAACGCCTTAGCCACTGAGCCACCGCGGCGGGTGGCACTTGTAGTGACTGCCCAACTCGCTACACTACTTCTACTGCTACTCGTTCAGGAGGGGGGTACTGCTGTGGACGAATTAAAGAGCGTCTACCCAAAAAAGTCCCATCTCATGCTCCGCGTGTCAAATTTACCTTTCATTTTGTAACAATAATCTGTTACAAGATTCCGCAATGTAGTGCACGGAACGATGGCCTGGGGTCAGGCGGTACGATGACATATGATTGTAATGCACACATCCGGTATAGATATCGCAAAAGGAAATGGAGTGGTCAGAGCAATAATCCAGTGACTGAGCGTTAACTAAAGCTTACTTTTAACAAAAGTGTGGCTGACACATTCGATAAGGTGACAGATAACAAATTATTCAGTGTGACCAAATAATCCAATTCATTAGTAGTATTTATGTGCCAGTTGTGGGATTTTTCTGTTTTGTTAGATATATAAAAAAATGTGCGGCATGGGTTTTAAGCGTTTGTATTTGAACGCGCCTGTATGCAGGCCTAAATTTAAGGCTTCAAGTTTAGCGTGATAGGTGATTCCATAGCGACGATTGCGATTTCAACAAAAAAGGAAAGGGGAGAAAATATATCCCGCCGTCATATCTCTTGGCGGTGGTCGCTAGGACAATAGTCGCTAGGATAAATCGTCGCTAGGACAACATAAAGTCTGGGTGAGAAAGTAGGTGGTAAATCGTCACCACTTCATCTGTTTTTCTAATATCTCGTAATTGTTTAACGTTTGCTTTGCAATTGCGCCACTGCCCTTGGGAAACAGCAGCATTCTGAATTTTTGTTTGTATTTTAATTTGACTGTCATTTTAAACTACTAAATGCTTTTTTTCTAATTTCAGTGATAATTCAACTCATCGAACCGGTTCCCGAACCGGTTCAAGCTCCCGAATCAGTTCACGAACCGGTTCGGGGCGTGATTTTGTGGAACCGGAACTGAACCGGAACGAGAACCGAAGTCGAACCGGCATTTTTTTCGGTTGGACACAATGATATATTTTTATAGCGAATCAGAATAGGGAATGAGGAGCTCGTTGACATAAGACAAAAATAAAGGATTTCAGTCAAGAAAACCTCGGAAAGCAAAGGGGAGGATGTGGTAGGTCTTTGAAACAGATAAAGAATTTGGAAAGACAGAAAGAAAGTGTAGAAAAAATGTCCGCCGGGTGGGATCCCAACCCACGACCTCTAGAATACCCGTCTGGTGCGATGACCACGACGCTATCGGCGGGGCTATTTTCCCCTCCACTTTCTGGGGAATTTGTGTTAAGCTATTTCTGTTTCCTGTGCTTGGGGGTGGCAGCCAGCGCCACTCGTTCTACTCGGGGTGAAGGGGACGTTATTTTTTAACCCCCGGGCCGTGACTCGAGTGTCTACGGCATGTCAAGAGTGGTCGACCAGCGTTCAACCCCCTTAAATGGACCCTGCAACACTTACCATCGACGACTCGGAATGTATTTTGGGGTATAATCTATTGTCCCAGCAATCTCCTCCCGCAAGAATTATGAAAATCCGTTCACTATCACCGAAACTACGCGCGATGAAAAAAAGCCGCCCGCATCTTCCCACGGGGGGAACTCGAGTAAATGCGTCGCATCTACTCGAGTCAAGCAAAGCGTCACGTCAAGCGAAAGCCAAGCAAAGACGCCCTTGACTGAATTCCGAACGCGCGCTCCGCCGCTTATATACGTTGAGGGGACTGCGTAAGCCGGTCCCAGTCGATGAGGACGTTGGCGTACTTGTAAAGCGGCGTGGACTCTAGGTGTTTGAGCCAAGCGCGGATGTTGCTTCGCCGGAGAACGGCACACCGGTTATATGCGCAGCGCGCCCGAAGGAGAGGAAACCGCGGAAGGGAGAGTACATGCGCCGGCCCCAGCGCGTCTGCCGCGGCTATGACGTAACACAATCCAACACAATCCACTTTAATCCAATCCAATCCAATCCAAATCCAATCCAAGCCACGCCAAGCCAAGCCAATCCAATCCAAGCCAATCCAATCGAATCCAATCTAATGCCTCTCTCGAGAGAGTGTTCGAATCCAATCCAATGCCCCTCGCGAGAGAGTGTTCGCTATCGCCTCGACTCGACGCGCATGCGCAGTGAGCGCGTGGACGGCGCCGACGCCGACACCGGACATCGTGCGACTAACAAATGCTTTGCATTTAAAATCGCGCATAAATGTTCCCTCTCAACTCAACCGCGGACAACGCGACGAAAGCTGCGCGCTCTCTCCCGGAGAGGGGGCGGCGCGCGGCGTTCTGTTCGGCGGCCTTCGATATGTCACAAACCGGGGAGTTTCGTCCTTTTCCCCGCAACGTGGACGGGTGTATTTCCAGCCTGCTGCAACAAAAAAGCAGGTAAGGTGGCCTTCTCGCAAGCAAGCGCTCAGGCTGGTAGGGCGTTTTTGGAGCAATAAACGTTTGTTGTCGAGTGGGCTCGTTGAAAGTGGAATATTTATTTCACTGAAGTGGAACTCCACGCGCACTCAAAACTAAAGAAACACCAAAAGCATGCGGACAAGTTCAGACATAGAAGAGGTTCATACACAGCGCCGACGACGGCTGATCGTCACAGGAAATGCCAGAATGTAGCCGCGAAGTTGACCAGCGACAACCAATAGGACATCCAGGATTGCCAGGGCCCGATTGACGTCGCAGAGGCCATGCCAGGGGTGCATAATGTAGAGAATTGAAGAGCGCGGTTGGTTTTTCCGCGTCTTTCACGGCGATTTGCGCGCTTACCGCTTCACGTGCACGTGTAATATTTGGCTTGGGTGTTCATGGAAGTCTAATCTAAACGACGCGCAGGTTTACTTGCACTGCACGAAGAGTGTTACAGGGTCCCTTTAAGCTACCTTTGGCACCAAGACCGCCCGAACAGAGGCCCTAGCTATGCATGTAGCGAATCAGAAATGGGAAAATGAGGGGCTCAGTGAATTAAGACAGAGTAAGGCTTGGCAGTCAAGAAAACCTCGGAAAGCAAAGGGGGGAATGCGATAGGACACAGAAACAGATGAAGAATTTTTTGAGTCAGAAAGAAAGTGGTGAAAAACTGCCCGCCGGGTGGGATCCGAACCCACGGCCTCCAGAATACAGGTCTGGTGCGAAGACCACTACGCTACTGGCGGGGCTGTTTCCCCACACTTTCTCAGGTATTTATGTTAAGGTATTTTTGTTTCCTGTGCTTGGGGGTGGTAGCCAGCGCCACTCGGACTACTCGGGGTGAAGGGGACCTTCTTCTTTAACCCGCGGGCCGTGACTCGAGTGTCTACGGCATGTCGATAGTGATCGACCAGCGTTGACCCTCTTAAGCTACCTTTGGCACCAAAACTGCCAGAACAGAGGCCCTCGCTGTGCATGTAGCGAATCAGAAATGGGAAATTGAGGGGCTCGGTGAATTAAGACAGAATAAGGGTTGGCAGTCAAGAAAACCTCGGAAAACAAAGGGGGGACTTGGTGAAGCGGGCCTCTTTAAATCTTTTCCAAACGAATTTTCCGCAGACCATGGTAATTTTTAGCGCAGGAGGGATATAAACTAGATTAAAAAAGTTTCGGTAGGCGTAAGCTGAGTGTAGTAACTTTGTTCATCTTCGCATTTCGAACAGCCTGGAGATCAAAACTGACCAGGAATAAAAACACCATTAATTTAACCGTTGAAGAAAACCGTATTTTTAACTTCAGTAAGTTTTTCATCAATTTAGAAAAAGCGTTAGGAAACAAGGACATCAACTTTGCACGGGTGTGGAAAGGTCCTAAATTGTTGGCGGATGCCCGGCTTTCCGGGAAAAACGACGAATAAATGAGCTATGAAGAGAAAATACAAGTTTGATCTATCCGAAATATTCAGTGTTCTATAGTGCCCAAGCGCTTTTCCGGAAGCAAACAGTGCGTTATTCACTGAGAAATTAATTAATTTAAGCTAAAATTATGATTTTAGCGCCAAAACGTGTGTTAGAATTACGATTTCAATGACATCATAAGAACAGGTCTTTCAGCTAAAGTTAGAATGGGGCGGAGACTTGTTTACTGTTGGTCAACCTAGGTGGTGCCATCACACCGATGCAAGCCGTTTTCTGCCTTTGGTTTGTTTGGGACCGTATTTAAACCTGGCTTGTTTTTGTTCATGGAGAAAATAATCATTTCATGAAACGTGGTGCTCGCTCGACAGATATGGTAACGTAAGGCACCGTCGCTCGCGTCAATCGCCTAGTGTCGTCTGAGACAACCCCAAAGCCTCGCATGCTCTGCATCTAAGCCAAGCATAGTGCGCGGTGCACCAACAGCAGTACGCATCGGTACTTCTATGTTTACGTTTGCTTTCGCAACTTCCACTGTTTGTCCCACCATTCTTACTGATATAAAAATAATGTTCCCTTAATTTCAGCGCGAATAGCTCGCTCGGCATGCTTATAAGCTTTGACTAATTTGCGTTTGCTTTTGCCGGCCTCCTCCAATCGCAGAGCTGGCTGGTATGACATCGTAGGCTGTGATGCAGGAAATGAGCTTGTCGGTCGCATGGCCATTACCTTATTTTCTTATTAAACAGCTTATTTCAGCGAAGTTTACGTTAAAAGTGGGGTCTGCATAATCATAACGAGGCACTCTTTTGATTGAACGAAATTTTCATTTAGTCTTCATCGCCCCTCTAAGCCACCTTGAATGATGGAGCGCAGGTACTGGCTAAAAACACTCTTAATCTGAAATCTAGTGAGGCTTAATGAAGAGAAAACGCCCCGCCCAATTACTGATGCCATTTGTACCTTAGAATCGCCAAGTTGGAGGGCGAAAAACCAGAACTTTCTGATACGATCGACGTACTATCTGGCCCGAGCTCAAGTTGCTCTTTACGACGCAAAATCCTCTTGCGAGCGCGCCAGCCGGCTGGGCACTTTTCCGAACACGTATTCCGGAGTAAAGTGCTGTTTGACGAGTTCCACAAGGCGGCTACGTGATCGACAAATAGATCCGCACGCTCGACAGCCTGCATGGCCCGACGTTGCGCGGCCGCGGATTCCTCCGCCTGCACAGCTGGTGAAAACGGCCTGCCGCCGGAAAAACTCTTCGCTTTGTTTCTACGCGTTTGCTTCTTCGCAGGCCGTAAGCGCTTTGATATGTCGGGCACACGTTGCTCCGGCTTCTCTTTTTTATTATTTGCTTCCACTCGGCTTCGTCTTCCGAGTCGTTTCTTCCGTCCAACCCGCGGTACCTTGACGTCGATGCTTCTGGAACAGATGGGAATCGGTACGTTGGAAGAAGGTATAATAGGCCCGTAAAGAGGATGAGTTAATTCTTGAGTAATGCAGACAAACTGAAGCAGCTTCTGTTTCTGTTATATATATATATGGCCATATCTTGTTTTGACCCGTCTCTTTCTCCCCTGTTGCCACGGGGGGAAAGAGGAATTACCTTGTTCAATTTTTTTTGTTCAGTTTACTATTAATATTTTTTCTTATGTCCGCAACATGTGACTGTGATTCTTGTTATTATTTTTGTTTTTCCTCTTCCACTTCTCCCATCATTTTTTTTTTGCTGCCCACCAACCATGCATCCCATTGTACAAAGGCTTCCTTCCCTTGTTTTTCCCGCGCCCTTGCTACATTCTGTATATATATAACCCTGGAACAAACTTATTCTGTACTCTGATCCAATCCAATCCAATCCAATTCAATTCAACCGAATCCAATCCAGTCGGGGTGGCGGCAGGTCCGGCGCGCGAGCTGTGCGCCGTGAGACGGCGCTGTTCCTCGCTCATGCGCAGCACGGCTTTCCAGGAGCCACGCGAGACTGCTCAACCTCGGCCAGTGTAGCTCACGCTACAAAACGGGGCTTGTGGGGAGGGGTGGCGGAAGATACAGTGTTCTCCCCGACCTGGGCGGCCTGTTGGTTATTGCCAACTGTACTTCATGGTTGACGCTATCAAGGGCCTGCTCTCATGGCGAAGGGGAAGGAAAAGAGGGAAATCGATTGTGGGGACACTCGCAGCGAGAATGCTACGGGTTGTCCTGTGCGAGGCCTTAAAGGCACAGCGGCTAAAGGTGCAGTATGGGGTTGATGTGGGGATGGACAGTTCGCAGGGAATGCTAGATTACAAAAACATTTGGTTTCGTTGAGGCTGAGAATGCTTACCACGACTTATTACGCACTGCTTACGGCTTATTACGGCCAGCTTATCAATCGTAGGCACCTTTGCATTGTACAAGATATCTGTGGATATGGATTTAGGTTCACGTGCGCTTTATAGACGAGGCGCAGCTTCGACGCGTGATCACGTGATGTTTTGGCCGGTTCTGGGGGACGGACGAAGGACAACCGTTGACGCGTTCAACATCATGCATTCTGTACACACAAACAAACCCCAAGCAAATGGCACTAAAACACAACAACACGAAACCAAATCACACCATGTACCGTAACCACGGACAAGACTAACAAAACCAAAAGTCGCTCCAATAAAGTCCTACGCCGTGCAATTCGGGAAACCATTAACCGCATATTATGAGTAAATTCACAAGTCCCAGGTCCCTCCTTTAGAATTTCTTGCGCAAAAAAAAAACTCTGAATAATGTCGTACGACTACGTGTCCGTATTCGACCGGCCTACCTTTGTTACCGGCGCTGACGCGGAGTAAACGTTGCGTGGCCGCAACTGACAGCCGTAGTCGTGGTGGGGTGGTGCCGGGGTCGCTGTGCGCGGTAGCTTTCGGGACAGCGTCGTCGTGGCGCCGCATCCCGCCGTCCCGCCGCCTCGACGTTGGTTAACTTTAGCTATCCCCGGGGTAGTCCACGAAGCAGAAGGAAGCCCCTGGCCTGGGGAGCGTCGGTGTGGCAGCACGAGGCATAGGGTGGATCCGGAAGCGTCGCCTTGCGGCGGCCGTCAAAGCGTAGATTGACGGAGCTTTGAAGGCGCTCGAGTGTAGCCGTTGGGGCCGCCAATGCACACGTTGGCGATGCGACTGGGAAAACGAAACCCCTGCGATGTCGGCCCGCTCCTGCCCAATCTTGCGTGGTGTAGTCGAAGCCTTGGCGGCGTCCCCCTAGCGTCTTCCTCTGTGCCCGTCCACCTCTCGTGCCGCTTGCTCCTACTGTGACCGTGTTCTCTTCGTCCGCCGGCTTGTCCTCCCGGTGGTCGCGGCATTTTTGAATTGGCTGTTATCTTTCAGCCCCACTGGTCCTCGCCCTATTCTCCGTTGCCTCCCGTCCGTTCTTCGAGGCTTTCTCTGGTTAGTTGGTTGATTCGTTGCTGATTGATTGATTGACTGATTGCTAGAGGTATCCCTTTTGAAACGGGGTGACGTCCTGTCATCTTACAAGAAAAAACTAACATATCTTTGTTTTATACTCTTCCTTTAATACTAGCACTGCACTGAGGGCAGGCACAAAATACTTTTTTTTTTCTGTTGCATGTGGTAGCTGTCCTAGGCATTCCTTCCCTCTCCGGTTTTCGTCCACCAGCATTCTAATCTTCTTTCAGTCCCCTCGACAGCCTTGAAGTTAACTCCCTATGTTCTACCCTTAAATCGTAGGGCTTCTGGAAACCGAATATTTCCCTCTTGAAGATTTGGATGGATACACTTACATTCTAACACTACGTGGCGCATAGTTTCCGCTTCTTTTGAGCAGACCACGCATACGCTATCATTTTCTGTAAACTTCCCCACAAAGCTCTTAGTTCCCAAGCAACCTGCTTTAGCCTCAAATAGCAAGGCACTGCACTTGGAATTATCATAGAAATGTTCTTTTGTGACGTACCATGTCACTGCCCGGTACATCTCTAACGACGTCTTAGCTTCCATGTTCTCTTCCCATTGTTGCCTCATAGTTCAAAGTTTCGAAGTTCAAAGTTTATTTCACTCACAGTTACATCGACATGAAAGAAAGGTACATCGAAGGGGCAATAAAAAAGGCTGCAAGAAACAGCTTGACAGGGCCCTTGCTCCGTCCAGCAATGAACGGCGTGTGCGCTGAGAGGGTATATGTAAACAAACGCTCTGAAAAATACACTTGTTTCATGTGTCAGAGCAAAATAAAACAATAAAATGCAATAAAATCAGTTTGGCGGCACAACAGGAGTACATACAGTGTACAGTACTAAAATATACTTATACATGAACTGCAACACGCAAACCGAGTACAAAAAAAGAATTACGATCGCGTACATTCACCATACAAGTATTCCGAGTTTTGTAATGTTCGAAAAAGAAAACACATTGTGTGCGCACCAGAGAAATCATATTTTATCATCTAAAAATAGATTTAAAATGCCATGTCTGTTTAACAATAAAATGTCGATTTGTTCCCGGTCAAACTTGGTAACTACCATAGGCAAGGTTCTCTTAACTCATAGCATGGCATTTACCCCACGAAGATGACCAAGAAGATGTGTACACCCAGCTTAATTTTTTTTGCCACTTCTTCGTCGTCCAAACTCCAACCATCATCATCATCATCATCTTTCTAATTATCCCGCCAACAGAATTGTCAACGAGGACAACATTTTGAACCATGACATTCGCAACATTCCAGCTGGAATTCTTCCTCTAGCCCTGCGAGATGGCATCCGGGTGGCCCCAATTCCTCGCAATATGCACGCCAACTACCACCTTGGCCGCCGGGCTGCCCGTGCTCGAGCCCTGACTGCGCGATACGGCGAAGACCCCAGCGCCCTATATACAGATGCTACCCCCTACCCTGGGCGCGCCGGCTTCCTCTAGCCCTGCGAGATGGCATCCGGGTGGCCCCAATTCCTCGCAATATGCACGCCAACTACCACCTTGGCCGCCGGGCTGCCCGTGCTCAAGCCCTGACTGCGCGATACGGCGAAGACCCCAGCGCCCTATATACAGATGCTACCCCCTACCCTGGGCGCGCCGGCCACGTAGCCAGCGTAGTCACTCATACTGGCCAATGCGTCACTGCCGCCACTACTACCACAAGCTCAATCGATGTCGCCGAAGAAATAGCCATTGCCCTGGCCGCCATATCCCGCCCTGACCAAGTAACCATCCTCACCGATTCGCAGACAGCCTGCCGAAATTACCAAATTGGCCGAATTTCTTCATCAGCACTTCACATCCTCAAAAACTGCTCAACGACCCCTGACATCCGCATCGTCTGGGCTCCTGGACACGCCGCCATCCCCGGCAATGAAGCGGCTCACGCCGCGGCTCGCGATATGATACACCGAGCCATTGCCGACGGTGGCCAATGTTTACCCCCTCACGATCAACCCCACCCACTGAGTGGCTACACGGAGATTCTCGCGCATTACCGGCAAACTCGCCGTCGTCTCCCACCACCACACTGGCGCCTCTCCAGAGAGGACGCTACAACTTGGCGGCGGCTACAAACGAATACCTATCCACATCCCACCCGCCTCCACCTCATCTTCCCCACCCAACACTCTTCCCTCTGTGCTCGCTGTCCCCAGCCTGGCACCCTCTACCATATACTGTGGGAGTGCCAACGAACTCCAGACTTGCCCCCCCTTTCCAACCCAACCTTCGAGCAGTGGAGGGCTTCCCTGGCCAGCCCGGACCCAGATATCCAGCTTAAGTTGGTGACCCGAGCACGGACGGCCAGCCGAAGTCAAGGCATCCCGGACTAGGGACGCCTTCCACAGGGCAACGCCCACACATCAGCCTCTGCTGGAGAAATAAAAATATTTCTCTCTCTCTCTCTCTCTCTCTCTCTCTCTCTCTCTCTCTCTCTCTCTCTCTCTCTCTCTCTCTCTCTCTCTCTCTCTCTCTCTCTCTCTCTCTCTCGCTCTCCATTTTTGGGATTACACCAGCGTTTTCTACACAGTCGCAAAGTTAAGGGAGAGGAAACCTTTGAGAGTTTAAATGTCTACTCTTCGATGCCCCCATCAAATTGCGGAAGTTCTCACTTTGGAAAGAGGGAATAACAGGGCTAGAAGAACAGGCTACAATTTTTGTAATGATCTTTGAGACTTACTGTGCGTGTAAAGGCCGGGCTAGTGGGTTTATGCTTATGAAAAACCAGCGCTAAGAACACGACAAAAGAACAGTCCTTTTGTTCTGTTCTTAGCGCTGTTTTTTTGTAAGTTTGTGGCAACTGTCCATATACTACAACAGCTCCTGGGCAAAAAACCATCAGAAACTTTTGCTGGAAATGAAGAATTAATTTAGCTTTATAAGTATCCCGCCACCTGCTTCTTCGGATTATTTCCTTTCTCTAATTTCAACATTTAATCACGGTTCAATGCTGCAATACACAAAGTTCCCTTAATTGCAGCGTCGACCCGAACGACTTTCTATTGGCAAAAAGCGTACTTCTGCTTCCATTACAATTTTTTTCTGGAATCCATTACTTGTTTCCGGGAGAGCCTTTTTTAAAAGTACGCACTGCTCAATCTTGGAGTTGAAAAAAGGGCACCGTTAACGCGAAAATTATCTAACTTTGTGCACCTGCTCCCAGAAGCTTTCTTCGAACCCTTTCTGCGTTTCGCTACTTTCTTCTTTGTTTTGTAAGTCAGCCCCGCTTTGATATAATTTTTTCGTTGTTGCCATCCCGGTTTAATGACCCAGGCAGGACTGCTGCGAGGGCGCAGCCGCAGTCCGTGCCCTCCTATAAATAATGACAGCCATTCTTCAGCGCCTGCTCGCTAACGAACCGAGACAGGTTTTTGCACCTTGTATAAATGCTTGGCTAAGATTCTGTCGGCCCCGCCTGTTTACTTTTTACTAACTTCGTTCCTGCTCCATCCGTTCGCCAGAAACAACCCCCTCCAAACCCCTTCGGAAAGAGCAGAGAACATTAATTCTTTCCGTTACATCCTTCCCCGCCGTTCCCCGAACGGGGTGAGGACTGGAGAGGGCAGAGTTTGGTCGTTATTTGGACGGCGTAATTTTTAAGAGGCTGGGAGCTGCGTACGTGTGGATGAACGAACGGGACATCATTAGCAAACTTGACTCTTGAAAGTGTTGAAAGCGTTTGCGTTATTTCGTTCATGGTTGAAGAGACGAAGAGGGGGGCAGCCCACAAAAAAGGGTAGAAAACCATCAACATCTTTGATTGAAGTTTACTGTTTGGGTTTAAAGGGGTTGCAGACAGAGCCTGGAATTTTTACGCCTGCAAATGGTACTCTTTTCCGTGTTAGATTTGTGTATCCGGTGGCTTTCTTGCCATTAACCATACGTAAGGCAGGCTTGTATATTTTTGTTTTATTGCAGCGTGTGCTGTACGCCTAGCTAAAAAATTAGCCGTGGCTTAGCTAAGCTATACCAGGATATACGTAGCGAGAGCTAAGGTTCAGCAGTCCAATCCAATCCAATCTAATCCAATCCAATCCAATGCAATCCAATGCAATCCAGTCAAGTCCGGTCAAGACCAGTCACTGCTGCTTGCGCATGCGAAGCAGGTCTTTCCAGGAGCTACGCGAAACGGCTATCAAGTGGCTCCGGCGCAGCGTCAGACTTGGCTACTGCGCAACGGAGGTGCACAGCTGGGCACGCGCCGGCGCCCAGCTGTGCACCTCCGGCCGTGCCACAGCTGTGCCCAATTTAATTTAATTTAATCCTATTTAATCCAATCCTATCCAATCCAATCCATTGCTCCTCGCGCTTGCGAAGCACGGCTCTTCAGGGTTCACGCGAAACTGCTCAACCTTGGCCAGTGTAGCTTAGGCTACGAAAAACTTGTCCGTACCTCTATATAGTAAATCATCGTTATAACGAAATCGCTTTGTTTGATATCTCGGTTTATTCTAGGTGTTTCATCGCCCTCAGTGCTGCGTATAAAACACGAGTAATACCGGCTTTTAACAGAGTGTCACCTATAAGTTATAACGAAGCGGGTTTAACAACAAGAAGTGTTGTTCGTCGCGGGGCGTAAAATCCAGATTCTTGACAAAGTCAAGACGAACTCGATTCACATGGAGGAGCGGAAAGTTTTCATAGGTGGCTTCGTCCGCCGAGTTGCGCATCGATCCTGGACTGCTCGTTTATGTGTTGAGAATGCGGGGCCACCGCTCGGCTATCCCGACAGAACAGTAGTACGTGGAGTAGCGAAAAGTTTCCATCCGTCGCGGAGTCCATCGAATGGCATTTTGTGATTTTGACATAAGCTTTTGACTGCGTGGAACATTAAAGGTTAGGGTATTGATTGCGTAGTGTTCTTCCTCGCGCGCTAACCATGCTTGAATAGACCGCGATCCCTAGCAAGTGTGTTTGATGTGTCAAGAACATAGAGCTTTAAAGGGATTAATAGCCAGAACAAAGGTATTCAAACGATAAGTGCGTAATCTCACCGTACAAGAGACAGTATTGATGCGGGAAACGCTGGGAAACTAAGACGACCCTAACGCGCAATGAAAGGTGAAAGAATAAGTTTAAAGAAACAGTGGCTTAGTTAGCGCACAGAATAATTTTTCGGAGGGACTACAGAATACACATCTTTCTAGTAGGGCATGATAGAAAAAGCGAAAAATTTAATCAAGGTGCAGAACCGCTGTGGGACGTTGATTAAAGCATCATACTGACATGCGAATCATTTCGCTCAAGCGATTACGAATAGCCCCCTATGTAAGGCTCAAAACCCTCTAAAACAAAGGCCCCGGAACAGAAAGGGCAAGGGAGCACGCTCTAGAAACGGGCGATTACAAGCGTAATTGTTTTTTCGTATTTCGAAGATTTTTCTTTCTGTATAACAGGGGGAAATGGAAATAAAAGTCTAGATAAAACGGGTGAAAAGCCGATGGCCTCTAATCACCCTTGCTAGGTGGTGGGCCTGACAGAGCTCCAATAGATAAAAAAAGAGTTTGTGGTTCTTTGTCTTCGTTAATCACTGACAGAAAGAGCCAAACAAAGCAGAAAAACATCTCCCGAGTGAGGAGGATATGTAACAGGCGGGGCTGGTGGTTTTAAACAGGGATTTTTCCCCTTATCGCCACATCAGGCGGAAGGCGAACGGAGAATAAAGGCAAAGAAACAAAATCCATAAAAAGCCGACAGTCGCGTGTGATAACCTCTTTGTGCTTGAAGAAACCCGAAAGGCGTGCGAAGCACTGATAACCAAAGAAGAAAAAAAAGGAAGATGAGGAAGGAATGTCAGAACACCTCGTTTCACCCCCTTTAATGGAAGAACCAGAGAGCAGACGACCAAAAATACCCAAGAGCGAAGGGTGTAGCAGACGACATAAACACACGCCAGCTTCCGAGGGCCCCCGTACGGGAAAAAAACAAAAAAACGACCCAAAAAACTATTTTCGTACCAAAAGTAAGAAAAAAAAACCAGAAGAAAAGACGCCGTGAAGAAATCCCGAGACTTAGCAGCAGACGACGACGACGACGCCTGGAAGGAAGGCGGGAAAACAAACAGGCTAAGAGGAGCAGACGATAGTTTCATAGTTTCCATCGCAGACGACAGCCATTATTTCCACGTTGGCCGCGTACGCCATTGTTGTTCCGTCTTGACTCCTGCAGGGATCGGGGAGAATGGAGGGTTGTGTAGAGAAGGTGGGGGCAGGTTAATGTTGTGTTCTTTAGGCAGTGCCGCTATCTTTTTCGGGTCATGCTTGCCGGCTTGTTATGGACCACAGATGACGAAAAGCGCGCCCTTGCGCCTGGTTGCCGCTGTGCCTGGCGTATCCGGGTGCCAGTAGTGCGGCAGGCTTATTTCCGCTAACGCAGCGCCACCCAAGCTCTTTTTCCCTTCCGCCATCACGAGTGTCAGCGGAAGAAGGGTCCGTTTGTCAGAGCGCGCTTAGCCCATGCCGACCCCCCGGCGAGCGCGGATGTTTCTGTTTCGTGTACAGCGAACTTCTTCGCGGAGAGACGACACGAATCGTTACCGAAAAGGCCAGACGCATGCACCGCGAATACGGGACGCATTGTGTATACGTTCTGCCCGCTGAGCTTTGTTTGTTTGTTTGTGTTCTCAATGACAAAGTGTTCCCTTCCGATTCTTCTGAGCCAGGAACGCGTATCCCGGAATACGGGATCAGTACCTTTGTGCGCAAGATTCGAAGAGGAGACAGCCTTGAATGGAAGGTTGCGTCGTCTGCGAGCGAAGACGATAAAAGCTGGGCAATATATTTTTTGCGTGCGTGTGTGCGCGTTCCGCCGCGCTGCGGTAGCCTTGCGTCGATCACGGCCGCCGCGGTAACTTGGGTTGAAGAGCAGTGAATCGGTTTCCTATGCGCAAAGCGAGTCTGGTTCGGGTGATGTACGTACTCGCGCCTAAGCCTAACCGAAACATTCACGTCGGAGCACCTCCGCAATACGAAATAGTGGCAATATATTGCGGGCAGCGACTGCGCCATAAACTTTTTCTCACGGAAATAAAGCGGTGGCCGGTTGCACTGTAAAACTTGCCCATCAGCTCAGCTACGCGGCGTCCATTTCGGGCGCTTTGATTTCGCTGTAATCTCCAAAAACGAAAACGGTAGCTGCCACTTCAAGCTCAGGAAAGCTGATTTCAGGCTTCGATTTTCGGCCGCTGCGGCCGCTTTTCTGATGCAGGCGAAAAGCAAAAACGCCCGTATGTTGAGATTTCAGCGCACGTTAAAGTTCCGCAGGTAGCCAAAATTAATCGGGAGCCCTCCACTACGGCGCGCCTCATCGCTTGCGTAGCGTCGGCGCGTTATAACCTAATAATCAATCAAAATCAATTTCAGGCTTATCGATAATAAGAATTCGTTTTGTATTCAGACAGCACGTACGCCCTCAGTTATTGGGTCAAGCTTCACAGCGTACCAGCAATACATAAAAATAAATCATTTAAATGAGTGAACAAGCAATTTAAGTAAGCAGTAGCTGGTCAAATACTAAGCAGAAATGGGTCAAAGTTTGAACAAATCAGCACGACTCTCAATCATTACATAATGGCACCAGCTCTGTAAATCACTCACTCACTCACTCACTCACTCACTCACTCACTCACTCACTCAACTCACTCATCACTCAATCACAACAATCAATAATCAATAACAACAATCAATCAATCAATCAATCAATCAAATCAATCAATCAATCAATCACCAATCAATCAACAATCAACAATCAATCAATCAATCATCATCAATCAATCAATCAAGCATGACTTTAAATAATCTCAGCACCCTGGTGTTGCAGCCACCCAGACTTTTTTTTTAGTACCGCGCAGACGAAAACTAGGCTGAGCGCTCAGGAGCAGCGAAATCGAAGTGAATTTCGTCAATCGGCCATGCACTCGTTCTCCAGAAGCTGCGATCTGCTTCTCCAGTCACGTGGACTCGGGGCTGAGTGCTCTACCATGTCCGACGGCAAGTAAACAGAGACTGGCCAGGGGAACAACGCTTTGGCCGCTGAGGGACGATCAACACGACCCACTGTAAATCGACCGGGGCGCTCGCCGAATTGGCCAGAAGGTGTCGACAACAGCGGACTTGGCTCTTCGAACGGTTACACCAAGTCGATGCCTCGTTGTTATTCGGGGGGCGACAATGAATGGCGAAAACGTCTGCTCATTGTACGAGTCGGAGAGGGTGGTAAGGTATGGTGGTTGGCCGAACATGGTCGCGCGTTTGCTTGGGAGCTGAGGTGGGCACACAGTCGAAGGGGAGTTCATTGAGTCGGTGCCCTTTAAATGCACTAGTTATGTTGGTAGAACTGCCCACCTGGATATATATATATATATATATATATATATATATATATATATAAGTACGTCAGTAAACTTTTATTTTTATTTGTAATGTCCTTCTCGTGTGTCTCTGTCTACTAACCTTATTTTTTCGCGCTCTATGTGACTTTTTGTTTCCAGACTATATATACATATATATATATATATATATATATATATTATATATAATATATATATATATATACTATATTTATATATATATATTATATAATTTATTATATTAAGTTAATATTGATTAAGGGAGTTGACTTGGAGTGAGGGAGACAAATCGAAGGGAGTACATTGAGTCGTTGCAAAAACCTTTAAATAGCACAGTTTTACCTTGTTGAATTTTCTCTCTATATATATATTATATATATATATATATATATATATATATATATATATATATATATATATATATATATATATATATATATATATATAGTTCAGTAAACGGTTACTGGCTATAATATTACCTACACCGTCACGTAGTGACACCGAAAAACGTAACAATATTTAATCTACGTTTCGACCGGGACCGGGCTTTCTAAAAAAACGGCCCCGGTAGAAACGTTGGAAATTCTAATTTATTCTAATGTTTCGACCCGGGGACCAGTTAGAACAAAAACGTTAGAATAAATGACAGCATAAACACTATATTTATTCTAACGTTTTGAAAAAGCCCGGTCCCCGGCCGAAACACCAGAATGAATATTGCTATGTTGTTCGGTGTGACTACTTATTAGTAGAGGTAATCTTATAGCCAGGAAAACGTTTTTATAACTATAATATATATAATATATATATATAATATATATATATATATATATATATATATATATATATATATATTATATATATAATATATATATATATATATATATAATAAGGGTTGGCAGTCAAGACAACCTCGGAAAGCAATGGGGGGAATGCGGTAGGTCATAGAAACAGATGAAAAATTTTTTGAGTCAGAAAGAAAGTGGTGAAAAAATGCCCGCCGGATGGATGCAAACCCACGACCTCCAGATGCCGGTATATATATATATATATATATATATATATATATATATATATATATATTATATATATATATATATATATAATAGAGAGAGAGAGAGAGGAGAGAGAGAGAGAGAGAGGGGGGAAGGAGGGATGTAAAAGGAAGGCAGGAAAGCTAACCTGGCTAGAGCCTAGTTTGCTGTCCTGCACGTGAGAAAGGGTACATAGGAAAAAAAAAAGAGAAAGGAAAAACAAAGATAGAGAGGGTGCGTGATATGTTACTATTCTGCTGCGGTAGAACACGAACTTTCCAAAGCAAGGAAGAAATTAGAAAGCTGTGGAAGAGAATGAACAAGGCAAATTCGGGATCAGGAGAGGGAGGCGGCGTAGTCTTGCACCAGCTAGACAACGGCAGTATGAAAGCTTGTAGTTGGAGATCTTATTTGAAGTTGACGGTAATTATGTGTTATTAGTGCTGGTTTCATTACTGTTTGTAGCGACGAGGAGGATGACAAAGTCCTTTAGAGCTCAGGTAGGGATGAAGAAATGGAATGAAAAATCTAAAGCGAATTGAAAAACATTAGCGCAGTGAGAGAATAACTTTAATGGAAATCGAAAAAAAAGTTAGTTCATCTTTGTGTGGTTACGGTAAGATCTGTGGACGCAACGCTTTTCTTTTTATATATACTGTATAGAGGCTCCTAACGTGTGTGCATTTGGACTTCACTGGTTATCGCGACGAGTAGCTTTGTTGGGGAACTTGTATTTTGTTGATAAAAATACTGAGCAGAGATAAATCACTACCATGTTCATGCGATACATGAGGCTTGTAAGTATAATGCAGCGCATCGAAAGAGGAAAGACAATGAAATCAATATTAAAAAAAAGTAACAACGAGTACATGGTGCAGCTTTCAGTTGCAGAAGCTGTACTCAGAAAGAGCTGAGTTCACGTACAAAGTTGGAAATTACCTAGTTGAACATTCAGCCTGCCGACAACAGCAACAAGAGATACAAAACTAAAACAAAAACAAAAACAAACAAACGAACAAACCGGAAGCGAAATTGCACAAGAACGTGACTTTCGTGTTCAAGAGAAAATTACCAGTTAAGTGAACACTTAGGCGAAGAAGCAAGTCGCTGGTGTCTTTTTTTTGTGACTACCTCTTGTTCGATTTACTACAGGCCTTCGCATCTAAAGTTTGCC
The DNA here is from genome assembly GCA_013339765.2 of Haemaphysalis longicornis. NCBI lineage: Eukaryota > Metazoa > Arthropoda > Arachnida > Ixodida > Ixodidae > Haemaphysalis > Haemaphysalis longicornis. The sequence goes on from CM023455.1 coordinate 111,626,705, forward strand.
CAAACAACAGGTTCCTTTCCCCCCATTCTGTGCTTCTGCGACAACAAGCGTGTTCCTGCTAAAACATTATCGACCCACTGGAGTACGCTCGAAAGCCGTTGTTGACAAAGCGTCGACTCTAAAGCCTGTTAGCTCCACGCAAGGTGGAACTCGGGCTTTTGTGTTGTGTTTTGTTTCTCCAATTTCCTCTGGTTGGGCAACTTTCGCGGCTGTGATGCACGTAAGCACAGCGCGATGACGCCGTTCCTCGCGGATATTTACCCCTGGACGCGTTAAAACCTACCATGCAACAACGCGCTAGAAACTACCACGCGCCGTGCACACACTTACGTGTACACCACCGAAGCCCGGAGCGAGATAAGCTTTGGGACTCCGCTAGCGTACGCGCTGCTGCAAAGCGCTCCGGTCGACCCCTGAAACGAGTTTAATCAGATGCAATTACGGCTCATTAGAGCCTGCACTGTCTAATGGACCGACCGGCGTGTCCTTATACTTGTACCCATCTGCGTTCCGCATTTTCTTTTTCTATATCATTACTCCACGAATCATCAGCAGTGATTTTTTGTACTTCTTTCGGGGATAGCCCTCTACGGAGTAATTACAGCGCCTCGGGCACTTCCGAATGTAATTTCGAATGTCCAGGGCAGGGGGGACTGGAATGGCGTATAATAGCAAAAAACCTCGTCTTGGAACTCAGCTTTTGTACTGTCGTCGTCGTTTCTGCCATTTCTGTTTTGGAAATTCGAATGTAGTGCTTTCTGTTCTTATGCTCGGGGCGCTGGAATGCTTCAGACGAGGGGCTTAAGGAGAAACGCCAGGGCGCGCCACTTTCGAGTTTTGTTGGGTTTATTGAAAATAAAGAGAGGAATCGCGGGAGGAGAATACGCGAGTTTCTCACTCAGAGTTCCTGCCTTGGCGCCGCTAACACGTCCTGTTTAATACCGCGGAGCATGAACTTATCTCGCTTTTTTAAACGAAGTCCGAAAGTGAATCCGGCAAATAACGGATGCTGTGCAGTGAGGAAGGAACTCACGGCAGGCCAAGAACACTTAAAAAGACATTAGTCGTTAACTTACTGGATACCAGCGGTCATTACATTCCATGGTTCGTCTTTGCTGTTTTTTTTTCTTTCTTCCGCCGATGGGCTTCATTAACCTTTCCGGTTGCCGGGCTGCCGGCGAAGAATTTTTAATTGTGCGCCTTTGTTTATAGACGGTGTCTTGCCTAACTGCAAGAAATTTATAAAGACCGTGCACAGTACACCCAAATTTTCGCAACCCCAGATACAGATGCGAGTTCGAAAAAAATTGACTAATGAATTTTTAAACAAATTTAATATTTTCGAAGGAATAAGCACAAAATTGGCCGCGTCAATGGCAGAAAACAGAATTGAAATGTCCGCAAAGATTCTTAAGAGAACCGATACATTGGATGAAACACCTGCAACGACAACGACAAAAATATAGCAGCAGCAAGAGCTTACAACTAAGGCTGCAATCAGGCAATAACAAAAGATTTCCCTGCAGGAAATAAAAAAATGGAAAACTTCCAAAATAAAGAAGGAATGAAAGAAGAATATGTAGTTTTATTAATAATTTATTAACGCATTTTCTGAAATTTATTACCTACACAGACAGCGAACAAAACAACCAGAATTAACAACGTCCAAAACTACCATAAGGTTCAAAAAATAAGTGTAAACATAAATGAAGCAGGAGCAAAAACAAAAGCTACGACACAGCAACGATGTTTCGAACAGCGTAGTTTCTTTTGGAAGCATTTTCCTCTTTTGACTTGCGCTTATCTCAGTGAGATTTTGTTCATGTCATGAAGACGTTACTTGGCCCCGCTATCAGCGTTCTAATTTTCTTTTGGGCTTCTTTGAAACTTCCAATATATTTTAATTAAGTTGCACATTGGGCTCTTCGCATAGCCAACTTTGGTTGCAAGCTATTTAAATCCACTTAAAATTTTGTTTTGTTGTAACTACCACGTCCACGCAGGAACCTGCACTGGAAGCACATAATGGGCATAAGTGTCAAGACTTACATCCAACCTAGCTTCTTAAACCCCCGAAACTTATTACTCTTCCGAAGTTCCCCTAATTTAAGCCTTCTGCTTGTCAACCATCCGAATCGTCTGTAATCCCTCTCTGTTCCGCCAGGTTTGCACGATACCATTATAATCCAGTTTCAGAATCTTAACGCCACACCCAATAGACGTAAGCCTGCTTGCTTGAGTGCAAAGGAGGTCTTGCTTAAAGGAGGTCCAAAGTGACGTTTGGGTGGAGGTCGAATGGTATGGTTGGGTGCAGTAGAGACGAATATCTTAGAGTACGGCCAGTAGAGCAAAAAAAAAAAATGAAGGAAACTCACAGTAACGCGTAAGAATTGAAGGTAGGGACGCTGTACGCAACCTCCACGACCATCACGGCGGTTTAAGTCTACGATTGCAGTCGATTTGCTTCTGCTTCGCTGCCGCAACGACTCCTTCGTTGCCGCTGTAAGTGTGAGCTTCCCTCATTTTATTTGGAAGTGAAAATCAATTGGACGTCACCTTGGAGGAGCGTACGCTATGACGTGTCTTTCTCGTTCCGAGTAAGTGTTGACACGATTACGGCGAACGCTGGAGTCTTTCTCGTTCCGAGTAAGTGTTGACACGATTACGGCGAACGCTGGAGTCTTTCTTGTTCCGAGTAAGTGTTGACATGATTACGGCGAACGCTGGAGTCTTTCTTGTTCCGAGTAAGTGTTGACACGATTACGGCGAACGCTGGAGTTTTTTGGGCCAATCTTGGCGAATCTTCCTAAGTGGGTATGCTTGGCTTGAAAAACATGCGCTGGGGACGCTGGGGGGTCGTGGCGAGGCACGAACACACGAGGGCGTGGCATTTTCTTGGCTTTTATAACTGCTCGGCGGTCGCCGCGATGCACGCGCTCACGTCTGCGCGCTCAGTTTTTTCTTGGTATTTTTAGTGTGGAAGGAAACATTAACAATGTGCTAAACAGTTAACCCTGTTAAAAAAATTCCCCGCATTTCCCCGAGGGGAAGAATGTGAAGTGCGAATGCACGAGTTGAATTTGGCGCGGTTTCGGATAATGTTCGCGAAAGAGAGATCACAACACACACACAACTACAATGAAAGAAAGATGCATTTATTCACAGACACCTATTTGTGTTGTCGTTGTACTTGATTGCTAGAGCGGGATCTCAGCTTTGAAATTTCGTGTCAGTACTCCTTTAAGCAGGTGCATTAGCCCTTCTCACGCCCGAATTCTTGGCCAATCCCCACGTGGGTATGTGCCATGTCAGCGGCCAGGCAGCGCGCGCCCATCTCCCCCCCCGTTTGCCAAGGAAGACGAGGAGATTCCTGGCCAATCCCCCACGTGGGTATGTGCCATGTCAGCGGCCAGGCAGCGCGCGCCCATCTCCCCCCGTTGCCAAGGGAGACGAGGAGGCGCGCGCACCCGCAGCTGTTGCTATGCGGACGGCGGCGGCGCTTCAGGCTCGCTTAAGAAGTGCATTCCGCACTTAAAAACGGGGGAACGGTGGCCCAAGTGCTTCCTAAAGAAGGTTATAGCTTCCCCCTCGAATTCGCCTCTTGTTGAATATGCGCGGAAAGTTACACCGAGAACGGTTTCCTCTACGACAGACTAGTGGCGGAGTCCGAAGCCATGTTTGCTGTCTAAACCTGACTACAGTGCTCCACGTGGTGTTCTTCATTACGTACACAATATAGCGTGTCATTCGGGACAAAATTGAGGGCGATTACGGAAGGTGCTGTGGGTGGTGGTTGGCTCTGTTGTCCCGTTGTACTTACTGTTTTGTATACGTCTCAATGGCAGGCCAAGTAGCCCGACACCCCATTTTAGTTCAATAAAACTTGTGTTACTACCAACCTTAGTGTAGAACGCGATTTCTGGGCTTAATTAATGCCTTGGAGTTTTTTCTGAGTGCCCGTGATGGAAGAAATGTTGCTTCAATTTCCTGTAATGGATGCAGCAACAGCGAAGATACATGCCACCACTGCTTTCTACTGATGCCTACACAAGAATGATCGATATCTACACGGAGATAGACTAAACATATCAAGACAACACCTTAATACCACATCTGGACGCTCAGCTCTTCCAGGTCTGCAAACACACGTACAAACGGGGCGCGTGTTAGCCCTCGACGTCCTTCAAAATAGTTTTGTGATGTGTTTGGACGCACCGCCGTTATCCTTAGAGAATAATCGCATAGCCTCACGTGAACATCGAATGTATAGTGCTCCAGCGCTGGGCATACCTATCTGCTCCAATTTTTCTTCATTCTCTCCTTTCTCTTTTTGCCTATGTACCCTTCCCCACGTGCAGGATAGCAAACTAGGCTCTAGCCAGGTTAGCTTTCCTGCCTTGCTTCTACATCTTCCTTCCTTCCTTCCTTCCTTCCTTCGATCGCTGTTGGTCACATGGCCTCAGAGGGACCTTTGTCACACAATACTGACTGGGGCGTCATCATTTATGCTACAAAAATCGGCCTAGTAGGGACAATTTAGCCGTGGCGAACATGATTTATAAGTGATGACTTTTGAAGACGACTTCTATTAGTACTGAATTCCCACCTCCACTTCCTCCCCTCTTTTTGTCCGCTGGAACACAGGCCAGCGGACACCAATTTATTTAAACATTTATTTTAAGTAAATGTTGAAACAACAATAACAAACTTGCGGACTGTTCTGTATTACGGAACCTGAAGAATGCCTGAATGAAACGAAACGTTTTTCTTTAATTTTGACCTGTGCACCCCGAGATATCTCTCCTACAACTGCATCCGCTCTTTCTAGCATTGATGCTAAAAAGAGCTGGCTATGCTATCAGCGATGGTTATCAGCCACTGCGATGGCTGATAGCCATCGCAGTGGCTGAGACTGTAGAGGTGGTGGTGCCCGAACATATCTATTGCGTTGTCTTACACCGTGAAGAGAGGGGAAGATGGTAGATGGCTTAATGACTCTTTCCGAGGTCCTCATGGATCTTGCTCGAGCGTACATGTTTTTGAGAAGGTAGATTTTACCTTGGTACAGGAAGCATGCGTAGTACGAAGGGAATATTTCTTCGTGCGCATACATATCCGGCCAACACGAATTGTCATAGCCATGCTCATAAACGCCGTCCACGTACTGTCAACAATCCACCACTCACGTATTATTCCACATAATGAGTAACGTAACAGCATGAAATGATCAGCGGAATCAATGACCACCTCATTAGAAGCAATGGAGTCCATACAGTTATTCCTTAACACAGCGAATAAACGGGGATGGTATATAGTTGACTTTAATCAACACTGGAAGCAGAATTGAACCAAACTGTCATCGCCACCTCGAAGGACATTATTCTTCCAGTAGCAAAACGTTCGTTCACTGCTTCCGACATCCTGCGGCGCGACATTTTTCCGAGAGAATGGCCTGAATACATCTCACGACAAAGGCTTGGCACCTTTCTTTTTTTTCCGTCTGTAAGTTCTGTGAAATATATCGTATTCCTCTCCTTCGGTACTCGGTGGGCGCAAATCGAATAAAGCTGCTCCGGCGGCGTCGCTGACGCCAGTTCCCGCGCATACGCATTCACTTGGGCAGTATACCCGTTGCGGGATGCAGGCTCCAGTGTCCTTTTCGGTGGCAACATGCGGGGCCGCGGTGCGGCCAGGGCTCACAAATCAAAGCTCTTTTAATCAGCGGCTCTGGAAACTGGAGCGTGACTCGTTGCGGCCAGGCCCAGCGGGTTTCGGTTTTCCCTTGGCGAACTGCATTTCCAATCACATCTCGCAGTGCCAACCAACACCCCTTATGTTTGTGGACAGCCTTCACTCCACCTTATCATCTATCTTTGTTTTCTTGAAAGCTCGTTGGCGGTAAGGAAATGATGCGAGCTTGTTAAGACTGTCTCACTTCCAAACCTCGGACTTAATACAGAGAGAAGGTTTTGTCATTCGTTTAATTTTAATGAAGTAGTGTGGAAGCCTTTTCGCTGTATGGAAGTCGTTTCGTTGGCTTGCAGCACAGGACGCATAGTTTTCTTTTCCAGGCCGGGGCTTAACACCTATCAGATCAGAAGAAAGCCTCGGAAGTGTGTGGCCTTACGGATCCCTCCATAATGCACGCTTAATAACAAAAGCCTTGGTCGCGCGGTCAGAGCAGCTAAATCTTCCACGGCTAATCAGCTGGCGTGTACGAGGACCTGGGTGTCACATATGTGGCCTCTTTAGCAAGGTGGTGTTACTCGCAAATGTCGGCGACGATGCGGACTTTGGACAAGAATTTCCATATTCCTGGTTGCAAAATTTCCCGCGCGAACTTTTCGTTACACAACACGGGTCACTGGATTGGCCGGCTGTGGTTTGACGAGCTGTGTAGTCGTGGAGTGAGTAGTTGGGCAAGTGAGTGGAGGTAGCGCATATTTTCTGAGAGCGGCGGGGAGGTGTCGGGTTGAAAAAAAAAAGCGTCGTATTGCGCTCGACTCTGATTCTTCGATGTATAAATAAAAAAACTGCGCCATCTCCACTAACGTGAAAAATAGAGAGAAAACAAAAGTTAAATAAAAATTGGCACGCAATGAAATTCAATAAAAAAACTCGAAATAAAGTTAAGTAAAAGAAAAAAAAACATAGGGCGAGTGGAGCCCAGGAAGCAGAGAGCGCCTAACAAGAAAAAGGAGTCAAAACGTACATGACGACACAAACGCGTACAGACGTAGCCATGCACACAATGGAAGAATTACAAAGTTTTGTCTAGTCCTGAATCTCGCAAAAAACGCAGAAGAATTTTTGTCCCTAAAGATGAGTCATTGTTGTTGTCCCAGGGTCCAAGAAAGTTACACAACTGAAGGCTTGCTCCATGTCGAACACGAGACAGGCAGCTCGCCGCTGTTACTCGCGCAGGGGGAAATCGCGGGCATATACACAACAAGTGCTCGGTAGTCTCGCGCACAGCGCACGGGGGGCACAGAGGTGAATCCTCCCATCCTATTTTGAACTGGGGAGGGGCGAAGGATGCAGTGTATCGGTGTATTCAAAGGTTGTAAGTCTCGCTCTTGCCACGCGGCGCGCGCTGATATAGACTACATCCCAATCACTAACACGGAGGAGAATTGAAATTCGAAACGGAGAACTGCAAATTTTAAAGTTAAAGCGAGTACAGAGCGAAATAGAAGCAACCAAGAAAGCGCGAACGAGAAATGAGTGTCCCGGTGTGTTCTTTTAGTACGGGTTTTTGCCCATGGAGATGAAACATTCTAGCGCGAGGCGTTGGAAAACGAGTGTTTCAACGTGTTCGTGTAGTACGCGTTACGTTTTAGCGCGAGGCGTTGGAAAGCGAGTGTCCCGGTGTTTTAGTACCGTGACCCATGAGAATACTACGACGATGACATAAGACGCCGACAGCCCGAGCCCCTAATGTGATTCGCCCGTAATACAATCTATGACTGGCCTTACGAGAATCTTCTGTCCGTTAGAACGTTGTCAGCGCATTCCAATTGTTAGGGATCATTACCCCTCTCGAGAGGGACAATGGCTATCTGCCTGCTTCCCGGTTCAGCGAATATCGGATGAAAGGAAAGTGTTTATGACTTTGCCTGCGTTTGTTTTTGTCGCACATTATAGTTCACTCACTTGACTAATCAGCCCGAGTGGTTAGGAGCCCTTCTTGTTTCTTTAGTTGCACCACCAGCGATGTTACGAATATGTACGCTGGTACAACAGACGGGCATTCATGAACAAATGTAATGCGACCGCGCAAATATGAACGCGAACACACGAACAGCGCATTTTCACTTTATGACAGACAAATCATCCCATAACAGCATCACTCCGCAACAGCAGCAAAGTTTGTGCGGTGTCGTGACGGCGACGGCCCAGAAGATGCGCGACTGAGACAGACGCTCACGTTGAAGAGTAAATCCGAGAGAGGGGGATTATTCCAGATGACGTCGCCTTTTATAACCGGTTCGCAGCCCCCTGGTGGTAGATCACCGAAGTGCTGGGACCCGAAAACCCCGATACTACAGTTTGTAAACGTGACATTCCAAATACACCACAACCGCGTCATTATATGTGGTCTCCACCAACCAAATTCTTCGATTTTGCGTGTTCTTGTTGTACTTTCGTGTTCACTTTTCATGACAAAGGAAAAGCGAACACGTCATGACTGTACATCGAACATTTGTGATGACTGTACATCGTTTTTTGTTCTGAATTTTATGCGGTCACTTGTTGTTTGTGACGTTCCTTCCGTTTTTTGCCGCAGCGCCAGCTCTTGGAAGAGAAGCAGCGCCACAAGCGGCAGAGCCAGGGACTTCTGCAGGCGTCCGATGCCCGGCCGGCGTCCACCACGGGCGGCGCCAGGAGCAGGGGCCGCCTGCGCAGGGACGAGTCCCGGCCCCTCATGGCTGGCCTCAGTATTGACAGGCCTGTACAGGACGTGGTGGGATGTGAGTGACATCTAATCTCAATTGGACATCAGGCCTCTTGTTGGCGAAGCGACGTTGAAAACTCAATGGTTGTCCTCTTATTTCTTTGTCTTGGGTTAGTGTTCTTCCTCTTTTTTCTCTTGTTTACACCGTTTGCTTTGTATTTTGTTTCAGAGTTTACATAAACGATTTCCTTTTCAAATGTATTTTTATGTCCGGACTCTGCTAGCAGCATTCCCTTGTTTCTCGTTTTTAACGTTTCTGGTTTGTCGTCTCCGTGCTGTGTCCGTCATGTCCAACATTCACCACTCATCATCCTAGTGAACCCTCATCTGGCGTAACAAGCCTTGTCACTAGCAGGGCTGACCGCACCAGTTTACATTGAAAAGACCTCTCTCTATCTTTCTCACCTCTATCTTTCTCTCAATGGTTTTCCGCACTCTGACATCACCATTGGAAACAGGGGTATAACTACGTAGTGTGTGTCAGGCGACGTTGCAGGTCCTAGGAGGTAGTGAACTTGGAGCGCACTGTATAAAATATGGGGGAGCTTGCGGTGCCCCTTTCATGCAAGTTGACTCTTCCAGCTCCAGAATGTTCGATGCGCCAAAAACAATTTCGTTCTGTTAGCCGTTGATATTTGTAATGGGCCTAGCCCTAAAAATAAACGGCATTCTATTCCGGAATAATTTTATAGACACGGCAGTGAAAGTCAGTTTATGTTCACTACATATTACATAAGAAAAAGACCGAAAACATCTTTCGGCTGCATATGAAAGAAAAGGAAGAAGAAGAACTTCGCATGAACAAAAGCGTCGAGTTCGGTCATATTAATGGGGCACTGAAGGCCGAATGAAATTTGTGTTAACTGAAAGATCATACGTTTCGTAGCTCTCTCGGCTTTTGTTCGGCGAGCAACGAGGCATTGTTTCCTGAGAAATAAGCAAACAAAGCTAGCATTTCTCTCACCCGCTTTCTTTTAATTTTTTCGTGACGTAGCCATTACGCATGCCACTGGGTCATATACTAGGAGCGAGGCACCCGTGTGGTCTAGGCGCTCTCACGCTGGCCGCGGTGCCACCGACATCGTTTCGTCTGGCCGGTGGTGCTGGCTTGGTCTTTTCTAGACTACCGACATAACAGCCATATCGTGAGCTATGGACGTAAAAAAAAAACGGCGTGTCACGCACTTTGGTTGGCTAAGACGTGAAATGACGTCATTCTTTAAAGATATTACGACAGTTTCGGCAACAGTCCGAACCCGACCCAAGGCTTTTTGACATTGCTGTGATGCCCATGCCAACAACACCGCCTCAACGGCAGCCCAAGTCAGCGTTTCACTGTGTCACCTGAGAGGTGACACGTGAAACGGGTACGGCGCTGCGCTTCCTCCGATGCCGTTCTAGCGAGCTCCCGCGCTTGCGCCTTCTCGGAGCCGACGGCGCCCTGGACTGAGGGTGCTCAGGAAAATAAAGTTTACTTCCTTCCTTCCTTCTCGGAGCCGTTAAAGTGCGCCAGAGAAACGGGATCCCTTTCGCCAGCGCTCTATGCTTCCAGCAGTCGAACTCGATAAGCTATTACGCTCCTTGAATAAACCACCGGCCACATATTATGGCTTGCGAACATTACAATTTAGTAGTCCTGCCCGGCTGCCCCGGGCCCGAATGTAGAGTGGGGCGTTTGCGAACTATCAACAGCGGTTTGCGGCGAACGGATGATCACAAGGTAATTGACCCTTTACCTTTCACGGCGATAAGGTTCTAACCGGGCGCGGGGACGCATTACCGATACCAATCGGCGCGGGAAGAACGGAAGATTAGAAGCTCAAGCGGCTCGCTTAGACATCTTTTGCCTTTTGCCACTTCCTGCCGGGATTATTGCCTGCGGAAGGTCGGGCGTTCACCATCGTAGATTATGGACTTCTCTAATTGCGGACCAATGTCGAGCACGTCTTTTCCAAAACGAAACGGAGAACATGGTGGTAGGGAAGCAGTCTGTCTCGCAATGTATAAAAGCTGTCGTCTGTGTTTTTAAATAAAATGAGCTCACGTGAAGTTTAGATTTACCTTTATTTTAAGTGCTCAACCACCGAAGAACTGTTTATTTGAGGAAGACATTTATAGATGTTTCGCCAATGCACTCTTGCTGTTCTCAACTTTTGTGACGTCACAAACCGTGGTACCCAAAAGCGTACGGGGCGTCGACACTCGTTTATCCGCGTTTCTGCCGTTTCCTGCTATATTAAGCAACTGCTATTCGCGAGAATGGTGTATGTACATTACCGGCATCGTAACCTATCGATACAGGCCAACTTGCTTTCACCCTTTACTGTCCCTTTAATATGGATGGACACTTGGAAGATGTAGAGGGTGGTAAAGTGATATATGTGAGAATGTAGTTCGCATTTGTGTACGGATTGGAAGTAATATGAACCCCCAATACTGCAAGATTTTGTTAAACGTTCTTTACATCAGATGATTAGTTACACAACTTTAACGGTGCGGATGGCAGACAGGAGATAACAAACACCGTAACCCTATGTCGACGCAAGATTTCTAACCGCGGTGACCACGCGAAGAAAACGAAAAGGCAGAAAAAACTAAACAGAGGAAAACGTATTTTCGGAAATTTTCTTGCAGAAAATTATAGGAGAGAGAGAGAGAGAGAGAGAGAGAGAGAGAGAGAGAGAGAGAGAGAGAAAAGCTTTTATTGGGAAAACAAGGCGGACTCTTGGCTTGTTCGAGGAAGCGGGTTAAAGGATGGGGTAAGATGAGGTATAGAAAGAAAACCATAAGCCCCTCGGTCTAACGACGACGATAGTTGGAACGGGAAGTTTTCTACCGTGCGAAAAACAAATGGCGAAAGTACCAAAACCAAGGCCGCTGCAATCACAGTGAAATCGTCGACGAAGAAAGTGCAAACCTTCTGCGGGTCAAAGTCCAAGCATCAACGATCACAGTGCAAACTGCCTGCGAGACAAAGTCCAAACTTCAAGTCCAAGCTTCAAAAGCGGGAATGTAATTAGACCTATCATGTTTAAGCAGACATTTACAGTGAGACCTGAGTTGACGAAACTCACCCTTTCACCTTTCCTGCCCCGTATTCTTAGCCTTTCTGTGAGCTCTATCTCTCCTTCCAAGGACCCTTTTTAGTTCGGCCGAAAACCAGTATGAAAAATAGCTTTTCTTATCTGTTACTTTAGGTACAAATCTGGTGAAGCCGTCGTGCGGAACTTCAGTGAAAAAATTAGCCTGCTCGTCAGCGTCATAGGTTGGCTACTGGTGACCAGTCAGTGTCACTGAGAAAATTAAATAAAGCAATGTGGTCCCCTCGACCGAAGTTATAACCCCACTGTTTAGTGGTGAGCGAACAGGAGGACTGTGATGAAGGAGAGATACGTTACAAACAGAAATGAGTAGAGGAGGATGAAATTTATCAGGCTTTACCAGTTCAGTGAAACCATGCGAAACATCGGCGCTTCTTAAGGTAGTCCACTACACAACGTCTAAACATTTCCCACATGAATTCTTAATGAAGTTACACTGCTGTAAGGAGGTAAAAGTGTAAGAACAAATTCGGGTATGGTGTGCACACTTCTGTGTATGGGAATGTACCGACTGATTGAATCATCTGAGTGTCCATGAAATAAAATAATAATAATAATAATAATAATCAATAAATTCAAATATCAATTCAATCAATCAATCATGTTTATTTACGTGCCCAGGAACAGCCAGAGGCCTGAGTGCTGGCGCCCGGTAGTTACATGAAAATGAAACAAGATACAAGAACATATAGCAAGAAACAAACAAGCGACAAGACACAACAACAAATTGATAGTAGTGAAAAATGACAGGAAATAAAGTCCAGGCGGGAGGCCTGGGTTACAGGTAAAACATAAAAAAAAAGAAGATTGCCTATGTTTGCTCTGCCTGTCGTAAAGGCCCCACCGACAGGCCGAGCTAAGCACAGTTTGACAGTAATACTACACAAAAACAACGGCCAAGATTTAGGACAAATGATAAACGAACAACTGACAGTTAACAGTTTCAAAATAGGCAACCTATCAGTTGATATAACAACCGCCAGAGAAGCCAAATTCCAGAATAAAAAAAATAATACTATTTAGTAATAGTAATAATTAATATATTAATAATAATAACGCGCCCCTTCCATTCTGTAAAGTTGGCTTTCCTCCAGTGCGTTTTGGTTACGACACCGCCATAAGTTAGACCGAGAAGGCTTCGCTGTAACATTTGCCCAATGTGTCCTGCGGAGACATGCTTATCTCGCTGAGGCAAATAATAGCGCAGGGTGCGCATTTAAAAACTGTTAGTTCGATCAAGGCACTTTGTTACACCATGGTGTAAGGTAAGAACGGCTATCAGTGTTGGATATTTGTGCGCAGATGTACGTGAGGGAAATCCTGTAGTGTTAAAAACTTCACCATCCATTCCTAACGAAAGTTGAGAGAAGCGTGAAAGCTTTCTCGTCAAAACTGCGTCAACACTGCGTCGGAACGTTTCTTAAAGTGCGTCCATTGTATATTTTGTTATGTAAATTTGTTTTCAGCGAGTAAATTTCTTTTTCTTCTTAACCTTCGCTGAGAGTGCGTGCAACCGGTCATCAAACCTTCAAAGACCCAAATCGCAAACTAAGAACGAACCCATGTGACGTTTTTTTGTGCACTAAGCAAATGCATCTACGAACGATCTAAATGTATACCGATATGTGGTTTATGAGGTAAAGGTAAACTATTGTACTCCTTCTTCATCATCGATGCGTGTATTATCTTATCTAGAAGCGTTCCGTTTTCATGACTTTCAAAGCAACCGTTTTCACAAAAAATTACTCCCACCTCCCCTCGCGGGAACCCCTGTGTAGATGCGACGCATAGGGGGTTCCGTTGTTGTTTCCGTTAGGTTGATTCTCCCATCGCGTGAAACGTGCCGTGAACCCCCTGCCGCGGCTATGACGCAACACAATCCACCAAAATCCGCTTTAATCCAATCCAATCGAAATCCAATCCAATCCAAATCCAATCCAATCCAAGCCAAGCCAAGCAAAGTCAAGCCAACCCAATCGAATCCAATCCAATGCCCCTCGCGAGAGAGTGTTCGCTATCGGAGAGGAGAGGGGGTGAGCGGCGGAGAGCGCAGCTCGCGCGGCGAGGAGAATGGGGGAGGGGTGTGGACGGACAACGACAACGCCGTATGGAGGCACAAGGCGAGTGAATGAGATGCCGTCGCATCTAATAGAAGCCCGGCTTCACGCACGTGCCGTGCGTTCCAGAGATCTTATCACAGCTTTTCGCTCGACCAATTGGTCTACGGGAAAATGCGTTAGTTTTTTCGACAGGATGCTATCGGTCCCACTAAGAAAGCTTCCGCTTTAACAGGCCTAAGCGGAACATCAACCTTGGAGGTTGTCGTTCCGCAGGGCTCGGAAATCATTTTCACCGTCCGGGCTAGTTAACGCGCGTAACGCGTTGTGCAGACGGGTGTTTTGGAGTGGCCAGTAGCGAAGCCTATTTTCTTATCTCTCCGTGCTTCAAAACTGACGCCAACGGACAGGAATCCGAAAAACTAACTCGACGGAATCCGGCTTCTCCTTCGCATCACCTGTTTTTCGGAGCCCCGCCTGTTTGGGTGCTTTTTTGGCCACGGATGCTTGCTGTCGTCTCTCTCCGCGTTGCAAATACGGGTGCCGACGGACGGGGTTCCGTACAAAGTCGCTCTTCAACCAATTTCGTCTTCTGCTCCAGCTAACCGGCTTTTGGGAGTACGGAGCCCCGTCCGACGGGGTCCGCTTTTCAACTTGGAGAGAGAAGAAATAGGCTTAAAGTTGGGACAGAAGTGGATGGGGGGAAATAGGTGCCGAGGAGGTGGAGAGAACGGAGGGGAAGAGGGTGTGAGAGAGAGGAAGAGGGAGTGAATCGAATTCAGTGTGCCAACCAATCGGGGAAACAGCCGGAATCGCAGTGCACGCGCGGACCTAACCGCCTCAATCGAAGCGATCGCCCACAAAATTTTGTTTTCGCGTTACATTGCGAGCTCTGTCAACACCAAGAGCTGTCGGATTCAATCAGTGCGGTCGTCTCGGTTACGCCAGCGACGTCGCTGGCTGTTTACCGGTCGATGGCACCGGCACCGACGTTTCCGACAACGCAAGTCCTTCGTCCTGCGTCATCGCAGGACCATCGATTACCGGATTGCATGTTTTTCAAAAGCCTCAACTGAGAAAGGAAAAAAAAAACCTCCGCTTGCAGTTCAGAGTAGATGGCCAACCACTTCTAGTCATAGGGGCCCTATAGAGTTCCTTTCCTGTCGAAGGCAGGCCAACAGACTGTACCTGGTGTTCAAGAATCACGAATTCATATGCCTACAATTTATTAATTGCTGCCGAAGTGTAAATTGACGATTGAGTAGTACGCTACTGATTTGAATAGAACAAACCGACACAGAATATAAGTATTATAAAACGCATCCTCCTTGCGCTTGAAGGGTGACAAAATGTAGAAATGCGCGAAGTACATCGTGTATTGCAGTTTAAAACAAGTGTAGGTGGATGTTCAGGATGTAAGATCCGTGAAGAGGAAACGTGCAGCTTACAATCACCTTGTTTTTGTCTTTTCTGTTCGCTATGAGCGTCGGCATTCCCGACAATTTACACAAATCTAAGGTTTAGCCAACCCAGAGCAATATGGAATGGATGGGCCGATGGGTCAACCGGAAAAATTTGGCAGTAAATTAAGCTGGTATTCAGTCTAGGTTGGACGTTAAGATGTGTATTGCGCAAAATTGTCTTGTGCTTTGGAAAGGTTACAATCTTCTTTAATTTCTTTTTTTAGAAATTATGAATTCTCTTGCGATTCGTGCAGATTTGATACAAAGCGTGTGCTTTATTTTCAGGCTACGACGGCCCCATGCTGTTCTCGAGCACGGACAACCTGGACACGTCCGTGGCCGACGACGTAGCCGATCACGTGGTACGCGATGACACCGAGGGAGAGAACCCCGTGGCCATCGCTTATAACAGCAGCCCCATTCCGCCGTCTCCGGGTAAGCAGCAACAGAATTGATGACCTGGGCACCCTGAAACTCCTTTGAGTGTCGACGAGGCATCTTTGAGGAGTACCCATTGCTTTGCGTGTACGTTAGGCCGATACTGAAAAAAATAAGGGAGTTTTTAAAGCCGGCAGTTTTCCTTGAGCTACTTAAAAGGGAAAATGTTAGCTTGTCTGTCTATCTATCTGCCCCCCGATCCCGGCCAAAATTTAAAACAATTCTTGAACGAGACTTTTATATAGGCAAAGCATTTGTAAACTACTAAGTCTGGTGGCAAGGTTCATACTTGTCAACATTATTTAGCAAAACAAAACATTAGGCATATCTGAGGCAGGACGTGAATACATAAGTGATATTTACATTGTTCTTTTAATTAAAAGTACATGGCTGCTTGCTTTTTGCGATAGAAAATAAAAAAAGTACGAATTGGAAAAAATGTTCTGACCTTAAGGCGCCCTCTCGGGGCAGTGTTGTAAGCTCATAAGTAACAAAAAGTTTTCGGTAGGTGGCAAGAGTAGCGGAACGTGGCAAAATTGAATAAGGTTTACCGATCCTCCACTGTGTTTATCGCGGAAGGATCTGAACAGTAGGGGATGAGTGTGAGAGGTTGGCGGAAAAGAAAAGAGAGGCATTTACGTGGCAGGAGCGGCCGAAGATGGCCTTCCAACGACATTTGGAGGGAAGTGAGGAGATACGCGGCGAATTTTATTAGTTCTCATAAAATTTTCTGATTTTAGTCCACGACGAAGGCTAGTACTTCGGCTTGGAAAGCGACAAATAAAGCAGAATGTTGCCTCTCCGTTTATTGAGTTTCAAGAAACCTTTGATTGTTAGAGCGTCTCAGAGGGAACCAATAGCACACGGGCGCCAGGCAGTTCAAAACAGCTCCTTCGAAAACAAGCGTGTGAACAGATTTGTGGAAATAAGCCCAGGTTCTCCGGCAAAACATATTGGATTACATGATATGGGTACAACTCGGGTATTTTACGTTTTGCGCGAGCTTGACGCAGTGATGTGTACTGCGCTGAGTACCAGAGCCTGCTGTGTACGCTCCCTGCGGAGGAGTTCACAGAGGGAGTTATGAGATCTTACGAGCGTTTCTTGCGCGCAGAGGTTCAAAAGAGGTTGAGGCAGCTGGACTTGGACAGCGAAGATCTCACGAGCATCAACGGAGACGAGGACTTCGAGAGCACGCCTGTGAGCCCGGATGCGCCGCCGAGCCGAAAGGCGCTCACGCCGGCACCCGTTCTAGACACGCCTACGGACATTACGGGAACCATTGCGCAGGTAACGAGGGAATCAATCAATCAATCAATCACAATCAATCAATCAATCAATCAATCAATCAATCAATCAATCAATCAATCAATCATCGTCAGTTAATCAGACAGTCAATCAGTTATCAATCAATCAATTAATGAATCAATCGATCGATCAATTAATGAATCAATCGAATCAATTAATGAATCAATCAATCAATTATGATCAATCGATCAATCAGTCAGTCCTTAAGTCAATCATCAGTCAGAATCAAATCATCAGTTCAATCATATCAATCAATCAATCAATTCAATCAATATCAATCAATCAATCATCAGTCAATCAGTCAGTCATCATCAGTCAATCAATCAATCAATCAATCAATCAATCAATCAATCAATCAATCAATCAATCAATCAATCAATCAATCAATCAATCAATCAAATATTTAAAAATAAACAGATCGCTCAGGAATCAATCGCATATTTAATTCGATCAAAAACTCAAATAGTCAATTACAGTCAGGGGCTTACTAGCTGCTCGACTTCGTACCACGGCGTCTTCGATTTAATCGACCAACCTCTCCCCATCCAGGAACACGCATACCTGTGTACCAGTGGAGGGATCTTCTTAAATTAAGAGAGGTGTCCACTTCATGACTGATGGGGCAGGTGGGTGGGGACCTCACCTGGAATAAGCAACTACCGCACGCTTGCTCATGTTACGAAATAACAAGCGGCAAGGAAACCACACACGTGCGTGCACACTCGCAAACACACGTATACACATACACGTGGACTACCAGGGATCTGGGGACCCTAATCGTGTGAGGCGCAGTAGCCTTCAATGATGTTATTTAGTGGCTTGTCATGCTGTAGGACATCGTGGTTGAGGAGATTTGATTGTCTGCGGGCTTAAACGCGCTGCAGCTACACCCGGGCTATGAGGCGCGCCGTAGTGGAGGGCTCTGAATAAATTTCGAGCCCCTGGGGATCTTTGCGAAGGGGGAAAAGGGATTCCAGCTAACAAAGCAGGACGGCAGGGGTGAGTAGGCAGAAGTTGAGGACGCCTCGGAAGGGCGGGGGCATGGAATGTGTGTCCGGGTGCAGACGTACGTAGAACTACAAATGGGGAAGCAGTAAAGCTTGGCAGTCTTTGTATAAGTAAAATCATAACACAAAAATTCCTGGCCACTTTTTGTAACGAATTGATGCGAACATATATTACGCCGAAGTGTTAGTCAAACACACGGTGTTACTATCACACCGGTTGTATGGCTTCCCCGTACTGTAGTCTAGTGTCAGGAGCAAATGATCTGTAATTGTTTCATTCCAGTCCTCAGTACGGACAATGGCTTGTCATTGGCATCTGCCTCTGGTGAGAAGAGGTGTAGCGTTCTGCTCCACAAACATGATCTGGAATGTACTCTTCACTATTGAGACGTGCAGTACGATGGATGCCTACAAAACTCCGCTCCTTAAGAGGCAATGGTAGTTGTTTCCTCTCAGGGTCAGTGACAAGTATGACTCCCGTAACAGTGAAGTTATGATTGCGATGCGGGGTTCCACGCGGTTACAGATGAAAATGCTTTTCGAAGCAGGCATGCCTTATACCGCACGATTTCGCTCCTGCGTGTGTGGAGCAGGACGACCCGCCATTGCCTAATATAATTAACGGAGTTGTGTTCTTATTCCTAATTCACCCCCCCCTCCCATTTACCGACGGAAGAGGCCGATTATATTACGGTTAGCAAGAAGTAAGCAATGACGAAGGTGATGATGACGATGGGGATACGGATTCTCGGACGTAAAACGAACAAATGTTTCCCCAGCGGTCAAGCATATTCTGTGCAAAAAGCCATGGCGGTATTAACAGCAAGTGAGGCAGCAAAGGCGGGTTTCCTGTATCTGCAGTCGCAGGGGTATCCGTGACGACCGCGTTGAGGATGATGATTGCGATGCCCGGATGTACGCAAGTACGAGTGAACAAATTTTTCTTCGGAGCGGAGCACACGTTATATACTGCGCAAAAGCAAACAATGGAGATATTCTGGCGACATTCGACTCGGTGGGCAAACAAAATCGGCTTTCTTGCAACGGCGACCCCAGGTGGAAGACGTGAACAGCGGCGGCGGAGGTGACGGAGTGCGACCGCAGCCGGCGATGTCCGTTCCCGTGATGGACCTGGGTCCCCTGGCCGACCTCTGGACAAGGGCAAGCTGGACGAGTTCGCCACGGTGCCTTGTCCCCAGGGCACGACCGTGCGCTGCCGCATCACTCGTGACAAGAAGGGCGTCGACCGGGGACTCTACCCCACGTACTACCTACACCTGGAGAGGGACGACAACCGGAAGGCACGTACGAGCCCCGCCCACGGGCCATCACTCAACTTTATGTTCGTTGTACGTGTGTGCCAGGCTGAACGGAGGCATCTTAAAGTGCAGAGGTGCGCTGCCTGACACGAAAACGTGTGGCGAAGCGGGAGAATATACACAGGAACAGATGAGGTGAGGCGCAATTTGTTCCTGTGTATTTCCCCCTGTTCGTCGCACGTTTTAGTGTCAGGCAGCGCACCTGTGCACTTTAAGATGTTCAAACACCACCAACGAGCCCACTTCCGGGCCTGAACGTAGGACATCGCTATGACGCTGCCTTATCCACAGACAGAAGCGTTTCACCGAAGTTACACGTAAAGCAACGCCTACTTCAGCCTAAAAAGAAATTCTAGCCTTTAATCTCGCGTCAAAAGCCGCTGCTTCGCCTAAATGTTTGAATTAAAGCCGTAATGCCTAGTTGCACTCCTTTGCACTCCTTTGGTTTTTACAG
This sequence comes from Haemaphysalis longicornis, assembly GCA_013339765.2. Lineage (NCBI taxonomy): Eukaryota > Metazoa > Arthropoda > Arachnida > Ixodida > Ixodidae > Haemaphysalis > Haemaphysalis longicornis. The sequence continues at coordinate 111,646,307 of CM023455.1, forward strand.
TCTTTAACGAAATATGCAATCGCGAATAGATCAGCGGCACATCCCAGCGGGAACTCTATCTTATCTCTTACCAAAGGTGGCGATATGTATTCATGGCACGTTTGAGAACGGTATTCACATTGCCTCTTTCTTCAGCACTTGATGCGGTTTTCAATCATATTAATCATTTTTGGCGTCGATATATTCGACGATAGCGGCCCGTACCATTGAAAGCGACCGAAAGCGGGGGGAGTAACCTAAGACCTGTCCACATATAAAGGTGGACAAACTCGTGCTTTGCATCCAGTATGAGGGGGAAAAAATCAGCTCTGGCTTAGCTCGGCTATGCTATGATATACGTAGCGTGAGCTAAGGTTTAGCAATCCAATCCAATCCGATCTAATCCAGTCCAGTCCAGTCCGATCCAGTCCGATCCAGTCTAGTCCAGTCACTGCTCCTCGCGCATGCGCAGCACGGCTCTCCACGAACCACGCTAAACGGCTATCAAGCGGCTCCGGCGCAGCGTCAGACTTGTCTACTGAGAAACGGAGGCGCACAGCTGGTCACGCGCCAGAGACAGTGTGTCTGCGGCGGCTATGACGTCACTCCTCTGGAAGGCGCAGACCGGCGAATTTGCAGACCCAATTCTCTACACACCCGTACTCCAGTTAGATTTTATTTCCAATCCAATCCAATTTAATCCAATCCAATCCAAATCCAATCCGATCCAATTTAATCCAAACCAATCTAATCCAATCCGATCCAATTCAATCCAATACAATGCTCACTCGCGCTTGCGCAGCACGGCCCTTCAAGGTCCACGCGAAACTGCTCGCCTCGTCGCGTTCGTGCTCAAGAGCAGCTGAGATGAACGAAAGATTCTACAGAGACTGAACGCCGTTAAACCACGTTTGTCGAGTTATAGCTCGGTTTTGACGCCGAGAGCGCGCAGTGAACGCCCGCACAACTGCACCGCAAAGCACAGCACACATGCTATTCGACGCATTGCTGTCTATAGACGCGAACGCGCAATGAATAGGGTGCAGCCAACGTTTTCTTCCATCATGTTCTGACGCATTCGCCCTTCTCCTTCTCTTATATCCCCTCTCCGCACCCACCCTCTTGGAACGAACGGGTGACTCGACGCTTTCACTGCGCAACCGCACGAGGCGCTCGCTTGTCCTTGGCCGAGCTTTAAAACCCGATTGACGGAACGAGGTGTCTTCTGGGTTTGCACCGGGAGTAATCCAGCTTTCCGTCTATTACTTCAAAATGCCCGCTGCAAACTCACACTCTTCTGCGCCTAAATTTTAGAAATTTGGGCAAAAAGACGTTAAGGATCAGGAATAAAGGGTTGTCATCACCCCGGCTCTCCACTTACCGGATTACGCGGCACACTGTCGAGACCCGCTAGAAATGAGAAAGGAAATACGAGAAGAATAAATACGAGGATGAGAAGGAGAAGTATAAACATAAAAAGATGGCAGCATCTCCACTCCGTGAATGATGGCGAGGGTGCGGAGTACGGGGACTCGAAATGAGATCCAAGTTGCGCACCGAGTGACATCCCATTTGCGCCCCGACCGTCATTCGATTTGAGCAGTGAGTTGCACCTTGATTATTCCCTAAATGAAACTGCAACTCACGGCTCAAATCGAATTTCGCTTGATTTTCGCTTGATGGTGGTGTCCGCACGGATAGACGCGGACGGACATTGGGACGTCCTAAGGTACTCCGCACCTCTACAGGCGAGGGAGTAAGCCGTTTGACTCTCGTGTACTAACTCACGGTCGTAGCCCAATGGGTAAGACGACTGGCACTAGCTCTGTCTGGTCTACCAGACACAGTCTCCAATCCTGCCAGTGCCTGTGCGATTTTTTGCGATTGTCAGCGCTATGCGCACGGACGCGGACGGACATTGTGCGTTCCTAAGGTACTCCGCACCTAAAAATCATAGCCCCTCCCCTTCCTTACAAGAAAGAGGATCAAAACGCGGAACTTTCTCCCTTGTAGCCTGAGTCAAAGCCAAGGTCCGAAATCCACTCACCCAAAGTCGAAATTCCGAACTGCCAAAGCCCAAGTCCAAAGTGCACTTCAACTCAGCCAGAGTGCAGAGCCAACGTACAACCCTGCACCATCACAGTGCAAAGCCGAAGTCCAACACTACTTAAAGAATGCATTTCTCATCCTAATCATCGCTTTCTAGCATTATGTTGAAGGTTGGGTTTCCAGCAGTGTATTTCGTTATCATCAGCGCTTTCCTGCAGTGTGTTTAAAGTTGGTCATCTTGCAAAACGTTTTGCTCGTACGGACGACGCCATTGTAGAAGTACAGAAAGCTTCGTTTTAAAATGATCCCAAAACTTAAATACTGTGTTTTTGCAAGCGAGAAACTTGACTTGCGTATAGGGAAATTTGCTTATATTGTAGTCGCATAACACTAAATCTTTGGTATTCGCAACGAGCTTACTGGCTGTAACAGATGATTTTCTTTTCCTGGCTTTATGTACAAGTAGGGCAGAGACTGTATAAAGCAACGTAACGATACATTAGCTCTGCGTCGGTGCCATCGCGATTCCCCTGCGTACCTGGTATGAGGAAAGGCTGTAAGTTTGTTGTGCGTGTTAAATGTGTGAGTAAATTGGTGGGAGAATGCGCGCCACTGTGAACCTGCAACTTAGTGTCTGTGAAACACCCTCTAATTTTGCAGGAACACCGCCTCGTGCAGCACCCTTTTAAAAAAACTTTTAAAGGGGCCATGGGGACAAAATGCAATTTTAATTTGGAAAAACTAGGCTTCAGTACCTCACCCAGCTCTTTTCAAATCACGAAAAGACGTTGTTGAACCGAAAAAAGAACGCGAGAAGTATAAAAAAAACATGTAAATTTCGCGGTGCAGTGATGTGTTATGGGAAGGAATGACGTCATATAGGCCAGCAATAAACACATTGTTATCAGTATGTTGCACCGCAGGTTAGCGTTCAAGTGATACAAACAGACAGAACTAGAGGCCCCACTTCAATAGCTGGGTCATATGGACTAAGAGAGGTTTAAGTCGACAGCCGCAAATCACATAAACAAGGTTCGGTGACGTCATAGAAACGTGGGTGGGAAGCGGCTAAGGAGTCGCTACTGCTTCAAATATTGTTAAAAATATCTCCATTATATGTTCAAAGTTCGCGATAAAATTGATAAAATTGTTACAGACACAAAGCAGTCCTTTATGTCTCATTGGAAAGTGACTTTTCAATGATCCCGGCACAGATGCGGACGGCACCAAAACCCGTGGAAGGCCGAATCGTATGAAAGCAGTCTGGCCGTGTATAAGGGGAGAACAATGATTTCCAAAGTTATTAATGATAATAATAGTGAATATTAGTAAGGATTAGTAAGCCGGGAGTAGGGTGTGAAAATATAAATTAACGCGATTAGGATGAATTTGGATAGATTAAGGTAGATTGAGATGAAGTAGGGTGGTACTACGGTGGATTGAGTTGAAATTATCCTGTTCAGACGGGTAAGATGGACCAAGGACGGTAAAATAGCGTTAATGCCGTACCCGTCAATAAAGTACGCCAGGTTTTCGACTTGAATGCACGCAAGCAGACAAATTCCCCGAGAAACTTTCTTTGAGGTACTGCAAGGAACGGAATCCACAAAAAACCCCGCGCTTTAAAGGCTTGAAAACAGAAGATATGTCTCCTGTTAAAGAGCCCCTTTCGAAACAACTTGAAACCAGCAGATATATCTTTTGTGAAGGAACATGTTTAGAAAGATGCATTTTAAACATAGGCACTCCGCAAGGAAACAAATACCGACCGGTGCTCATAAACAACAGACGAGATGAAGTTTATTTTAGTTGCATGGCAGCCCGGCGGTCTGTTCAAGCTCACTCGAAATCTGCAACCCGCAATCCTCGTTCGTTGAAGCATCTGTGTGCGGTCTCAAGTGACTGAGCCGTCGTTTGGAACAGGTGTGCAGTTCCGATATCTTCTCTTTCACATGTTTACGAAACAACAACCTGCTTCGCCGCCGAAACCAAAGCTGCTCTCGCGCGCAAAAATATAAAGTCTCTCGGTGCGGAAAGGTAGAATTTAGTGCTTTTAGCGAAATTCCAAACGTTGTGGATCGTTCAAGAGACTCCTGAAAAACTTTTTTTCGAAAATAAAGCTTTCCAAACTGCATAAATATAAAACAGAGCTCAGTATGAAAGGAAGAAGCTGAAAGCGTTCGAGGCAGCGAGAAAGATAATACTGTTCCGTCAAAGCTAAAGCCTGTACTTAAAGTGCGAGTGTTGTTGGGCTTGCTTCCCCTGAGATTCACAAGAGGGTCTGGTGGGTGCCGTAAATGGCAACGGAGCAGCTGGCAGGCGCCACCAGTCTTTCCCACGATTGCTCGTCGTACGTAAGTGGCAGGCCCGAGGAGGTTGTTCAGGGGATGCATCTCGGAATAATGCATTGGGGACAGGGCCATAGATCTTCAAGGGTGTGTGCCGCTGCAAGAATAAGCTACCGCCGGAAGTACACGCGTCGATGCTGTTTTACGTGAATAATAGAACACGCGACGAACGGTAGGCTCTGAAGAGTACTCTTGTACCGTTCGACCAACGATGGCGTAGCACGCTATGCCGTAGTGAAGGGTGACGGTTCGCCGGCGTCTGCACGGGGACTTTGATGTGGTATTTATACACCATGGGCCCGCCAAAAAACGTCAGTGATTAGCGGAAATCAATCAATCAATCAATCAATCAATCAATCAATCAATCAATCAATCAATCAATCAATCAATCAATCAATCAATCAATCAATCAATCAATCAATCAATCAATCAATCAATCAATCACCAACCAACCAATGTAATTAAATATTTAATTAGCTGATTGATAATCACGTTTGAAGGAAACCAATCATTTTCGTCATCTACCAAAGCTCTTCCAGCATCTAACCCGGTTTACACACCAAAAACGAAAATAATATTAAGGACAAAATAAGTGCGCAGTGAGCGGCTACCAAGTTCCAACACTAGGCGTAGGGGAACATTGGAGTTGAAAATTTTTCCTTCTTAAATATGCTTCTTGCCATGCTTTGTTCCCCGGCTATACTTATCTTTATTCTTTCAGCGACGCTGTACTGATCGTGGAAGGAACAGTAGGCAGCTGTGGGGGCCTTCAATACCATTTTTTGCGTTGATTAGCAGTTTTAAGCACTTGTTTTTGTGACGTATCATCTCGTCACTAGCGCGGATCTTGTCGCATTGGAAGGTAATGTCCCGTGTAGGATAGCAAACTAGGCCTTAGCCTGGTTAACATTCCTGCCTTTCTGTTACTTCTTTTCCTTCCTTCCTTCCTTCCTCGTCACACTGAAAGTGACCCCAAGAGGTTGGAAAGGGAAGAAATTGTTGACGACGTAGAAAAGCACACGACTACTCCCTGGCGTTTCGACGTCACTTTTGTCCTACAACTCCCCACTTACAAACTGTCCGTTTGTCACTTAGGTGTTCCTGCTTGCGGCCAGAAAGCGGAAGAAGAGTGCCACTTCAAACTACCTCATCTCGGTGGATCCGACGGACCTGTCGCGTGGGGGCGAGTCGTTCGTAGGCAAGCTGCGGTCCAACCTGCTGGGAACTGCGTTCACCGTCTACGACTCGGGAGAGAAAGCCGGAAGGAACAGCGAAAAGCGGTCTGCGCGCTCGGAAGTGGCAGCTGTTGTCTACGTAAGTACGAAAAAATCCGACACAGATCACGAGAAATGCCGAAGAGCTACGTAAAAAAAAAACGTTTCCGAATGAAGGTTTTCTTTTCATCTGCAAAAGCATTCGATGCTGTAACCGAGGAGAGGGGACACATCAATTCATGAAAGAACTGGGAAGATAAAAAGCGTGTTGTAATTCTTGGAAATTTGGTTTCAAAATGGCACAACAGTTTTACGGGCCCGGGTTGTCGGCGTCTCATGAAGTCGTCGTAACCGTCGTCTCATGTAGTCACGGTACTAAAATACCGGGACACTCGTTTACGCCTTGCGCTGGAACGCTTTGTAACGGGTAGTAAAAAAAAAAAACACCGGGACACTCGTTTGTGCCTCGCGCTAGAACGTTTCGAGCTTCATAGGCACGAGACTTACATCAAAGATGTATACCTCTACCCCCAATGGTTTCATCTCCGTTAGCAAAAATGCCAAGACGTTAAGAATACACGTATACAGTGCATACTTCGCTCCTCCTCAAGTTTCAAGTTAGTGGAGATGGCCCTAGTTCGTTCTTTTAAAGCGGGAGCTATCTTCGTGGGAGCGTTGGCGTCCTGTCAAACAACCAATGCATTTACCCATAGACCAATTGTTTCACTAAAAAGCTGCGATAACAGCTCTGGAAACACGGCGCGTGCGTGAAAACGGGCTTCTATTGTGTCAAAACATTTGCTATACACGCATCAATCGTGAAGAAGGAGTGCCATAGTATACCATTATCTTATGAGCCACGTATCGGTATACATGTAGATCATTCGTAGATGCCTTTACTTAGTTCCCGAGAAAGCGCCGTATGGGTTCGTTGTTCATTTGCGATATGGGTGTGAAGGTTTGACGATAGATAAGACGCACTTTCAGCGAAGCTATTAACGCACTTTTTACGCAGCTTTGACGTGAAAAAGCTTTCGTGCTTCTGTCAGCTTTATTTGGGAAGGGAGAGCAAAGTCTTTTTTTTTCCTGTTTTTTACAGAATGGGGTGGAACAGTACCGACTGCAGGACGTAAAAGCCGTCCTTGTTAAACTTTCACGTTCAGGAACCCGAAATTCGTCACCCAATGCGCAGCCTCAAATGTCTCGCCGTGCAGCCTTCACTACTACACGAATTCCCTATTTTTAAGTTGCGTGCCACGCTGGTGGTCCTATATGTAAAACAAGCATAAAAAATTGATGAAGACATATCGAGTACCTATTTTTGCAGTTCCGTTCCAATAAAGACTGACCTGCGTTTGATGTAACAAAGAACGTCTACAGATTTTCGACATCAGCTTACGCTTTTAAAAACCAATAAACAGTTGTTCACCAGGATAATACCTTGGTAGCGGCTTTGGTAGTTTAATGGTACCTCACCTTGGTACCTTGGTAGCTTTATGGTACCCCACAAGTATGGTACCATACTTGTGAGGTACCATTCCATCCAAGGAGAAGTGTGATACGTTAGCAGCACTTTGCTTTGTCAGTGCAGTTACTACACAATGGTACCTCACAAGTATGGTACCATACTTGTGAAGTACCATTCCATCCAAGGAGAAGTGGGATACTTTTGCAGTACTTCGCTCTGTCAGCGCTGTTACTTCACCATGGTACCTCACAAGTATCTACTACCCAATGGTACCTCACAAGTATCGTACCATACTTGTGAGGTACCATTGTGTAGTAACAGCGCTGACAGAGCGAAGTACTGCAAAAGTATCACACTTCACCTTGGATATTTTTGAACTTCTCTGCCACTTAATCTTATGACATGGGAAGCTTCAGGACTGGTGGTTTGAAAACAACTAATCAAAAACGTGTCCAATAAAAGCTAGGGTCCAGTGGTTGAAAAGCCTGGATAGGAGCGCGAGATGTTTTTCAATCAAATTGGCCGTAATATCGTAGTCCACCAGGCGGGGTATGTGAGGACTCTTGTCAACTTTGCAGGGTAAAGAACTGCCATTTTTGCATTTGGTCCCACTCACAGCGAGGGATCCAAGTGCTATTAGGGAACTTAGTACTTTTCTACATTTCAACATTGGTATCGTTCACATCCCGACTGGGCATAACCTAGAAGCTCACCCAGTGCCTTATTTCTTGATCAGAAGTAGTTGCACTCATCTACAATATTCTTAAGGTTGCAGGATGGGGAGTTGGGCGAGTTGGTAATGCGGCATGGTTACTTGGAACAGCGCGTTAAGACAGGACCACGAAGAAAAGAACCAGACAGGACGAGCGCTTAAGTATGCTTAGGGTTGCTTTGTCACATTCAAATAGAATTAGGTAAGTAGGAAACCAAGCCTAGAGCTGTCAGTTGGAAGCAACTAAAAAATTGCAGGAACAAGAAAGTTATGACAAAACCATTCCTGAAAATTAGCACGCAAAAACTGCCTCGACGTAAAGAAATATGCTCGCCATGTGTAAAAATGGCGACGGTGCAATAACAGAGTACCGCGGGTTCGGTATATGTGGCCAAGCTATCGGGTGCAGGGTGTTTCACACGACTGTGGGAATTTTCCGAGGATTGTTTGTGGATGATTGTTTGAATATTGTTTGAACATGCTCTACTTGATAAGGGCACTAGCATACACTGTCACGCACTATCATCGGAAGTACTTGCTTTAGTCTTGTCGGGGAGGCTAAATTCAGCTGAGAATCTGACTATTGATGGTTAGTAGAAACCAGCAACTTCGGTCTCCTATAACCAAGGTGAGGTCAACGAATCAAATTAGAATATTTTGAAGAATGGTGAAAAAGTTTATAGCATGATAGTAACTGAACTCCGAGTATTAAACGTCCTGCTTCTGCTTAAGCTTATTAGGGATGTGTTGTATTTCACAACAACTTATGGTTCTCTACTAGCAACGAAAGTGAGTGCAGGTAATGATAGACGTCTTCGTTTGCTCCGTCGATTGTGACAAAAAAGCTTGCGGAACCTGCGGGCCGCAGCCTGTTTCAGCCTTTGTGAGCACTGCACACGACCAAAACATAGTAAATCTTAAACCTTTCACAACGGATCGATATTCTTACAAATAAATGCAGTCACTAATAATTCAAACATCATAGTAGGCACCTGTGAAACAATGTTTTATTAAGACATTTTGTCACCAGTAGTTAGCTTTAGTAAGAATTTGTTTCCAAAGGCTACAGTTACAAAACCTATTTTAATAAGTCGAAGAAAAATGCTAAAAGTTTCGTGGAGACGGGGCCTTCCCTAATATTGAGAGGATGTAATAAATATCCCAGTAGCTATCCACGCGAAAATTAAAATTTATTCTTAACATAGGTTGTTAGCTCAACCACGAGTGGCAGTGACTCTACCATAGAAGCAGCGGAACTTGAGAGCCGGTCGTAACCCGAGTCTGAAAGTGATAGGGCAATGCGCTGGCACCAAAGTGCGTGGACCTTAATAAGTACACGTGTTTTATTTCATGCGTTAGTGCATGCAAATGGGCACCATGATATTGTCACGAAGCCAAGGACGACGCAGTTGTCTTGAATGAGAAACAAGTTTATTGGAGCGAACTTGTGCTCCCCTAACAACTCAAAAGAATACAGAGGCGGCGAAGCAGCGGTCAACAAAGTGACTTGCGTCGGCGAGCGTCGCAGAATCGAATGTCGAGGCGTCTGCTCTGAAGGCTTTTTATCTTTCGGCGCGAGTGTTTCTGGAACCGTCGATTCACATCCAGAACATTGTAGATCACAGACGATTATTCTGGGATAGCGACGTTAGGGCGAAACAGTTTGCTTATCTGAATGTGATAGCCGGTGCGGCATAAAAATAAAGAATGGAAGACGCGCTTTGCTTGGAACGCAGATAACACAGCCGGGCGTGGCCCGGCAGTAAAAACAAACAATAAATAAGCAAGCCCATACATGGTTCGCGGCAATATAATGCCAGAATTTAATTTGAAATATTATATGTTCGAAGGGAACGTGAAAGCATTCTACCGTAAAATATTTCATGCATAGTGAAGCAGTAAGGGACCGTGATGTGGTGTATTGGTGTGTGATGTAGTGAGTGTTTTTGAAGTATGTGGGCACCTGCTGGTATCTCTCCAGAAAAACGGGTTCTTGTATCCTGTCTGACTAAAAGATTAATTTTCTATAGGCACTACGCACTTTATTATGTATTGAATCAGTTTATCACTTTCCGATATTGCTTCATCTTACGCTACTCAAAAGTGGTCGTAGTAATGGCGATAAGCTAAGAAACCTACGCAATGCTGGAGCCCTTTATTTACGTTTTGCTAGAAGCAAAACTTTTTGCTTTTGAATTTCTAGTTTTGGTAGGTGCACACTAAAACCCTCCGCGTAACAAGTAGGATGTGCTGCACTCTGAGAGTGATTTTACTTTTCAATTAGGAGACGAACGTGCTGGGGTTCAAGGGTCCCCGAAAGATGACGGTTATCCTGCCGGCCATGACGAAGGACCACAAGAGGATCGACTTGAAGCCTTCTTACGTAAGCCATGACAGCTCCTAAGATACGGTCATTCATTCGAACATATGTAAATTTATTAGTCTATCACAAATATTAACGAAACACTGTGAAAATTGGTATAAGGCCTAACTAAACTTCTTATTTGAACCTGTAAAATGACCGTTGCTTTTAAGGACATCCCAACGCTTTTGTGGTATGTTAACATTAATTGTTTTGGACAACTATAACAGAGACAGGATGACTGCTATTTCGCGTGTTTAATGTCACAAAGTTTAAAGGTCTTGAAATAAAAATGCTGCGCTTTTTCTGATGAATCAAATTTCACTGCTCCTTAGTTGGAGCACAAAGCTATGTAGAAAACACGTCAACTGAGCGAAGTTAGTAAAAGTGGAGTACCTGCATTGTGACAAGTAGACCTGTCATTGTCAATGGCTTGAGTTGTTGCGTCGAAGAATCGAGAAAGAACCAACAAAGAAAAGATTTGTCAGAAAACCTTGAGAGACAAACCTAGCTCCTGAAATGTTGACTGTCCGGCTTTCCGTTTCGATGCACTTTCACGGTATTGAGCGGACCTCTTTCTTTGCTAGGGTGCGGCCGACCGTTACGAGGACCTTCTTTCCTGGTTTTTCTCCTAGTATTGAGCTTGCAACGGCAGCACAGAGCCGAGGCTTTGTACTTTACAACTTGACTTGTCCTTTCTAGGCTTGACTTGTCCGTTCGCTTTTTCGTATTTCGTTTTTTTTTTTCGCAGGAACACGAGGGTTTGCTGGACCGATGGAAAAGCCGGAACATGGAAAACCTTCTTGAACTTCGGAACAAGACGCCCGTCTGGAACGAGGGTGAGACACCATTGCAGCCTTGCTTCGCATACGATATATGTGGTTGGACAATGCTGCGTGGAGTAGATCGCATGAAATCGTCATTGATGTCAGGGTGCGCTTACACCATAAAAGTAAAAAAATACCCTCAAAATACCGCGGTAACTACAACTCTTATCACATCATTGATCCAAATCAGTAATGCACGATTAAAACTGCCAACAGCCTTCCGTTCTGCGAGTGAGGTAAGTGAATCAATGCCTGGTCAGAATCAATCTTACAGTGATACGGAGATCACGAGAAAACAGCCACAACATCAATTTCTAAAAGCGAAGCTGTTAAGGAAATTCGTTTGTGTATGCTGTCCGCAGTTAAAAATACAAGCAAAATACCGAGCGCTCGTGCTCGCGTGCCTCGAGCGCACGTTCGTAAAGCTTAGCATACCCACTTAGGAAGATTGGCCAATATTCGTCATTTTAGTATGAAACTCTATGCTAGGGAGACCCAGTTAGGGTGCCAAGCATACCCACTTAGGGAGACTGGCCAACACTGGCCACAAAAAAACTCCAGTGTTCTCCGTATCGGGGTCAACACTTTCTCGGAATGAGGAAGACACGTCAAGCGTACGCTCCTCGTTCGTTCGTCCTTGTGTCGTCATGCGCATGCGCTCTGTACCGTAGAAGAGCCGTGACGTGAATGTCGAAGCTCCTGCACGTCATCATTGACTCCACATGGCCTGTCCACAGATAGCTCGCACGGCCAAAGAAGAGGCCACGCTTCGAGTGGCTCGGCGTGCAAAGCATCCGCTAGAGACGATAATTCGCGCTAGCAGAGTGGCGTACAAAAACGTCGAACAAAACGACGAGCACTATCTGGCATTGTTCGACATAAGGTTATTGAAATGCCATGCTGCCGACGTCAACCACAACACCACAACGATACTAAAACTCAAATTTGTGCTCGTCAATGATTACCTATAACAGCTTCCTTATCCAAGTCTTGCGCATGAGGACAAGCTTCCCTGAATTCTGTTCTGGTAGCTTAAGTTGTTTTCCATTTTATTACACACGATGCCGTTCGTAGACGACACATTGGTGAGACCACCATGACACTGGATTAGAGCGATGATATTGTAAGCAAAAACGAAGAAAGCTTTCTGACACATTAATTGTAATTTATGTTGCTTGGGACGTGGAATGACCAATTGTGGCTATGATCAAAGCAGAACAAATTGATTTCAGGCATTTTAGTTAGGTGTCCTTTGTGAAGCATGTAAAGGTTGGAAACTGAACTTAAAAATTTAAGATGCGTCTAGCGTGGTGCCGTGGTTCTGCAAGTCAATATTTAGCTTTTTACCAATCAATACATTTAGGCAACCTGATCCTTTCCTTCTTTTCGCCCCTTCAAAAGGCCCTCTGGGTGGTTGGCTTTGCAGGACTCCCTCAAGATACTCAGTAGGTCTGCTTCGTACTCGTCTCTGATAGCAAAGCACCCTGTCGAAGAGGCCAAATTCCGGTGATAACTGGACCCCAGACACATATTGAACTTGAAGTTATGATCGAACCTGTGAGATCATTTATTCGAAATGCCATGCATAAACGCCACATATTTCGAGTCAAATCACTGGTGTCAGCTGCACCTCTGATTACCACAATTGGTCGTTAGAAGCTCTGCGGTCATACGTCCTTTCAGAAGAAAGAACAGTAACAACAGCACAAGTTTTTAGCACAATTTCTTTTGCATCCTCTTACATCGTCTTTTCAATCTTCTCCGCATTTCATCTCCTTAAGCACCCCGTCTTTACCCCGCCTTTCTACCCCGTCTTTATGAACCATTCCGTCCTTACGAATCAAGTTAGTCACTTCAGTACTGTCTCCATGTCTAACCATGCCAGCATGCATCTCAGTATAGAGTTTTCCCCCGCTATGTTCGTCATTTCATCCGTGTTGTGCGTACGGTTATCGGTTTCGTCTCAGAGTGCTTATCTTGTATCTTTGCCAATAGTAAGTCTTTCCATGGTACCTGGAAGCTTTCCCCGAGCTTCCGGAAGGGTTTTTAGATTTGAGCTTATTCTGCGGGTATGGACGGCCGAACCACCGACGAACTGACCACGCTGGGAAACTGTGCAGATCAATGTGGCCAATCGAAAATGCTGCACATGTAACACCACTGCTTTCCCTTAAACTGGAAATAATTAGTCTGGTGAACTAACGAGACAAGTCAGAGTCGGGCTGCCGATGCTCGGGTCACGTTGCCGTGGGTGAATACCCATGCACGAGTGGCACATGAAAGCTCATGATTTCAAAACCCCGTCTCGATGGCACCACGCCGGAGGCCCCACTCTTTATGTACTCTGTAAAAAAGAGGATAGAGCAAGGGCCACGACGTCTGGGGACACGGTAGTGTTCTGTTTACAATATGGCGAAGGGTGAAATGCGAAGCAGCTCGAGCGAGAGCTGCTCACGTGACGACGGGCTCCAGTGATGATAATCTCATCGGTGCCGCGATGATTATAATAAATTTTCAACGCCAGGCCTCGTTTTAGAAAGCCCCGTACTCATAATCCCCTCCCACATTTGTCCCGTGCCGATGGTGCGGCGCCGAAAGAACCTCTCTTCAAGCGCCGTACTCATAACCAAAGCCCACAGCGTTCTACGTTGGTTTCCATTCTTTATAATTTTTAGGATGGCCTATGGAAGGACACGTAAAGACGGGAGACGAAAAGTAAAAAGGCAAATATTTTCACCGACGCTTCTGGCTCGTTTTGTGGTGAATGCTTTTGTCCTCTCTGAGTTCGCGTCTTCAATTATCAGTTTCATAAGTAATGTTGGACCAACATGTTGGCATTACATACTTATAGCCATCTATGAAGAGCCCGTCTTTCCTTTTTGGTTCTCAATAACATACAAGGCGAAGCAGTTGGTTCGGGGCTGAATGTCGCGCTCACTCGACAAGGCAGTGGCCCCGCGAAGGTGGCAGTACTAGAGACCTCTTCGCCAGTAACGCGAGAATAGCGAACTTCACTGCTTGTTTATCACTTCCGCATCAGGTGGCTACGGTCCACCCTACATTTTCACGTCTTCCTGGTGACGTGAAAATGATTTGCTGTTGTCTTATCCACTGTTTCATTGTGTTGTTGCATTGCTTTACTTCAGTGCCATGTTTCTCTTCCCCCCCCCTTTCTTTTTGCAAAATGTAAGTCATGTAATCCCGCTTAATTGGTTGTTGTATGTATGTGATGTTAGGCTTGATGCCTTTTCATATTCTTTTTTTCCTGTTTATTGCCTGTACCACTCCTGCTTGGGCTTCATGCCTGCAGTTTCTTGTAAATAAATAAAAATAATAGACCGGGAATCCAAATTAGCGCTGGTAATGACAGAAACCATGCCATACCAGCGCTATTTCGGTAGGTTGAGGTGGGTCGACGCGGGACGCTTTGATAACCACGCGAATAAATCAACTTAAAAAACAGCTCCCTTTCTCCATCTCCCCCTTTAAGCGTACATTCCTTTTGCTCCTTCCACCTCTTCCTTGAGATGGCCGTAGAACGTTATCTTTCTAATGTTAAAGTATTTAGGCACACAAAATTACGTTTTTTGTGTCGCCACGGGAAAGTGGTTCGGGGAAACTGGCATTGGGTATTCTGGCACACGGGGATGATGTCGGGAGGCTTTTTCGACGGAGCTTGCGCGCGCGGTGCGGTCGGTATACACTACCATGCACGCACGGCTGTGAAGCTGTACGGGGGACGCAAGTGGCCCGCGACAGAGCTGGCGTGGCTCCTTATCTGAGCAAACAGGACAGGCTCTTACATACTACGTACCAAAGAGTTTGCATTAGGGTCCTAAAAACTACAATATTTGCAGACTGCACCATGTTTCTGATGATGGAGGTAGTTACGTAATTTGTAATATGATGTTCTTTAGCCGAAGTATTGTGTCGTGCTCGCACCCTATTGTACTGGTGTACCTTACGTTTTCAATTGGAAACCGCGCAATACTTCTGAAGACGCGAATGCCTGTTGAGTTCGCGATAAATTGCAGCATTACGAAACAAAGGAGCTCAATATCAATCCTGCGGAATGCTGCTGTGCGTCCCTTCGAACAACGCAACGATACATTACTTACGTAACAAAAACAACCGTTTTGTAACTGCGAGCTCGCTGTTGTTGTCAACAAGCTTTGAAACATGGCGTTACCCTGCCGTATCTGATTACGATAAAGAAAGGCAACCCGAACATATAATACAACCCGAACGGTTGTATTATAGGCAGCATTTCCCTGCTTAATAAGGGGCTATCTGAAGCGTAGCGCAGAACCACACGGCAAGTAACATGTGGATATTTTTGTTCTCTTTCTGCCTTTCTGTGCTTACAGACACGCAGTCGTACGTCCTCAACTTCCACGGAAGAGTCACACAAGCGTCTGTGAAGAATTTCCAGATCGTTCACGAGAATGACGGTAAGTGTCGTACTCAGTGCGTTGCCAACGTTTTGACAAGACTTGCCTTCATCAGAGTTAGGCAACTCCGCGTTCCGATACGCAAAACACGTCAGTCGTTGTTCTCCACATATTTCCGAATATTTCACTGACATAACATTTGTAAAATAAACTGTATAGGCTACTGATGGTTAAAAAGTAAACGGGGCGTAGTGAACAAAGATTAACTTTACTTCGACGTTTCGGACGGGGACCACCCTTCTTCAAGGATGAGACTCATTCATGAAGAGAGTCCCCATACCGAAACGTCGAGGCAAAGTTGCTAAGTTTTTTATTGCGCCCCTTTTTACGATATTTAGATATACCGTATTTACTCGATTTTAAGCACCTCCTTTTTTTTCATGATCGCGGATGGCCAAACTGAGGGTGGGGTAGGGGGGTGCTTAGATTCGGAAAATGTAAATTAGCCCCCACCCCCCCGGACAATTCTCTTCGCAGCCGTATCTCGACGAGAAGGGCGCAAGGAATAATGGTTTGTTTGGGTAAGATTTCAAAAGAAAATTAAGTACAGACAGTGAATTCACCGCTAACGTCTGATACTCGTCACCCTCATTACCACTTGAGCCCGTTGTGCCGCAGGGGCTGCCACTCTCACTGTCCCCTAGCAGGATCATCTTCTGTTCCGTTGAGGGGGTTTATAAGTGGAAACTTCATGAATGACGTGGCCGGATCGTCAACTCGGGCCCTGCTTCCACGCGTCTGAAATCCACCTTGCGATGGTTGCTTAGAAAAGAGGGTGCTTAGATTCGTGTGCAAACTTCTTTTTCAATATATTTCCGAAAGTAGGGGAGGGGGCTTTGAATCGGGACGTGCTTAGAATCAAAAAAATACGGTATATACATAGACCCCATTTGGGCAATCCTCTTGTTATTGCTGTTGTCATGTTTATGCAGTCTTCTTGTTCTTGCTGTTGCCGTGTTTACGTGGCTTTGATATTGCTCCTGTGTTTTCCCCTTAGTTTATCATGACCATCGCAAGCCCTCGTTTCTGCCCCCTCCCCTTATGTAATGCCCAAGACCGGGCCTTTAGGGTAATTAAATGATGATGATAATACAGACCCACGTGCGTATTGTGCATGCATGCATACATCCATACATGCATACGCACTCATCCATGTGTTTTCTTCCTAGTCCTTGTTGGTTTTGCGCAATCGTAGCCATGAATCGCTTACAACTAGGCCGGCTCGCTGTGTGCTTTATACCTGCATACAAAGAGCGAGATAGATGAAGAAATAAACAGGCGGTGGTGTGAGGGCTCTGCGCCTTCCAAGCGTACGCGTCGAGGCTTGGGATCCCATGGACAGGTGCCGCCAGAGCTTTATCATCAGTGCTTTTAACTATGCGAATGCGTATTGTGGGAACCTAGGGTGCATTTGTATCAGCGAAATATTTCACGCGTGGCAAGCGGAAGAATGTTGACTTTTTGCAGGAATATTAGGTTGTAGGGTGTTCTTTGTATTGGTACCCGTGATGGAATCATACTATCTGTAACGTAACGAAACCATCGTTTGAACGTAGTACTACCCCCAAAGCAATTTTTCCTTTGGAGTTCTAGCCATGTGATAATATTTCACAGAAGATTAACAGGTTTTATTGTTGCGGAATGGACAGCCCCATTCTACCCCTATTCCGTTCAGAAGAATTTAATCTTTCCACGATTCCATTATTTTTCAGTCCGCTGAATGCAAAAATTTTGCCCATTCCCAATTCTGGAATGGCGGGGCAGTTCAATTTCATTCCTGTATTTCCTCAACGTATAAATTACTTTTTGGTGGCTGTATCGGGGATTACGAACGCAACATATTGCTGACATTATCAGACGCGTTGAGAATTGCGAAACTATGAATGGACATCGCCAAAGTCGAGGGATGGCAGCAGCTTGCCGACATCTCGTAGAAAGAAAGAAACTATCGTGGCAATAACGCCTTCTCTTGCGGTGGGAGGATGCGCGAGCATCACTTCTCTTTGAGTTATGTCACCAAGGTATGTCGCTAAATTTAGTGCCGCTAAGTTTTGTGCTGGTTGAGTTTAGCGTCGTTAAGTGTATGACGTCGAGAAACATGCGAGACCATAAAAGACAGTATTTCGACATCTTCATCACTCCTATGTTTTCCTTTGCGTTTTTTAACATTGTCCTAACAAGAGCCTAACAAGGTCTCACAAGAGCCATCACCAATCGATCTTGTTAGATTTATGTTTAGGTTTAACTTCGGGAAACCTTATCGTTCGGTTTAGCGGCGTACAGCAACGCCAATTACATCATACATCAAGCTGCGGGTGCCCGTCGAAGACGTTAGACCTCAAATCGTGCATGTTAGGAATAACATCGGGTCATGGCATACCTGCGTCCACGCCTTCATCGCCAGCCGTTTGAAGGGTTACATTTTCGACAGTTTCACACCTTTTCTGAGGCTCCGGAAACCTTTTGCCCAATAAACATTTACAATACATCATCAGCCTTTTGTTGGGCCACAACTCGCGTATCAGCCAATGGGGGCGTCAGACCGACGCATACCCGCAGGCCGACACATACCCACTTTAAGAGCCAATGCTTACTCGCGTTCCCAGCTAATCGACATTTTGCGGCCACATTTCTGGTACCACGCATATACGGGGACAGCGCGTTCTTCGCCACCGGAGCCATGCAATGCTTGAGTGAGGCTCACACCTATAAAGGCTCCCATGCATGCCTCCCTTCTCGCTACCCTGCATGGAAGCAGCCCGTGTCACACAGCTAATAGCGCACGTTCTGTGCGTAAGTAAAACTTGTAAGCGTTAAATTAAAAGCGAGCTCCTGAACTGCAATGTTGCTCCGTGAAGGAGTGACAAACGCCATCACGGCACAGTTGTGCCAACTTTTGAGAATATGTGGCCTCACAGGAATTTGAGAATGTGACCGTGTCACAATCTCTCCAAATTCGTTGAAATGTCGTATTTTATTTCGGCACATTACAGTTTCGTTTATCTGAAGCTGGCAAGTGGCATTTAAAAAATGTTCATTTCTGCTCTCCAGTAAGATGAGGTCCACAGCAGTAGAGGTTGGAATCTTCACGGCGAGGAAGGGTTGCCGCTCTTTCGGCTCTGGATTTTGACGAGTGCGCGGCTGAGGAATACGACAGTAGTTGCAGGGAGCAGTCACTTTTGCGCACCTTGGGTTCGAGAAACATTTTACCTGTCTACAGCTTCTCTTTTGGCGGAGTCACCGGTAGTCACAACTTTCTTGCTCGAGCTAAAAGCAGCCGCCGAAAAACTAAATACAGCGACTGGCCGCTTGGATTGAAGGGATGATATGGTTCCAGAGCCAGCTTGGCTGTAGGCCGCATCTTAAGATCGACCCAGCTAGTCTAAAAACTGATCCCATCCCATTCCCATTCCATTCTGGACAAAAGGCGGCCGATTCCATCCCCATTCTAGTCCTCTAAGCGTTGTTGGCATTCCTAGCCTGTTCCATTCCGGGGTCCCGAAAACGCGGAAAGAATCCGGAGACATTCCAATTCTTGAGTGGGACCTCCGCAGCACTGATATGTTTTCACCAACTGGTCTGGGAAGCAACTGCCATATCTCGAAACGGTGCGTCTATGATGCCTCTGACTGTTAAACTAGAAATCTATATTTTGCGCATATGCAACTGTAGCGCACATAAAGAAGCTTTAGCAGTTTCTCAACTGAGGCTAACGTGTTTAAGTAAACTTGATTTATTACGCGGTCCTTTCATTAATTTTTATCATATTTTTGTGCCTATTTTAGTGCAATGCCTTTCAAGTAAACTGATCCACAAGGACTGGCAACGGTAAGCTTACCTAAATACAGAACAAATATCTCTTTAGAAAAAGATGGCTCCTCCAGAACTAAACCAATTCATACCGTCACTTATCCGGTCATTCTAAATAAGGAATGTCCATAATTGTGACCAATTATTTATCGAAGTGGTATTCAAAAATACGCGTGCCACAGAATTTAACTAAACGTGACCCCGTTTCGTGTTATCTTTCGTCTTCTCTGGCTGCTGTAGTTCAGGGCAGTTTATAAAGCCAAGCTTTCTTTGCCTCACTGACGGAGACCGCACGCGAAAACGCACTCCAGGAAAGCCAACTTTACACAATAGGAGGGCCCATGATGATGATGGCTTTCCACAAAGGCCCTTCAAGCTCCTCAAAATAAAAAAAATAGTAGTGGCTTAGCTCTGCTATACCAGGATATACGTAGCGTGAGCTAAGGTTCAGCAATCCAGTCCAGTCCAGTCCAGTCCAGTCCAGTCCAGTCCAGTCCAGTCAAGTCAAGTCCGGTCCAGTCCAGTCCAGTCCAGTCCAGTCCAGTCCAGTCCAGTCCAATTCAGTCTAATCCAGTCCAGTCCAGTCCAGTACAGTCCTGTCCAGTCACTGCTCCTCGAGCATGCCCAGCCCGGCTCTTCACGAGCCACGCGAAACGGATATCAAGCGGCTCCGGTGCAGCGTCAGACTTGGCTACTGCACAATAGAGGCGCACACCTGGGCACGCGCTGGCGCCAACGCTTCTGCCGTGGCTATGCCGCAACACAATCCAACACAATCCACTTTAATCCAATCCAATCTAAATCCGATCCAATCTAATCCAATCCAATCCAATGCCCCTCGCGCTTGCGCAGAACGGCCCTTCACGGCCCACGCAAAACTGCTCAACCTCGGCCAGTGCCAGGGTAGTTTACGCTACAAAAAATACGCTTCCTGTGGTAGGAATAGAACCTGTGTCCCTCGTGTTATGAACACGACGTCTTCCTGATTGCGCCATTCCGATACGGTCGAAGCAGTTCGGATTTTGGACTTCGACTTTCACTCAGGTTGCATGAAAGAAAGCTTCCCGTTTTAATCATGTTTCTCTTAAGAAAGGTCGTTTGATTTTCTACAGTTTAAAGGGACAGAGAACCGATTCTTGTCGAGTGTAGGTTCTCGATCCCAAATGAAAGGGCATCGCTTACAACACCTTAACCCGAAACGGTTTTTCTGATAATGCCCTAGAATTTTCTAAATCGGAATGCTTAGATCTACGATCCGTACGTGTCCTGCCAAAACTAATAATGGCAACCATGACATAGAGAAGTGCGGCAACATACTTTTGGATGTGTGGGAGACGAAAAGCGGTATTTAAAAATTTTTTCCCCAGCTAAAAGGTAAAAAATTGAAGGCTTTCTTATTCTTTATTGCACTTTTTTTCCAATCACGCATCGAAAATTGTATTTCGCGCTATAAACAACCACGACGCCGTCAGCCAATCTATATTTCCGAAACTAAAACGGAGCTGTTCGTTGCACGCGGCAAAGTTTTGCGGCGCTCTTCGAAGATAACTATCCAGAAGATAACTATCTAGAAGATAACTATCTAAAATTTAGATAGTTAGATTTAAATTTAGAAGATAACTTTCTAAACTTTTAAAAATACCTGTTTTAAAAGGTTTTCAATAAGTTAATAAAACGTTTAAGTATCTGCAAAGTTTGCACGTCACGTGACCGGGACACGTACTGTAGTGTCACGTTCAGTGCCAAATTAAAATTGTTTCCGCCAATTTGTTTGTAAATTCCTTGCGGTTGCCCCACTATTTAAAACGCTCACTTAAATGTGACCTAGAGGCCATGCACTCCACCCAAAAACAGTTGTCTGTCCCTTTAATTTCGTGTGGCCAGATCATTACTTGGTTATTGTGCCCTTAATGGTGGTCTTTGTGCTTTTTTCACCCCCTGTCTTGCAGCTGATTACATCGTGATGCAGTTCGGTCGCGTCACCGAGGAGTGCTTCAGCATGGACTACTGTTACCCCCTGTGTGCCCTTCAGGCGTTCGCCATTGCCCTGTCGAGTTTCGACAGCAAGCTGGCCTGCGAATAATCATCTCCGGAGCCACGCTGTTAAGCACTCCACCATCCTGACAGCAGTCATCATTCCGTTCGAGCTGCCGGCCGCAATCCGCTGTCAGTTGCACTAGCTCCACTTGCGACCTCTGAAAAGGAACAGACCAGCTAACGATTCTGGCATCGGGGGTTTCTATTCTGCGAAGAACGGGATTGTATATTGGTGAAACATTATTAGAGTGCCGCTTGTTCAGCAAGACATCATTCAGCACTGAACGATCTTGGATGTTGCCTAAATTCCAGGTGACTACGCGTTATGTCACATTGAAGTTTTTTCGACTGGTGTGAAACATTTCCCGCTTCGTGGTATTCCCAAGTGGCTCACGCACTCAAACACGAAGAAACGTTGTTGAGAATTCAATTGCACCAACTATATCATCCTTAACACAAACACTCTGGAAATAGCCTAATTTCTAATCATTATATCTCTTTGGAGAAATTGGATGTCAATGGACTGTACCATCGCCTGTTCAGTGCCTGTTAAAATCATACATTAGGCGTACTTTTTTTAGCTCGTTTTCCACTGTTATTCGCAGACTGTTTAACTTCAACCAAGTTGCTGAAAAACTTTCCACTCCTACCTTTTCAGGCGCAAGCTATTGAACTGAACTTCGGCCTAATTTATTCTAACGTAATCTGACTCTGCGGCGGGAGCACTTAACAGGGCCTCCATAATCGAAGTATAAATCAATTTGCGCACTCTAGAGCTGAAGAGACGTAGGCGGGGCTGTTCGGTTGGCGAACTCCAGAGTTCGTATTCAATTACGGCACGGCGCGGATGCATTGTCGTTTCGGAAGCCGTGAAGCGTTGGGCCATCTGGCCGTCGGATATTCCGATGCAGGCGGTATAGAACGTGGAACAGCCATTTCCAGTATATTTTGCGTTGGCTCCTCCCTAAACTGCGGTAATGCGCAAGTCTTTCTACGCTCCCGCAATTACGGGTAACTTTAAAGTTCTTTGCTGAGGGCATAATTCGATCAGTAGGTTGCGCTTGGAAGTTCTGCGTTCAGGTAGACTTCGTTGTTAGCCGAGGTGCTCAAATGTGCATGCACCGTGTCTTCGTGAAAGGAATCTAAAGCAAATCAAGTTTCAAACCTAACGCCACTATACTATTATGTTTAAACTAAAATTGTTAGGAATAAAAATATGGCATTATCAGACAATAGCCAGGGATAGGCAGATTGTTCAAGTTCTTCGCCTAGCTAACGGTCCCGAATTATTGTGTGTTTTGAAGCCCACAACACAGCGGTACGGAAACGGAGAGTTCTTGCAAGGTTTAGTCAGTTATTCACCGAAAAGCTTTTTTGTTGTCCCATTACGTTCTGTAGAATATGAGCGACAAATATTTACCAGCTCTTTTAGCCTCAGTTGACCGACGCAGTCGTAAATCTTCGCAATTGCGATTCTAAGCGACGGCTAGATATATATTAAGCAAAGCGGTGTTGACATTTGCCTTGGCAAGCTCTCATCTATCTTTTTAATGTCTGTGTGGCAAATGTTCGCTACTCAAAACACTGTTGGATCCTGATACAAGTTCGTCAGCACCCAACCACGTCAAGCGTACTGAATTTGTTAAAATTTATTATTTTTTTGCCATCTTATGTTTGAGCGAATGCACTACCATTATGTGTGGATTTGATTGTCAGTGCATTATTGCACAAGTATCTATGCCAAAGAGTCAAAGGGAATTGTCATATGCAGAGAAAGGCAGACGGCTATTTACAAAATAAAAAACGTCGTGACGTAGTGC
Source organism: Haemaphysalis longicornis (assembly GCA_013339765.2). NCBI lineage: Eukaryota > Metazoa > Arthropoda > Arachnida > Ixodida > Ixodidae > Haemaphysalis > Haemaphysalis longicornis. The sequence goes on from CM023455.1 coordinate 111,669,384, forward strand.
ATATGTCTGGCAGAGCAGTAATCATGGCAGGTCACTTGTTTCGAACAGATGGTGCACAGAAATTGTTTTTTACGACTAATAATCCCGTCTTATCAACGCACGCACAATCAAGATCATTCTTCTACGTTATTGCCTTCGGGACACTCCTCACGTTGTGGCGGCGGCTCAAAGGAGCAAGTTAAGAGAATAGTATTGTACAGGCTTGGGCCGTAAAGCTACTTCGAACTAATCTTGGTATAAGTAACTTCTCTTCGAAGCAAGACACGAGGCGTGAAACTTTCCCTACAAATATTAGACTCCCGTAAACGTTTTCTGGTCGTGATATTAGCACCACTAAACAAAATACCCCATTCGGTGCACTTTGACCACTTACACTTAAAACTGCCATCACCAAAGTACTCTTTTCAGCATTACCAATGGTAGCATAGAAGAATTGTCAGAGTACCTCATACCCCTGTCACACGGGCACTTTCAATCGTGGTTGAGTCTATCCGGACCAAGCTCAATCCGGATCGGGCGCTGCTACACGGCAGTTTCAATTGTGATGGAGCTCGCTCCCGCTCGAACTCAATCCTGGTTAACGAAGCGCGACTGAGGTTTCCAAGCGCGATCGGACGAAAGCGATGATACTCCCGTCCTCGCTAACTAATGGCACAGAAGTTGACAACTTCAACTAACACCATAAATGTATGAAATAACGTCACCCAAATAAGCGTGCGGTAATATTTGTATAGCTACGTATACCTACTACCACGCAAGGTTGTCAGACGCCAGCCGCGAAGTACATTTTCGGCGACCGGTGCAACCGGTGCAACCGGTGAAGTTGCACCCGGTGCAACCGGTGCAACTTCTTAATCGCGATTGAAACGTGCCCTGTAGCAGCGGCAGTGCATCGAGCGCGCTCGAAAAGTCAATCTCGCTTTGCTTCAATCCGGATTGAAAGTGCCCGTGTGACAGAGATATTGTGTGCGCATACCTTGAAGCAAACGTTCGTCTATTAATGCGCATTTGCACGTACGCCACAAAAGGCTTCTCGTCTTCGTCGTTGTAAAATGTCGGCTACTCACTCGAACGAAGGGCGAAATAAGGAGTCGGATGACGATTGCGTTTTTCACTTGAGAGAGTGCAGATATTTTTTAGCCTACGCCGGCTGCACTGAGTGAACTCTCAGTGTGGTGGGACAATGCATATTCTTGCAGTAGTTCAGTAGTAATCCTGTTTTGTGCAGTATTCTGTGCAGATATCTGTGCTTTAATCTTTATATTGGGTATACCTAAAATACATGAAAATGTAGCCTGTTCAACACTTTGCACACTAATGGGTTGTTACAATTCAGCGGACCCTGAGCTCCGCAACCCGGTTTTGCGACCTTAAAGATACTGCAGCACATTGCAAAATGGGAACACTGGACGTCTATAGCGCCGCGTGAGTGTGTGTTTCCTGAAAACAATAAAGGGCGGTCTTTGGGCAACACAAGCCACATGAAAGTGTTACACATAAATAAACGCAAAATAAAAATGTGATTGACTGCCTGCTTTTCTGTCTTTTTTTTAAGAAACAGAATTTAGTTATATTCAAACTGCCATGAAATATTGTTTCTTTGCTTTTTGCTTCAGCAATATAACAATAATTACTGTTGGCTAAAAAAGTGTGAGACATGATTAGAGGTATTTTGTTTCGCGCCAGGAACAAAGGATTGGTCAAAGCTCAACAGAATACGTTGAAATGATAATGTGCTATGCAAATAAAGCAATGTTTCACGGTTTATGTTTTATTACACAACAGGCACTTGAATCACACGTTCTCGTTGAGTCCGCAAGGTGAGAATGCTTTTTAAATTTTCGTATAAAAGCAGTGTTACGCAGTATGAGGTTTACAAACCTCATGCTACCTCATATTATGAAGGCCGCAAGTTCACAAACCAATTTTAAAAACAAGTGCCCAAGACACATTTCGCACATATTTAAATGAAGGCACCATCCCACGCTTCCGAATTTATTACGCCACCGTCAGCGCACATGGCAAATCTTAGAAAGTAGCAATTGTATGTTTTATATTTTTCTAAAAAAAGCATGCAATTTCAGTAAGTAGAAAGAAGTAAATCAGTCAAGCAGTAGCAACTCGACGAAAATGGTAGCACAAGTGCGTTAGTTAATCCCCAAAAATTTACAAAACGGCTCTGACGCTTTACCCCTTAAAACAGGACGCATGAGCAGCAAATGTCTTCTGGCATTCTGCAGCAAAGCCAAGAAGGATTCTTGAGCATATGTTCTACAAATGCCGCGCTCCAGAAACAGATGCAACGGGTGGTCCAGCTTCTGCGATTTAATTTCCTAGCCTAAATTGCTACGTAAAGCTGAATACCAGATTCATGCAAAAACACGTGTTTCTAAGTGTTTTTTTATGTCAGAGAAGCTCCCCTAGGCGCAGTGTAGAAATGCTCGTGTGCAAGAGAGTTTCAGTACAGAGGGTAGATAGCTAGAATTTAGTTTCTTTGCAGGGCCTAAAGAAAACTTACATTTTCAGCTACGTAGTTTTAAAGGAGTCAACAGTTATGGAAAAGCAACGTGACCATTAAGAATATAAATAACCAAAATGTTTTAACAAAACAGTAGGGACGTAAGTACAAGCGTTCTGCTCCGTGTTAGTACCCCACCAGTGAAGAAATATGGGCCTTCTTTATAAGTTTTTGGTTGTTTCTGGTCTATTTTAATATCTCTGCCGTCATCCTATCTCGCGTACTCTGCCTTTCACAGCTTTTCTATGGTTCCTGCTATATATTTGTTCCCCTCACTTTAGGGGGGATGTCCCTCTAACGAAACTTTCCTCGTTTAATTATTAACGAGCCGCCGAATATGTCAACTTCGTTCTTTTTGGCGGCACAATAGAGACAGAAAGTTTAGCTTGTGATAAACGCATAGGTTCCTGGTTCGATTCCTGAATGACGTGTGAGTTTTGGATGTTTCTGCAGGATTTATATGATCTGAAACATTTTTAAACTGCTAGGTTTTAAGCTTTCGAGACATTTATTGCTCCATGTTTTTCCATACGGCATGGGAAAAGAAGTTTGAAGAAGGAACAAACAAGAAAGGCAATTAAGAGGGCGATGGCGTGCGGTAATTAATATCTTTATTTGTATTTAAGAAACCACTGATAAGGAAGCAACACTTCGAGCTTTAGTACTTTTAAGTACAAAGAGCAAGAGACAGCGTGGGAAGTTTTTCCCGCTCTGCGAGAGTGAACCACGGTGATGAGTACTGGCGTCATGTTACAAAACAGCGCTGTCTCAACTTTAATTTAGATTCGTGTCTTATGGCGTAAGTAGCGTCAGTAAGGCGGGCAGCATGCTATCAGACATGAATGTTCAGGTTCTCGATGACGGAGGAGACGATGTGCGGGAGGAGGGAGGGCGTAGGGACCAGCCGGAACTGCTCGTTGTAGCAGAAGCCCCGAAAACAGGACTGCGTGGTGGCATTGCTTTGCCATGCAATTTCCGCAATTGCAGCGGCGGTTCCACCCAGCGTCACCAGGACACCTAGGAACAGTGATGCAGGCTAAAGCTGCCTTCATCGAGTTGCTCAGGGGCCTGCGAAGAACGCAGCAAAAGCAAGCTATAAATGAAACCAGCGAATAAAAACGTCGTTTCGCCCTTTTCTATACTTCACAAGGACAAGTTGCATTTGTTCACCCCCGATGTAAAGTTACACGTCGAAGTGAGGATGAGGAACCCTTCGGGATGTGTGTTCCAAAAGGCTTCGCTGCCCAGCGCCCCTACGTCACGTGTGATGTCAGTGCGGGCGCTATTCTGTTTAACTGCTGCTGAAAAGAGCCCGGCGTTCTGGTTCTGTGGCATCGAGGCTGAGTTCTGTATGCTTTCGCTGACGGCCAGGGTTCCAGCCCCAGCCACCACCTTTTACTTGTTTATTGCATTTTTAGTACGCAGCATTCTTTGCCGGGTACCCCCATAGCCAGGACCGTGTAACGCCCTGCATTTCCAGAAAAAAGGTTATATCGCCGAAGGCTCACATGCAATTATAATACCGTAAAGTGAGATAACCGGTCGCACGAAATTTTAAAAACCTGACAAATAACAAAAATCTAAAAAAATTACGAAAAAGAGCGAAACGTGTGACGACCTGCGTTTCCACAATAATGCAGATTTCGCGAAAGCTCCACCTGTAATCGTTATAATAACGTAAGTGAGATAATTGGTCGAATGAAATTCTGAGAAACTAAAAAATAAGAAAAATATAAAAATAACGAAGAACGGCAAACCATACGACGCCCTGCATATCGAAAATAAGGCAGATTTTGCTGAAGTTCTACCTGTAATCGTTATATTAGCGGGCAAAAATGGTCGAACGACAGTTTGGAAGGTTCAAAAATGAAGACCGAGAACTCTTTAATATGAGCTGGAGAGGTTAGCTCTGCTAGCGGCAGTGCTCGCTACGCCACATGAAGATGATTACAATGCAGTGAAGTGAATGCGAGAGATTGGGAAGGCAGCAGTTAGAAATAACAGTTAAATAAAAAGGGCGCGCAGTGAAACGGAAGAAAAAAACTGTACATAAAGTTACAAAATTTAAGCAAAAAAGCGAATGGGCCCAGAAAGCGGACGCCTAATAAAAAATAAGCAAAAAAAAAATTGGCTGCAAAGGACCCGCATTTACCCAAATGCAGATGGCGTTACAAATGCAATCGTCATAATAGCGTAGATGGTGACAATCGGTCGGACACGGTTTGACAAAACAAAAAATTTGCTCTCAAGGACTCACACTCAACACAAGAGGCATAAGAATGCTACGCATTAGTAGAAAATTTTCTCGAATTCTGCAGATTTTAAACCAATTCTGCCTGTTTTTAATAATAATGGTGGTTTGGTATGTTTTAGCTCGCTTTAGGTTCGGGAGCTGCCTATGACCACGTTGAATTAGCGTCCTGAATCGCGCGAATGCACATGTCACGTGGGGAACTGTACTGCGAAGTGTTTGGAAATACGCCTCCCGGAAGAGGATTATTGCAGGCTTTTTCATTTACTCCCGCAACTTTAGGAGTTACTTTATGCGTATACAAGTCTTTCTAGTTATTTCTTTCTGTATATGCTTTATTTAGATTGGAAATGATTTTCAAACACTCTAAATTCTCTTTCAGTAGGGCCCTTTAGTCGGATGAGATGTGTTGTTCCAACCAATAATGATTGGCCGATCCCCTGATTGGACGTGTCCTTCATTCCGCATAATCGTTGTAATCATCATCCGACTGACTGATTATGATTGAGATTTATCTCGCCGACTTTACACAGGCGATGAGGCCTGCTGTAGTGGATGGCTCCGGATTAATTTTGACCACTTGTGGAAATTTAACGTGCTCAGAAATCGTGCATACGGGGGTTTTTGCTTTTCGCCCCATGAGAAAGCGGCAGCCGCGGCCAGGAATCAAACCCGCGTCACTGGCTCAGAAGCACACCACCTTAGCCACTGAGCCACCACCGCGGGCCATCCCCATCAGCCTAACATACGTCAGCTGCGATAGCAATTTTTAGTTACACATCTGCTGTTCTCACCCAGGTATGGTCCCACTCGCTGCTTTGATTGCTTCTCCAGTAGGATCTAAGTTAGGACATTGTGTCACGGTACTAGGAAGATCCGCCCTAAAAAGAACTGAACAAGCGCCCCCTGGATTTTCAATCCTGGACAGTCCTCTGACAATCCGAGGACTGCCTTCGCACTGGGAATCCCTGATAATCGAGGAGGGTCTATGGTTTCACATAAGCCGAGGGATGAAGATAAGTAGATAACTAGGGAAACCACTCTGCGAAGCTTTATAATATTGTCCCGTGCCACCGAATTGAGTCATTTTGCCTCACGTTGCACGGTTTTAAACTTGGTTTCGTAATAAGAAAGCGGCCAAGATGAAAGTAAAGTAAAGTACAGGGGCAGTATTTGAAGCTCATTTTCGTGAAATAAAGCCCAAGGTTAGTCTGCTTACGGTGCTTGAATGCGAAAGCAATATGGCTCCTTTTCTTCAGCTTTTCTGGCAGGTGGTAGAAACGAAAATTCCCGTGTGGTAATATTTCGGAGCATGTTAAAAATGACCAGGTAATCAAAATCAATTTGGAGCGCTCCACTATGAAGCGCTTCAAAGCCCGGGTGCAGTTTTGGAGCGTAAAAACCCCGACTTTGAAAAAGAAGTAAAGAAATAGCACCTAGCATTACTGCTTGTCATTGAGGAACCGCGGCAGTGGACATCTTACTTTTAGACCCCTGGTCCGATGTCTTGCAGAGCTGAAAATAGAAGATGGGAGGAAGGACGTAGATGACCGGGCACACGGCAAGGGCACCAACCAGCGCCACCAAAAGCCCTTTGAAAGGAACGGCGAGGGCCAGCAGATATGCCACCAGCATAAGTGGAAAGATCCTCTTCAGGCGGCCGCAGTCACATCCTGCGCAACAGCGACAGCAAACGCGGCTTCGCAAACCTCGGTTTTAAAGATGATAGTCTTTCTTGGGCTACTTGAAAGGGAAAATTTTGGTTTGTGTCTATGTCTGTCTGCTGTCTGTCACTGTATTCAGCAGCCGGCCAACGCTGAACACATGCTGCGGCATACTCTTACATACAGCCAAATCTGAAGGTACTAAGCCCGGTTTCTTAAGGTTCATACTTGTCAACATTGTTGAACAGACAAGACACTCCGTCGAATATAAGGCAGAAAAAAACAATACATGAGTCATATTTTGCCGTGTTCCTTTATTTAAAAAATTTTACGAGTGCTGCTTTTTGCAGAAGAGAAATGCTATTTGGCGCGACGGAATTAAAAACAATCAAACTGCAACAAGCCACGACATATTGCCACCTAGAACATTCCACGCTTCCCGCTTGGACCGCTCTTGAGTAGACCAACGTGGTTCTAAAGCGTTGTAGTCGGGTCTGCCTCGATTCACACGCGTCGCCAACCGTTAAAGGCAGTGCTGGCTATCGAAGCCACCCGGCTTGCATAGGTGGAACGCTGGTTAACTTTAAATTGACTTGAGCAAACCTCTAGCGTGTTATCTTGGAAGGAAGGAGACGGGAGAGGAACAACATGAGAGGTGAGCGGGAAAGAGAAGGGAGGCACTGACTTGGCAGGGGCGCCAGTCGACTATCGTCTTACGTGGACATTGGCAACGAAATGAGCAGATACGCGGTCAAGTTTGATATTAGACCTCAAAGCAGGACAACTTATGTCAGCAATGAAAGCAGCTAGAAAGTAATATAAAAAAACAGATCGCAATGATTATCGGAGCTCCGGCCGCCAACTGTTTGAGTGGAAAGGGGAACGGGAAAGAGCGCGGATAGAAGATGGCGTATTAATAAGATGAAGGAAACGTGAAGATGAGATTGTACGCAAACCATGCATATTAAAGGTATAGAGAGGACGCGTACAGCAGTTCACCAGTACGACACCTGAGCTACCATGTAGCTGCAAGCCTCACTTTAAAAATCACCACAGCCATAAATGCCTTGTTTGCCCGGGGCGAGCGTGACTAGTAATCTAGCATGACAACCTCGGACATCACCAGATCGTCTAAACGAGTAAATATGCGGGTAAGGCCGCGTCCAGACCGTTGCCGCAACTGTCGTAATAACTTTCAAGAATGACGTCATTTCACGTCTCAGCCAACCGAACTGCGTGACGCGCCGTTTATTTACGTCCATAGATCACGATATGGCTTTTTCGTCGGTAGTCGGAACATAGCCTAACTCTTCTCGGGGATTAGGCTAGCAGGGTCAGTTGCTGAGAACGTGCGTAGTATGCAAGTAGGGTTAGCCTGTATAACTCAAACGTGATCTGTCCTATTAATTAGGATACGCGATTGATGATGAAGAGAAGCTTTGGAAGAAAAAATTTGGGGCAGCTTCGCACGAATGGCGTGAAGACTGGGCAGCCTCATCTAGCTTGTTCTTGGTTGGGCTCAGTGGTTATGTTTGGAGACTTGATCAAGTTTTCGGCGTGGTGTCGTAGTTAGCACCCTAAACAGCAATGAACACTCGGTCATTAAAGTAAGCACATTGTACGTGTGCCCACTGGCTTTGCGATGTAGCTCCAAGAGTAGCAGAGGGCGTCGCGGGACGAGCCTTTGCTCAAAATTTTTGAACTCGGTAGGTGGCCACCGTTCGGCTCGTGTGGTCTCTTGTGTGGGAGGCTAATTAGGAAGTTGACCAACGTTACCGCCTCTCGGCCTTGTGGCTTCTTTTATTTTGGTCCTAACTCTTCTCTTTGCACCGGCAACACTGCCCCACTCATCCCCACAAGAGATAGAGCGAGCCACCCAGCGACGCGTTTCCAAACCCGTGCTTGTGCCAGTTGTATCGCTCCTCCGACAGGTGGCGACACAAGTCCTGCCTTAGCGTGGAGAGGCGAAGCTACAGTGAAGCGCTGCCGGCGCGTGCTATGACGTAATCGTTCGAAGTTTTTCTGCGCACGCTCGCCGGCCTAACCACCATTTTAAACAGACTCGCTGTTGAAACGACAGTCACCATAGCATGATTGAACCATCTTAAAGGAGCCCGTTGCGCAGTTCTAAAATTGTCAGCACCAACTCACGCTTTCCGTAGTCATTGAAGCTGTCGTGTTCGTCCAACGTAGTGTAGATGAGCGTCATCGTGGAAGCCGAGACGACCGCCAGGATAAAGTTCGCCGCCAGTCGGACACCAACCGTGTCCAAGGAAAGGACGATGTTTCCGTTGACCAGGGCACCGAAAGTGCCGTACCCCGCTACTCCAACCACCAGGCAGGCAAATGTGTGTCCTTGGCCGATAAACAAAGAAAAGATGCTTTCAGTCGGGTGGAGCATGTATAAATCGGCCATTAAATGTCTATATATTCCGTCCATATTGCACTAGGAGGGACCGCTATATTATTCGTAGTAGTTGGGATATCAGTGTTAGCAGTAATGGCAACAGCGGCAATATCACCTGCAAAGAACGACGTAGGCCTAAGTGTGATGGCCGTGGTTGTATTAGAAGGGTAGCAGTAGGCCGCAAGAAGGTTTGGGCGCCAATAAAAGGTTGTTTTATGCGCTGAAGCTACACCTGAAATATCAGAATCTTCAAGCCGAGCTCGTTTCTTCGTCTGGGATGCTAGATTCTTGAACCTGAATGCTAGTGACATCATCCATTGTTCGATGGCTCGTTCGGAAATAATGTAATGAAAGATTCTAGAAACAAGTGAACTTGGCACAGTGGATAAGCTGACCGTAGTACGATAGTCACAACAGAACGGAATGCACCATCGTGACAATGCCGCTTCTGTAATCCTGAAATCAAGAAATGCACGCACAATAACGGCACCATATGCATCAGTGATGGTGTAGACAAGAGAACATTTTGTTCCATTTGGAATAAATACCCTTTTGGTAACTTACTCAGCTCCACTTCAGCCAGAAAAGAAGTTTTCTAACAGAAAAAAATTCACACATCCTCCACGAAGTGAATCATGACGAGTGGGCGAAGCACTGGGGATCGTTCTTGCCTTAAATCACACGTGGCATTGCCCACTCGCGCATGTAAATGAGTGACAACGCGTGTGTACCGTAAATACAATTCCAATCCAATCCAATCCGATACAATTCAATTTAATGCAATCCAATCCAACCCATTTCAATCCAATCCGAATTCAGTTAATCCAATGCTCCTCGTGCATGCACAGCACTGTACACGGACGCCAAGGGACAAGCCACGCACAAAGCGAGATCCTAAGTGCTTTGCCCCTAAAAAAAAAACGAAGACGTGATTTGCCTCTCCTAATTCATTAACGTCGATTACGGCAGGCCAAGGTATCTTTTATTATATGCGAGCAAAGTTTGCATTAACGACTCAAGCACCATTTCTTTATTTGCGCACGTGCAAACATATATGCTAATTTGGCCAATTGCATAACCGTGTGTAGACCTAAACGTACTGTAGGTATAACCGGAGGAATTGAAAATACTTCGTTCGTTCCGTCGCTTCGAAGGGTGCTAAGGCTTTGTTCACAAAACGCGCGAAACGTTAATCGAAAAGCTGTTTATGTGACCAAGTTTCAGCCATCAATACGCCAAGCGTTACGGTACAGTGTATGAAAGCAACAAACAAACAATAACCAAACAAATAAAAGTGGGTCTAAATCAATGGCAGCAACATCTCGAATACTCGGTTCGTAAAGGTATTTTAAAGAAATATCCTTCAGACCGGGGGATCAGGTGCAGCTTTCCGGCTCATCGCAGTTCTTCCAGAAATCGTTTATCTGCAGTTATTCATTGTAATGTTAAGCATTTTCGCACAACCAATATTAGAGGAGGAAGCTTGCCTTGCGCATAGTTTCAAGTTAAGCCTTTTTCTCTAGCACGAGTGGAACAGTTGAGTACAAAAAAGAACAGAGGCGGGGAAGACAGGACAAAAGTGCGCTACTACAACTCAACTCACCTTGTGTCCTGTCTTCACCATCCCTGTCCTGTTTCTGCGCTCAACTTTTGGAATACTGATGAAGATTGCGAAGCTGTGGAAGTTGGTAAGGACCCGTAGAATTAAAAGGCGCAAGAGGCAGGGCACGAGTGGAAAACGTGAAGTTAAGGAGGCGCTCACAATCTACGAAAATATCTTGTGTTGGCGACGCCATCAATCGCACTACATGCAAAAGAGAAAATATTGAGGCGGCGTGACTGTGGTGGGTCACACAACGGACTAGAAATCTTATTCCTATCACGATGTTTTCCTTTGTTGTTTTCCCTATGTGCTCTTGTGTTTCCTATATATACTTCGCGGTTTCTTTAACAAAAAAATCAGTCGACCCGCCGCGGTGGCTTCAGTGGCTAAGGCGTTGTGCTGCTGAGCACGAGGACGCGGGTTCGATTCCGGCCGTGGTGGCCGCTTTTCTGATGGAGGCGAAAAGCAAAAACGCCCGTGTGTGCGAGATTTCGGCGCACGTTAAAGATCCCCTGGTGGTCAAAATTAATCCGGAGCTCTCCACTACGGCGGGCCTCATCGTTTGCGTTGCGTCGGCGGGTTAAAACCCACAACCAGTCAAATCAATAAAAAAATTCAGTCGTCAGTCAGCGCCCGTTCTTGACAGTTTTCACTCGTGTCCTGTCCCTGACGCTGTTTTATTCTAGGAATACTAACTACTCAACTACTGGAATACAAACCTTGGCCAAATGATCCCATTGCTTTAACCCGTTCCATAGCCATGGAAAATATCCCATGCAAGTGTATGGGCGGTAACTTAAACTACACAAAACTGTGCAGACTTGTGCAAAATATTTTTACCGTTTCTACACCCAAGTCGAATCCGTGGTCTGCGAAAAGTGTCATTACCATGCATTAAGGTTGAGATTCCTGAGCGGTCAGAATTTTGAGCGAGAAAGCTGGGAATGCGGGCCCCAAGTTTTGAATACGTGGTTCACGTAAAGCCAAAACCCTGGAAGGGTTTACATGTTGTACTGGTAACTCGTAACAGCTTTCGCTGCAACATCCACTCACCGATAATACTGCCAGCAACTGCTTGGTTGAAGGCCGCTGGGGCTTTAATGTCGCGACGAACGAGCGGGAAGCCGGCGATGTTTGCGAAGTTGAAGGCTAAAATGCCGAGGCTGGCAAAGAACGAGGTCCCCGATATGGGTTCGGCCCAGCCGCCGGACACATTCGAGACGGGAGGGACTTCGCGTAAGCCAAGCAGCTGGTCCAGGTTCAGGGTAAAGATGGCTCTTGGGTTGGCACTGCTGCTAGACGCGCCCAGTGTTGGCTTGGTGCGGCTGCTTGAGAGACCAGCAATGAGAAGTACCACAAGTACCAAAGTTGAATGGCAAGCTCACAATGTTGGCCCTGAAAGGAAAAAAAGTACGCGTGAAAAATATTTCCCATTGAAACAGTGAAACATTTGTTCCAGTGTGCGTGCAGTAAGAGGACATTTGCGATAATAAACAAATTATTATGTATGAAGTGCTGAAAAGAAGGTATGGAATTTTTAAGGCAATGGAATTCACGGGCTTGTTTCCGTGAATATAGCAATACTGAAAGCCTGATTTTTGGATTTTATTTGTTCAGAGAAGCTGCCTCTGATTTTTGACAAAGGGTCGGTATACGAAATATCAAAATGTAGAAGTGCGAGTGGTTTCACATGAGTGTCCTGGGCCCGCGGCCGAGAGGTGGTCGTAGGATGCAGTCTTAAGCAATGTGTAAAAAAATGTAGTTAAAATGATTTGGTAACGTATGCTGTGTGGAAGTGAAAAAATATTGCCCCTTTAAAGGGACACTACAGGCTGAACAACTTTGAAATGATATAGCACGCATTTTGTAGCTCTCTCAGCTCTCCGACATCCAGCGATGCCTTAATTCCTGAGAAATAATTATAACTGGAATTTCCCTTTGCCGTTCCCGATCCGTTTTTCATGACGTTTCTGAGTGCGTCACAAAGCGGCCAGAGAGAGCCGAGCCAGGATTTACTGGATCATCGCCATCTTCCTGAAAGCCTGTGTTCATTGGCTTTCACTTTCGTCACGACCAATCAGAAAGGGTCTGTTAATTGCCATCTTGACGTGGAGCCGTGCACCAAAATCGGCCACCAAGCCTCCCATTTGTACTGGTGGGGGAATTATGATGTAGAAGCCTTCCCATAAATTCCCATGACGCTGTACCACCTGGGAGCCGTGTAGAAATAGAGAGAGAGAGAGAGAGATCTTTATCGAAAACTGACGATGCCAGCTGAGGTAAGCTGCCCGGCTTGCTACGCCAGATAAATGTGATGACGATGCTTATTATAATGATGAAGAGGAGTACATATGATTTTAACTGATTACAAAGTCTGATCAAGACTTGTGTCTTTTAGGTACGCCAATAAGGCTTTTGTTGCACGAGCGGCATGTTTGGAAGAATTCCAAGGACCGGAGTTCTAGTCCTACAGAGAGCGGCCGGCCCAGGGACACTGCGAGAGACACTGTTTGTGTAATAAAGCGCGCATAGTCACAAATGAGGTGCTGGAGATCTTCTTGCACACCCCACTGTGGGCACAGAGACGAGGTGGACTGGCTAATTTTGTAGCAGTAGTATCGCGTGTAGGCGACGTTCAACCGCATGCGGTGCAGTACTGCTTCATCATTCTTGGATAGTCCAGGTGGAATCTTGAATTACAATGCGGGTTGATAGAGTAGAGGGGCGCGTAATGACGGGATGCGTCTGCCCAAAGCGATCGCCGCATGTTCCATGCCACACTGGATGCAAGGGCTGGAGCATCTTTTCGAGAAAATGGCACCGGTATTTTTGATCCACGTTGTTCATGCGCTGTGGATGCTGCAACGTCCGCCTTCACATTTCCAGTTATCCCGCAATGGGCAGGGAGCCACTGAAGTGCTATTTGATGGTGCACTTGCAGATCTTGAGCTTGTACATCAAGCAGAAGCTGATCTTTGGGGAAAGACGCCAGACATTGCAGTGCAGCCGGAGAGTCCGTGAAGATGGCCCACACGCGTGCCGGCTGCTTGATGATGTGAGCCAAGGCCATCCGCAGAGCTGCAAGTTCGGCAGCCGTAAATGATGTTTTATGGCTGAGCATGGCAATGAGGGTGGTGCGGGACGAAGCTATCCACACTGCGACAGTGGATGAAGTGGATGACACCGATCTATCAGTGTACAGATGGGTATTACCTCCGTATGTGTTGTAGATATATTCAAGAGCAAAAAAATCGCGCCAATCCACCCCGTGAATGTGGTTGGAAAGCAAAGCAGTAAACGGCACCCATAACGATTACTCATGCGACGTCACTTAAAATCACTCACATCGCTCTACAAATAGTAAAACCAGAGAGAAGTGAAATGCACTTAACCACACCATTTATTACTTCAAAGAGATATTCTTGGTAAGGTTAAATCAATGCAAGATGCATGAGCGGTGTTTGGTTGAGTTGTATTGGTGTAGCACATAAAAATTACAGTAAGCTCCAACCCGGTGTTAGACGATCGGTCTTCGTCTCTGCGCCGCGGACGGAGGCGACGAGATTTGCGGCAGAGGAGGAGGAGGAGCGGGAAGAAATACTTCTGTTCAGATTTCTGAACGGCCCAGAGTGCACCCTTGGGGAGTAATTCCTTCTTCTGTGGGGCCCATATGCAGTCCGCGCGGCCTGTGTTCTGTCCACCCGCTGAAGCTGGGTAGGTAGAGAGGGCCTAGACAGCAACATCTTCCACTGCTCTTGTTGGGTAGTTGACGGAAAGAGAGGAGGGCGCTCATGGCTAAAGTCGCACACCCCGATTAAGGGGCGGAGTGTTCCTCCTTCTGAGCAAAATTTACATTCAACGTCGTAGCGATTGGGATACATTAAGTGAAGACGCGTAGGCTGGGGGAAGGAGCCCGGATTGTATGAGCCGTAGTGTAGTATGTTGTTCTCTGGAAAGGTCAGGGTAAGGCGAAGTTACGGTCTGTCTCAGAAGGCGATAATGCTGGGTTATCTCCCTAAACGTGACAAGCGCGTGTCTGTCCTCGTGCAGCTCCATAGCACGGGAGGTAAATGCGCAGGCTTGTTGGATGGGCGTATTTTTGCCCTCCATTGAAGCGTGAGGGGGTGTCCAGATTAGCTGAATGGAACCGTTTGGGGAGTTGTCCTTTAGCACGCGCATTGCAGGTCAGGACACCCAACCGTACTGGTAATTGCAGTAGGCTTGCTGGGAATCGATCAGTACCCTCCGAACCCCTGGTTGAGTGAGAGCCAAGGTGATGGCTGTCTCTTCTGCTGCCGTCATTTCTTGGGTCCTAAGCGAGGTACACGCAAGGAGGTTAGTTCTGGAAGTAGCCATGATGATGGCGTATTGCTGCCATCGATGTTTGGAGAAGTCTGTGTAGATAACTGCATGAGCCCCACCGAGGGTGGTGTTCAGCGCTTGAGCGCGTGTTTTTCGGTGACCCTCGTCATGTGAGGGGTTCATATTTCTAAGCAAAGGGAGCATCTTTACTTTTAGTCGCCAAGAGTCTGGGAGTACATCAAGCGGAGTGACATTCTGGGCTGCCGAGCCAATCTGGTGAAGCATGCGGTTACCCATCACAGTTCTTATTCACACCTTCTGGTTAGAAAGATGGCCTTCTATTAGCTCTTCCACCATGTTGTGGACCCCCGTGCTCAGCAGCCTCTCTGTGGACGCACTCATGAGAAGACCAATGGCCTGCTCGACCGCCTTTCTAATCATTATATAAAGCATCTCTATGTCTTGCTTGTCGAGAAGAATACAGGGGGTTGACGTAAGTAACTCTCCAGAGGACAAAATCTTCAATTATTCGAAAGGTACTGGGTTCCCTTAGGCCTCGCTTCTTGGTGGCAACTCGCCTGATGATGTGTATGGTTTGATTCTTGCTGTTTTCGAGGCGCTGCAAGGAGACGTCACTCTTGGTGGTAGCCTCGAGATGTAGGCCCAGGATCTTGATGCTGGGGCTTGGAGTGATGGCCTGGCCATCAAGGAGTATTTGAATGTATTCCTTGGTTTGGCCGGAGGGCGGACGACAAGGAGCTGTGATTGTTTACGTGAACACTGGAGGCCACAGGCTTTAGCACGTTGGCGTACTAGAAGAGAGGTGCCATGCATTGGTGTGAGCTTCCTTTAAATTTTGTAACTCTTAGCACATGAGCAAGCTGGGCACAGGGGCGCTACACGGGCGTGAGTCGTCGCGTGACGCTTTCTCGTGGCATTCAGCGAGAACGCAGGGGGTAGACCCGTAGAGATGCTAGGTGAGTACACCACCTGTCTTCCCAGTCTTCGCGTGGGCTCGTAGCTAAATCGGTAAGACAACGGGCTCTCGCTTTGTTAGTCAATTAGTTTCCAGGTTCGATTCCCGGCGGTGCCAGTAAATTCTTTTATCTCCAATCCCTTACCTTTTACACCCCTGCCAAAGGCACACCGCAAGGCTCCGTTATTTCCCCCTTAGTCTTTAACATCGCCCTCCTCCACCTCCCCAGTCTCCTGAATGCCATCCCCGGTATCTACCATGCGCTTTATGCCGATGACCTAACTATATGGACTACCAGTGGCTCCAGCGGCGCGCAACAAGACGCCCTCCAGCAAGCCATCGACACCACTGTCGCCTACCTCCACCCCAGAGGCCTAACGGTCGAACCAAGCAAGTCTGCCCTCCCTCGTTCTCCGAGCCCGCACCCGCGGCCGCCCCCCCACAACCCCACCCCGGACCCACAAGTGACCATCCACGGCTCTCCCATTCCCCAAGTCACCTCCCTTCGGGTACTCGGAGTTCCTTTTCACTACGACGGCTCCGGCGCAATTCTTCTCCCACAGCTCCACAAAACAATCACCCAACTTACACCACCTCATTCGGCGCATCCGCGGCTCCACCTACGGCCTCAAAGAATCCGACACCTGCAAACTCGTTCAAGCCCTCCTCATCAGTCGCCTTACATACAGCTGCCCCTTTCGTCAAACCTCAAGACACAGGAAGCTAGCAAGCTGGACGCTCTGATCCGCAAGACCTACAAAGCAGCCTTAGGCCTCCCTACTTACACTTCCAACACACGCCTCCTCCAGCTTGGCCTACACAACACCCTCACAGAAATCTTGGAAGCCCAACGCACTTCCCACCTGCACCCGACTCTCCCTCACACCGGCTGGTCGACGGGTACTTCAGGTCATCGGACGCACGGCCCCTGCCACCCCACACGCGCCCCAACGTATCCCCCTCT
Organism: Haemaphysalis longicornis; assembly: GCA_013339765.2. Classification (NCBI taxonomy): domain Eukaryota; kingdom Metazoa; phylum Arthropoda; class Arachnida; order Ixodida; family Ixodidae; genus Haemaphysalis; species Haemaphysalis longicornis. The sequence continues at coordinate 111,686,069 of CM023455.1, forward strand.
CCATTCGTCAACGCATCCACGTCCCTCCCGTCCCCAAGCATATGCACCCCATCTACAACCAAGGCCGCCGCAACGCCCGCGTCCGATTCCTCGAAAAAACGCTACGGCTCGGATCCCAACACCCGCTATACCGACATCGCGCAGTCCTCAACCCGCCCACAGCACCACCATCGCAGTCCTTAACAACGAGGGCCGCCTCCCCACCGCGGCCTCCTACCGCCACATCCCCACGCTCACCGCCGAGTCCCTCGCCATCGCTCACGCTGCCCTGACCCCCTGCCACCAACCCTATCTGACCATAATAACCGACTCGCAGCAAGCGTGCCGCCTCTACCAAGCCGGCCTCGCCCCACCAGCAGCCATTCACCTCCTTCAACGCCTCCCTGAAGACATTGACCTCTCCATTGTCTGGACCCCCCGGCCACTCCGGCCTGGCAGGGAATGAGGCGGCCCACGCCGCAGCCCGCGCACTTATTACCCGGCACTTCCCTCGCCTAGCCTCGACCAAATAACTCCCCCACCCCCAGACCCAGCAGCCCTGACACCTCTCGACCCCACATACAACTCCATCCTCTCCCACCACAGAAACTCCCCGACGGCGATACCCGCCCCCCCACCCTTCCCTCACCGCCCAACAGGCCTACATCCTCCGCCGGACTACAGACCGAAACATACTTTAACCACATCATTCTATCCCACATTTCCCCTTCTCTCCTTCAACCCGACTGCCCCCATTGTCCCATCCCTCTCAACACCTACCCACCTAGTCTTCTCCTGCCCCCCAACACCCACATCCCCACCCCTCCCCTTCCCCTGAGCAGTGGGAGTCCGAGCTGACCAGCTCCGCACCGGAGCGCCAGGTCGCCCTGGTGCGGCGCGCACTGGAGGCAGCCCGGACAAGAGGCCTCCTGGACTTAGGAGGCTAACCACGCCCTTATACCCCTTCCCTTTAAGCTCAATAAACGTTTGCCATCATGTTCGCTGGAGTTTTTCTGGTGACACCAACGGTCGCGAAAGAACCCTTGGGGGGTAGAGGTAAAAAGCTTTGCTTTAAAAAAAAAACGTACAGCGGCAGGTGGAATATGCTCATTGCGTGTACTTCCGGGCACCGTGGCCACTATTTTAATGCGCGGGAACATCTAGGGCGGGTGGAGATAAATTGCTAGCGGCTGGTAATGCTGCCGCAGGAAGTCGATCACTTCGCTGGCAGTTGATCCAACTCCTTTTCGGCCGTTTCGTTTCAGGTCTATAATGCTAATAGTATACCAGCTTTTACCGCAGGGTGTTTTATGCATATATGCGCTAGCGGTCAGTAGGCTCTCGCATTCACCCGCACGCATGGATCTTTTGACTGCACTTGCACGCAAAAAGGAAACAGTTCAAGGACATGGAAACTGAAACAAGGGCGGCCGCTTGGCTGTAGCATTTATGAAGAGTGGCAGCCGTAGTTTGTCTTTTCAAAAGCCCGTGACCATCAAAAGTTCCCCCACACAATTATTTTACATTTACATGTCCCTGTTTCCTCGGTTTTGGTTTGAGAACAATGCTTTCAGAAGCTCCACCAATGCGTTCACCGTTTGTGGTGATACAAAGTAGTTCGAGAAAGTGGATGGGGCGTGAACACCTGTCTGCACGCTTGTTGCATTTTCAGCGGGAATAAGGAACTGCTGCTTCCGCGGGTGGTATATTTGGATTCAGAACATTATAATCTACCGATATAGGCCAACTTGCTTTTCGACTTTTAAGGGGCTCGCAACCAATTTTTGTGGAGCACATGTCCTCCAGCTTATATGAAAGCCAGCGTATTATATATTGGGGTAGCCGCAAGGACTTTCTAAATAAACAGGCAGAAATTATTTTTCACTAAACTCTCCAAGTCTGAAAGGCGGCGACGCGTAGTGTCTAAACGCGACACTACGTTACGTGTCCAAACAATTGCTCCGTCGATTTCAACGCGTCATTCAAAAACCGCATGAAGGAATGCCAAATGTTGCACATTATTGTTGTTTTAGCCGGAACAAGTTTTAAATACCTTTTTTTATGCTCGCCTGCAGTTAAACGTATGTTGCAGCATAGCTCAGGGTCAGGGTTGCCAGCACTCCTTTTCGGCGGGACACGTAAGGCTGGTAAATTTGATAATTCAGATTCCAGAAGTTCTTGGGCGGTATGAGCCAAACAGCTCCGGCCTTAGGTGTTTTAAGTGATGCCCTTTCGTTCGGGTCAAAGAAAATACGCTCGACAAAAATCGGTTGTCTGTCCCCTTATGTCACTATGAAGATCACACTATGACAAGGTGCTACAGTGACTATTGCGCAGAAGAACACCCAGAACGTTTCGGCTTTTTATTGTGGCTAACTTGGCTAATCTTTGGCTCCCACAGTCAACTGTTAAAGTTCATGATCAAATATATTCAGGATTTAACATATATGAATGCGTTTAGTGCTGGAGAAATGAAACGAGAGTGATAATTTATAGCGAAAGCAACAAATCATACACTGTCCTAATTTTTGTCCCAGTTTTTCGCGCCGTCACTTGGCTTAAGCAATATCTACCAACTGGGCCGAGTTGCCTCTTTAAAGTTTACTACTGGAATTGAAATATGGAAGTCTGGTTTTAGAAATGAAACTGCTTCGCTGCACGGCCAATAACAACACTGAAGGCATTCTATGGGACTGCCCTCGCTTTATTGACTAGCGAAAACAAGCCTTTGAAAAAAAAAAAAAATTAGCAGTGCTATGGCTCGGCTATGCCAGGATATACGTAGCTTGAGCTAAGGTTCAGCTGGTTATTCTTAGCTTTCGTTGTTTAGGATTGGCTTGATTATCGTGCTTACTGCTGCTTCAATGACACACACACTGTATACGCATTATGCGAGTCATGTATATTTATCAAGCGGCTCCGGCGCAGCGTCACCAATCGTACCAGAGCTAAGCTGGTTCCACCTGCGCACGCCGGTGTTGCTGCGACGCACGAGCCATCGGTTGCACACCCGGCCACCCCTCGTTTGATCATCAAGTGGACCGGGCCGCCACGTGCGGAACAGAGTTCGGCGAAGACGCTGGGCGCGTGGGGTGTGAGAGGCACCGGCCAGCGAGCAACGTTCTGTGCGCCGTGTAACGTCACTGCTCCTCGCGCATTCGCAGCACGGCTCTCCAGGAGCCACGGGAAACTGCTCAACCTCAGCATGTGCAGCTCACGCTACAACTGTAGCCACGGCAAGCCCCCCGAGTCTGACCGATTGGCTTTACCGAAATCTTCCTAATCCAAGCGAGGAGCGGCGTTTTCTCACCGCTATACGGATGTTCCTTGAGACATCCGGCCTTCCACCTCTTTTAATCTTCCTACCCTATTACAGCTATTTGATTTTACCCCAAATCCTTTTACCCACCCAGATTCCTCTAGACACAAAAATTCGCCAAGTGTAACATGGCGTCTTTGTACCCTTTGTAAAAAAACAAAAAAACAAAAAAAACTACCATCCCTTCTTAAAGGAAGTTGAAAGAAGCGCGAAAGCTTCCTCCAGCATAATGAAAGTGCGTCCAATTGATCGTAAAATTTTCAAAGGCACAAGTCGCAAATTAAGAACGAACCCAAGCGACAATTTCCCGCGCACTAAGTAAACGCACCTACGAACGATTTAAATGCATGCCCATCCGAGGTTTATGAGATTAACGTATACAGATGTACTCCTTCATGATCGATGTGTGTATTGTCTTACTTAGAATAGATGCTGTTTCGCGATTTTCAAGTAATCGTTTTAACACAATGGGAGCCCGGTTTGGCGCACGTGCCATGTGTGTCCAGACATCAGAGCTTTTTCGTCCACCAACCGGTCTATGGGGAAATTCATTAATTTTTGACTGAACACCATCGGTCCCACTCAGAAAGCTTTCGCTTTAAAAAAATGCGTGTTACAACGACTACCAGTTTTGGTGCAGAGGTTGTGCCAGCCGACATACCATAACAGGACTGCCAGTTAAAGCCTCGTGTTCAGTTCGTAGTCACTGGTGCTTGTGCTTCAGGCTTCCGTCATTCGAAATTTGACGTGAGAATGCTTTGTGCGATCCGGTAGGCCCGGCACATGTGGAAAAGTTTGGGCTTAGTGCGGGTGTTTACCAAAAAATGTACGGTCGTAGTAAACCCTAGAAGTAGTCTTGACTCCTGAAATAGTATAGTGGGGAATTAACGACGTTTAAACTAGTACACCAACAGATCTAGTGAACTGGTATAAGAAAGAGCGTGCTTTTTGTGCACCAGTTTACTCCATGGCGTCATCAAGCAGGGGCTTGGAACCATGTACAGCTGTAGCAGAGAACTTCTCACATGACAAGACATGACATGATTGTAGGCAACGTGATGGTATCTGTGGGATTTCATTGCTGGAAATCAATTTTTTTTTGCAGTTACTGCTCTTTTGAAAGTGGTAGTCAAGGACGCCAACCAGATAATTCTGGCACCCGGTCGCTTTGGAGCCGTAACTGTTTCGACATCCGTCGGAATCCATGCAAGCACCACCGCACCTCACCGACTTCGCACGCAGGAGGAACGGACGGAGAATCCACATCTGGAAGGTCGTGTGCGGCTCATATTTCTCAACGAGTGCTTGCTTCAAAGTTAAATTTGGGTGTAAACGCGCCGGTGATATACACCTTGGCTCTAATCCGCGGCGGAGAGGAAGGCTCCGAGCTCCGCAATTGGGACCACCCGGGAACGTTTAATGTGCGCCGAAATCTCTACACATGGGCGTGTTCGCCTTTCGCCTCCATCAGAAGAGCAGCCACTGCGGCCGGAATCAAACCCGCGTCCTTTGGCTTAACCGCACAACGCCTTAGCCTCTAAGCCACCGCGGCGGGTTCAGGCAGTGCTTGCGTGTAACTCCGCTACCAGACAACCCCCCCAGAACACCTCTCGCAATTCCGCGGCTGCTCACCAGTATCGTGTGGTGGAAGTTGTTGGAATGACGATGCTGAGTATTCCCATGAACGTTAGGCCCGTACAGTACAGGATGCCCTGTATTTCGGGGTTGATGGGGAGCATGCCGGCAAAGTCGCCGCCAAATTCAGCCATGGTGACCAGCAGCACCGCCTGTAGTCCCACCACGCTCAGCAGACGCAGTGCCACCACGACGCTCCTGCCATCAACATAAAAAAAAATATATCCCAAATTACAGCCCAAGACATAGCCCAAAATACCGCCCAAATATAGCCAACCATAAATATCAAAATAATGACTCACATTGGCTCAACTGCGTAGTGCAGCTACAAATGCCACTTCGACTCAGTGAATTAAGTGTCCCTATGGTCCAGCATTGGGGCCTTGGAGTTGGCAACAATAAATATATCTTGTGTGCCCTACACAATCCAGTGCGCTATTGACCCCGAATTTTACGCGATGGAATTGTTGCCCACAATGACAAAGTGGATTTCATTTCTGCCAGAAGTCAATTTTTGGTCGGTGCAAAATGGCGTGTACATGTGGCAAAAGAATTGGATTATTGCTATGTCTTGCTCATTTTTTTTCGTGTTGATTGCCCTCCTTTTAACAGCCACGTTTACTTTTTCGACAACTGAAACACACTTTTGATCAAGGTACGGAGAAGCTTTAGTTCTTTGCCCATGAATACCGACGAACCCGTGCACTTTTCGAAAACGACTTTTTTACCGCCGGCCTTAAAAACAGAACTCGAAATGCCTACGTGGCTTGTTTCTGTAGTATACCAATGGACAAATAATTTTCGTGTCCTGGTTTAAAGAGCATTGCTAACTTTGGTTTGCAGTACCAACTATCCCTTTACTCTGCGTACTATTGCGTTGTAACGAACATTTTAAGCTATGCTTAGTTTTAGTTTAATGTCGCGCATTCACGCATGAAAACTAAATTGACGCTGCGCTACTTTAAAGGTAGCGCCGGTTTTCTTTCTAGCACACCCGAGGAAGGCCCCAGTACGACTCGGCGCTAGAGTAATTCGGGAAACATGGACAATGTAAAGAATGAATTTTTGCGCTAATATAGAGATTTCCCAAAATGCATTCGTCTGCTACAAAATGTGGGATGACGGTAAAGCGAAGGTCTAGGCTGCAGCTGATTAAAAAAAACGAGAACATTTGCATACATGGAAGCCAACGGTGTTTTAGGAATGACGAAAGGAAAAAAACAGCTGAGGGCTGTTTTTCTCATTCCTTCTTTAATATATAATTTAAATCCTAAGACCGAAGAAAGCTGCGAACAGAGTAGTTTTGCAAGGCCTTATTTTGTGAATAGAAGCGTAGACAAACATTTTACTTCTGGGCACGTAGAAAAGAGACCAACTCCGCCAGTTAGGTGATGTATGTCGAATTGGCCTTTTTAGATTGAAAGTTGGAGCTACTTAAGCATTTCAAGCATTTAAGAACACTAAGAAGTGATACTTGAAATTCCAGCAGTTCTTTTGGTTTAAGAGGTAAGGTGGGTTGAATTTCAATGGGGTACGGTAACACATTCTCAGTCAGGCACAGAAATAAGCGCTAAGATAATCATTCATTTTACGAGAGTTAACAAAAAAGAGTGACAACAAAAAGAGTTATTACCCGCCCCAGTCTCCAAGCGCTTTCGAAGCAATGTCCGTATAATGGGTGTACCAGTAGAACTTTCGGAACTCTTCATGTCGTTCTTCGAGGATGTCACAGCACCAGCCAAGGAGGAAGGAGTTAAATACAGAGAGCGCACCGAATATGCCGATCAGGAGAACGGCACTCCAGCCTGAAAAGTTGCACATGAAGGGTATTGATTCAGAAAGCAAATACCAACCTCATCGGTAGGGTTCATTAGAAAGCGAGGGCATCCATTCACAAAACTGCAAGTGTGTCAAGGGATTCCAACAGTCTTTCCAGTCCATTCATTGTTTTCAATAACGTGTGATACAACCGTCACGTGAGCTAATATCCGATGTTTTATGCAAAGGATTGTTTGGCAACTACAGAGAATTTTGGGGTGGCTCCCACTCACGTTGGCACTTTTTCTGCTGGAGGGGTTTCAATTGTTTCCCCGTACGATAACGGATTGGAACAGCTTGACTTTGTCATCACTGCAGTCTACCCATAGCATAGATCTAATTTAGTGATTTTGTTTTAAACTAGCGGTTGCTTGATTTGTGTAGTGAATTGTTTTTTTTTTGTTGTTGTTTCTATGTTTGATATTTTGTTTGCCATAATGTGCGGCTACATGTTTGTGCTGTTTATTTGCTTGTATTGTATGTGCTGTATCGCCCCTCCTGCTTGGGCCCAAACTGGGCCTGCAGTATGTACTAAATAAATAAACTTAGAAGCTTTCAAGTGCTTCAGCATGCAAAAAACCGGCATTGTCGTTTGCAGTGTAGAAAGTAGCCGCTGCTGTAAACGCTAAAAACACATTTGGGTTCGTGTAAGAGGGGATCCCGGGTCTCCAAAGTAGGAGCCGAGTGTTTTACAAGCACGCTACATAGCACGCTGCGAGCACTGGTACGGCAGCCTAATAATAGCGGGGCTGCCGTCATATCATGTGAATACGATGTAAAAGTAAATACATCTTTGCGAAGCATTGTCAGGCTTTGACGTTTAAAGCAAGCGCACAGACAAGTACCTGGAGGATTTTTTACGGCGTTATGAAAGGCGCACAGATGACGCAAGCGGTTTTTCTTCTGTGAAAATTAACTAGCACCATCCCTGTTCTTCCCGTAACAGCGAGTTTAAAGACGAAGTATATATTGATTGATTGATTAATTGTTCGGTTCACCGCCCTCGAGCTACACCTGCACTATGAGGCTTGAGAATAATATTGACCACCTGGGGATCTTTAAAGGGCGCCGAAATCTCGACACACGGGGCGTTTCGTCGCCTTCAGAAAGGCAAGACACCGCGGCTGGGACCGAACCCGCGTTTTGCTGAGCTCACCAGGATAACGCCATAGCTAGTGAGTCCCCGCGGCGGGTAGGCATAGTACAGGCATGAGAAAAAACTTGAGGTCCTATCCATTTGGCATGGTTTATAAAAGGCAATAGCGCATGATAGCCTTCAGTGAGCGAATTTAAGGGAAAACAGAAGTACACAAATAAAGAGGAGAGCGTTGTTTTACTGGCTCACGAGGAAATAAATCGAAGAAAATGAGTTAATACATGACGTCACAGAGAGGCGACTTCAAGGCAAAACACGTACAAAAAATTCCCCGCATTTCCCCGAGGGGAAGAATGTGAAAGTGCGAAAGTTGAATTTGCGCGGTTCGGTAATGTTCGCGAAAGAGAGATCACACACACACACACACAACTACAAAGAAAGAAAGATGCATTTATTCACAGACACCTATTTGTGTTGTCGTTGTACTTGATTGCTAGAGCGGACCTCAGCTTTGAAATTTCGTGTCAGTACTCCTTTAGGCGGGTGCATTAGCCCTTCTCACGCCCGATTCCTGGCCAATCCCCCACGTGGGTATGTGCCATGTCAGCGGCCAGGCTGCGCGCGCCCATCTCCACGTGCGCGGACATCGCCGGTGGACGCAGGTTCAGGGTCGCTTAAGAAGTGCATTCGCACTTAATAAAATACTAACTTTGACGGGGGCACGCCAAATAAAAATAATAAAAACGCTCTCTGAACTTGTTCAGCGTGGTCCACCAACTGCGCTGGCTAGTTTAAAGGGGTCATGAAAACGCACGAACCTTTGTTCACTTTAAAAGAACTAGCCTTTGGCAACGCACCAAGCTTAATTCCATGTTTTCACCCGAAGAACGCGAAAATGTTGAACATCTTTCTGATGCGGGCGAAAAACAAAAACGTCCGAGCGTTCAAGATTTGGGCGCACGTTAATGATGTCCGGGAGGTCAAAATTAATCCGGAGCCCTCCTCTATGGTGCGCCTCATCATCTGTGTAGCGTCGGCGCGTAAAACCCCACAATCAATCAATCAATCAATCAATCAAAGCAATCAATCAATCAAATCAATCAATCAATCAATCAATCAATCAATCAATCAATCAATCAATCAATCAATCAATCAATCAATCAATCAATCAATCGATCAATCAATCGATCAATCAATCGATCAATCGATCAATCAATCGATCGATCAATCAATTGAAAATCTTTCAAATTGCGCGGCACACTGATGCATACGGGCACGAGTGACGTAATATGGGCCAGCTCTAAAAACACTTAGTACGTTAACTGCACGTCAGCATTCAACTGGTGCGACCAAATGGAGATAGAGGCCTCACTGCAATTACCCACTCATGTCCCCCTCCGAGGTAGTTTTGGTGAACGGCCGCCAATCGCACAAGCAGGACTGCTGACGTCGTAAAGAAACCGCCCCAAAGTGGCTAAAGAGAAGCCGCTGCTGCGTCTATTCCCTTCTAATATCTCTTATTTTTTTAAAGTTTGCGATAAATTACCATCACCGTTATCGAGATGTATAGCCATCTTTTTAATGAGCCGAACTTGTATTTTGTTTCCATGGCCCGTTTAAACGCAGAAGTCGGGTCAACTATACTCGGTCGCTTAAAAAAACAGTACTACGAAGACGGTTAACTATGAATGCCCTAATGACGATTCCGTAAAAGAGAATTTTCACCTGATATTTTTTTCCCTAAAATACTTTATATGGTAGACTTGCTAAACCATTAAGCTGCTCTTTTTACTGGCGTTGGTATCTGGAGTTTTCGTTATGCCATCAGACACCACGTCACTGCCCTGAAAACTTCTGACACCCTTTCCCAACCACATGAATTTTATCTAAGCCCACTGATTAAGCGCCATTCTTGAGAAACCCATGTTGCATTAATGCATTATTGCACGTCACTGCCAACATTTTATTGCCTCATTTTATCCGTAGAAACATCTAACCTGCAAGCGAAGTTGCGGGTAATTAAAAGCTTCCTGCACAAAAACAAATGTCAGAATACGCATAGGAATAATTCTGAGATGCGATAAAGTGCGAGATTTCTAGCTACTCCGTTTTAAAGCTGATGCTTTAGTGAACACATTCGAGAATGCAGTTCGGCTTCGAACTAAGTAGAGCCACCAAGAAGACGACATATAACACGATGCCCGATGAGTGGATTATTTCAAGGCCCCCACTCTTAAAAAAAAGGTTGTGGCATTCACTAACGGAACACTAACAAGTTACTCGTCCCAGTGTACACTAGGTACCCAGTAACCGGAGGTAGTACAAACAACACTAATCAGGGTCACTAACTGAAGCAGGCAGTAAGCATAACTAGCTTCACTAGTAAAGTCCTAGCGATAACACCCTTCTGAGCTACATGCCTTTACTAACTGGTCATGCATAACCTATTCATAAGCACGACCTTAATCTAGTGTATCCTACTTCTTACACATAGCTAATTTCCTAACCATGCAGACGCTATAGTGGCAGAGCCTCCGTACCGTACCGCGGGGTAGTAAGGTTAGTAAGGAGTTACTAAATACGGCAGTTACTCCCCTTGTACGACCTTTTTTATTAAGAGTGCAAGAGTCCACGTCACCTATTCCGGCGAAGGCTAAGGGCATCGTAGCCTACTCCCAAGCCCATCAGGTTTGCCGTGAGGGCTGCAGTGGCTGCGGCGATGCCAAGCATGGCGGGCTGAGGAGTGAACGAGGTGTCCTTTATCTTCCATTCCTGGGCGTAGATTCTTCGGGTTCGCTGCCACCAGCCCTCCTGGAAGGCTCCAGCAGCGGCTTTCCCCGGGACAGGCAATCCACTGGCGCTTCCCGGAAGACAGTTCTCGGCCACCGTCATCGTCTGGAAGCATGCCGTTCCCGGCTGCATGTAGCGCAAAATACGGCGAAATGTCACTGTCGACCGGCCTTCGGGAATCACTACTCTCAATGTCGCATGGTTTTGTTTTGCTTTTGTTACGCTTTCGTTACTATCTGACACGAGAGCGATAGGTGTGCCACTTTCGAAAACCCTGCCTCATTCACGAAGCCGACTGAGTAAAGAATGCCGAACCAGCAAGAAAGAGGACTGCGCTACTTCGTTGCTAGGCAACGCCTTAGCAAGCGCAGAGCGGCTCGCTTGCCGAACGAAAGAATGCCCGCGACACCGAAATCGCTGCCCTGGATATCTGCATGTGCAGGAGTGGGAACTGTACTGACGTGCTTTATCAAAATAAAGCCAGCTCCCCTTCACACACGCACTCGAGCGCTACCATTCAAATTTCATGTGTAAAACTGCGAATATTTTTAAGGCAAACCTTTCTTGGACGCTTTCCCCAGCTTTCCCGGGAAAATCATGCTGTGCACCTCGGTGCTGATGTTTACTATCGTTTTTGGAGTGCTTTCATACATGTAGAAAAGAAAAAGCGTTTATCGGAAGTATTGCAGGGCCCCTTTAAACAAGCTAACAGGAGAACTCACAGGGGATGCTGGGAACTATCGGGATAGCCGACCTTTCCGCTTCTTAGTATTTTGAATGCTTCGCTCGCGTGTTGGGAGTCCTAAGTGAGCGCTGTGGTTTGCGCTATACCAACACAAGGTGCCGAGAGAAACCCAGCGCAACCGACTGCTCTGAAAAGCAGACTGCACGTGCAGTACCAGCTTGCGCTGTATCAGAAGTACGATTCATTCCGAATAAATAATTGCAATTTCATTTGTAATTGTAATAATTCAATTTTTGTAATTATAATAAAACTAATTTCACGATATTGTATTTGTTGGTGTTTTTTTTAAAGAAGGGGGACTCAAAGCATCCTGAACAGCCACTGCGCGCCGGTTTCTGGTTTTGAGAACTGCTGAAGACAAAGCGCTTCCTGGGACCAATTCTCCAAAAAAAGGGGTGTAGTTTTGGAACGGCATCGTAGCGCCAGGCAAATGCTTGTGTTCGTGGGCTGGGGCGCCGCTTTCAGAGGCTTTCCCTTTGTCGCTTTGAGCCCTTGTTACAGTGGTCCTCCCTAAGCTTTGCACCTGTCCGTTGCCCTCAAAACGATGCCCCAGCCCAAGAACCCATGCATTCGCATGTATCGTTTTGAAACTGGGTCGTTTAAAAAAAAGGGGTGTCGTTTCAAAACGGCGATGCAGCCCCGTTTAGAAACGACGCCCCTTTTTGGAAATTGGGCCCCTGCTGTAACAATTACCCGTGACGTCGCAATGTGCCCACAGTATACACCTTGTATCGCGGTTCTGCTTCATTTATGATTTACCACTTTGAATTTCGTTCTTTATGCATATTCTGTGAGCTACTGATTAAAGCTTTGCAAGTCGGGCCTAGAAAATTAGTAACAATACAACTCGTAGTAGAGTTAAGGCAAAAACGTCTATTCGGGAAAAAAATGCTTCGGAAACCTCCAAACATTTTACTGGTTTGCTGAAGGATGACCATAAACTTTGTTGTTTACAAAGAAGTATTACTGACTGATTTGCAAATCAAGCTAAGCAGAAGAAAAAAGCCCCACTGCTGCAAGAAGCAACCGTCCGGTGACAGAGTGCCCAACTTTTTGTTCTTTACCAGCAAGACGGTGAACAATACTTTCATTTATAGCAAAAATGGAAAAGACAGGTGCTGCGGTATTCCATCTTCCCGCAAACGTGAGAGCAACAACTGCGCGCTGCGACACTGAAGCGGGACGAACTGCGCGCCGAACTTCATGCCAAAAAATCCCAGGCCCTCTCTACTAACGTGAAGCCTGGGGAGGGGCGAAGCATGCAGTGTATAAGTGTATTCATCGCGCCTTGATGTTTTAGCCACGGAGATACAAAGCGCTGGGGGTACAGGTAAACCTATTTGCTGTAAGTCACGTGTCTATGATGCACGAAGCGTTCTAGCGTGAGGCATTAGAAAACAGTGTCCCGGTATTTTAGCACCGTTACTACACGATACTGCGACGACATGAGACGCCGACAGCCCTAACCCCTAAGAGGCTTCGTCTCCAATAAAAGGCATGCAGTACGAACACTGATGCAAAATTGCCAGTTCGACGATTGCTTCGGACGCTCCTTGTTAAAATTTGTGCACGGATAGTGACGACAAGGTAAGGGAGTTCAATTGGATCATCTTGGATTCGGCTTAGAACTTTGAAGGACTTAGAGGGTTAAAGGCATCTCCATAATACTGATTGGAAACGCAACAAAACTGAGTTAAGTGAAGATATGCTGCCTTAGACAGTACAGGTATATTGCGAGACACTCACGATTTGCTTGGGAAGTGGCTGTGAGGTGGCACTGTAGTGATATCCGCCTTCAGGTGACGGGTGCACGCCGGTGATGGTACTACAAGGCTCCTTGCCGCTGGTCACGTTCTGGTCCGCACACCCGCACTCCACGGCCCGTCTGAACACGCCCCACAGGACACCACACGCCCACACGCAGTTTCTCATTATTCTTTGACGCATGCGCATTCCACGGCTCTTTTAGTGGTGCGCAGGGCGCAAGTGCGCATGCTCGGCATTGAACAGTTACCGCTTGTGCACCACCAACGCAAGCTGAGTCACACGAGCCGCGTAGTCGTGTGCGCACCGCCTATCGCGCACATGCCTACAAACTATACGACACATTTGGCCGTTTTCTTCACCATTCGGCATGACCCTATTTTACAAATTTAAAGCTTCGCCTTTCCACAACTCGGTTGATTTGATTTGATTATGAGGTTTAACGCGCTTACGCTGCACGGGCGATGAGGTGCGCTGTCTTGAAGGGCTCCGGATTAATTTTGACCACTTGGGAATCTCTAACGTAAGTCGAAACCCCGAACACACGGCGATTGCGCTTTTCGCCTCCATCAGAAAAGCGACCGCCGCGGCCGGGAATCAAATTCGGGTCGTTGTGCTCAGCAACACAAAGCCTTCGCCACCGAGCCGACGCGGCGGGTCGCCTTTCGAAAATTGTAAAATGAAGGAAAATTGTTTTTATTTTGCGGAGATTGGTATATAAAAATGGCTCATTGTTTGTTATTACCAGTTGAAATATCTGCAAATGCTAACGAGCTCCCTCCCTATATTTCGTTACTTTTTATTGGAGTGTATGTAGTGTAAATGGGTTGAATTTCTCCTATGATGTTGGCGCGAACCACGCATTGGGTATGCTTATGTTTTGTTTTTACCGCCCGGCCGCGCCGGGCTGGGTTATCTGTGGGCCAAGTGAAGCGCCTGTTCCATTGATTATTTTGTATGCTGCACTTGTTATCACTTTTGATAGAGTGTTTAGAACCAACGCCGAATGTATAATCATTGCGTAACACGTGAGCGAAAAAATTTAAAGCCCGTTTCTCAAGACAAAGACGGTTAAAACGCGAAGATTCTCCCATGCAATCTGAGTCAAAAGTCCGAAATCCAAACTGCACTTACCGTGTCGGAATGGCGCAATCGGATAGGCGTCGTCTTCATAACGCAGGAACCCAGGTTCGATGCCGACCACGGGAACCGTTTTTAGATGCGAAGCATCTCATGGTCGGGGCTATGTCCCTCCCTTGTCGTTGTCGTTGTTACGCCGTCCACACCCCCACTGCGCATGCTCGGCTTGCTGAACGCCCGGCGGTGTCTTACCCTATAATGGCTCCTGGAGCGACAGTGTTGCCGGTGTCTTCCTCGACCGGAACGAGACGACCACGCTCACGCGCCTGCGACGTTTCATCGCCGTCGGCGGCGGCGTGCGTCTGCGAGTCTCGGCGGGCCGTGATTACAAGCAGCCCACAACCATCCGGGGAACGTGCATCGACCCCATCTTCACAAACTTTAGGGCTCATCCACTACAACAGCCCTTGACTTTACATAAACAAAGCGGAACGCCAACCACAGCTCGACGTCACCTACGTTGAACATGAGGATGATAATGACTAAATAAAGACAAACTCATTAACACGTACAACGTCTCTCTCTCTCTCTCTCTCTCTCTCTCTCTATCTATCTATCTAGATCCTATCCTATCTATCTATATCTATCTATCTATCTATCTATCTATCTATCTATCTATCTATCTATCTCTAGTGCCTCTCCACTCTAACACCCCCCACTCCCCTCCAATAAAATTACACCATGTTCCCGTAGGGGAACCCTGAGTAGTATGCGAAACAGCCATGGGGTCAACGCAATTTCCCATTTCGTAGTTCCGGTGAGTGAAAAGTTTGGTAGGTACCATGGAAACCAAACGGTAAAACGATGGTGCAGACTACGATGGGACAAACGCGGGTGACATCGTGAGTTACTGAAATGCTCTGCATTTAAAAAGAGAGAAGAAAAACTTGTAAAGAAGGGCGATTACCCCGCGCCGGCGCCGGTGCCCGCAGAGGACGCATACGCGGCCGCGGAGACGCCAGCGCCATCTTTCGCCCCCGCCGCGGATCCTGCCGCGGCGAAGTGCGAGGGGGTGGCGCCGCTCGTCGGCACCCCAGCAAAGAAAGAAGTGAAACTAAAGCGTGGCAAACTGTTCGCATGGCGACGCAGTGAAACATCCCCCTCGCGAGGGGCACGATCAAATGCAGAGCATTTCCGGGGGTGCACGACGTTAAGTTGTTTGCGTTACGTTAATGTTGTTGCACTTGTGGCAGCTGCTGACGAGAGAGCGCTCGTCAGCAGTAATTTGAATGAGTCAACGATATAAGGCGCGTTCGTAGCGTCCCATTCTGTGTCGGCTTTGTGGCGCAGTGGGTAGAGCACCATGTACATTGCGTTCCGCCCGCAGGGTCGAGGGATCGAAACCTGGCGCCGGATAGTATTTTCTTTTATACAGTGTAGGGGGAGGGTTGCGGTCAACGACGGTGCGGAGTACGACGGGACAACGCGGGTGACATCGTGAGTTACTGAAATGCTCTGCATTTAAAATGGCCAAACAGCCACTCTAATGTTGCTCTCTCCTACCCTTTCCCGCTCCGTAGCCCTCCTGCGTGCTTTCATGTCCGTCGGCCAGCGCCGCTCCTCGGAAACTATGCAAAATAGTTTAAAGTTCGATTAACGTTCCCCAGGCGGCGCTCCTACGCCTTCTGGTTTTTCACCATGCCTGTCTGTCTTGTGTCTGTCGCTGATAGAACCGCCTTTGCCACGGACGCAGAATCACTTGTGCTGCCGCAGTCCATGGATGCGGCAGTCTGATGCCGGCTTTGCGTGCTTATCTACTTGGATCACGGGCCCCGAAATTTTCTGAGTGGGGCATTACCCTCTCTGTCCCCTGCGTATTTTGGCCTTGCTTTGTCCCTGCTGTTCGCACTCGCATCGGGACGCACTTTTAAAATTGGGAACTGTACTGTAGAAGCACCCGGACAGCGTGGCTGGGCCGTCAGCTGTTATTCTTTTGTTTTTTATAATCTTCTGAAATTTACAAGCCCGTCATATTTTGGGCAGGTAATGGTAGAAGTGAGCGCCTAAACAAAAACTGTGCACACAATTTTTGTTCCCTAAATCTTACAGATAGACAAATACCAGTAAAATAATGGCTGTACCATCCGAAAATATTGTTTTTCTGCTCGCTGTTCGTCTACCCGACCTTTAATATGCTTTTACACTATTCCAGTTCCGCCTGCATCAATTATCTTCGGGAAAATGCGGCAAGTATGAAGCGAGTGACAGGTTGAACGACATCCCCAGTGCGCCCCAGAACTAGCGCCCCGTCACGTCTAAGATGTGAGCGAAACGGCTCTTAAAACCCAACAGGCAAGCTGACAGACACACGACGCACAAGTGGGTGCAGCGTTCGCGACTCGGGAGCAGCTCAGGTGCAGTGACGTCAGGCGGGATGTCCACCGGCGCGCGCCACGTAGCGGATGAGTGCCTGAACTAAGCGTCCCTACCCTTCCCATTGAAATGCGCGCGACGCCTTAGGCAATGTTTATACAGGCGGCGTTGTTCGAACTAACGTCGCCAGCCTAGAATAATCTTCTTTGATCTACAGTGTTTCGATGTAATTCGACGCTTGGAGAAACACCCGCGCCGAAAGATAAATACCCGCTGAGCAGACGCCCTGGTATTCGATTCGCCGATACCAGCCTGCGCACGTCACTTTGTAGACTGCTGTATCGCCGCCTGTGTATTCGTTGAGTTGTTAGGGGAGCACAAGTTCGCTCCAATAAACTTGTTCTACCTTTAAGTCCACTGCGCCGTCTTTGGCTACGTGACAACATCGTCTAAGCATGGCGCGTCGCCTCCACTTTATTTCCGCTAGACTCATTTTTCAATTTACAACCAACAAACAACACCTTCGGCGTTCTGCAGGCGCACTCCTTCCACCGCGTGGAAGTTCTCACTCCCCCCGTCCCCCTTTCCAAAGAGGGGTAAGGGGTGACGAATGTTTCCCGTCGGTGCAGTACTCACATCAGACGGCACCCACACATAACAAGCGGATTGAGGCCAGTGCTTTGAGGCCATTAAAATTGAGGCCACTCAAACAAAAAAAGCCATCAAATTGATTTGTAATCGTTATGACCGTTACTTCTCGCCTTCGCTTGCCCTTTCATCCCTAGAACGTACCCCACTACGCACGCGCGGACTCAATAAATTTATGAAACTGCTTCACTCTTTTATCCATTCAGCTTATCGCATGTTTGAGGTTACATACATTTCATTTGCCTCGCCGTCCATTACCGGAAGCAATCACCATCTTAACATCAAAGCTTACCACTGTAGAACTAACACATTGAAATTTAGTTTTTCCGCGTTAACTGCCGAATACTGGAACGGATTGTCTGGTGACACCCGTTCCCGTCCACTTGAGAAATTTATAGTTGCCATTTCTGATTCCTCGTGATTGTGCTTGTGTTATGTATGTTCCGATGTTCTGTTTTATTGCTGTTCAAACTTATTGTGTTGTCTGCTCACTCCTGCCATAACCCCAAAGGGGGGCTGCTGTATTTTCAAATAAATAAATAAATAAATAAATAAAAAAATAAATAATAATAAAAAAATAATAATAATAAATAAATAATAAATAAATAAAAATAATAAAATAAATAAATAAATAAAGGTTGTTCAGTAATTATTTAACTAAAACAAAGAACTAAAGCAGAATAGTTACATACAATTGCCTCAGTAATTAGTACCAACTCTCAAGAACTCTCAGTGTAATTTGTAATTAGAGAACAAAGAGTGAATGTATGGTTAAGTTTCAGTTCTGATTTCCTTTAAGTGCGCTAGGAAGTGGCGAGGCCCTTATTGCGCCTGACTTGCGCTGTTCGTGCGTAGTTTCCAGCTACGATGTGCGTGCGTGCAAAACGTGGTCAAGACGGATGCACGCGCTGAGCAACTGCCTCCCCGGGAGCTTCTGATTCCGTCATTTGTTGCGTCACGTCAAACACCTTATCTATTGCCCCTGAACTGACGCCGGAACAGCGATACCGATCTGAACTTGCCTACCGCAAGTTCAGTACAAGCTATGGAGTGGCAGCCAGCCATCGTTCCCGTTCGTCTTCTTTCATGTTCGTTTTCTATGTATCCCGTCCCCTATGCAATACCCTTATAGTGAGGGCCTTTAGGGGTATTTTTCAATAAATAAATAAACTTCCGTGTGTAATTCGGAACCATAGTAATAGGTCAGCTCGCCATATTGCTCAGCCGGAAATGGTTGATAGAAAGCACAGTTTTAGTTAGAAAGTACGTCGCTGGTTCAATTCCAGAACAAGGTGCATGTTCGTGAGGTTCGGGCATGTTGTAGTGTTTGTATGAAGCTTCGCTTTACTGCACTTTTCAGGCATTAGGGATATGAAATCGGAATTCCTTATTGCAGTTTTTATTGGTTTATTTACAAAGCACTATAATTGACCTTTAGAACCGTGATTTACATGCAACATTGTTGATGATGACAGTGGCGTATAGGCAAAACGAATGCGCGAATTTCTCTTTGGCTTTGCGAGCGTGAACATTGATGATCAGAAATAGCTTCGTATCACGAAGCAGTGTCACCTTCACTTTATGGCCACGTGTTTTTTTTTTAATATCTATGGTCGGTCACGCTCACAGTATTCAGACTACCCGACAGGGATATTTATGTTGTTGACGAATGGTGAGAGGATGTGGGGGAAGATGGAGGGTCTCGGTATCAGCTGGAACTGCTCGTTGTAAAAGAAGCCCCGCAAGCAGGACTGCGTGGTGGCTTGGCTTTGATACACGATCTCCACAATTGCGGATACACTTCCACCGAGAGCCACCAAGAGTCCAACGAACAGCGAAATGGCCAGAGCTGCTTTTATCAGGATGCTGAGGGGCCTGCAAAGAACGCAGCGAAAGAAAAATGTTAAGTTTGTGAACTCGCTGCAATGATAACGACAACAAAAACCCCTCGCCATCCCCTGTACAACTGATCTGGACCCCCGCGCGTTCGGTGATCAAGAGAAACGAGGTGGCCCATGATATATCCCGAAAAATAACAATCCTGGATGGGCCGAGCCCGTCTCCCTACCACGAAGCCCGGTCCGCGCGCGGCCGTCTGATCGGTTACCAAGACATTACTACCTATTACCTTCTCTCCCGCCGGATCTACTATAAGGCAACTAAATCCCTCACAGTAGAGCAAAGCCACGTGTGGCGCCAACTTCAGATGGTTGCCTTTCCCAATCCGGCCATTATGACCCATATCTATCCTAGCCTTCACCTAAACTCGGCGTGCCCTTACGTGGTGCCCATGCCAATCTGGCCCACACCATCTGGGAATTCCCCCAGGACCCTTTCCCTGAAATTCCTTCTGAGGACATATGGGAGGCCTCTCTTTGCATCCCCGACCCGTACCTGCAGGTAAGCCTGGTCGAGAGGGCGGGAGAGGTTGCTGAAAGGCACCGCATCGGCCTCGGTCACCACGAGCTCGCCAACCTAATTCAAGGAGAAGACGTCCTGGAGGAGCGGCCCTTCGGCCCTTTCCTTCCACCACCAACATCAGGACTTATTTCTCCTTCACCCATTTCCTCGGCCAGTAAAGTTTGCATTCTATCTCTCTCGCAACCTCAGGATTAGCTTCTGAATGGAGGCGAATTAGTGAACTTCTTCCCCGTAGATCTTTATGGCGTTTTGCTATCGCCATCATCACCAGACTAATCATCATCGCCATCGCCATCATCATTGTGGTCGTCGTCGTCGTCACGACCACCACCGATACCAGTACCAACACCACCACCACTCCCATGACCACCACATCCTCCTCCTCCTCCTCCTCCTCCTCCTCCTCCTCCTCCTCCTCCTCCTCATCATCATCATCATCATCATAAGCCTAAACGTGTCCACCGCAGAGCGAAGGTCATAAAGATCTCCAGCCACGTCTATCAGTGCTAGCTTAGTCACTCTTTCCCCCAATTTCGTAACTCATCCCTACATCGAACCCTTGGCCACCACTACAGCGTTTACGGTTTATCGAGAGCCACTGCTTTAAACAGATGGTGAATTTGTTCTCACTCACGCGCGCGACGTGTCCCTCCTATGCCCATTTTCTTCGCTTAATTTGAGCTAGAATGACTTCTACACCAGCTTGTTCCATAGTATGCGCAGCTATTTTCTTATCCATAAGTGTGAACCATAAAATCATTCTTTCCATAGTCCCTTGGGCTTATTTAAGTTTCCTCTCAAGGCCCTTAGTGAGACCCCAAGCTTCTGCCCCGTACGCCATTGGTGGAAAAACGAATTGGTCGTATCATATACCAGCATTTTGAGTGGCAGAGGAAACTTACTATTCAGGATGCCAGAATTCCCACAAAAAGCGGCCCACCCCATGCGTATTATACGGGTAATTTTCTTTTTTTCATTAGAACGGCCACTTATGATTCGCCAAAATTAGACGTAATCGCTTACTGTTTAGAAATTTCGGACTGCTTTGACTGAACAAGACAATGTAGTCTGCAAACATTGGGTGGCTCGGGTAACCGCATTTATTCGCAGCCCTGTTTTCCTGACCTTAAACTTTCTGAACACTTTCTCGAGACAGACTATAAACAATTGCGGAGATATTGCGTCACCTTGCCAGACTTACGAGTTCTTTGATGAAGCCGAATGGTTCCTGTGCATTCGTCGTACATATCTTTGAAAGCGTCACCATCATCAGACTTCAATTTTCCTTGCTTCAATGCAGCTTGCCGACTCCGCTATCACATAACGCTTTAATTACTGCTCAAGTGGGCACTGAGTCAAATGCTTCTTGATAATCTAAAAATGCCATGTACAACGGCGTATTAACTCTGCACATTTTCTGATTACCGGGTTGATAGCATGAACGTAATTTAAAGCTTAGAAGCCTTTCCAAAAACCGACCTGTTCTCAAGGCTGTTGAAGGACTAAAGTCGCACTTTTGCTGTTGAGAAATAACTTTGTAAATAACTTGCAGGTTATTGATAGCAGGCTGATGGGTCTGTAATTTTTAAGGTCTCTAGGGCATGGTGTTTATGCGATAAAAACGGCATTCGTTAAAAATCATGCACCTATCCGTCGAACGACGACGACGAGGGGGTTGAACGCGAAGCTTTCTCGGGATGAATTCCTTGGTTGGCCAGTCTCACACGGCGGGTGTGTGCTACTCTGGTGGTAGGCACCACTTTTCTAAAAAACAACCCACAGCAACTCTCGGGTGTGCACTGCGTAGGCCTAACGTTTTGGTTTGGGGTGTACGCGCGAATCGGTACCTGCTGCTTTGGGTTCACCCCGACCATGTGAAAGTGGACCAATCGCATAGACGCTGGCTTCATAACGCGAGGGGCCCAGGGTCGATTCCGGTCGCGGGAAGCGTTTTTTTCTTTCACTTCACCCACTATCATTGATAATCATCATCAGAGAAAGTTGGCTTTCCTGCAGGACGTATTTGCGTACAACGGCATCGGTGAGGCCACTATAGCTTCGCTTCGATCTGGAGCAAAATAAAAGAGGGGATTTCAAGGGTTGTTCCGCCGATGCAAAGTATACTATTAATTGTTCAACTGCGTAAAGGCGATTAGCATGAGTCCTTAATTGTCAGTCCCACGGTTTCAGGAATTGGGTGAGCGTATTTTTACGAGCTCCGTGTTACGTAGCGGCATGTTTGAAGGAAGCGAATGAGGACGCAAGTAAATACAGTCGGACAGAGGATACATTGTAGCTATCGAAACCTTCGAACGGTGTTTCGCTATCACCAGCAGGGGCGTAGTGGGTGAGCGACCGCTCACGGGAGTTTTTTGTTATCTGGATTTTTGATGAATTTAACCCTGGCTGGAGGGAGTTGACGGGATCTGTGCGGATTAATTGACTGAACAGAGTTAAACAACGCGACACAGCATCTTTCAAAGCAAAGCTTTTTATGACGTACTGGTGGCGTATGTCGCTTGAACACACACTGCAGGAAAGCTGTCTTCTGCTGACGATGATTGCTGACACTGTGTGAAGTGAAAAAAATGTGGCTGGTGATTACGATACTCCCTAATGCGAAATTTGTGTACAGCTAAACTGGGGCTTAGGAAGCCAACCCACGTCATCGCTGAGGGAGCACTCACACGTGGGTTCTCTTGACGGAAGCGATGGTGAGCCTCCGCAAAGGCGGCGTGAAATGCGTCTCATGAAGGGACTGCGAACTGCGGTCACTTCCTAATTAGGAAGTGACCGCACATCATCGTCACGCGCGCGCCCACCTCCAGCAGCTAGAGAGCTTAGCATCCGAGCAGGACCTAGTCTTGTCCCTTTCCATGGAGCCCAGTCGGCTCGCGACAGCCTATTATTGAGCTTCAACGATATAACTGCGGATTACAGCCTTACCCGCCGTCGATACCCTCCTGCTCACCCGCAACTGACTAACGCCGAGGAGTGACTGTGGTGCCTCATGCAGGCTAATACACTACCATGTCACGCCAGGTTGAATTTAATTTATCCTACTGTGTATCCGTCCCCCCATTGCCCTGCATGTGGTGCACACGACACCATCACTAATCTCACGTGGAACTGCCCCAAAGACCCATTTTCCGTAATTCCCACTGGCGAGCATTGGGAGGAGGCACTGGGCTGCTCAGACACGCAGGTTCAGATGGATCTAACGGAACGAGCGGCCGAGGTCACCGGAAAGCTGCAGCTGTCGGTTACCACACCTCCGTAACCCAGACTGTTCACAAATAAGGTTTTTTTTTTCCTTTCTCGCGTTTTTTCGCGTTCCCTTTCTCGCGTTCCCTACACACATTTTCGCCAAGCGTCACACAGACAAATGTCTTGTGCGGGCCCAGCATTCTGCCCTCCCCCGAACTATTTCGCAGCACTTTCCTCCGCAGTTTTCTTTCTGTCGCCGCTCATTCGGTTGAACGCCGTCGCCGTGCCCGCGCCTGACGCCATCGCCACCGCCAAACTGCAGTAGCAGCGGTCCAAGTATTGAGCACTAAAACGTTTCCCGCGGGCCGAATCGAACCTCGGTGCCTCGCGTTATGAAGCCAACGTCTATTCGATTACTCCATTCTGGCACTATTGGAACAGTTCGAAATTCGAAGAGGGATGCGTGGACGTGCAAAATTACACCGAGAAAGCATACCCCTTACAACGAATGAGGAGGATGGCTGAACGCGAAGCTTTCTTCGTGCGAAATCTAATGGCGAAGGTTCAAATTCAAAGCTGCGGCGATCAAAGGACCAAACTGCGTACGGATAAAAGTCAAAGCTCGACGGGGCAATGTCTAAACCGTGTGCGAGTCGAAGTCCGAACTACGACGACAACCGAGAAATCCTCCACGAGGAAGCTTCGCGGTCAACCGCAGTCGTCGTTAGACGGAAGGTGGACGCTTTTTTTAGTGATCTCTTTCTTGTGCGTTTATTTCACTTGCTTTGGAAGCCACCTTTAACTACTTTTCGGTTTATTTTTTTGTAAAAGCCTACCCACGTGCACCGTTCAAAAAAAAAAAAAAACGCTTGTTTTCATTTTTACGTGCTTACGCTTACCCCTTAAATAGACATCATTTTCGTCAAGTGATGGTTGGTGCGAGAGCTGTAGAAAAAGTACCCGTAGTTTACAAAAATCTCGTTTATATATAAATCCTATTCGTGCTTATTAATTCGGGATAAATGTATTTTTCAATGGTAATGGTGCCCCAAAGGCTAAATGGCTGCCGCAAAGTCATTACCAGAAACCTATGCCACAAAAAAAGCGCCAACGGAAACGTTGACGTCAACGTTTCCGGAAACGTTGCGGAAACGCCACAAAAAAAAGCGCCAAGGAAGCTATGCGGAAACGTCAACGTCCAAAATTATTTCCTGGTTGGTCAACAAATGATTCGTGTATAAGAATTCTACAGCGTAAGGGGGAATAAATGTTCCGGTGAAGTTTGGAATATGTGAAAAATTGGCTTACAACACGTGGAGGTTGCTCGATCGTTAAAATGAATGTCAAATGGTGTACGGTCTTACTTTTCAGGCCACTGGTCCGATTCCTTGCACAGCTTGAAATAGAAGACCGGAGGAAGCATGTAGATGATGGGGCAGACGACAAGGGAACCGACGAGTGCCATCAACGGCCCTTTGAATGGAACGGCCAGGCCCAGCAGACATGCCAGCAGCATAAGCGGAGAGATCCTCTTGTTACGGCTCCAAAGAAATCCTGCACAAAAATCGAAAGCGATCGCGTTCTTACGGCACTCATTTTGGCCATTTGGCTTCAGAGGAGGCCAATACGTCTGATTTTGCATTCCTTAGGCAGATGATACCACGATATTTTCGCACCATCAAGACGTAAATAATGTAGTAACAAAACTAAACTCGGATCCAGAAACATCGTCTCATGGTGCGGAAACAACGTTCTGCGCATGAATCCTAAAAAAAAGCTTTATGATTTTTCGTACACTCAACAAAAAGGCTTATCACCACCCCTAAAATAGATCTTGGGAATCAGAGCATTTCTGCGTCCTGCACTTGCGTCATTCCTTGGTGTTGTGCTTGATTCGCTTTTAAAATGGTATGTGCACATTAAATCGGACACAAAAATTTTAGCATTCGGGATGCGTGTATTAATTACAACAAGGCATTACTTCCTGCCACACACTGCATCACGCATTTATTCATGGTCCTCTCACATTTCTGTTTGTCGTCACGGGGCTATACATACTTCACCCATTTGTAATGTCTGCAGCATCTTCAGAAACAAACGGTTTGTTTAATAACTTTCAGCCCCTACAGGGCCTCGGTTCCAGGCATCTTTAAAGGAGCCATGAAGACAAAATACAAGTTGGGTTTGTTAGAAAGACTGCTTAGTCCCAATAGAAATGATACCAATATCATCACAATCTTCGAACAAATAACGGAGATATTGAAGAAAACGTGTGAAGCAGTCGCGATCCCCTAGCCAATTTCCCGCAACTTGTCTATGACGTCACGGAACCTTGTTTGTGCGATTTGGCGGCCGTGTAACTGACCTGTCGCGACGACACATGACTGTACGTCTGTAATAGGGCCTCTAGTTCTATTTGACCGCATCACTTGAACGCTAACGTGCAGTTAACGCACTGAAAATTATGTTTTATTGTTGGCCCGTATGACGTACTTCTTGCTCATAACGCGTCACTACATGTGGAGCAAAACTTGAAAGTTTTTAAATACTTCTTGCTTTTTTTTCGTTAAAAAACATATTTCGTGGCTGTAATCATGAGATACTGCATTCTAGTTCTTTCAAATTAAACAAAGTTATATTTTCTCTTTATGGCTCCTTTAAAAACTCAACCACATACCTATCACGTGTTCATCGCACCTGACGTTAGGTTTGCTTATTTGACGTATTCGTCAAAATAGTGTCTTTGTTGCTGCTTTCACCGCGTGTTGCCTTACTAATAAAAACATTGCCCGGTTCTCTGAAGAATATACTTTGTTACTTCCGAAAACTAGCGCCAACCACGGTAAGCAAATTGCCAATTTTCCGGCCATAGCACTGCAGAAATATTTGCCGGTATCGACTAAATCATCGCAATCGCAAAGCACATTTTTCAGGTGGTTAGAAACCTATTTACTCGATATGTACTTGAATAATTCCTGAAACGTTTTATGTACCATTTAATCTTTACAGTCTATGCTTTTCCCCGTATTTAACTGAAAATTGCGTGGGTATTTTAAATTTAATATTGCAGAGAGTTTTATGGCTTATTATACTATCATCTGACCGTGATATGTTATTATTTGCAATCTGTTTATGCATTTTGATTTGCATTTAATAATTTTTCATCTTCTGGTTTGGCGCGCCAAACGCGGCGCCCAAACCCGAATAGGGAAAAATCATATTCTAGTGAAGAGTAGATAAGACTAATGTCTGCCAAGTTTTGATCTTAGAAACGGCGTCGATTGCTAATACAGTGCAAATGAATATTTAAGTAATAAAACATATATTATTGAGGTCGAAATCACGTTTAGGAGGGTGCGCAACTTTTGCGGTGAGCGCGTGATAATGGTACACACACCGGGACGTTAATTTTTCAGTCGCTATCACTAGAGACAATCACGCACTTCAAAAACAAGTGAAACCCACGAAAGGTTATGTTTTCAGGCATGGAAAACACGTGGAACCCTAGTCATATAAGTGTGGCGGAAAAGAGTGTGACTGGAAGACTAGGGATCGGAAGAGACCCGATCGCGCCTAAATGAGCTAATGATGCGGACAACATATCTTGTAGATTCGCGTAGCATGGAGAGACGCAGAGAACGTGTGGAGGGGTTCTCTGGAACATTGAGCTCTCCGCAGTCTGGGTCACTGGCCCCGTCGATGAGGTGCTGACAGTACGTCAAGCCACAGTCGCTGCAACAGCGTCGCGTAATTATCCTGAGTACCAGCTTGCAGCCGCAGGCCATATTCAGGGCTAGGTCTGCTTAGCCTTTTACGGTGATGGTGAGGTTGCGTGAAGTAACTATTCGTGGCACTGCGGAGAATAGTAAAGATAAAAGCGGTCATATCTGGTCTTGTAAACGGCGGATGCATGAGAACTGGGTCTGCTGAAGCCTTCTTTGTTTACGCGGGATTGGGCCTGCATCCACTGTTTACCAGTCAGTCCAAAATGGCGTGGTATTCACTCTATGGTAACAATACTGCCTGGCTGCAGCGCAGAAGAGCACAGGTTACCTGTCAGTGCATGAATGTGGGCTGGTTAATTACTGGAGCAGTAAAACGTAGTGTGGGATCCGTCGACCCCCAAGGACGAGAATCGACCGTCAAGGGGGGAGAGAAGCGACCATAGAGGTCTGTCTTTAATGGAATGTCGAAGGGAAGAGAAGACAAAGAGGAAGAAACAGTGCATGCGCTCATGCAGCCTGAGACGATGATGATGCCAGCCAGGGGAGATTGGCCCAAGGCCCTCAGGTCCATCAGGCTAGCTGGCCGCAGCAGGTTGATGGCGGTCGATGGCGATGGGGCTGGGATCTCAAAAAGATTCTACATCTTCCCGGCCCCCAACGCCGTGGAGCCAGCATGCTTATAAACGCTAGATACGTCGACCGCGCAGCCATGATGCAAGTCCCTGCTCAGTCTGTGCGTATGGTCGGCGTACCCGACGGCACGATACAAAGCAGCGTTGTTTTCGCACACTCTTGTCAGGGTCCAGTACGAGACGAATGGATCTTGTATTAGCGCCGCAGAAAATGTCGATGTGGACGCGGTTCCCTGAAGATGCAGTTTTTAGGAAACGTGGTCCTTTCAAGCAGTGGATTCCGTATCCTCTGTTATACGACATTTATCAGTCGTCGGAATCCCGCTGATTCTTCTCTGGTTCCTAAGGTTGGAGACAAATGGACACGATCGCGTAACTACGTTGTGGGTTTGTAGTAGACTGCTCAATGGGGTAATTTCCGCCGGATTCGAGGTACATATCTTAAGTGCAGTGGTCAGTGGGCTCGTTTCCTCGCTTATTTTCTGTGGCTGCATGCGAAAATTCTCCGGTTCGTGGGGTGAGTTGCGCATAGAAGTGATCCATGAGGGTCCTTCCCACGACGCGGAATGCATCAGTGGCTGGCTTTCTGATTTCCTGGATAAGTTCTCGGCTGAGTTTCCACTTCCTAGGGAAAATTTGTGATCGTGCTTCTTGACCAAGTGATCGGTTCTTCGCTCTGCTCCTACGGAATTGTCATGTAGGTCAGTCGCTTGTTCGGAGGGATCAGCAAGTTCGTAAGTTGCGCCTACAAAGTTTGTGTTTTTCTCTGGCTCTTCTAGGTATTCGTTGCACATCGAGGGAACGTGCCGTCGTTTGCAATATGGGCAATCTATCTTCCTTTTACACTGTCGAGCGATGTGTCCATGGGTTAGACAACGGAAACAACATCCATGTTTTGTGAGGAGAGACTTCTTTTGCTCCATAGTGATTTTCCTATCCGAGCAAGATCCTGGATCGTGTAGACCGGAGCAAAACAAGCACTGTCGCGTCTCGTTAGCTGTGGCACACAGGGCTGCTGCAGAATTCGGATGTTTGAACATTGCTCTTTGACGCCGTTTCCTTGGCTCTTCATTCGCCTTAAACTTCGTTCTCCGAGGTGAGTTCAGTATAGCTGCTTCCAGACACTCAAGTTCGTGTCCAAAAAAAGTTAATTAAATCGTCGAACTGTTTCCTGTGGTCTATTGGTTGGTGCTGACAATCCAGTCCGGTTGACGTTGAAGCAGTAGACAACGTTTTCGAATGCCGGTAGTATCTGAGGGCCATGTCTCGAGGGAGTGCCCTTAGGAGGATCTCGCGTAGCATGGCGTAGCGTTCATAATTTCCACAGGAAGTGCATAATTATTGTCACGTAGCCAAGATCGATGCAGTTCTTCCAGTAAACAATGATTTTTGGAGAAAGCTTGGACTCCGCAGTAAACCTATAAACCTAAAAAAATACGCAGGCGTGGACGAAGCAGTGAATTGAATGACTTGCAGAGGCGATCATCGGCGAATGAAATACCGCGTCGCTTGCGCTGCGAGCAATTATGTTTTCGTGTTGTTCTTTCCAGAACCATCGAACTAACGATAAAAGAAGAACATTTTAGTCTAGCTAAGACAGGACTAGACAACCTCCCTATCAACTCAGGTAGCCTGCACGGTATACAAAAAAGGAAAGCACGTTCTTCCCTTCGATAACCGATAAGAGAGCTGGGCGCACCCAGACGCTGGCAAAAGAACAGATAAGTAAAGAAAACGCAAGACATGGTTTGCGGCGATTTGAGACTAACCTGAAACACGATTGGAGCCCTGGGGCCGAATTCTCTAAAAAACGGGCGTCGCTTTGAAATGACGGGGTGGCGCCATGCAAATGCATGTGTTCTGGGGTTGTGGCCGTCGCTTTGAGGAAGGTGTGAACCTAGTGGAAGCTGCACAAAAGCACTGTGGCAAGGGCGCGAAGCGACAAGTGAAACGATGGGAGGGATGTGGCCGTCGCTTCGCGCCCTTGCTACACTGCTTTTCTGCAGCTCCCACTGCATCCAAAGCGACGGCCCCAACCCCAGAACACATGCATTTCCATGGCGCTACCCCGTCGTTTCAAAGCGACGCCTCGTCGTTTTAGAGAATTCGGCCAATGGAGCCGAATTCTCTAAAAAACGGGCATCGCTTTGAAACGACGGGGTGGCGCTATGCAAATGCATGTGTTCTGGGGTTGTGGCCGTCGCTTTGAGGAAGGTGTGCACCTAGTGGAAGCTGCACAAAAGCACTGTGGCAAGGGCGCGAAGCGACAAGTGAAACGATGAGGGGCAGTGGGTCTCGCTTTGCACCCTTGCCACAGCGCTTTTGTGCAGCTTCCACTAGGTGCACACATTCCTCAAAGCGACGGCCACAACCCCAGAACACATGCATTTGCATGGCGCCACCCCGTCGCTTCAAAGCGACGCCCGTTTTTTAGAGAATTCGGCCCCTGGACTGCTACTTGGTTTCACAGAACAGGGTCCATGCCTCAGATGATCACGAAAAATAAAACAAATAGCTTTACGGATTGCATCCAATAAAGTCAAAGTGAAAGCTCTGTCATGGTTGAGTGCGATGTTTGGGGCAAGGCACACGCTTGAGATTACCACTGCTGCAGTTGACCGGGACTCTGTCACAACGCCATCTCTGTATTCATGGATACGTGTTTCTCAGGAGTGCTGGCCAATTGTTTGTCATACACTCAGGGGTACGACGTCTTTGTTAATATTACCGGACTGAAAGGCGGAACGATGTCAACAAAATGAAAATTTGGGCTGGTTGATACATTTCAAACGTCCAGAAACAGAGCAGGCAACAGTACAAGAAAAGCCAAGGTGATAATTCATTAATAAACAACTAACGGCTTTTTTTCGCGAATGCACTATGGAGGCATAAATAATGGCAGACAAAAAAAACAAGAGGCTTACAAAAGGTAACAGGTTAGAGACTCCGATTAACGTTAATAAGGCGCTAGAGCGGTAGTGCAGCGGTAGAGCTTGTGTCACCGCGTTCACGAATGCCTTGCTATTCACAGGATAACACAAGTTCTTTGGTCCCTATGAGTTTTGGTTATTCTGCAATGCTCGAATAAATGTGTGTACCCACATTTCTTACAATGATCTGATAGATGATTGCTTGGGGCGAGTTTTAGCTTAATCGCATGTTCGCGAAGGCCATCTTTGATACGTTTGTCTTCTTAATCTATATAAGACCGTTCAAAACAAATTAGCTTCATTTACAGCCTTTATGCAGGTCAAAAAATTTGCGAGCACCTTTCTTTGTACAAGGTTGCTTGTTCTCGCCTTGTTTAATAACAAGGGAAAAGCTTTGAGAAGAAATAAGCGCCCAAGAATGTGTAACTGGGGTACTTCAGGAATCCCGCGTGGTTTTAGCATTGAGAGCTTCAACTCACGCTTTCCGTAGTCATCGGAGCTGTCGTGTTCGTCCAGCGTCGCGTTGATTAGTATCATGGTGGAGGCAGAGGCGAACAACAGGAAGACATCCGCAGCCAGTCGGACACCCACCGAGTCCAGGGAAACGACGATGTTTCCGTTGACTACGGCACCGAAGGTGCTATACCCCACGGCTCCAACCACCAGGCAGGCGAGGGTGTTTCCTTTGCAGACAAGCAAGCGAAAAAATGCACTCAGTCGGGTAAAATACAAGCAAAGCGAAACCCTAATTTTCTTTATGTTGAGTTCATAGTGGTCCAGGGCTCCCTAGTTGTAGCAGGGATTCTACCAATAGAAGTAACTGGGTGTCGTAGCAATACTACTACGAAAGAAAGTTTGACATCCACCTGAATGCAGCCGTACGGCCACACAGGAAACCTATACTGCTTTCTCAGAAACTTCGCAGTTGAAGAAAAATTCGTCCTGGTCCAGGATTCGAACCCGGGACCACCGCTTTACCGGAGCAGTCACTCTACCAACTGAGCTAACCAGGAGGCTAGTCGTTTGTAGCGCGAGAGCGAATTGATTAACAACTCGAAGTGAAGGACAGGTGTTAATCGACCGGATTTTGGGGGAAATTCCCAAGGCGGATTTCTTTTGTGGCCATACGGCTGCATTCAGGTGGATGTCAAGCTTTCCTTCGCAGAAACTTACTCCACCTTGGGGATTTCCCCTAAAATCTGGTCGATTAACACCTGTGCTTCACTTCGAGTTGTTGATCAATTCGCTCTCGCGCTACAAACGACTAGCCTCCTGGTTAGCGCAGTTGGTAGAGCGACTGCTCCGGTTGAGCGGTGGTTCCGGGTTCGAATCTTGGACCAGGACGAATTTTCCTTCAACTGCGAAGTTTCTGAGAAAGCAGTATAGCTTTCCTTTGTGGCCGTACGGCTCCATTCAGGTGGATGTCAAACTTTCCTTCGCAGAAACTTACTCCCCCTTGGGGATTTCCCCTAAAATCTGGTCGATTAGCAATACTACTAGTAGTAAACAGTGGTAATGGTTGTGGCTTTAGTATTAGACGAAGTAATAGTTAAGTAGTACAGGTAATTTAACCGCAGAGGAAAGGTTTACTATCGTGTAGCAGATTAAAAAAATTGTCACGGAGACTCAAATTCGGGTTAGGCGTGCCGAAATTACTCCCAGTATGTATGTAAGAATCTTCCAACAGTGTTGGCTCTCTTATCTCTAACTCTCGCTTCCTGTCTGTTACTTTCAATAGGCCTTTTTTACTGCTGGTTAGGCTTGAATACGAAAATAACCATGCTAGAAATGAAGATCAGGGGACCCAAATAACACAGAAGGGACAAAACGGCGTGCCTCGCTGTTGAAATTTTGAAGTTCTTTATTCAAGAAAAAAAAGAAATGCGCGGGAAAGACTGAACATGAACGATTTACGATGCGTTTAACAGATTATTTGTGCATCCACTTAACGCCGGTCTCTTACGTCAGACGCATTTTACGTACGTGATACGTTACGTTGCGAATAGCTTACAATAGTGAATTTCTTCCTAATAGGCGATGTGATGCGCGTACGAGCGAACCACAAACGGTTTATTGAGCACAATTTTCGCCCTCGATTTTTTGCCGCTGTTTTCCCTCCTGCCGGAGGCATACAATTAAAAAATTTCGCTATTTCAAAAGGCCTTAGACGAACTATATATAGGCCGGACCTATACACACTACTAACCCTAAAAGGACGGCTTGTGCATGTCGACCCTTCTTAGTGTAAACAAAAAACTTGGGCGCATTTAATAAATAATGAAGAGTACAGGATATTTTTGCTGACGAATACGTGTTGGATTCTTTTTGGCGAAAACAGATGAAAAAGTGGGTGCTAAAAAGTACCTGCTTACTTCACTACAAATGGCGAAGAGCTTTTCTGCACTGTTGCAACACCACACTCTTTGCCCTCTCCCATCTCCCACCCCTCAGGCTCCGTCGCCTCCCTTTCGCCCTTTCCATGGTTACTGCGTTGCGGATTTCCTCAGCTGAATTAAATAATGTTGGGTTCGTACCGCTCGTCTGTCATCTGGTTAGACAGAGACCAACTTGTCTTTTGTTTTTAGGTGCGTTGTGATTTTTTTCATTTTCTATCTTAAAAACCAACATTATAGACATTCTAGAATAAAAGAAGATTGCTTCTCTCGCTTAAGTGCTGACATTTTACCGCGAAAAACGCATGTAGTTTCTATGCCGCAGTACATAGTGAACATGCATAATCCATGCCTGCGACTTCGGAGTTGGGAGCGGTCTTGCCTAGATGTACTTGTTGAAAATCTGTTTAACTTTTGGCTTGGTGGTTAGTTGGAGAGACAGACCAAATTATTTGCAAATAGGTAGCCAAAGGCAGGCTATCCTCTTAAAAACGGCGTTAGGAGTTCGTGAGGCAAGGATACAGCAAAAAAAGAACAAAAAAGTCAAAATGACACTACCTTGAACCGTCGGCATGACAGGGAGAGTAACCACGTTAATGCGATTCACAACGCCCAGATCTTTACACCTCGCTTGCTCGCTTCTTGTCTCAACAAATTCAACACCCCATTCTTAGGAAAAAGATGGTTAAAACGCAGTTTCCGCCCATGAAACTATAGTAGAAGTCTAAAATCCCAACTGCTTCGACCGCGGAGCAATGGCGCCATCTGATTGATGTCAGCTTCATAATGCGAGGGGCCCAGGATCGATTCCTACAACTTTAAGCATTTTCTGTAGCGTAAGCTACACTGGCGGAACGGTTTCGCGTGTGCAGTGAAGGGCCATTCTCGCAAGCGCGAGAAGCATTGGATTAGTTTGGATCGGATCGGATCGGATCGGATCGGATTGGATTGGATTGCACTGGATTGGCTTGGATTGCATTTGATTTGGATTGGATTGGATTGGATTAAATTCGAGTGTGTTGGATTGAAATCCAATCCAATTGGAGTACGGGTGCTGAACGTTTGCTCACGCTACGTATATCCTGGCACCGCCGAGCAAAGCCACTGCTAATTTTTTTCTTGAGGCGCTTCGTCTTTTTTCATTATCATCATGTTCCCTCTGTAGCAACTCGTTGTTGCTTATGTGCGTTTTGGTGTTACACTTCTCCAAGCAAGGGAGGCATAGAAAGTTTCGTTGACAAAAATAAATAAAGTGGCGTGGCCTGTACAGCAGGCGTAACACATGCTTGTGCAACGGAAATACGATTGGTTTTACGTGCACCATAGAACCACTAATTTGTTGCGGGCAATTTCATGTGGCGGCGCCTTGTTACGCCATAATTAGGCTCACACCTCCTTTTCTCATACCTAACCACAGGTTTTCGTTTCAATGGCGCTGTTGTAGGTTCTCGTCTCGTTGGCTGCAAATGCAGAAGCCCCAAACTACAACTTCTTCCAGAGGGGTTAATATGTAATAATAGCACTATCGGCCCTAGGTCAAGGCACTCTATTGGGTGTGCTTTCCTGCGCAGAGAGGTAGCCGGAACTATAAGCATTATGTGTTACCAGGTGCATGGCGTCGCATACCTGCGAATGAAATGGACGGGAAGGTCGGATTGTCCCTAATGCTTACAAAAATGTTCTTCTCGTAATCCTCCCAGGTGGAGTTACGGAAACACACGAACATTAGGTATCCAAAAGGCAATTTGAACAACATGCAATATTGAAGCTAATGACAATTTTGCTTTGAACTGATAAAATAGGTCATCAAGTCAATAAAGGTCGTTAAATTGTTCTTTAGGTTCACATACAAGCCTGGCGTGGAAAATTTATACAAGTCGTCAGAACCTATGCCCCAATAGAGAGGTCTAAGAAGCATCAGCATACTCTTCGTCTCCATGAAGATTTTTATCTTTTCACAAAACACGCAAAATATTTCGTGAACAGCCATTTAATGGATGAGCTGTGACATCTGAAATTAGAAGAAGTAAAGAAAGTTCTGATAATTTCTGATTTCCAGTGAACAGAAGCAAAACACACACGAAAAACATTCCAAACAAAAACAAAGTCGGTAGAGACCAGCGACAACTATTTCTCGACTGCCCGGAACCTTCCGGGGAATCCAAAGAAAAATTCGAGACCTTGAGATAAATCACTTGGTTTTGAATCATTTGTACACGTAAAACGGCAAAACATGTACAGGTGCCATTTTAAGTAATTGGTACAAGAATTTCTGAATATCACGAAATATTTGTCTTCCTAGCTTTATGAAAGCCGTTACCGGTTTACAGGAAGCTTTTTAAATTAGGGAGGTCTCCTTAAACGCACAGCAATGCAGCCAGGCAGTTTCCGAAAGAAGAAATTCCTCTAAATTGACAAGACCGTGTTCCAATTACTTTTTATGGCACCTCTACAGAAAGCGTTTATTTTCGAATTGTTATCAACTTGTTTCGATTTATTTCTACTTGCTTTGGCTTATTTTCGACTTGTTAAGTAGCGTTTGAAACGGTAACCACTTACCGGCAACACTGCCAACAGCTGCTTTGTTGAAATCGGCCGGGGCTCTCATGTCCCGACGAAGGAGAGGGAAGCCTGCGATGTTAGCGTAGTTGAAGGCTAAAATGCCGAGTCCGGCGAAGAACGAGGCCCCCGATATAGGTTGGGTCCAGCCTCCCGCCACTTTCGAAATGGAGACAGTGATTTCTTTGAAGGGGTTCAGAATCTGGCCCAGGTCGATGATAGGGATGGAATTTGACTTGGCAGCGCTACTGGGAGCTCCTAGCGTTGGCTTGGTACGGCTATTTGCGAGACCAGCAATCAGGAGTACTAGAAGCACGAGGTGGAATGGCAAGTATCCAATGTTGCTCCTGAAATGAAGAAAACCCACAGGGTGTAGACATTTACCGCTGGGAATTTGCACGTGTGGTGTTCTAGTGCATCTACAGCGAAACGTTATTTCTTAATAATGAACGAAGCATACCCAGGGTATTGGAAAATTTTGGAAAAAAGGAAGGGATGTAGGATGGAGTTTTAATTGCTTGGCACGATAATATACCCCCTTGAAGTGAATTTCACATCATTATTCACGCAAAGATATTGACTCTTTTTGACTTGCGTAAGAGTCTTTGTCAAGGCACCTTAACTAAAATATGAGCGTCAGCCCTTCGGCAAGTATCTTCTGCGCTCCTAGGGACGATGTTGTTCGCAACATGGAATCTTATGTACCTTGCATGTAAGAAAATGCAACTGTGAACCCATTATATAAAGAAATGATTCGAGGAATTGAGAACACATTTTGCATTTTAAACACCCTTAGAGAAAAAAAAAGGTATTAAACCAACCATTTCCCACAACAGCTTCCGCAAACTCACCTTTCCACTCCAGTTCACACTGGTTAACCCATACCTGCCTCACGCCGTCAACTATGAAAGTTTGTACGCAATTTAACTTATTCAGTATTTCAAACTTGCATTAATGCGCTTGATTCAAGATTAAAAAATCCGGCTGTTAATTTCTGGCGTAATGGCAATTGTCATTGATTCGTAATGAGAAAAGCCGTTCCTAGGGATTGTTTGCGACTTGCAAGGCTGATATTGCAGTACTTCTCGCTTCAGGGATGAAGGGAGGGTTTTCATTCCAGGCCACGCGGTCATTTTGTTGTATTCTGAAGGTAGGAACGCATCAGAGGCTTCCGGATTGCTGGTACTGCGAACAGCTATGCCGAATGACACGTCAGGAGAGCTTCAGCGTGGCTCAGCCTTAAAACAAGCCGGTACATGTCTGCCACAATAACAACGGATGCAAGACGGCGCCAGGAATAAGTGACACAGGGACGGTTGAAACACTTGCTTAACGCACAGGTTGATTGAAAACAGTTGCGTCGTGATTCCCGCCGATTCCGAACAGGTGTGCGACCGTGATACGGTGCTTTATCTGTGCTTGATCATCTTTTTGATTTGTGTTATACGTCACGGCTTACTGAAAAAACTTCTTCAGAGCATTCACAACAACTGAGTCCCTGTTTGTTTGTTAATATGTCCAGCTTACTGGAATTAAGATATCCCGCGGTACTTCTGCGCGATTGGTGATCATATCGTATTTTGTCATTACAGCTTTCCCACGAGAGAACATCAGAAACAGCAGTTCGTTTTATTAATTGATGACGTCTTTGTTTAAATGCTAATACCTTTTTACAGTATTCCTGATTGTGCTTAGCCGGTCTTGCTGGAAGGCATATTGGTATAAATTTTTCTTTACTTTACTTCAGAATGTCAGGTTTCGGCCTGCACAGATATCTGTGAATAAGTTACAAATGAACAGTTGTTCCTACGCTTTGCGTGAACAATTAGGCGTTATGATGTATTTCACAACAAAATTGAGGAAAAGCAACGGCTGGTTCGGGAAGTGTTCAACGTTAGTTTGCAATCAACGTAGGTCTCCCTTTGCTACTGTCCTGACAGAGACATCAAATTACAGTAGCCTTAAGGCCGCTCAGATATAGTAAACAACCATCAATTCATGTATTTTGTATGAACCTAAAGTCTTTCTTCTGGTTCGTTTAAGTTTACTCTCCCTTTCTCTGTTTGCCGTTTGCTGTTAATGCACTATGGTTCTTTTTCTCTGATTTGGGTGGCGGGAAACATTTGAGATCAGGAGGTACTCACTATTGTGCAATAAAAAACAGTATCTGAAAGTAACAGTTCAAAAGAGAATAGTGGCCTGTTTGTGTGCGTTACTGCTGTAGCGCGGAATTTGACACAATTGGTAATACAATGGTTTCAGCTCTAGAAATAAGCACCCGCCGCGGTGGCTCAGTTGCTAAAGCGTTGTGCTGCTGAGCACGAGGATGCGAGTTCGATTCCCGGCCGCGGCGGCATCTTTTCTGATGGAGGCGAAAAGCAAAAACGCCCGTGTGTACGAGATTTCGGGGCACGGTCAAGATCCCCAGGTGGTGAAAGTTAATCCGGAGCCCTCCACTACTGCGCGCCTCATCGCCTGCGTTGCGGGGCCGCGTTAAACCATACAATCAATCAATCAATCAATCAATCAATCAATCAATCAATCAATCAATCAATCAATCAATCAATCAATCAATCAATCAATCAATCAATCAATCAATCAATCAATCAATCAATCAATCAATCAATCAAACACTCAATCAACCAATCAATCCGTCAGTTAGTTATTCAATCAATCAATCAATCAATCAATCAATCAATCAATCAATCAATCAATCAATCAATCAATCAATCAATCAATCAATCAATCAATAAAGAAATACGTGCGTCCAGACAACAAGATTCAGCCCTTTTTCGAAATCGGCCGTCAAACAATTTTCTGGAGCACGGTAGTCTACTTGCGTAATTTGGAGGAAAAACTACTTATCCATGACTTATTTTCTGGTGCATCGTAGTTGCGTGTACTTCTTAGCTTTATCATATTTGCCTTTTAGCACAAACAACGTCTACAGGCTCATCAACTGCTGCAACGTGTTTGCATCCCTTTATTAGCTCCGATTTCTTCATCTTTACATACAAAATACTTCAACAGGCAGGCAGTTGGCACTCGCCACAGACTTCCCAGATGCAGTAATCTGCGCGGCTGAGTTACACCTGCTCTACGCTCGCGCCGTTACGTTGACATTTCACGGCGCGCACCATAGTACAACCTTTCTCCCACTGCTGACAGCCTGTGGAGAAAGCCCAGTGGTGGCGCACCGGGCGTTCGCTGGGTAGACCCGGGCACACATCGCTTGCTTGCTCAGATGTGTTGTTTCTTTACTCTTTACAACTCCAGCCAGTTTCTTGACTGGAAAACAATGACAGTGTTCCGCAAGATGGAGTCCTTAAGCCTTTCGCCTTAAAGTAGTTTATTGGTCATAACCACTCACGAGCTGCAGAACATGATCAACAAATAGTGATGGCAAGCAGCGCTGGAAAGGCGGTCAACATCGAAGCCATCATCGCAAATTCAGATATTTATGCCATCATCAATGCTAGAGGGGCGTCGCTATGAATGCAAGCGCAGACGAGTCCTACCCGCTTTGAAATGACGAGAACTCGAGCGAGTACCCGCATCTGAAAAGACATGTGGTTGACATCTCTCTCAGACAGTATCGAATTACCGGCATCCACTGTGTCGATTATTTCTACCCCCCACTCCCCAACTGCCCACAGCTGCTCACCAGTATCGTGTTTTGGAGCCCACGGGGAAGATGGCGAAAAGTATTCCCAAGCCGGTTAAGAAGCCGCAGTACATGTAACCCTGTATTTCTAAGGGCGGGTAGAAGGCACCCACAAAGTCCGCGCCATATTCGGCCATGGTGACTAGTAGCACCGCCTGGAGGCCGACCACGCTGAGCAGGCGCAGCGCCACCACGATGCTCCTGTGAATATGGAAAGAATAAAAACAGGGGAAAAAGACATGAAGTTTTCTTGAGGTATTGTTTCTAACTGCCGCACTACCGTCTATTAAAATAGAACAGATATCCTTGAACACAATCTCCGCATATTATTATATAGTGCCGTAAATTTTGACTTCTTTATCCTTTGCATGCTCGAGAGATGGAGGGACAGACATAAATTACTTAATTGAGCCTTAGGCTGATCGAGGGAAGGGGTGTGGTCACCGGTTTGAAGCCGCAGCGACGTTGTCAGCCCGGGTGACCAGAAGTATCTCGACTTCTGGGTCCTAGCCGTCCAGCGCTTCCTCCCACTGGTCTACACTAGCTATGAAGAGAAAGGGACCTTTAGGGCATGCTCGCGTAGAGTAGATCATTGGGGTTAGGTCAACGCAGTGTCGACAATTAGGCGAAGGGAATTGCGAGCGATGAATGCGGTGTGGTAATGCTCGGTAGGTCAAGGCGTTTGTCTGGAAGAGTCACCATGAGCGCACCTGATGAATGGTTAGTTGAGTCTGGTCAGAAGGGGGTGTTAACGGCGAGCGAGGCGGTAATGCGTAGTTATATCGTGGTAACTGTCCCCGCACGTCGTTAGACGCATCCACACCCAGTAGGAAACATACCAATTACATTATACTCGAAGCTACGGTGAGCTCATTCGTAAAACGCGCAGTACATTAGGCGAAAGATTAATTAATAAAACGTTGATATTCAAAAAAAGAAGCCAAAGTGTACAGCCCTAGGTTCTATAATCGACGCCGCAGGTACCGTGCAGTGCCTGGTACCTTCATGCCCACGCAACAGATTTCCCGGCTTTTTCTATGTTCATCACAATATTTGACCAGCTGAGGTAGCAAACTTTATAGTCTTGAACGGCTGTAGGTATTTGTAACATGCAGGGTGAGGAAGCGATTAATAGAATTATTCAAACAATTGTATTTCCCGCGATGTTGTCATTAAGTAAAACATTAACCTAATAATATAACACTACAATTCGCGAACACTCTTTGTTCCTTGTTGCCTAATATACAATTGAGCATTCAAGATCCAGGAATACGTGAATGTTTTCTTTTCTGCTTTTTAGCGAATTTAATATTGCAAGGCGGCGCACGAAACGAAGATTCAACTTCCTCCGCAAGGGCAGGCTTAAGTATTATGGTTCTGTCCTCCACTCCATGTGTTCTCTCGACTAGGTTGAGTGGAAGATACCACAATGCTCTTACATGCAAAAATCGATACCAAGGATCTCATCGACTGGATTCTCGAGTGTAGGAGGGATTCTGAATACTAATTTAATGTCAGAAGTAGTGCGTCTTTGAAACAATACGTTATTCTGAACCGCCCGCTTGAATGATCTCTGGAGAACAGAGCTTCATTCTGGTGAGCCCCTATATCTCAAACGGCAGATATTTGCGGTCTTCACCACCGGAATCTTCCTGCTTTATGCGTGAAAAGAGGTCAGCAGTGTACCTGTCAGAACCCGTGTGGCGGAGGACATTCTGCCACACTGAAGACTACAGACAACGTGCCCTGTGATTGGCATTGTCGTCTCAAGCAGGGAAATGCGTCTATAGTGCACGTGAACACGTTGTACGCGGTTGGCCGAGCTGCGCTCCAGTCCGACGCAGAAAGTCAATGCCGGACGCTGAATAATCCACGTTTAATGCATCACTTTTCCCGACAGAAGAGAGAAAAAAGTTGGCTGTCGATTCCGATACTCCCTATTGCGATGTTTGGGCGCAGCAGCAGTGCGCTGAGGTAGCACTCACTCGTGGGTATTTCGACGGTGGCGATGATGAGCCTCTGCGTCAGCGGCGCGAAGTGCGTCTCAGGAAGGGACTGCGAACTGCGTCTAAAGCGAACTCACATCATGGTCACGCGCACGTCCCCCTCACGTTTTCGCTAAGTGTCACGCCGTCGAGCGCCTGGTGTGGGCAGCACTGCCCGTTCCCTCCCCCACCGCACAATTGAGGAGAGCGCTGGCTCCCGCCGCCAGAGCGAACCGTCCTCCACTCCCAATTTCGCGACCGTCTCCTCCTTTTTTTAAATGCAGAGCATTTCAGTAACTCACGATGTCACCCGCGTTGACGTCCGTAGTCCGCACCGCACCTCTCGCTACTATATAAAAAAATACTATCCGGCGCCAGGTTTGGATCCCTCGACCCTGCGGGCGGAACGCAATGTACATGGTGCTTTACCCACTGCGCCACAAAGCCGACACAGAATAGAACGCTATGAATGCGCCTTATATCGTTGACTCATTCAAATTACTGCTGACGAGCGCTCTATCGTAAGCAGTTGCCACAAGTGCAACAACATTAACGTAACGCAAACTACTTAACGTCGTGCGCCCCCAGAAATGCTCTGCATTTGATCGTGCCCCTCACGAGGAGGATGTTTCACTGCGTCTTCTCTCGGTCGCGGGACCCGTGGCGCCATCTGCCGGAGGCGCGGCACAACTCGTAGCACTTTCTTTGAAAAAGCGCCTCGAAAGCGCGGCAAATATGAAATAGGGATGACGCGCTTTCGAGGCAATCCGCCGACGCGGCTGCTTTGTGTATAGACTCGGCGGCGAGCGTCCCGGGATTCTGGTGCCGACCGAACCCCATTTTGTTCTTTCACTATTCGGTCACGCCATCGTTCACTCGGTAGACGCGGGCGCCAAAGGGCTGCGCCCTAAAAGAAGCTGGCCGGCAGCGGGATTGGGGTGTGGTTTGTGAGCCCCGCGTCGCGAGGGAGAGAGGGAAACAGCTCAGTCATGAGTTAGCCCTCGTGGGCGGCGGCAGGCGAGTGGGGCAATCAGTTCTGGCCGGCGTCGGCCGTTTCTCACACGTGTGCTCCTGTACAGACGATTTGGCCAGTTGGTCCGGTTTGGCACTGACTGAAGTAACGCTCGCTCTCCCGCGCAACACTGTGTACATAAAAGGAGGCACCGAATGATGTTAGCGTGGTTACCTTGTCATTTATGCATGAAAAAGCCAACCGACTGTATGCGAAATTCGGAGAAGCAAAAAAAAACTTACAATGGTCAGCCGCATGTAGTCTGTAGTGTACACGGTACCTCTAAAGCGGACATGCACAACATAGAGAACCCTGGTGGTTAAAGACGTCAGGTCTTCCTTAAAGGAGCCATGAAGAGAAAACAAAAGTTTGTTTTATTCGAAAGATTAGGTGTTTCATAGTACCCCAAGCGCTTTCCCGGAAGCAAATGATGCTTTGTTCACTGAGAAATAAGGCAATTTAAGCCAAAATTTTAAATCTCCCGCTAAAATTGCACATTTGGTGACGTGAGCAATGGTGTCACACGGGCCGGTCCATGAAACAGATACTTAGTATGTCGACTCCATATAGCACCCACACGCGGGAGTCGACCGAGACGGCGGCCATTTTAAAAATGCTAGTAAAACCTAGTGCACCCGCAGCCCTAGTCATGGAATCGCCTGATCCGGAGAACAAAACTCTCGCCGAGGAGCTCGGGCTTGCATTTAACAACCTCACACCACTTGAACGCTCAACGCTTCTAAGTGCACGAGCGGCAAGAGTTGTGGGATACGCGGTGGACGGAAAAGCGACCATTCCGCGATAGCCACAACAGACGAACGCCCTGCCGTCGGCACCGCTGCCTCGTCAGCGCCGTCGCCACGGACGAATACAGACTGGTACGTATGTGCCGTATTTTTATTACGGTTAATAATAGTTCAATTTCAGTAGCAGTATCGCTTATGCCAGTTGGCCGGTGTCGTGTATGGAAAGCCGTTCGCGCGAGCTCTCTGCTTCGACCAGAAAGATACGAGCGTCAATGTGCGGTGTTTACGGCATTTTTCCTCCAAGGTCAGAGCGCCTCGAACCCGAAAATTCGTCTGCGCGACGGCGAGATGTCGAGCTCGGCCAGGCGGTTGTTTCGTACGCATTGGCGCACACGCTTGCGTGTTCGTTCGGAACTTCAACCGTTTACTCCACCGTTCTTTGTCATAAAAAGAATGTGCAGTATGTTTCACGGGCATTTAGCTCGCT
The DNA here is from genome assembly GCA_013339765.2 of Haemaphysalis longicornis. NCBI lineage: Eukaryota > Metazoa > Arthropoda > Arachnida > Ixodida > Ixodidae > Haemaphysalis > Haemaphysalis longicornis. Next base: position 111,729,077 of record CM023455.1, read on the forward strand.
ATGCAAACTGTAAGCCCTGCCTAACATGCGTTTGCTTTTGCCGGCCTCCGCCAATCGCAGAGCTTAGCCCATGTGACGGCATAGGTTCTGTTGCGGGAAATGAGCTGGTGGGTCGCATGACCATTCCCGTTTTTCCTAATTATGTAGCTTATTTGAGCGAAGTTTGCGTTATAAGTGGTGTCGTTATGGTTCTAACGAGGCAATCTTTCGAATGAACCAAACTTGTGTTTTCTCTTCATGGCTCCTTTAAGAGGCAGAGGGGCGCTGATAAAATGACCACGCGATGAAACGAGAATATAGAAAAGAGTTGACATGATAACCGTCAAAAGGAATCGTTAAAAAACTTCACGATCATGTCATGCTTCAAAGGTGATGAGCCCATTAGCCAACCGTCTCGTCTCCAGGGCGCCCTCTTCCTTTCACCGCCGCACCTCCTTTTATGAAAGACCGCCATACTGTTGCCCATCTTTACCATGACATGCTCTACATTATCGTGTCTCTCGCCGATTCCCCCCCTCTCCGTGACTGGACGTGCGTTTCAAAAAGTAAATATACGGATTATGGGTGCCGGAAAACCGGTACATTTCTGGCTTTTATTTCCCCCCTTCCCTTGATTTGGTCATATATGTGTAGTCCTGCGAGAGGAAAATGGTCATTTCCTGTGCACCTTGCTCTTGACAGCGGGAAGCAGTCGTGTCTACAGCCGGTTAGATTGCGGCAAGACCTTTGTAAGCCCCACTGCGGGCGGGTGCTAGTTGTCCTGTAGCTGACGCAAAACATCTTTTGCAAACGTGCGCGGGAACAAGGCAGTGTTGTACGGAACGGCGTTACAAAGAACGGCGTTCCTGGAACTCGTTCCTTTTTGGAGGAACGGAGGAACGCCACCGTTCCCTTAAGGGTCGGTGGAACTGTAACGGTAACTCGTTACGTTTTTGAAGGAACGGCAGGAACGGCGTTCCTGCCGTTACATCGCTAGGATGTGGCTGTTTTTGATGCCAAGGCTCGAGTACAAAAATCCACAAAACGCTACTGCGTTTATCTTCCTATAAGATATGGTCACTTTGCCCGCCCTTCAGCCCTACGTGCTTCCTCGAAGGTCAAAGGCAGAAAAATACCCACGCAGCAGGCCGCAGCTTGTGCTTGCTTTCATGCTGGTTGCTTACGCGGCGTTCGACGGGTGAATAGCGTAGCCGCGAGAATGCTTTCAGCCTTCATCGTTTGTCTGGGGAGGCCAGAATGCGCGTCTGGCCGATAGAATTGTTCCCTGGCGGGGAAAGAATAGATAGTTTTAGCCGTCCGTCCGTTCTGTCGTATGCGTTGTTACTGGGTTGACGGGGACCCGGTTGGGTGCTTGGGCATTCGTCGCGGTAGGGGGATTAGTCCCGCGGGCCTGCCTTCGCCATGTCCGCGCCTCCGCACCCTTCCTACTCGCCCTTCCGCGCGCTCAAAAGCAGACCGGTCCCGGTCAGCCCGGTAACAACGTAGCCAACGAAACGGGCGCACTGCTAAACGCGATCCAGACATTTCGGTGTCGGACATTTCGGTCCAGGACGTTTCGGTGTGCACATTTCTGTGCACGGACATTTTCGTGCACGACGTCTTGGCCCAGACATTTTGAATGAGGGGATGTCCCAGGCATTCTTTGAACATTTTAGCTTTAATATTGTAATTTCGTGACTTGATATGATTTTACGTTCGAGACTTGTGCCTGCGCCGCCGTTTGTGGAAACAAACGCTAAACCCTGGCGGAGCATTGCCACCTGAAACCCAATTTCTGTAGTAGATGGGAAAAATTAAAGTTGTTAATTTGGATCTGTTCAACCTTTTTTTTTGTTATTTTAAAATTCATGTGAACAACCCTAATAATTAAAGTGTTACCAAAGCGCTTTCCTTTCACTTCACCCAACAGTGCAAGACGCTGCTGCTTTTAGTCTATTCCACCCCCCCCCAGCTAAACTACCGCAAAAAACAACAGAAAAACGAGGTCGATTAAGCACGTGTGCATTTCGTTTTCATTATTCTCTCAATCAATCTCGCCTTCATTGCATTCGGTGTCAGTTCTACTTAAAACTAACAAACCAACGATCGCACTTACGGTGGTGTTATTTAGGGGAGGGGAAAGCTCAGCCCCGCCGGCAATCATCCCCCTAAGTAGAGAGAGAGGGGTGTCACTTGTGCTTCACCATTGCGTCGACTGGACTTCAAATACTTGAAGACGACTGTTGCCGCTCTCGTCACACTAGCCTATTCATTTTTTTTGTCCTGATAATGGGAGGAAGCGATGTATACCTGGGGTGTCCATGATATGCGCGACTTGATGAGTTAATTCCCAAGGGGGCGACTGAAGGCGCAGAAAGAGCGATTCCTGGAGTGGGGGCGCCGTCGGTATGACCGCGATGCACGGGAGGGCGTAGCTAGCAAACGATAGTGGCCATTGTATTCTCAGCGGCTTTTTGGGTGGCTTTTTGTGCCACATTATAGAGGTTACGTGCGCCCATGGTGAATGTAAAGCTTCTTCTCTGTTTTAAACGCGAAGTGTGTTATGTCATTGTTATCAATGTATCACCCAATTCCTGCAAAAGCCTCCACTAAGAGGCTAGCGGTATGTTCTAAATAAAAAATAAAAAATCACTGCATTGACGCTTCGGAGACCGTGAACTCCACCACGCCAGTAGGATTTTCAGGGGAAACCGAAAATAATATGGCTGAAAAAGAAATCTGGTCGAGATTCAAGTGTAAAGTCGGGGGTAGGTGCTGCTAGGACAAAGAATTAAAATGTGGTAAATGTAGGCTTGTAAACATTAAACGAAGGTTGGTTGTCCCGAACACAATGGGTGGAATTTGTATGCACAACCGGTACGCGCATAATCAGCATTTAGGACATTAGAACCTGCGGCTGTTTTCCAAAAGGCCCGTTTTTCCTCCCCGACAATATCCTAGACCAATGTTCGCGAATTCATTTTAGCAAGGCAGCCCAGCCTACGTAATACTCTTCATAAGGTTTTCTTCATTCGGGGGGGGGGGGGGGGGGGGGGGGGGCTAGCTAATGTTTCTTACTTTTGGATATTGAGAGTGTGCATGTAATTTCTGTAATTTGAGGGTGTGTAATTAAAAAAACTACAAAAGAGGCGGTAGACCATCGTAAACACCAGTTAATTGTCTTAGCTAAAAAATAGCGAATATAGATTAACAACCTGTCATAAATGAAAAAAAAAAATCGTGTGCTAAATAATTCAATCGGCTGCATAACAGGAAGAGGTATTAAATAAAAATATATAAATGTAGAATTTCTAAAAATACTTGGCAAAGATCGAACATGGCATCAATCAAAAAAATAAATTCACTGCTCCAGATTGTTGTCCATAACCCACGTTAACCGGAAATAAAAATATAACGGCTGTCGCAACGAGACAAGCTCCGGATAATTTGGTCGCCGAAATGTCCGTACACCGCAATGTCCGTACACCGAAATGTCCGTGCACCGAAACACCTGTACACCGGTATGTCCGTACAACGATGTGTCCGTACACCGAAATTTCCGCACTGAAATATCCTGCACCGAAATGTCCTCGAGCCGTCTGGAGTTTGTCCGGCGCTCCCTGAAAAAATTCGCCCAGGAGCGTTTCTTTTGATTATCTTTATCTCCAGATAATCTGCTGCCGTTGGTGTTAATATTCGTATAATATACGTAGTTCGATGTGAGTTTTAAATGTCTCACTTAATTTCGACCCAGGATTATCCGACACTATGTTTACATTTAAAAACCTAATTGTAACGTTAATGTAACGACACGTTCCAATTTTCGAAGTGGAACTGGAACGCGTTCCTTTCGCAATAAAGGAACTTGTAACGGGAACTCGTTTCAAAATTGGCAAGGAACGAGGAACGAGCTTTCGTTCCTAGTTTGGAGGAACGTGTGCAACACTGGAACAAGGACAGCTCGAGACAACGCGCTCAGAAAGGTTGGTCTCCGGTGGGATAAACCGGCTGACTACAACCGCTGGGTGAAGGAAGATTAATACTGCAGGTCGCTGATGGAGTTTTTGTACGTAACTGGACTTCATGCATACCTGTAGACTTAAAAACGTATCGGTTTTGTGAATATCCGGGCTTTTTGCAGGCCTTCTCTCTTTTTTTCCTACTGTCCGCTCTTCGTCAGCATTTCCTCCTTTCTTTAAACCTCCTCTCTTATTCCGCGTAGCAAAAACACGAAGCAAAAAATATACTCTGTACGTAAAGTTTACATAGTTCCGGTTCGGAGGTTGCCCCGTCCTCCATTGCGAAACGACACAAGGCTGTGCATTCATGAAGGGGAAGAAGAACCAGAATTTATTGAAGGTATATCTTAATTTTCGCAGTACACATAGTGTGTATTGCGCAATTCATTCACCTCCTGGGAAATGTACGGCGGCGCTATAATCAAAGCTCCACCACACTAACTGTCTCAATGCACGAAAAAATTTTCAAGGTTCATGACAACAACTGTCTCAATGTACGAAAATATTTTTTACAGAAGTAGGGGAAGTTGGGATTTGACGAGGGAACATATAAAATTCCTGAGTGGTGTTCATACGATGCTTTCATTCAATTGGATTAATATTAAAATCTCAAGACTGAAGAAAGCAGCAAAAACTAGTTTTGCTACACCATACCTTGTGGAAAGGTAACTTTCATAAGAGTTGTTCTTGGGGCGGGGTGGGAGGTATTGGCGTCGAAAGGAAACAAGCCAGCAGTTTAGGGGAAATATGTCGCGCCACCTTTTCATGATAGCAAATTTAAACACAACTATGCAAACAAAATAACAAAATTTCAGCAAAAATATCTCTTTCTGCTTTTGAGTTATTGCGGAGTAAAACGAATTTTTTACTGCCTTAGTCGTTCAAAAGGTAAGACAATGCGAATTTCACCTTTGATGTATTTCGGTTCTGTTGTGCATTCTAAGGCAGGCGCAAGGTTAATAGTTTAGGAAAGCTTCTGTATCAAGACACATAAAAAAGTGATTAGCAACAAAGACGTATTACCCGCCTAATGGTCCAAATGCTTTTGAGGCAATGTCCGTATACTGGGTGTACCAGTAGAATTTCCGGAACTCTTCGTGGCGTTCTTCGAGGATGTCACAGCACCATCCCAGAAGGAGAGAGTTAAACGCAGTGAGTGCGCCGAAAATAAGGATGAAGAAGATGGCACTCCAGCCTGAAAAAGGAGTTGAAGAGCACGGGCATAGATATTGCAAAAATTAGCAACGACTCTATCATTATCATCCTAATCATTTACTTGCGGGTTTCATTGAAAAGTAGAGAGCAACTATTGTGTGGACGTCTTGCAACTGCGTCCTTCCAGTACGTGGTATTCCATGTAAATTTCGTCTATCTTGATTACCCTCAAATCAGTACGACGCAATCATAGTTTTGTGTGTCTAGATTTCGGCTTTCGTGAACGGAACCAATTCCGTTGTGATATAAATGAGCTTTGATCTTAAACTTCAATTCTACCGAGACTAAGATCACAAGATGTGGCAGAGACCGCAGTATTAGTTCACGGCACAGAAAGTCACATCACCTATTCCGGCGAAGGCTAAGGGCATGGTGGCTATTCCCAAGCCCATCAGGTTGGCCGTGAGTGCTGCCGTAGCCATGCCGATCCCCAGCATTGCTGGCTGAGGAGGAAACACGGTGTCTCTTATCTTCCATTCCTGGGCGTAGATCCTCTTCGTTCGTTGCCACCAGCCCTCCTGGGAATTTCCCGCTGCCACTCCACCCGGGGCCGGCAATCCGTTGACACTTCCGGGAACCCAGTTCTCAGCCACTGTCATCGTCTGGAAGTTCCCGTTGTTGGCTGCATTGAAGGCACGGCAGTGAAATGTCACTTCCTGGCATCGGGGAACTACAACTGTAAATGACATGCACCTTGGGTTCTTTATTTGGCCACCATTAGTTCGGGCAAGATATTCTTTGCAGGAGGTCACTGGGTGTTGCAATTGCTGAAAACTCCGCCTATTTTTCAGAGGAAGAATTGCGAGCAGGCATGAAAATGTAGCGGTCGAGTTCATCATTTAAAAACCCCGGTCCATGCGCAGTAGTTTCTGGGAGAAAGATTTCCGTGCCATCAAGAAAGAAGGCGCTTCTTTTTGGCTCGCGCCTACTCGCGCTGCGTTGTTCGGCCTTGTTCTTCCACCAAGGGTATGGCAAACACTTCCGCTGTATCATAAGTATGATGTGTTCCGAATAAAAAATGTCGTCTGATAACAATAGCAACAACAACAACAGCAGCAGCACCAACACCAACAGCAGCAGCAGCAGCAACGACAACGACAACAACAACAACAACAAGAACAACAGCAACAACACGCCTATAGAAAGGCAGGTTTTCGAGATTCCACAATGAGGTGTCTCAACTTGAGTGATAACACCCACTTCTAGCATGTTTTTAAGCTTCTGAGAGCTTGCGAAGAGAAACTAGCGCATTAGCCGGCTATAAGACGTACTTAAGAACCCGTTCCAGCCAGTCGGCTTTATTCGTAGTTTTCGCGTGAAACTTCGCATATCAAAAGAAAATTCAAATTACTAAAAGGAAGAGCGGCTGACAGTTGGGAATTCATCGGGGATGCCATTCCAGCGATTCACAAACGCAACCTATGAGCGAGCACAACATCCAAACCTTGAAATTCAGACGGAAAATGCAAATATTGAAATTTTTCTACCTACTTAACAATAAAAAACTGTCAATAAGTCTAGAGCAACACCTACAACCGCTCACCACTGGCACAACACGACACCGGCATGCCGACCACTTAACGCCCTTCAATGCTAGAACTAACGTTTTTAAATTCCTGTTTTTCCCGCGCACTGTATTCGAATGGAACCAACTACCAGCATCATTGATCAATACCGTCGATTTAATTTATCATAGTGTATTTTAAAAGGTATTGTGAATGTCATAGAGTTCTGTTGGTTGGTTGTTTCAGTTATGCCCTTAATGTTCGCGCTTTTCATGTTCTCAGATTTATGTTGAACATATCACATTGTATGTAATAACGTCACTCCTGTTTTAGCTCTTCAATGGGCTTGCAGGGTTGTGTAAATAACTAAAATAAAAATAACTTCGAAGGTGGCGCTACCACTTGGGACCGGAAACATTTTCACTAAAATATCTTTAGTAGGCTTGAGTCAAGATCGTTTCCCCGAAGTCCGGTGTCGATCAGGAACCCAATCGCCCGGGCTCCGGTTGATTTGGCAGGAGGCTGGCAGGGCGAGGGTGTTGAAGTTCTTGGAGATTGCGGTCGAACTGACGAACTCGAGGCGTTGAGGTTGATAAAACGAAACGAAGGGTTTATATACAGCTATTTACAGTAGTAAAACTGGGTACTTGAGTAATGAAAAGAAAAACTTCAAACTTCAGCTAGACGCTAGCTCCAAGTGCGCACAAATCACTTGAGCTTCTCAACTTCGTCTAACTCTCCTATTCTCGGAGCGTACCGCTCGAACCGCTCGAGAAACCACGGCCGAGACTCTGTCTCGCCGCAAGATCCGTCTAGTTGCCCGGTGCGGCACTGCACCCTAAACCTCCGACGCGGTCTTAACCTCGACTAGGGGGCTCACAAATCCCAACCTAGCTTTAACGGTCGAGACTCCTTGTCCCGCCGGAAACTGCCCAGCTCGGCGCTCAGACAAGAACGATTTCCAACGGCCAAGTTCGGCCTTATAAAACCTCGAGATCACCCTCTCTCGGGAACGCCCCTGTAGCGTTCGTACACGCGTAAAGGAGCTGGTTCGTTGCCACCAGCCCTCCTGAGAATTTCCGGCTGCCACTCCACCCGGGGCCGGCAATCCGTTGACACTTCCGGGAACCAAGTTCTCAGCCACTGTCATCGTCTGGAAGTTCCCGTCGTTGGCTGCATTGAAGGCACGGCAGTGAAGTGTCACTTCCTGGCATCGGGGAACTACAACTGTAAATGACATGCACCTTGGGTTCTTTATTTGGCCACCATTAGTTCGGGCAAGATATTCTTTGCAGGAGGTCACTGGGTGTTGCAATTGCTTAAAACCCTGACTATTTCTCAGAGGAAGAATTGCGAGCAGGCATGAAAATGTAGCGGTCGAGTTCATCATTTAAAAACCCCGGTCCATGCGCAGTAGTTTCTGGGAGAAAGATTTCCGCGCCATCAAGAAAGAAGGCGGTTCTTTTTGGCTCGCGCCTACTCGCGCTGCGTTGTTCGGCCTTGTTCTTCCACCAAGGGTATGGCAAACACTTCCGCTGTATCATAAGTATGATGTGTCCCGAATAAAAAATGTCGTCTGATAACAATAGCAACAACAACAACAACAGCAGCAGCACCAACACCAACAGCAGCAGCAGCAGCAGCAGCAACGACAACGACAACAACAACAACAACAAGAACAACAGCAACAACACGCCTATAGAAAGGCAGGTTTTCGAGATTCCACAATGAGGTGTCTCAACTTGAGTGATAACACCCACTTCTAGCATGTTTTTAAGCTTCTGAGAGCTTGCGAAGAGAAACTAGCGCATTAGCCGGCTATAAGACGTACTTAAGAACCCGTTCCAGCCAGTCGGCTTTATTCGTAGTTTTCGCGTGAAACTTCGCATATCAAAAGAAAATTCAAATTACTAAAAGGAAGAGCGGCTGACAGTTGGGGATTCATCGGGGATGCCATTCCAGCGATTCACAAACGCAACCTATGAGCGAGCACAACATCCAAACCTTGAAATTCAGACGGAAAATGCAAATATTGAAATTTTTCTACCTACTTAACAATAAAAAACTGTCAATAAGTCTAGAGCAACACCTACAACCGCTCACCACTGGCACAACACGACACCGGCATGCCGACCACTTAACGCCCTTCAATGCTAGAACTAACGTTTTTAAATTCCTGTTTTTCCCGCGCACTGTATTCGAATGGAACCAACTACCAGCATCATTGATCAATACCGTCGATTTAATTTATCATAGTGTATTTTAAAAGGTATTGTGAATGTCATAGAGTTCTGTTGGTTGGTTGTTTCAGTTATGCCCTTAATGTTCGCGCTTTTCATGTTCTCAGATTTATGTTGAACATATCACATTGTATGTAATAACGTCACTCCTGTTTTAGCTCTTCAATGGGCTTGCAGGGTTGTGTAAATAACTAAAATAAAAATAACTTCGAAGGTGGCGCGGTTTCATGTTTGCTCTGGTGTCATCTTTAACGCTACCACTTGGGACCGGAAACATTTTCACTAAAATATCTTTAGTAGGCTTGAGTCAAGATCGTTTCCCCGAAGTCCGGTGTCGATCAGGAACCCAATCGCCCGGGCTCCGGTTGATTTGGCAGGAGGCTGGCAGGGCGAGGGTGTTGAAGTTCTTGGAGATTGCGTTCGAACTGACGAACTCGAGGCGTTGAGGTTGATAAAACGAAACGAAGGGTTTATATACAGCTATTTACAGTAGTAAAACTGGGTACATGAGTAATGAAAAGAAAAAAATTCCCCCGCATTTCCCCGAGGGGGAGAATGTGAAAGTGCGAATGCACGGTTGTCGGCCCGCTTGCGGCGCTTGCACTCGGCCCCCGCAGCCCACCGCCTCGCCGCCTTCTCTTCCATCTCTTCCATCGGGTTTGTAGTATCACGTGTACACCACGCAGTTATCAAGCCGCTATAACGCCGCTGAGTCGCCAACGCACGCCGCTGACGACGTAGTTTGAATGCGTTAAAGATATAAGGCGCGTCTAACACTGATATCACCGTCGCGTCCGTAGCTTGGTCGGTAGAGCGTCGGGCTGCGGCCCGCAAAGTCCTCGGATCGAAACCTGGCGCCGGATGCTGTTTCTTCTTTAAAGAGCACTGCGGACGCCGCCGCCGCCGCCGCCGACACCGGCGGTGGATGGTTTGGGGTCGCTTATAAAGAGCATTCGCTCTTAAAACTTCAAACTTCAGCTAGACGCTAGCTCCAAGTGCGCACAAATCACTTGAGCTTCTCAACTTCGTTTAACTCTCCTATTCTCGGAGTGTACCGCTCGAACCGCTCGAGAAACCACGGCCGAGACTCTGTCTCACCGCAAGATCCGTCTAGTTGCCCGGTGCGGCACTGCACCCTAAACCTCCGACGCGGTCTTAACCTCGACTAGGGGGCTCACAAATCCCAACCTAGCTTTAACGGTCGGGACTCCTTGTCCCGCCGGAAACTGCCCAGCTCGGCGCTCAGACAAGAACGATTTCCAACGGCCAAGTTCGGCCTTATAAAACCTCGAGATCACCCTCTCTCGGGAACGCCCCTGTAGCGTTCGTACACGCGTAAAGGAGTGCCCAAATTCACGTAGACAGCTGCCACTCAGCACGCCACGGAATATTCATTGAGGCGCCGCCACCTTTGGGTCAACGGCACGCTCGCAGACGAGCAGGTTCGTGCGACCCCGCGGGGTGAGAGCGAAAGACGGTGACAGTGCGTCATGCTGACCAGGGCGCGTTAACAATGGAGACTCGTGCGGCGCTCGTCCCGAGGCCGGTAATCCCACCACCCCCGCGCGTCAGGCAGACGTTCCCGGAATCAGGCGGCGCTGTCTGCTTTCTCAATGGGGGATTATCCCTGTGGTATGCGGTGGGCCAGACAATCCGTCTCCCGTGCACGCCGTGACGAGTTGGCGACGGCTGCAGTGCAGTGTTGGCAGCGCTACGTCGCTAGACAGAGCGGCGGGTTCTCACGCGCAGCCCGGGCGACTGGCCGCTAATCTCATAGGTGGACCTTACATCTTGGGAATAAAAGATAGGCATACCCTAAAATTTCCTAGAGGCCGTGTAATTTGTAAATTTCTGCGACTGATAATCGCCATATTTATAGTGCAATAAAAAGGGCGTTCATATAAAAGCAAACCAAATGAAAAAGCTACAGTCGTGTGATTTTCGCCTAACCCTATAATTTTGAAACAATAAGCCGGTGATTTAGAGTTGCATTGATGCTGAAAACGACAGATGTAGTGGCCTCTGGTGAGAGCAGATTTGGTGCGCATGCGCACTTCACTGTAGATGCCGATTCGGTGTTTACTATAAAAATAAGTACGCATTGTTCATAAATGGAGAATGGGACAAATGTGCCTGATGCAGTTAAACTACACAGCGCTGAAAGATCAGACCTAAAGCGTGACGAAGTGGCTTCATGCTGTTTGAGAAACTTGAGCTGTATCAGACTTTCTGTGCTGTATGATTCAGCAAGGTTACTCCCCCGGAACGGAGAAAATAAAATAAAAAAAAGGTTACTGGCACATTTTCCCGACTCAGCGAACAACGATAAAGCTGGGATATATTCTGCAGTGAAAGCTTGTAATGTCAGTCCTCCTTTATAATGTGTACCGTGCCCTTAAGAACCCTACGAATAAAACAGGGGTCCTGGAGTTTGCGAAGAAGTGAACTTGCGTTCCAGGAATAGGCCCTGGATGTTTGTCTTGTCGAGCGATTTAAGGACCAGGACATCCACCTAAATGCAGCCGTATGGATGCATTTAGGTGGATTCCACACTTTCCTTTGAGGATGTTCGTCTAGTATTTGTCGTTTTATACAGCTCAGGATTGCTCAGGAGCAACTCCACAATAGTTGTCTTCATAATTGTGATTGCGAGAGCAGTGTTAGTCAGCCCCAGAGCTCCCCAGAGCTGCTCAGTATTGGCAAACAAAAGACAGCATGACCGTCCCGAATTGCGTAGAAGGGGTTCCCTGAGGCGAACATTTCGACAACGGCCCACGACCGCCTGCACTCTGTCGGAGTGTCCGCCCAACAACGGAATCTCGTCGACTACGTTGCCTCCGCAGTCGGTGTAGCGCTCCTTGTTTTCCTTAGACACGGCCGGGATTTCGGATGCTCATTATTTACACGCTTGCCCGGAGGCTTAGCGTGTCTAGAGCGAAGAAGAAACGGCAGGCCACCCTCGTCATCAATAAGTGGAGATGTCACGCCATCGATGTACGTTAAGAGCGCGCTTTCCGTGTCGCCAACAGAGGCAGCTCCTCAGAAGCTGGGGAAGAGAATTCTATAGTAACTTCCCTCGAAAAGCACGCAGGAGGTTGCTTGGGTACGCATTAGACCTGAAACGCTTGTCTGAGAATTTAAAACTCGGTTGCACGTAATGGGTACAGGAGCTGTTGGGAATGTTTTATAGAACAAACAGTTGTGGCGACTCCAGGTGTTACCATCTGATTCGGAGTAACTAACCTTGGTCAAGCAGCTCACGAACGCTACGTTGATTGCTTGGTCAAGGGCATCTCACGAGGTCAGTTGCTGCCGTGTGTACGCGCTTATATTGAGCCGGCGGGTCGTTGTCTAAATGAACGCCCGAGGGACCCCGTTTGTGATATAAGGTCGTTGACACTTAGCTTACTTGCAGTTCCCTGCTCTTCTCTCGGCAGGCTTCCGCTATAACAGAGCGATCCTCACGCGGTATTCTGACCGGAGAGCCTGTAGAACCTTTGCTATTTATGGAAGTAACAAGACGGGAAAAGCATGCGTTAATTATTAAAACGTGGTTATCAATTCTCGAGAAGATGATGTAGGTGTCGGAAAAGTTTAGAGGTACTAAATGGATCCGTGACCGATGTCATGATATTGCTGCTCTTGTTTTATCAATTTGCCGCTAAAATGTAATGCATGTTTTATTTTACACATTTACGTTTATTTTCCTTTTGCAACACAAATAAACCTAGTTGTACTTTAGCGCCCTTGTTATACGGCTCTGTTACGCTCACGCAGTCTTGCAGCTGTTTTCTTCGCGTTAGGTAACCCGAGGCCGTCTTTTCACACCTCGTACACTGCAACGTAGCCACCGCACTTAATCAAATACATGTGCCCGCGGAGTCTGCATATCTAACCTAGGCGAAATAAAGGATACACTATAGCACGACATTCTGAAATAGGCAAAAAAACTCCCGTGGTTTGATTTAAACGATAGTCCTTCCGTACAACCCAGTTCGTAAAGAAAGTGTAAACGCCAGCGTTTACGCATCTCACGCAAATGTTTAATTGAAAAAGATGATCCTCTTAAACCATGCACCCCTCTGTGTAACGACGACGTTCGTTGAACGCGAAGCTTTCTCGTGGTAGATTCTTTGGCTGGCCAAAGCCAGACTGCGAGTATGTGCTACTCTGGAGGTAAAACCACTTTTCTAGAATACCCACAGCAACGTTCGGGTGTGCACTCCGTAGGCCTAACGTTTGGATTTGGGGTGAACGGTTGGAATTGGTACCTGCTGCTTTGCGTTGGCTTCGACCGTGTCTAAATGGAGCAATCGGATAGACGCTGGCTCCATAACGCTAGGGACCCAGGTTTGATTCCGGGCCGCAATAAGCGTTTTTTTTTTTGCACTTCACTCATGATCAGTCATCATCATCGTCAGAGAAAGTTGCCTTTCCTACAAGGTGTATAGGCATACAACGGCACCAGCGAGGCCACTGAAGCTTCGGTTTAATACCTGTTGTTATGCTCAAATGACGCAATGGTTTTTCGCCCATGCCTTGGATTGGAATGGCCTGCCTTCATGGTGGAAATAGCGCCAAAAACCAAGCTGAAGAAACAGACAGACAGATAGACCGGCAGGCAGACAGACAGACAGACAGATATTTGCCTTCCCGCCATTGTTTTCACGCTATTGTCTTTATTTTTGTAGCATGACGAGGTACACAATAACTCTCCCAACCACCTGCCTTGGTAAGATAAGGTTGTTGATGAGATAAAATAATTGAAAACAAGAAATATCCTTTTCAGAGCATACAGCTGATGCTTCGAAATGCATGTTCCCGCAGATCATGTGGCAATTACACAAGTTATACGCGAAAGTATTCTCCGATAGCTGTCTAAATACGGGGCGTTCTTTGGATGGCCCTGCTGTAATTTTATGATGAAGACCGCTGTGCACTAGCGGGGAAGAAATCCTCGATTTCGAGTACTGCGGCGGTGTGTAATCTTTGAAGGGCGAGGAGAGCGAGTGCGAGTAATTGCCGTTGCGGGAGCGCGAGTAGCGGCAGGGATTATGTAACAGTGACTCTTGCTTAAAGCCCTAGTACCCCTTGCGCCATGCTGTACTCTTGCGGATAACTCGGGGATAGGTAGCTCGGCGTTAGAGGCTAGATATTTTCAAGGACAACCAGCCAGATAGCGGAAAGAGATGTAGAAGCCAAAGAATGCTCCAGGTGAGAAAGTCGAAGACAAGGTTGGCCGATAATAAGTTGATAAGAGCGCTCCTGACATGATATTCCAGGAAACAGTCCTTAAGGTCACGTTACCGATTGCGTGGACGTATGCTTTTTATCAAGGGGGGGCAACGCATTCTCTTTACTCACGTAGCCTGATGAAAGCTGCCAGAGCAGAACTTACTTTGTGTGGTAATTCGCCCACCCACAATGTTTGTGTGGACATCTGTCGCTGAAGTTGAAATGACATTACGCAGTGTTATACCATTTTTAAGCGCAACGCATTCCAGGCGCTTCGATTATAAGTACACCAAAGCCATTCCATATTTAGTTTTTGTTTTCGCTTGAGAGATAGCCCACAAAAAAGTTGTAAAATCCTTCTCCGATTCGTGCTGGTTCTCCCAGAATACATAACCTTCTAAAAAAACAATTGTGTCGTTTAAAACAGTGCGAACATCTGTTCTACTAGAAACATTTCTACACAAACAACACATTTTACACTAGAAAGATAGAAATTCCCAAAGTTTTATCCCATTAATTAGTGAAAGTAATGAGCCATGGAAGTTTTAGAAGAAATGACGCAAGGGTGTGTTTTCCGCAACTGTTCTGGAGGCGGAACAGGCTTGGGGAAAATAGTTATTTATTGAGCTGGTATTTCCGTAACAAATCAGTGGAAATATTTTTCTGCTATAGAGTACATTTGCAACCCTGCAAAGATTTATTACTTTACTTGACGTACAGATTCAATCGATGATATTTTAAAGGTGCCGTGATTTTGTATATCGCACGCGCTTCTACCGAATCAGGGCTACAGACATCTGCTCTGCTTTCTGGGGGTTAAAATAGGAATGGACGTGGGTTCGTCGTTCCGAGCAGATTCTGTAACTTATGTAAACATATGCTATAATGACAGCTGATGCTCTGCATGAGATGTGAGGTGAGGTTTGATAATATATGCCGCCTGGCCATATACCGCGCATTTTGTTTTCTTTTTTTTTATCCGGCCTATTGTGTTTAGGCATAACAGACGGGTTTGCTGTGCACAATTTAGGCAGTGCCAAAATATGAGTTGTTAACTTGGAAATTTGGTAACAAATTAGTACAGGTTGTTCTTCTCAATGCCACAGTTCCATCCTTAAAGTTTTGTTCACTATGTGGCCACAAGTGTCGTGTTTTTTTTAATTGTTTGAGGGGAAAATAATATTGTATTAATAAGTCAACCTTAGAGGAGGGTATGTTAACACTTGAAATAACAGCTAACCAAATGGAGAGCTTTAGTCCAATCATATTGTTAAAGACAGGTGGACCCTTAGTGAGTGCATTTAACTTTGGAAATCTACTCATTAATCATCATCACGGGCCCGATTTTCAAAAAGTCAAATACCATTGCGATTAAAATTTAAGCAGACTATACATTTAGAAGACTTTCTAGGTTTCATTGAGGGATTGCCCTAAATGTAAAAAAAAGCATTCAAAATGCACGAATTACGGTAGGTAATAAAAATGTAGTGAGCCCAGGAAGTCTGGATAAGTAGAATACTCTTTGCACACACTTAAAAAAATCAGGCAGATATCCATAGAAGCCAAACGAAATGCGTACGTTCTATATTTTAGCCATAGTGAAAAAAACTGCACATACATTGCCGTGAAACGAAACAATATCCGCTCTGCAAATATATTGTATATGGACTACGGCAACGGGGCCAGAGCTTTTAAAACAACGAAGACTGAAGATAACGTTAACCCTTGTATAGCCATGTCATCGGCGGTACGTTTTCTCGCCACTATGGAATTACACTCTTCCAAAGACAATGTCATAAATAATAAATTGGCCGGCCATCTACCGCCGTCTCTGCACATGTTGTCGAAAGGCTACGCTCTTCTGCCGCTCTTGCCACGTAACTGCCTCTCCTGTTTCATCTGCCTACCTACCCCGCTGTACTCTACCCGCCGCGGTCCACCCACTGGAGGTTTTCGGAGTTCAATTTTGCCACGTTCGCACTGGTGCGCCGTGTGTTGGGACTGGTGGGACTCAGCGCTCGAGCGGCGAGCGATCTGCGTTTCGCGGGTAAAACATTTTTAAAGACGATAGTCTTTCCTGGGCTACTTAAACCCAGAAATTTTGGTCTGTCTGTATGTCTGTTTGTCCGTCTGTCTGTCTGTGACTCGATTCAGCCACTCGGCCAAAGTAAAAAGTCCCGCGCAATAGTCTTGTGTAGTCACAGCCAAATCTACCTGTCTAAGCCTGGTGTAATGTTCATATTTGTCAACATTGTTGAAGAAGAACAAGACATTACGCAAATATAAGACAACAAATAATACATAAGTGATATTTTCGGTATCCATTTTTAATAAATCATACATGCTTGATTTTCGCGAGATTAGATGCTTCATCCACTGCAGAAAAAAAATTCATTCCGCCGTCACCGGCTGTCGCCTGCGCCACTGTAGCTTCTGGTGCCATTTTAAGAAATCAACCGGCAGCAGTTATAAAAGGTTCCGCTAGATAGGCTCCACGTTCTGCTTAGAACGCAGGTGGGGTAGGGCAACGTGGTTCTATAAACGTTGAAGTAAGGCGCTTCGATTCACGCGCGTCTCCGCCGTATGGTAGCGCTGGCATCGGGGCACCCGGCCTGGAGAAGTGTAACGCAGTAAATGTAAATTGATTTGAGCAACCCTTTGGCGTCATTACCTTTGGAGGAGCGCGACGCAAGAGAAACATGAGAGGTGAGCGGTAAAGTGAAGGGAGGCATTTACTTGGCAAATCTCGAGAAAGGCTATCGTCTTTTGTCGATATTTGGAACGAAAGGAGCAGATACGCGGCCAATTTTTTCCACCGCGTGTTTTATTTTGCTCTCGCAAAAATCGGCACAAATCAACTTCCAGTTAAAAAAACCGCGCAAACACCAGTTTTGAATCGAAGTTCTTCCCCGAAGTAGGCTAATATTATCTTTTTGTTAAACAATGTTGACAAGTATGGAGCATCTTTCTAGATCTATTAGATTGAAAATGTTTTGCATATGTAAACGTCTCACCGAAGAATTATTTTAACTTTTCACCGGGTCGCTGAATCAAGGGAAAGACAGACAAGACAGACAGACAGACAGGACAGACAGACAGACAGACAGACAACTGGCATGACTGAGTTGATTGGCTCTTCACAAAGCTCATATTATACTCCTCAGCAGGTATACGGGCTAAGTTGTGGGCACGTAACAACGTACTGGGCTTCAGAGTACTCACTACGCTTCGGGGTATTGGCGCCGGCTTCAGCATTTCTGCTGAAATACTGAAGAAAAAATACAGAAGAATGCTGAAATACGGAAGAAATACTAGAACAAACATCACCACGTATTTCGGCTGGCCAACCTTCCTAGTGTTAGCGTACTAAAACCAGCTACTCAACGAGAAGGAGATGGCTACAGAGCGATACTGGATCTCAAATTCAAATTCAAATTCAAAATTTTGAATTTATTCATTCATTTGTTCATTTCTCGATACTTTGAAGAGACCCACCCGTTGCGTTAACATTTTCTCCAGGGTTTCCTGTGCCCTGAATGAGATTTGTTGGGAGACGATGACATTGCCCTACACAGTTCCATCGTGAATTCTATCAAGCTTGCGCAAAGCCGCAAGAAGCCTAGACAGGGTGGAACGCCGGAAAGTGGGCATGGTTCAGCGAGATTTCTCGTGAGAACAATACCGCCTCGTTTTGAGAGCCTATCGCAGAAGAAGACCCCTTCAAATCAAGACAAAGACCTTGTGACTTACGCGCATAGGGTGGTGCCATTGTGGGGTATGAGCTGTGGGTCTTCTCTGGGGTGTGCATGTTCATCCCGGTACCGTGACTCCTAACGAATGTTCGCCAATGCTACTGGGAAGCTTGCTCATAATCTCAACCTTTTTAGACTTTATCACTGCCGCAAACAATGATGAATGCCTGGACGAAGCTTCGCGAACTACAGTACACACGCTTATCTTCAACGGCCCATAAGGGATATGGCAATGTGGGGTTCTTGAGCCGCTCACGGCCGTGCCTCGATATATAGCAAGGTCATGAGAGATAAAAAAAGAGAGCGATAAAGTTATGCCACTTTGGGATACAGCTAGCTGGCGGATTCTTGCGATTCATGTCCGACTCTAACAGAGATATTAGTACATTGCGGAATTTGTGGCGCCTGGGTCTTTCTTATTCCTCATTTTATGGCTTACTTACTTCTAACACAGTATGGCCAGTAGGAATAGTCAGCGTTTACATATCGAGTTGTCCCGAATAAGAGGTGAGTTAATGTGTAGTTCTTCTTAAATAAATTCAACGTATTTATACCCGCACTGCAGAGCAATACTCCTGTTCAGCCTTGAGACGCCAGTGACTCTAACTTGAAATTCGACGACGGTTATCTTCTAAATACGACTGACCTTATTGCGCAGTTATGGCTTCGCTGTAGGTGTAGAAATGAGCCTATCTGAATCCTAATTTGTGGGAAGCTCGAGGTGACAGAAAGCTGCTAAGATATAAATAGCTCAGACGACCCATCCTTGAACAAGGCTATACTGTTTAAAACACCTATATGCTATGTAGATTAACGGCATAGAATCAGTTTAAAGAAAAGGAATACGGACTTTCGCTGCCATTTCGTCTTGTCGCGCTAGGACTACAACTTTTGTCCGTACGACGCGTTCACAATACCTTAAAGTGTTACGCAGTCTCGTCAACCCTGCTCGCTACTGATTATAGAATAACTATCCGACTCTTGAATTTACAACTCAAAGGAACGGTATAATCGTCCCGCGATCAGACACAAGCGTATCGGCATTGGTTATTATCTTAGAGATCCAGGCAAAGTTTCCACCCCTCCCTAACATGTTTGAGAAATAATGTTTCCGTCGCACTATTGAAGAATCAAATATACGACCAGGTGAAATTGAGTAGCTGCCCTAAGAGCCTGATTTATAAGTTTAGTATGTGCTTTGTGTCAATAGTGGGAAATACTTGTAAAAGCGTTGAAAAGTATCTATACTGATTTTTTGCAGAAAAGTGTTTTCATTTTTAATACAAAAACACACTTCGGCGAATACCCAATTGGGCTGCACTATGTATAAATACTGAAAGAACTAAAAAGCGAGGCATTAATTGCGAAGACGTAAGCTTGAGCCATTCTTTGGTCTTTCCCCCGAAGTTATCTTTACCTTCTCGCTTTTACGTAATTATCGTTAAGTGGCGAATGAATTTATTTACAGAGACAAAGGGAAAGTAGTTCGTTGAAGGGGGCAGGACCTTGGACCTTCAGAGCGGAATCAGCTCGAGCCGACTAATGAATCTTCGATGTAATTATGAGGTTTAACGCACCGACGCGACACAAGCCATCAGGCGCGCCGTAGTTGAGGCCTCCGGATTAATTTTGACCACCTGGGTACCTGGTGGTAACGTGCACCGAAATCTTTTCTGCTTCATCAGAAAAGCGGCCGCCGCGGCCAGGAATCAAACCCGCGTCCTTGGGCTCAGCCGCACTGATAAACAACTAGCCGGGGATACGACCTGTACTTACCACATATTTAAAACAAGTGCATAACACAACATTAAGGGACAAGAACAGAGCGGAGTGGGTCAGGGAACAAACGCGTGTGAAGGACATATTAGTAGAAATTAAGAAGAAGAAATGGGTGTGGACCGGGCATGTAACGAGAAGGCAATATAACCCTTTATCATTACGGATAACAAAGTGGATCCCTAAAGAAGGCAAGCGTGGTAGGGGCGGCAGAAAGTTAGATGGGCAGATGACAACAAGTTTGTGGGGATAAATTGGTCGTAATTGGCACAGGACCGGGATAATTGGAGAGCTATGGGAGAGGCCTTTGCCCTGCATTGGGCGTAGATAGGCTGCTGCTGATGATGACGACATACCAAAAAGCCGCCAACAGAATATCCTCCATACACCGGGGAGCCCAACGCCCCCCTTTGAACCACCTTGCACAAAAGGCGATGTCAAGGCTGTCCCTGGCCATGACCACATTATTAATAAGATTCTTGGGCAGTTGGAAGAAGCATCCACAACTGGCATCAGAGTCCTTTTTAATTTATGTTGGACCCAGGATCAAATTCTGGAAAAATGGAGAACGTCTAAGACCATACTTATACCAAAGCCTGGGAAGACGCCACACGTCGATAATCTCAGGGTATTACTACTCAAACTATTAGAGCCTGTTGTTTTGACAGGACTCATAGAAAACGCCGAAGAGACTCAGCTTTTCCCTCACGCCATTCTAGGGTCTCACCCTCGTCTCTGAATTCAGGACCTCATGTTGCAATTACATCCCATCTTGAATCCAACATAAGAGCCAAAGCATATAAAACTAATCATCTAAACATGCAACAACCAATTATCTAAAAACTAAGACATCGACAATTATTTAAAAACTAAGACATCTAAAAACCGAATATAACTAAGTTACCTCCAAAGCCTTCGACACTGCGACGGTTGACCATAATTGAGATTGTCAACAAAAACGGTTTTCGAAAGCCCACACACAAACTACATTAAATCGTTCCTCCTTTCTCGTATCCTCACCCTTCATTTCGGAAACGTTCACTCGGACCCCATTAAACTAGGAAGTCTAAAACCCTCCCAAGGGTCGGTACCGTAACCTTTCCTGGTCAACCTCGCCAAGACAGGCCTTGCGGGCCTCCTCTCAGATATACCCTTCCTACATCATTCCATCTACGGAGACGACATCACCCTGTAGATACCTTCCCAACCGACCTCTAGGACGTAACCCTACCTACGTCATTCCATCTGCGCGAACGACATCACACTGTGGATGATGACGTCTCTAGGCTGGGACATCCAAATTCAGGAAGCCCTACTACGAGCAAACCAAACGGGTGGAGGAGTACTGCAGAAGAACGGACAATTGTGCTAGTTGGTAGCTGTTCATGTTGAAAGTTGAAGCGCTCACACAACAGGGACAAAAAAAAAACACAGACGACATGGCGCTAACTCGCAACTATTTGTTTATTGAGAAGAAACACAAATATAAATATAGCACGTGTTGCGTTCATCTCACCCAAGATAAAACCATGAAAGTCATTTTTACATGGAAATAATACATACCGGGGGGCACGAGTTAATCGAAGGGAGAGGGAATTAAAAGAGTGAAATGAATCGCATCCAAGAAACATGCTACGATCGCAATAAGGGCACAGATAAAAGTATTCTTTGTCTGTTATAAAAATTGACGGGGCACTACCACATATATGGCCGGGCCTTTAATGTGAAACGCTTCTGTCAGCTCTCGAGGGGTTTTATCTCGATGCCGGGACAAAACTTTGGTATCGCAGAAGATGAGGGAACACCCATGCGTGGTACAGTGTTCCCACAGGTGAGAGCCCTGCTTTGACTTTTTAGCGTTTTTGTGTTCTTGTTGACGTATGTTTAGGCATTGCTCAGTTTTATGTAGGGCAAACTGGGCGATGCCTAAACCTACTTCTAATAGTACACACAAACGCCGAAAAATCGAAGCACGGCTCTTACCTATGGGAACACCGCACCACACATGGGTGTTCCCCCATTTTCTGCGATACCACAGTTTTGTCCCGTCATCGAGATAAAACCCCTCGAGAGCTGACAGAAGCGCTTCACATTAAAAGGTCTGGCGGTACCCCGTCAGTCTTTATAACAGACAAAAAATACTTTTATCTGTGACACTCATTGCGATCGTAGAAGTTTCTTGGTATGCGATTATTTCACTCTTTCAATGCCCTTACCCTTCTATTGTCGCGTGACCCCTGAATGTATTATTTCAGCGTACGAAGTAACTTTCACGGTTTTTTATTGGGCGAGATGAACGCACCACGTGAGATGTTGCAAGTATATATTTGTGTTTCTTTTCAATAAACAAATAGTTGGGAGTTAGCGCCATGTCTCTGTTTCTTCTACTTTCTTCCCTGTTTTTTGAGCGCTTCCACCTTCAAGATGGGTTGAGGAGTACATAGCCGTGCGCGACTAAATCCTGTTCCCCCCTAAAATTAGGAGCTTTTCATTTACAAACCACATCATAACACCTCACCTATATTGAATGAAACTACATCATCGAGGGCAAGCATTTCCATAGTTCAATCCATAAAAGTCTTGGGTCTCAACCTATATGCTACTGGCCGCCATAATGATGCACTCAGCGAGATAGAGAAAGGGGTGCATCAAAACACCACGCTAATCATCAGGGTTGCGACAAGGCAGAATGAAATCAAGAAGTCCAATGATTAAGATAGTACAGGCTTTCGTCACCTCACGCGTTACATGCGCATTGCCTTTTCCCACTCTGCAGAAGACGGAGCTGAAGAAGGTTGATAGCCTCATCCATGCGTCACATAAGGGAGTGCTCGGACTCCCCCAACACACATCACCTGCGACCCTACAGCATCTCAGGATACACAATACCCTCTCCGAACTTATAGAAGCACAGCGAGCCGCACATCTAGAGAGACTCTCTCTCAGCTCTGCCGGTCGGTGCAACCTGAGGTCTTCGGGCCTCGTACCACAAACACCAAACTACACACGACTTGTTGCCATTCCGCCTCCTCTGAGGTATGTCATTAGAGTGTACCCTACGCCTAGGCCAACGCACTCCATCCACAAAAGGGAACGCCGTGAGGCAAGAGGGAAGGCACTTGCCAAACAGCACCCACCGGGGACCTGTGTGGTGTACACCAATGTCGCCCCATGTCAAGAGAGGAATGCATCGACACTAGCTGTAGTCGACTGTAAGCTGAGCTCTATCGCAACAGTGTCTGTCAGCCGCACGTCCTGCACAAAGGCAGAGGAAATGGCAATAGGTCTAGCCTTAGCCCACAGTGGACTCCACATCTAAACATTATAACCTATTCCAAATCGGCCTTACTAATTTTTTTTAAACGGCAGGGTATCTCCTAGAACTTTGGCAACCCTGGTGCAAGGCCCCACAACTCACAGCCGGACTTTCCGCGTCATGTGGTCACCGGCACACTCTAGCTTAATGTGAAATGAGAGAGCCAATGACGCTGCTCGAGGTATGGTTCGCCGAGAGCCCCATAGGAACCCTGAGGATAGTCTTCAACATTTTGAATATAAGGACCGTCTGCATACTTTTGTCTGTATCCTCGGCAGTGCCTGTCTGTAATGTCTGTAATGCCTGTTGTGCCGGCCTTTGAGGTACTAAATAAATAAATAAATAAATAAATAAATAAATAAATAAATAAATAAATAAATAAATAAATAAATAAAAAAACTTTCCGCCAGGATTCTGCCTGCACGTTTCCCATCGCTGCATCCATCACTTCAGTCGCGGGCATGCAGTTCTTAGGCAGAATTCAAACCCTATCATTCCCCACTCCACGTCTCATGTACGTCATATATCCTGCGGAATTTAAAGGCGCTTGCTCCCTCCGCTCTGTAGAACAATCCTTCCTTTAAAACATCATTTGGTCATGCCCAGTCATATCATGTAGAACTCATCCCATCCTTCGTAACATATCATGCCTCCCAGAGTGGGAGGCTGCCATCTCTAGCCCAGCTCACCTCGTGCAAGAAGCCCTCACCCAGTTGGCTGAAAACATGGAGTTGCCAATACATTTGGAGCCGCACTGTCTAGATGACTGAGTGAATGGTACAATCAGCCCAACTTTTTGGCAAAATAAAGTTACTACTACTACTACTCAGACTTGGCAGTAATAAAATTACAGTATTAAATTACCGTAATTAAATTACTTTTTGCTGTAATCAGTAATGTAACAAATCTCTTTTGTGTGTTGGTAATTCAGTAATGTAATAAATTACTTCAAGTCAGTAATTTCATGAAAATTTATAAAAGCCACCATTTTCCACATGATATGGAACTGGCCAGTTATACGGTAAACCGAGAACAATACACTCATTCACTAGAAACGTGGGAGGCGACTCTGGCCAGCGAGTCCTTGGAAGACCAGCGCCAGCTGATCGACCGGGCCTGGGCCGGGGCGCGTATTCCCAAACCATATCCCGTAGAGGTCCAGGCCGACCACACCCCCTAAGCAGGGGCGCAGCCAATTAGGTTAAAAAATTTCAATTTTTAACCTCCTTGGACGCAGCACCGTGACGTCTCTACCTATATGTGCGCGACTTCATGCGAGGTGAATTTTTTCTTTTTTTCCCCCTCCCCTCGTTTCGGCTGCTTTGCGGGCGGCCGATGGTTTCGCTCCGCGGGCAACTTGTGTTTTACTATTTATATTTTTATTCCTGCTATTTCTTTTTTATACATTTGTGTACTTTTTTGCGTGTGTGTGGCTTACAGTTGAGGCACGAGCTGTGACACAATGCTTTCGAATTAAAAGGCCAGACACTACAGAAATATATATATGTGGTTAGCTAAAAATGCGTCGGGAGAAACAGACACAAACTGCTCATCTATACCCATCAGTGCATCTGTAGAAGTGACAATTTTTTGCCGCTATTTGGACTCCGAGATCACTATCGCAAAAATGGTGCGCGGGGGAGATAACTTTTTTACTGAGTTTTATCTCTGCTGCGACTACCGTGACTTCAAGCTCACGTGCAACTACTCATTAGTCCCAGCGAAAAGAATATACGTATCTGAGTGAGTGTAACACTGCATTAAATGCGAGGACATGGGGCCCTGGGGGAGCAAGGATGAGGAGAAAAGGGGAAGGTCACAACTCGCACAATGAACGCAGTTGCTGTCTTGGGGTCCTAATCGCAAAATGAACACATTAAAGTCAGTCAGTGGCAGCAAAACGCACCGTTCACACTTAAATGTACAGTTCACGCTGTGGACAATGCGCTTCACACTGAAAACAGTGCACGCTGCAGATAGTTCACATTGTATACCGAACCGGGAAGTCGGCCAGGCTGCTACACCAATTTGTAGAGTCTGTTTTCAATGGCGTACTCGGTAATTGCTTCTAGTGTGGTGGGATCGTCACGGACCCGACTAATATGTTCCTGTTCAGTCGCAAGGGCGGGATCTAGAGTTAAAAGATGGTGGCGATTACGGTCGAATAATGGACAGAGCCAAATTAAGTGGTAACAATTTGGTGTGCCTTCCCGATTACAGGGGGGGGGGGGGCGTTAGCGCCATTCGGATCTGCTGGAGCTGTCTATTTCTAGATAACGTATCTCATGCAGCAATATCTGTATGTGCATGAAGCACAAATTGTTAAAAATAACTAATCAACATTGGCAACAGTGTGAGTGGTAGCGCGCATGATTACTGATATCAAACTCGGCCTGGTGGCTTCAGTGAAGAGACTGTGGTCAATAGCCCTGTACAGAAGACATATATCAAACTCCTCGAGTACTTCAGGTGCTGTACAATCCAACTATTACTTAGCCCTTGGTTAGTATATATTTGCGATATTGTTTCCCTATATTATTATGACCAGCAGTGCAAATTAGGCAGAATTCATGACCGAGTGTAAAACGTGTACGTTTGAGCTGGTGTCTTTCTTATCAATGTATCACCCTGCAAGAATGATTCACACCTTCCATTGCTGTTAACAAAATGTCAATGTTTTGCGTAGTGGCACTGTTCCTCATAAAGAATAATGCAATGAAGTTAATGTTAACGAAATTCAATGTAATAGTGCTTATGAAAGTTTCAAAATGTAGCAGCTCATGCAGCTGCAATATTTCGCAAGAGTAGGACAGTTTCTAAATGTAGTCATGGGTAATTGGCTGCCTTCTTGTAATCCTTACCTGCAGCACCGAATCGTGTTTTGAGATGTGTATATAGTGAAAGAGCACCCAACTCAATTGTATACCCTTCTGTGTGCTGTAGAATGAGCTTTCAATGAGGGTGTTTGCTATCCGGACCGTGTATAATTCCCACATGCGCGTGAAAGCGTCCATCCGCGCGCCCACACTTCGAGCACCGAGTCGAGCACTTATTTAGGAACACGATCGGAGGTCAGCGTCAACTTGCAAGTGCGCAAGAAGAGCGCGGAGAGATCAGGGGCCCGGGTACAAAAGGTTAGCTTCTACCACATGTGCGTCAGCTTCACCAGCGCCGCAAGCCAGCCCCGCCCACGGAGCGAAACCATCGGCCGCCTGCCAAGCAGTCGAAACGAGGGGAGGGGGAAAAAAGAAATCCACCTCGCATGAAGTCGCGCACATGTAGGTAGAGACGTCACGGTGCTGCGTTCAAGGAGGTTAAAGAATTGCAATTTTTTTAACATCTTTGGCTGCGCCCCTGCTTAGGGGGTGTGGTCGGCCTGGGCCCCTACGGGATATGGTTTGGGAATACGCGGCCGGGGCACAAGCTTCTGGCGCCCTGGAAAGAGGACTCCACCCAAGTTTCTCCCAATAATCACTTCCCCTACTTCAATAAAGTTTTACTGAACTGAACTGAACATGCGGTAAGAAAAGCACAAAGAGAAGAAAACTCCTGCTGGTGCAGTTTCAGGCAGAGGGCGCGCGAGCACTGCGAAGGCGGGAAGCTTGAATTTCACGAGGGGTAGCAGTAAGCGGATAGCGGCGGTATAGCCCATTATGGCGAATCACTGCTCTCCACTTCTGACAGCTTTCACATTGAGTGGAACGGCTTTAATTTTTGTCTTCCATGGCCACTTCTTTTTACTTACTTACCATCTTAAAAACCAACCCAACGAGCATACCTAACTAAATAAACGCGGGGGCTGGCGGATAGAGTGCATAAATTTTGCCTCAAATATACTTGAAGTATTCTATGCGCTGAATAATGGGGACATGTATGACCAGTGCCAGTGGTTCCAGGAGTTTTGAACTGTCCTGCTTCTATAAACTTCATGGTCAGGTATGCTCCTACCATTTGGTTGGAAAACTGAATTTGTTATTTCGCCCCAGTATTCGTTGCGCCATTATCACCATCCTTGTACCGTATATTGCTGCACTATTGTAACGAATTTTCGCCCTTGTTTCCTTGGCATGTTAATCGGGAAGCAGGGCTTCAACCAACTCCAGATTGTTTAAATGTTAATCTTTTGTTTGTAATCTGCTTTAAATTATTCGTGTTTTGTATGTGTCTGTAACAACTAACCTTCGGGCTCCGATAATTTTGTAACAATAGTTGGTGCACTTCTTTAAATGTTCCTGGTTGTCAAGTTGTATCAGTGATAGCAGAATTGTTTTATAATAAATTGATCTTCTCAAACGGGTATCTTTTTGAAGCCCGTGCTTGGGCGCGTGACGCCACGCATCTGCGGTGGCAAGATAGCGTGACGGTGGGCGAGCAAGGGCCCAGAGGCCAGCACGTAAAGTGCCCGGCACTTAAAAAACGCGCCCCTTGGTGAGAATCAAACCAGCTCTCTCGAGTTATGAAACCGGCGTCTATCCAAATAAGGTATCATCGCATTCCGGGCGCACCAAAATGTTTTGTATGGGTTATTCGTAGCGTTGAATTTGGACTTCACCTGAGCGTTCGTTCGTTAGCTCGTTCATTCGTTCGTTCCTTCGTTCGTTGGTTCACTCGCTCGCATAGGCAACACTACCCCAACTGAGCCGCTCTTAATAGTAGGGATGTTTAAGCTTGACCTTGGTAGGGTGACGTGGTGTCAACCAAGCTCCCGCGTGGGCTTGCGCCACGTGAGAAGCTCACAGAAAAAAGAAAAATAAACAAGAAAACAATTCAAGTGCGTCAGCGCATGAAATAGGGAGCATAGTACAGCTCGCGCTACGAACTCCGAGTTCGCGAAGCGGGTTGCTTCGATTTCTAGCGCGTAGCAACGTGATCCACTTTGGGACAGATCGTTTTGTCCGCTGCGGACAAAACGATCTGGGCCAGCCGCCATGGAGGACGTTTAGCGGCAAGTTCGGAAATCTACGTGAGGTGCAATATCCGGGTCTCCCACGAAGGGAGAGGAGCGCCAGCTCTGCTGTTTCTCCAGCCTTGCACCACAAGTGCAAGCTGGGCCAATTTTCCCCCTGACGTTTAATGTAAGAATTGCGGTTAATGTTTTAGGACGCAGCCCTTTGGCGGCCGTCTCTGGGCTGAGCCGCGTTGTTGGCCTAACCGAGCGAACGATGGCAAAACCGACGAGTGAAAGAAAAAGTGAACGACGAAAGAAAGCAAAGGAGGAGAGTATCTCGAAATTGGGAGGGGAGGGCGCTTCGCCGTGGCAGTGTGTGCCAGGGCTCTCCGAAAGTGTGCAGCGGAAGAGGGGAGGGGCAGTATGCTGTGCCCGCACTAGGCGCTCGATGGCGCGTCGCTCGGCGAAAACGTGAAGTGGGTGTGCGCGTGACTATCATGTGCGTTCGCTTAAGACGCAGTGCGCGGTCCCTTCCTGAGACTTCGCGCCGCCGACGCAGAGGCTCATAATAGCTGCCACCGAGATTACCCATGGGTGAGTGCTGCCTGTGAGTACTGCTACTGCGCCCAAGTATAGGATTAGGGAGTATCGTAATGACCAGCCATTTTTTTTGTTGTTGTTGAATTAACTCCAGATACGAAATCGCCTCAGTGTCTCCGCAGGCGCTTGTCAATATGACAATGCAATTTTCTTGCTAAATGACTCAACAGATCCTGGTACTACATGTAGTAGCCTATCCAAGCCTTGATCATCCGCCGCCTATTTATGCTTTCTTCTTCAAAGCTTGATCCTGCTTCCACAGGATGCCGGATATGCATATATTCACAATATTAGCCGAAACACTTCACCATATTTGTTTAAAAAAGTGAATTACATGATATATTTATAGGTTAGCACGAATCGAGTCGTTGTAAATGGGATCAGCTAGAAGGAATGCATTCGTTCTCGAACATTATGATTTTTATCGAAGAAACTGCGCACCCAGGCTGTGCACAATCTTAATCATCATTATCATCACCAACTGTAGCAGCATGAGCAGAAGCCTATGTAGGTCCACTTCAGGACGAAGGCCTCCCCTACTGACCCCCACCCCCTCTGTCCTGCTTTGCCCGAGTCTAGTATTTGCCTCCAAATTTTCTTATTTTGTCTCTCCATCGAGTTAATGGCCTTACTCTTCTAGTCCCGTGTCTTGGTATCCATTCGGTTATATACCCCTGGCCCATTTGTCGTGGTCTCACTAGACGGCCAGCCCAAGTCCATGTCTTTCTTAATTTGAACCATGGTATTTTTTAATCCACTTTGATCTCTTATTCACGATGCTCGTTTTATGCCCCTCAGTGTTACTCCAATCATTAAATCCCCCCCCCGATAATTATGATTTGAATGACGCCAGTAAAACTGTATCATTAATTACGAATACAAAAGGGTCAACTACAACGTAAGCCAAGACAATTTTTTTCTAATGATGACAGCATTTTCTGCGAAGCGATAAACCAAAGTATTGGGTCTTTCGGCGTGCCCAGTGAGGTTGCCGAATTTTTGAACCATTGTGCGCGATAAACGGCTTGGGGTTACAGTCCCTTTGAAATAACGGGTGTTCAAAATTAAGTTTTATGGTTTCTGAAAATTAGGCACCGGAACGCACGCGAAGACCACCTGTGCAAATATTTTTTGCGGCCAGGAGGGCACGATGGTTATAGGTATCAGCAGTTCTAACTATAATTTAGCAATGAACTTTTTGTTGAGTGCAGTAAGTGGGTGTGTTTGTATTGAAAAGTTAGAGCCAGCCATGTTTCTCCGGAGTATCAGTTAGAAGAATTCTAGCGTGTCTGTGGCAGTATTGGTGGCGTGGGCGGGATGACTTGAGGCTGAAGTGCCTTCGAGTTGAGCAAGCTCCGCTTCGAGTGTTCGGTTCTCCGAGAAAACTATTGCTAGCATTTGGTGGGGTCTGGATAGTTCAGAGCGTGAGTTAGAGCCTAAGCCGCTAAAGGGTTTGATCCCACGTGTCCCTAAACTTCTGGTCATTTGTACTGTGGGAGACGCGGCTTGCCAGCTCACCTCGTTATTGTGTGATTGGCAGCCCCTTTGCCGCACAGTGACGTGGATCGCTAGCGACGCCGCTTGAGGCCCCGGAACTCTTTGCCCTGTCGTCGACGAAGCGTCGATAATCGCGAACTGATGCCGCCCTTGGCGAAGTTTGGCCTGGTTCGTGTTGGCGGTGTGTGTCTCGCCGGCTCTGCCGGTCTTGTTGGGAAACCACGGGAAGGAGCTTGAGAGATCCCGGTTTCCGGCCAGAGCGCCACCGGATTTAATAGTCGATTGCTTCAGTCGCGATTGCAGTGCTGCTGTGGCCGGCGGTCTTGCTACTGTTTCCTGCTCTGCTTTTCACACTTGCGTTTCGTCAGTGGGTTTGATAGCGGAGCCGGAATTTCTTGACCCCAGAGGCGTGGTCTTTGACGCAGAGTGCACACTTGAGTGTGCACTGTGGTCCTCACATGGTGTATCTTCGCCGCAGCGCTTACATATCTTGTAATCCGGGGCTGGGCACACATCCATGCGGTGTTCTAACCAGGAGAATCCGTTGCAGATTTCGGGACGCCTCTTGTGAACGAAGAGCGGTACTCAGCAACCCTATAGTAGGAGCAGTACGGGACCGTTTTACCCTCGATGACGTTAAAAACCGAGTTGATGTTGCCTATTCGTCTTGCCTGAAGGATGGTGGGATTTGTTTTGTAGACCAGGCTGTTAGTGATGTCTGCGGCTTTGTCGTAGTCTGGGATAAAATGAATGACCTCCTTTACGGCATCTTCCGTTGGTGCGTCATACGCGGTGACCCCGTACATCTTTCAAATGTGAGTGCCTTGACGCCGTTGTATGTCTCGGAACGTTGCATGCTTCGCGTGCTGGCAACGATGTTTTTTCTCCGAATTAATGCGGAAGAAATCCTCGGCGGCCTCGTCGTAGGTAAGACCGGTGGCACGCAGCACCTTGTCACCAGGCACGTAGGCAGGGGGATGGGCATAGGAGCCCGGTTCCCCTCCCTGAAATTGTCCAGTCGGCCATTAACGCAAGAAATAGAGTCACAAGTACGAGTCGCGGCGTGCGCATTTAAACAAATGAAAAACAAACGATTGTCAAGGAACTCACCAAGAACAGCTACCCGAGACCTTTATTCAGAAAGAACTTCAATTCCAAAAGCACATCAACGCTCGCCGAGAAATTCAGCGTCCGGCCCCCCACATCAACACCACAATAGAAACACCTTACTCTCTGATATTTCCGAGGCGTTAGCGGAACCATCGCCTCGTATTCTAAGAAAAGAAGGCACTCGAGTGGCTCAGCAAGCAGACGAGCACATGTTCTCTACTTATTGCCAAAGACCGTCCAAAGAGGGACAGCGCCCAAGGCACCGTATACGAAATAGATATTTGTATACGGTATTTGCTGCTCACAGAGAGGTGTGCTACATTGGCGAAACAAAAAAAACCTCAAATAAAGACTGCGACAGCACAAGAATGAGCTCCGCAATTTTGCAAGCAATCGCAACCCGATGGCCGAACATTCCGTATCAATCTTCCTGACGCAACAGTCATACAAACTGAAACCAATTATCGGAAACAGTTACTGCTTGATGATTGCGGAAAGAGAAAACTGTGCAACGCAGGACATTTTCATATATATAAGATAAGCTTGTTGGAAACGAAATTACCAGAACGAACTAAATGTAGCGAGACGGCTTCTAAACCAGAGAAGGCGACGTTTTCTGCCCTTCCTTGGTGCGACTTTTGTTGGTCGCATCAGTTATGTTTAGGAAGAGGATTGTCATCCATGGTAAGGGCGCTCTGTAGGTTGATTGCTTCAAGGAACAGTGCATTTGCCTCATATGGCGCTAGTGCCGTCATCGCTTTAAATATCTTGTATAGTTTCTATGGCTATGACAGCATGATGCTTTTTCGTTTTCTTATAACTACAACCATGCCACTTGCTAATCCGGCCATTAGGATGGATGCCTCGATGACCGCAAACAATGGCCCGGTTACGCCAACCGTAAAACAGGAATTTGTTTGCGCGATGTAGACTGTTGCTCCGGTAAACTGTTTCCATGTAAACATTTTTTATTCGTAACGTACGCGAAATTTTCAAGGGTTCATCTACAGCTGCGATTTTAGAAGTCGTACCACCACGGTGATCGCAAATGCTCGCTTTTGGTCGAAAAGCGACTGTTTCGACTCGCAGTTGGAATTTGTAGTCGCTCAGTAGCAAAAGCGAGCAGCGAGCGACGAATCTATTTTCGACCAAAAGCGACCATTTGCGGCCGGCCACTTTGCGATCTCTGCGAGAGGCCACTTTGGATTTAAAGGAGCCATGAAGACAAAATACAAGTTAAGTTTAGTAGAAAGACTGCTTAGTCCCGATAACAATGATACCAATATCATTGCAATCTTCGAACAAATAACAGAAATATGAAAGAAAACGTGTGAAGCAGTCGCGAGCCCCTAGCGAATTTCCCGCAACTTTTCTATGACGTCACGGAACCTTGTTTGTGCGATTGGCGGCCGCACAACTGACCTGCCACGACGACACATGACTGAACGTCTATAATGGGGCCTCTAGTTCCATTTGACCGCATCACTTCAATGCTACCGTGCAGTTAACGCACTGAAAATTATGTTTTATTGTTGGCCCGTATGACGTCATTCTTGCTCATAACACGCCACTGTGGCGCAAAATGTGAAAGTTTTTAAGTACTTGTTGCTTTTTTTCATTAAAAAACATTTATTGTGGCTGTGATGGAGCTGAGTGAGATACTGAATCCTAGTTCTTTAAAATTAAACGAAGTTGTATTTTCTCTTCATGGCTCCTTAAAATCACCACCGTCTCGTGACTTCGAATGTCGCAGGTGTTAAGGAGCCCGTGCACTATTGTCTGTTAGAGGCCGTATGTGAAATGTTTTACTACCAAGTGAAAACTCGTAATTCGAACGCATATAAACCCGAAATTTTGTTAACTTTAAATAGATTCGACCTAAAGGAGGCTATGGATGGAGGACCTGCATGCACTGAGCAAACACGTGAGAGAGCAAGTTCCACAAGATTTACTCCCACGTATGTATCACGTGTCACCCGTCACTCGTAGAAGTATAATCGCTGATGCGCGGCTGCACGGGTTTATCTTGAAGCTTGCAAACAAGCCCAAACCCAGCATTCGTATTCTCCTCGCAAGAAAAGTATAACGCGGCATTACCAGCACCGACAGCCGGATTTACTCGAGTCTAACGCAAACCAAATTTTTGCTGTTTCAGCATAAAAATGCACTTGAAGATATGAGCAGCAGATTGTAAAAATAATACTGTTCCATGCTTCTGTTTGACGATTAAAAATGAAGACAAAGATGGAGAGAGACACGTACAGCTTGCTGTCTTTGATCAAGCATTTTTTCTTCTGGCAGTTAAATTTTGTTGCATAATAATGTTAGCGTGTCGATTTAAGGTCTTTTGCCTAGACAGTGCGGCCTACACAGATGAAAAAATTCCGCAAGTACGTTTGTGTTCGATGCACGGATTATCTCCTTTTACGCTACTCACGGTCACCACGGCCTCGGGCACGCAAAAGCACGGGACGCGGCTGTATTCAGCATGCCAATTATCTTTTCTTACACGTCTGTTTTCCCAATAAAAGCGGCGCATCACCGTTTGCTGTTAAGTGGAACACTAAACAAACGTACACGTACTCGCAGAAGAATCTACTGCGTCGCCCTAACGTAATGTAATGACGACGACCCTCCATTTGAACCCTCCCATGGGAGGCTGTTACAAAACCCGCCAACGTGGATCCGCTTGAATATTCGCTTCCAAAGTGCAGAAAATTGTTTTGACTCGTATAAATTGGAGAAAGGTTGCGCATTAGATTGGAGCAAGTCGGTGTTTCAATTTCAGTAGCGAACCGCTAGGGAATAAAAAGTCTTCACTGCCATGTTAATGATAAGACTGCGTTTTTCGCCAATCAGAATACAGATTACTTTCACAGGACCGCAACGTCGATTGCTATACAAGCGTGTTTGAATCAATGAGATTCGACTGTATCTAGTCAAGCTGAACGAGCGCTAAGACAGGCATATATGGCGCGAAAATGGAAATGTCTTGAATGTACGGATACTCGGAGTCGTTTTTAGTTAGGGTGCTTCCAATGGCGGTGTCACGTGAACGGATAGTGGGGTGGTTTTACCAGCTCGGAGCAATGGACACAGGGAAGCCGTTGACGTGTTTAACAACATGCATTTAATGCACACACAAAAAACCCCTTCAGGCAAAGCACTCAATATTTAAACTGCACACAAATGATACACACTCAAGCCTCTAACAACTCCAAAACACAACTCAAATACAAAACCCTAACTTAACAGCTTAATATACAATACAACTCAAAACCCAAAAGGCTCTATATAATAAGTTCTACACAATTCGTCCCAATCAACTAATTCTATCACCCTCTAGGTGATCTCACTAAACCACAACTTCCTAGTTGTGTCCTATGCTTTCGTCCCTATTGGACTGGCCTACCCCGGGTCGTCGGCGCTGACGTGTCGCACCCTTGCGTGGCCGCGACTTGGTGGTAGCCGTCCTCGTCTCGCTTCTTCGGTGCCGGCGTTCGATGCGCGCGGTCAATCCTTGGACGGCGTGGCTCCGCGCGTCCTCACTTCTTTCCTCTGGGCTACCCCCTGGTAGCCGCTGTCGCTGGAGGTCCTTGATACCGGCGTTCGACGCCGCGCGGTCATCCCTTCGGTGGCGGTGCTTCCACGGTGGCTACCCCCTGGTAGCCGCTGCCGCTGGAGGTTCCAGGTAGGCTCGGCCCGAACGTAACCTTTCGGGGCCGAACGTCGACAGAGCGTGGACGCTGGCCGCTGGTGCCCGACCGATGCCGCTGGGGCCACGAAGACACAAGTTTCGTGGTGCACCTAGGATGACGGTGCCGATGCGAAATCGGCCCGCTCCCGCCCAGGCTCGGATGGCGTGGTCGATGGCCTGGCCGCGTCCCCCCTGGCTCGTTCGTTGAAGCTCACGTGCTACGGCCCGCCTCCTGGTTTCTTCGGTTTCTTGCCGCCCCCTTCTCTTTGTGCGCCCCGCTTTTATACCCTCTGGGCTCTCTCGTGGCGCACTCCCATTGGCTTCTTGCTTCTTCTATATCCTTATATGGTCGTCCCGCCACTTGTCCCATGCGCGGCCTTCCTTATTGGCCGACCAGTGCGCTGCCACCTTGTGCCCATGATTCCTCGGTGCGTCAGCGCTGGCGCTTGCTGATTGGCGCGCTCCTGGCGCGCACTTCAAATGGCCGCTCCTTTGATCTTTTTCCTCGTTTTTTCGGGGGTTTTGATGCGTCCCCCTCTCAGGGGGTTGCCCCTGACACATGACAGGCGGAACTTAGCATAAGTCGTACGACAATAATTAATTGTAACATAAAGTAAGAAACCATTGTCAGGAAACTTATGAATGATTATTTCTACCGTGCATCTATGAAGGAAGCCTTGTATTATCAGAAGGCGGCTCTACACTCTAAAATTTTTCACGCATAGTAAGCGTGAAAGACGCTCCTTGGCGCCGTAAACTTCGTTTTGAGCACAACGTGACTCAAAATACGCGTAGTTTTTCTTCCATACAAGGGTGAAGTGGGTCGGGAAAAGCCACATTCGCTTTCTTTTACGCGTGATGCAAGATGACATGCGTGCACCCTCCGAAAACGTCACATCACCTGGAGACTTGGAGGCCAAGAGAAAAAATGACTGGGAGTACGATATAGAAACTGTCAGTACTCTTTGTCATAATGATATCGAAATGTCTGTCAATACCACTTACATACCCGATGACATCAGAGAACGGGTATACTCTAACGTATGAATGCCACACCCGTGCTACAAGTTTGAAATCTCGGTAGCCAAAAACGGCGAAAGGCGCACGTTTCAGTCTCACTGGCTGCAGCGATGTGGCTCGCATTTTCTCATGTGCGGAAGGGAGCTTTCTGCAAAATCTGCGTACTTTTTGGTCGTAAGAGCGGAGCGGGCAAAAGCTCTCACTAGTCATGTAGGAACCTCGCAAAAGTACCGTTTACGAAGTGGAAGGATCCTATAGAGACATTCGAGAATCATTCACGGACTGAATACCACAAGACGGCAACGGTTGACGCCGAATGCTTTCTCAGAGTCGCCAGAGAAAATCAAGCAGTGTCCACGTACAGTTTAATTCAGCAAGCAAATGGCGAGCTCGAAGACAACAAGGCAATGTTGCGCGCGATTGTCGAGACTGTGCGGCCGCCAAGACCTCGCGCTGAGAGGGGACAAGATTCGGGGCGTCTTTTTCTTGATTGGATTGGGAAAACCTCATTGGGGCCTGCGAATAAAGTCCTATTGCTAGGTCCTCATGACTTGGCCGGAGTCGAGATCGCAGATGTAGCCAGCCCGGCTAGAGGCCCCCCGCTCCCCGTCACCGGGTCGCCGGGGTCCCTCTGCCTAGCCAGTGACACGATGACTCGCTGGACAGCCTCGAGTTGAAGATTTTGATCTTCAGTCCGCAGCGCCTCCTCGAAGGCAGGCGGCATCCTTCTTGTGTTTGATTCGTTTGGGTATGCGAGGCAATCCCAGACGATGTGGTCAAGTCTTGCCTGGGGCTTTGTGGCACACCCGACAGGTGGCATCCGGGTATGTCTCCGGGTACATCTTGTGCTTTAGGTAGGGGCTCGGGACCGTCTTTGTTTACCTCATTCATCATCATCATCATCATCACCAGCCTATCTACGCCCACTGCAGGGCAAAGGCCTCTCCCATTAATCTCCAATTACCCCGGCCCTGCGCTAACTGCGACCAATTTATCCCAGCAAACTTCATGATCTCATCTGCCCACCTAACTTTCTGCCGCCCCCTGCCACGCTTGCCTTCTCTAGGGATCCACTCTGTTACCCTTAATGGCCAGCGGTTATCTTGCCTTCGCATTACATGCCCCTGCCCACGTCCATTTCTTCTTCTTAATTTCTACTATGTCCTTAACACGTCTTTGTTTTATTTTTATTTGTCAGTGATTAGGTAGAAGCTTCATGCACGATGAACAAGAAAAAATGTTACCCTTTTTGGTTGATTTTGGCTTCGAGACAAAACAAAGCCATATGGCTAGCTAAAGTAGGCGAGCATGGAGGAAAGAAAGCCGCCTTTCGGTGTTTAAGTGTTCCTTGAGACTATCAAAAACATCCCCCTCGCGAGGGCACGATCAAATGCAGAGCATTTCCGGGGCCCGAACGACGTTAAGTAGTTTGCGTTACGTTAATGTTGTTGCACTTGTGGCAACTGCTGACTAGAGAGCGCTCGTCAGCAGTAATTGGAATGAGTCAATAACGATATAAGGCGCGCTCGTAGCGTCCCATTCCGTGTCGGCTTTGTGGCGCAGTGGGTAGAGCACCATGTACAATTGCGTTCCGCCCGCAGGGTCGAGGGATCGAAACTGGGGCGCCGGATAGTATTTTTTTTTATATAGTAGGGAGGGGTGCGGTGCGGACTACGAACGTCAACGCCGGGTGACATCGTGAGTTACTGAAATGCTCTGCTTTTAAAAGGTTAGAAGAGGCCCTGACGTCACATTTGTGAAGCCGAGTCCAACCATGACTTGAGCCCACTGAGCCCAGCACTCTTTCCCATCATCCTTTGCTGTTTCCGGTTTTGATAACAGCGTCGCGGTACGGGGGCGGCTCGCGAAGCGAACGCAGGACGACGGGAGCAGTGTTTGGGGTCCGTACAGCACGGCGGTGTGCGCTACGTCTCAGCTGCGAAGAATGTCGCTTGGCTTCACAATGAAGAAGAAACGCACAGCAAGCAAAGCACCGACTGTGGCTCTCGCCAACGCTGAGCGGGGAGGCTTTTTGCCTGCGTGCAGCCGCCGGCGGCGGCGGCGCTCGCTTCGCCGATTTCGAGGTGACGCCAGCGCCGCTGCGGCCGTTATACGAGCTGGGGCCGCCTCCAACGGCGAAGTTTTCCAACTGACCTAATCTAAAACTTTTGCCGTAGAGGACTGCGCTGCTGTGTTGCAAGCGTGGCGAGGCAACTAGAGTCAAGCGCCGTAAAAAATTGTCCGTGCACATTTAGCCGCCGCAGCCGTAAAAAAACTCGGCAACGCTGTCTGTGGAATCAAGAAAATGACGTCACTTCTTCCACACTTTTCGCAATGCATTGGGATGCTAGGGGCCTCTCCTGAGTATTCTTTCCTCCATGTAGGCGAGGAACGTCCCTAGAGGCCAATGGCGCCACCTACGGCGGCTCGCGACTGCAGCGACCGATTTCCCTCTAGCATATAATTAGAATGAAACTCTATGCTCTCGACGGCAGTTACGATGATCGCCATGTCGAGCTGCTCTAGTCTCATCTTACAATGGCGTACTTTCTTGGTCGGCCCCACCCGTGGCAAGGGCCTGGTGCGTCATGACCTGCAGCGATGTTGAATGAAGCTCTGAGCCCACGCAGTCACGTATGCAAGGCGTCTCTGGGACATGTTATGGTGCACCTAGACTTTCCCAGAACCCTCTCTGGCGTTGCTGTTTGCCTTTCTCTGCCCGCGCTTTGCCACGTCTTTTGAGAACGTTTCTCCAGTGCTGCTTTTCCCTTTCCCGGGACGCAGAGGTCTGGCTCGCTCTCGAATTTCTTTCCAGCAACGACTTTTGGTACGCTATTGTGAACCTCGCGCTTTCCATAAAACGGAGATTTAAGGTTTCGCTTCAATAAGGATTGATGACTTGACCGCCTTGTGGAATTTGCGGGAAAAATTAATTAAAGGATCCGTATGGACGTACCTGGTTCGTTTATTCAACACTCATGAAATTTTCGATAACACGAAAAGTCCGAGTAATCATTTCCGATATCTGTTGGCAGTTGTTGATAGATTATCGAGGTAGCTACTACATATCTTCGGGAATTTATCCAGGGAGACAAGCCAGAATATGGCCTATTGTTTGTCACATGTTCTTGTCACGTATGCTTTTGATACGGGGTAATATTCACTGCGCCTCCTATCTTCTGTGATATCAGTATCTGTGAATTGTGTTGGCACGACAAACTGACTGCGACGATGTATTCATTGCGAAAGTGGCAGAAGAACAATTGTATGTTTATCTGATCTTCAACAATGAAGTGGTGCTGTACCGATGATTTCGTAGACCGGAGCACCAATTCCGATGTATATGAATATCACCACAAAAGGAAATGGTTAAGATATGCAGTTGGTGCAGGCAGGATAGGTCAGATAGGATCGTGTTACCGGTCATTAAATGCGTTAGAAAATGAGATCTCAAAGAAAAGGGATTCATAGATCCCAAGGATCAGTGCTTGGAAGTAAGCCGTGCGCCCATTCGTTAACTGGCAGCTCGGATACGAAAGGCAGTTTTCGTTTTAGGAAGAACACCTTAACGATCTGTGCTCTCGACCGGTATAAAATAACAAGTAGCAATACGTATTTCGGGCTGATATGTAGGTAAGCGCTTAAGTCACATGGCAAATTTTCAAATCCTTTTTTCTTGTCTACGAAGATATACTAAGATAATTTGCGGGGAGCATCGAATTTTTCTATTCAAGTGCTCATTGTCTGCAGCATTTTCAGCAGAAAAAATTCCCTTTAGCGCGAATGAATGAACGAAACAAAATCTTTAATGATAACATGAGGTACTGCTGTCCAGCGCGAAAGCAAGCTGGTTGGACCACCCTAGAAACATGATTCGAATTCCCTCTTCAACGCCGTGATTTCACTTATTGACATCTCACCCTCGCAATAATGTTTAGGGGGACGAGAAATTGGCAACGAGTAAAGACTGGTGATGATTCGATTGTCTTCTTCCCTATTGTAAATTTGTCTCACTACGACCTCTTTATCTCGAAGCCAACGATGGTACCCGCTGACGAAGATAATGCGATCATACGGGAAATGATGGCTCTTTAGTGAAAGGTTACTTCGGCTACACGTTACCCTTTCCGAGCAATTTTCTCCGAAAAAGTGTCTTCTGATATACATCACCTATTCTTAACTTCTTTAGTAATTCGCCGCCAGGTCGCGTGCCATCCGATAAAAATTTTGACGCTCCTTCGCGACTACAAAAGACCATCCGTTCTTGTGATGCTCTACACTGACCACTTATGCAGCAAAAACAGAACATGTTTCAAGATTACCGTATTTTCGCAACATGTGTAAGTAGAATGTAGATGAGTACTCCTTCGAAATCGAGAACGTAGGGGATGAGCCTGAAGTTCTGCAAAAATTCATGGTTGCGAACCATGCAAGCGGGATAAATTTTGAAAAATCTAGGGGTAAACAAGCAGATGAAACGTGGTTGCTCCCCACCGACGTTTCTGCGAAATAGTTCGTATTTATGTTGCGACTGTGAGAAATCCCCAGCGTGTGGTTTTTCAGAAAGCGACGCCGCTACGGGAAGCACGAAGAACGTGTGCACTCAATCTGAAACTGGGGGGACGTTCCTTCCCAAGTTTTTACGAAGATAAGGCCAACAAAAACATCTTTTTGAAGTATCAGCAGCTTTTGATTTAAAACAGCTGCATTTCAGATTTAATAAAGTGTTTCACTGTGTGATAATACCCGCGGTATGCAGCCCGCACGAAGACAGGAGGTTGATGAAACACTTTATTAAACACCAAAAAGCTTCCCGGTGAGATGAGTCCTGTGTTCAGTGTCCAAGACCCCTCGGAATCTTGCGGTCGTCCTTGCCCTCTCCACCAACACGTGTGCTGGTTTAACAGGTCAAGGCTGGTGAGCAGCTCCACTCACCGGCAAAATGAGTGATAGGGACTTGGTGGCAGTTCCAGCGTGAAGGCATTCACAAAATATGTGGTGCAGGCTGCCGGTCTGCAGCCAGTCTTTGCAGTTGGCAGTGTATTGTGTCCTGTACATGACGTAGAGTATGCAAAAACTTTTCGTAGCAAATCCCACACATTGTGATTGAAATGGTTACCCCCAGCTCCCTCCGAGATATCTTCTGCTTCGAAAACAACACATTCGCTTGCTCAGAGGCGCAGTCTGGGTGCACAGTGAGTCTAGCCAGTTGCATATTGTGTAGGACAGCACAGCAAAAGGTCTGTGACTGAGGGCCCAACTTTTCATCCGTGGTGCTCATCACAATGGATACGTGGGTTCCGTAATGGACGAATTACTGTAGCACCGCTTGGAGAATTGAAAGTTGAGATCTGCAACACAAGCAAAAAACAGTTATTCGTGTTAAGTTTATCGCAGTTATTAGGGATGCGTCACTGGCTTGATCTCGTGCAACGAAAACATAGGCGCCATATATCAGTAAAGCCTAAAACTTAAGTCAATTTCATTCATTCATTCATTCATTCATTCATTCATTCATTCATTCATTCATTCATTCATCAGACTATACAGCACAAAGGCCGTTCTCGATACTGCATGCTTAAGCCGAACACTGCGCCAGATGGGCCAATCATGTTTCGGGAATAGATTGGTGTTTAGAAAAAACCGCTAGAAGCTGAACCCAGTTGCACGCAGTGTGAACGCTTCCGTAAAAACGGAGCTATAGTTCCATGGTTCCCTTGTGTCAGCTCGAACGTCAAATGGCAACTGACACAGAACGGCAGCGTCATCGCCACGCAAATTCTACGGTTTGTCCAAAGGAATTGGCAGCTAAAGG
Organism: Haemaphysalis longicornis; assembly: GCA_013339765.2. Lineage (NCBI taxonomy): Eukaryota > Metazoa > Arthropoda > Arachnida > Ixodida > Ixodidae > Haemaphysalis > Haemaphysalis longicornis. The sequence goes on from CM023455.1 coordinate 111,770,741, forward strand.
ACCGCTGCGGGAGGTGTCCTTCGAGAAAACCGCTGTTGCGAGACCACTGCGCCATCTATCGGTGGCAGTTGCTGCTACAAAAGTGGCACTGTGCCAAACAACACTCTTATCTTTGCTTAATCCAAGGCATCTAAGAAAGTAAAATCTCTTTAAATACATGGTTTTGCTTGTTCCCAAAGCGAGCAAAATCGAGCTATCATTCGACAAACTTGGTTTGGCCGCGTTCCACAACGGCAGATTTTTTTTTCGCTTATTTTGGGTTTTGAGAGGCAGCACGGCCAAAAAATAGAACCTGTATTGCCGTGCTTTGCAGAGTTACGCCGTATTATTAAAAGTGTTACAAAAGCAGCCGTTCAAGTTCCGCGTTGTAGTTGTCACAGTCGACGCCTAGTTACGTAACATATGCTGTATAAAATAGTTCGAGTGAAGGACAGTGTAAAATACATATCTCTTGCATTATAACCTTGCACACGACGCCATGTTGCTGAAATATTTGAGACTACACCGTTCTGTACGTTTTATAAAATTTTAAATACAGAGTTGGTCGCTCTGTTCCTGATGGAAATTTGAGAATAATGGCATTGTTACTACTTTCCTCTAGAGAATCAATTAGCCATGCAAAAGTACAGACGCAGGCATGCAAATCAGCCACAAACGCCTTCTAATTCGTGTACTTTGCAGTTTACAAACGGAAAATACAACGTAAACCAAAATGAACCAGACCACTACCTCTGTTGAGTACGCATGTTCATACATTAGGCATCCAATAGAGTAGGTTAACACGGCTGATAATGGCTGTCGGCTATACAACACGCCGTGTTATGGGTTGCCAGCAACCTACACCGCAATTCAATGAGAAGAATAAGAAAAACTTCAATAACTACACAAGCATGTTATGAAGAAACGAGATGAAACTGCCTAAACACAATGCGAAATGCTCACGCGTACATTGTAGAGAAGCGGGTTCCAAACCTCATGTTTTTGTATTTAGCTCTGTAGAAGTGTAAACAGTTAACAAAAAATATTTGAGATGCTCAGGATTCTCTAAGAATGTGAAGCGAAAGCTTAGATTGACCTCTGTTGATGTGATGTTGAACTTTCTATCGAACTTTGCAGCCCCAACGTGACCACTTTCCCAGACCCGTGGACAGTATACCCTCGGTACCGTTTCACTCCATCACTAGAAGGAACCTGTTAATCCTCGTCAGTAGCTCTACTTCTGAAGGCGTGGCTCGCATTACATGTGCGTCCGCGGCCTGTTCTCCTTTGTAAATGATTTTCCCTTTCGCGAGAGAGAAAGTTTTTATTAAACTGAAAATATTTACAATCCGAAGTTTTGCCTCTCGACAGAGGGCCCAGGTGTCGCCGGGTAAGAAAAGAGCATTGAAGAAAAAAAAGGCAGTGAAAGGGCAATAGAAAATTAAATATGATAACAGGCTATTAAAAGGCTATGTACAGACTATATACATACACACGCAGGTTATATTCAGCGCTGCGTCGGACTTTCCCATTGCCTTCCCCCGAACCCTCTCTTAGCACTGCTGTTTCTTTTTTCGGGCTATACCCGGCGCGCATCTCTCGCTTAAATTTTCTTTGCGTTTTTGTGTAACTCACAACAATTTTTTGTAACTCACGCGTTCGATAAAACATTGAGATCTAAGGCTCGCTCCTTAAAACGAGGCGTATGGACAGGCGATTTTAGTTCACGCTGCGACTCCTTTACTCAGTTTCGCGTCACTGCCATCGGCGCGAGCGATTCTGAATCACCGTCCCCTCATTCTTTCTCATATATTGATGGCAGCGAGTATTTATGCTCTTGGGCTTCTTCCAGGAGTGATCGCATGCTCAGCCTACGATAGGCGAGAACTGCAGGTCGTAAATAAAGCTCTTCGTGATTGCCTTTCTGCTTTTCTTGCGTTGTTCTTTCGCTCTCCCTTCCTTATAGTGATGGCAATCTATAGCCGTCAGCGTGGTTCCGGCAAAGTGAGGTCTGAGAAGCTGGAAGTGGCCCTGACAGGGCGGAACAATATTGTTCCACGGATGCCACCACAATCATTCCTGAAAAAAAAGATTGTGTGTCGAAGACTAAAGGAGGCCGAATACAAGGCATTGCAGATACACAGATGTGTGCGCCCGGGTCTTTTGTATGTCCTCCTTTGCTTTTGCCCCACTAGTTGTTTGTCCGTAAGCGTGATGCGTAAAGGACTACTACTTCGTCGGATGCGTCATACCTATAGTGCTTCTAAGTTTAGTGTTGTCGCTTTTGCTAGCGGCAATATTTGTAGGGCCGTGTTCCCTCTATTTTGTGCCGCGATCTTTAGAGCAGGGACCGAATTGCGAAGAAATTCAGTTGCATCTAAAGAAATGTGGCCACGTACAGAAGCGTACCACGAGGTGTAATACAACTGGTTCGCCATTCCAGTCCCGATCTGCATGGCCGAGAAAACTAAAATCTAAATTGAGACCCTTCTGGATCACTTTTTAATGTCTATTTTGCCAAAGTTCGTTCCCTCCCTCGCTCTTTATTTCTCACATGCTAACCCGAATAAGTGTATTCGCAAAATCACACTTCGGAGCCTGTAACGTCCTACAATTATTTAGCGTCAAATAACGGCAGATTTAAGTTGAAAATTTGTATATAATACGGGAATAATGATGTTTACACGGATTACACGACGTGCACAGAAAGTTTCTAACGGTATCAGTCAATACAAATTTTCAATACAGAAAACCTTAATACGCTAGAAATGATAATATGCTGCAAATATTTGGAGTTTTTGCATTTACATTTTAACATCTTTGCATGGAATGATTTAAGGAGATTCTGGAAGTTTCATTTTATCTTGTTAAAGTCTCCCTGCAGCATCAGTTAGCGCCGCTTATTGCCCCGTGGTACTGAGGCATGCAGAGGCGTAACTCCTACGCCTAAAGCTGTTTCATAAGAACTGCTGTTATCTTGCTTGAACCATCACTTTGTAAGAAACCCATCTTATCACGCATCCTCCATATACCGTCCTAACGAGGTCCACGTGAGCAATTGTAGATTTAACGGTCTTTGTTTGCTTATGCCCCGCAAAAGCACTCAGTGAAACTATTTTATATAAGTCATAAAGAATGACCACAACTCATTCTAATCACCCCTATCAAGGTCCCCAGCTGAATGCGGACTACTATGTTATTGCATTTTAAATACTGTTTGGATATTATTGCTTTGGTGTATATGTCGATGTGCATATCTTTATTTTGTCTCGTGCGATGTATGCTATTTTCCCCAAACCCCTTTCCAAATTCTTTACAGTTGCGGAAAATAATTAATGAAAACGGAAATAATTTCGCTCTCCGCAATGCATAGCTCCCAATATAACTCCTTTGCGACTACTTTGCGAGTGTGAAATCAGTACAAACACTTTTTTGGCTTACCTGCAGCCCCTTCGAGGGCGTGGTAAATGGAGGGCAATTTAGCAAGCTGGAAATGGTCGTCATAGCAGAAAGATGTGATGCAGGAGTGCGCGTGTGCTTGCTCATCCGTACTATTTCCACAATGGCGGCCACCGTCCCGCCTAGAAACACCAGGAGGCCCACGAAGAGCACCACCTGCTATGATCCCCTTGGTCTCCCTACTTAGTGGCCTGCATACAACAACGAGAACAATGCAAAGTTAGCAGCAACGAGTGAGGGTAATCCCACAGTAACCTAGGCTCTCTAGAGGCTGGCGATAAGCGAATCCGGTATTCATGCGATATACGACGAGTACTAGTTCATTTTGACGCAATTTAAGTTGTGGAATGTTTAAGTTGTACCAACCAAATATACACAATAGTGAAAGTGATTTCTGTATCAATAATCATCAATCATCATCATCACCACCAGCCTATTTAGGTCCACTGCAGGACGATTGCCTTCCCCATTGACCTCCATGCGCTTCTGTCCAGCGCTGGCTGCGTCCATACTTTGCTTCCAAATTTCATTGTAATCCATCTATCGAATTTATGGCCTTCCCCTTCATCTAGTCCGTCTGTCGGTGTCCATTCTGTTGTCCTTTAGTCCACCTGTTGTCAGTTTGTCGTACTACATGGTGAGCCCAAGTCCATTTCTTTTTCTTAACTTAAACTATGATGTCTTCTATTCTAGTTTGCTCCCTAATCCAGGTGGCTCGTTTTGTGTTACTCCTTTTTGTGTTATTCCTAAAGTGTTACGTGTTATGTGAACTCCTAACATTATTCGCTCCGTGGAATGTTAGGTGGACCCAAGCTCTCTTTCTAATCGTTCAGTAAGGCGCCAAGTTTCGGCTCCATGAGTTATCCCAGGCAGGATGCATTGGTTGAATGCCTTTTGTTTCTGGGATTCAACTAGTTTACTTTTCATTAGGTGCGAGTATTTGCCGAATGCACCCAACCTATTCAATTCTGTGCCGTATTTCTTTCTCGTGGCCCGGATCAGCACTAACCATCTAGCCTAGGCAGTTATATTCTTCTATTTGTTCCAGTAATTTTTGAAAAAGGCGTGCTGAGTATGTATATTTATCATTACTTTTGTTATATTCACATATATCTTTAGCCCCGTATTGAATATTTCTGATGCTTGTTCTTCAAAAACAGAAACATAAAAGAAAAATCTACTGAGGAGGACACCTAATTTTGGTTTATGTGTAAATGTGGGAGCATTATTTGTAGTTGAGCTATGCTGCTGACCTTTTTAGGCCAGCTGGCGGAACCTAGGGAGTCGTCCGCAGGGCAGCGCCCAACCATATCCACAGGGCCATGCTCCTAAACTAATTCATCATGATTTTTGGATTATGCGTGTGTGCACAACAGTGGCGTAGCCGAAACAAAGTTTCCGGGGGTGTTATACGCCGCGTGCAAAAAAAAAAACACCAAAGCAAAGACGGCCTTCGGGCAAACATCATATCATTTGTGTTTTGCTACCTATTTTTTTTTCACATGCTAATATATTGTTGCGGGGTGTGAACAGCGTGGACAAAAAAAGGCCCACTTGAGGAGGCGACAGATGGGGGAATGTATCATTGAGAAAATTTCGAGGGGTGTTCCGACTCCGACTCGGTTCCGATCTCCGAGACCCCCCTCCCCTTGCTACGCCCCTGGCGCACAACATTTTGCATAAACTCCTCCTTTTGGATATCTTGTTGTGCATTTGCATCACAAAAGTTGCCAGAATAGTTCACTTGTTATCATCAGCGTGTGTGCATTTTTGGGGAGCTTTGAAGGCTGCAGAGATGCGCACAAATTTCCAGTGAACGGTGCTCCTAGTGCTTGCGGACTGATGTTACCCTATCATGGCACCTCCACCTAAGTGGCCACGAGCGATTCTTTGGCGCACGCCTAAAGGCGTGAGACAGTTGTCTTGACGAACCCACCTGAGCAGGCATGTGCCACTTTTAGGAGCAGGCGCACAGGCTTTATCCACCCGTTGGGAGAATCTTCAAGGAGGGGGCATGTACTCGCCGAGTAAAAACGGCCGCATCTTATGCTGGCTGCCGAAGAAGTATAAAAAGCAAGTTGTGGTGCTTAATAAGAATAAATCAAAACTTTCAGAGTTTTGACGACGTTTGCGCGATGCCGACATGTAGCAATACACCCAAAAAGTTCTCAATACGCGGCTTGGAAGTACAGTTCTTGCATCGGAACACTGCTGTCGTCCTAAAAATTTTTTTGTGATGCACGCACCTTTCGCGGCGAGCTTTCTTAAAGAAGAATGCATATATTCCTCCGTGACGTACCGACGGTCAACACACCCTCCCAGTTATTGCGGTGGTTGAAGGGAATCAAAAACTGCGAATAAAGCTAAACACGGCAGCCTTTCTGAGCGAGTCTAAATTGTTTTATCGGGTTAACAAAGTTGTTTCTGGACAAGCGAATTCAGCTTTGTCTGATGCAGGGAGCCATTTATACTTCGTACTCATTTTACTTGGGCGCTTGCGGTTGACGGAAACCTGCTGTCATCACGAAAAAAATCCAAAGCTTTCACACTGATTGACGGATCTGCAATCTTGTCAACGGACATGGCATGGCGCCCAGTCTTAGAAGCTTGAAATTTTGTTTGGGATAAAAGTACACAAAGTAGATTTAAATTTGGTACCCATCTGGTGATATGCTTTACTGGTTTTGAGAGGGGCTGCCCCATGTGTCACCATATTTCACGATTTAATCAACCTCTCTATAGCAAAACGATATGAGTGTTATATAGCACCATATTTCCGACTGTAATCATACATGTTAGTATAATAATGATTTGCATTTGTATGCATACAATGGTTAACAATTTACATTTTATTGTAGGTTTCAACTATTTGCCGTTGACAATCAGTGCATATCATCTTCCCATATCTTAAGGCAGTAATCCAGCTATGTTAATTCAGTTCATGTGGGGTAAGCCGGCCGTGGGAAAAAGCGAGGGCGTTTTGTCAATTTTCATTTGTGTGTAAAAAAAACTGCATTTTTTGCTGCCATCTTCAATGCCCCTGGACATGCTTACACTGGAATTACCTCGGTGCCGCTTCTTCACCTGCAATTAGACCTCGTTCGCTCTTCTTCAACTGCTACTTTGTTGAGGTCAGCCTCCCTTAAATAAGACTGAAAAGTGAACAGAGCGAGAGCTCTAATACTCCCGGTACAAACCCAGGAAGTGCGTTGTTTCGCTATTCGTCCTTCAAACTTATACATGTTCAAGCCAGTGCCCTGTGCGGTTACGGAGGGAAAGCACCTACTCGCTCGATCTTCGTAAGGGAAAGGGTATAGTAGAGAAAAGTAAGTGCGCCTGCCATCAAAAAATGATAAGCAGGAGTCGCTGGCTACATTCAAGTTCACTAAGCGTTCGCGTCAACTATGGGGAGTGCAACAAGCATCATCTGTGTTTTTTTCTTGCGGTACTGTTTTGTGAGTGTTCACTGTGGCATCTCGGCGCGAAAACAGATCTATCCCTCGACAAACGGGGTTTACCCACGTTCAACCACGCCAGTTTTTTTTTTTTCGACAAAGGTACGCTAATTTCGTACTAAACCGTCAGCACAGTACAGTCTTGAAAATTCTCGCTAAAGCTATGCCTGTGGATTTCGAAACACCGATTACAAATTTTCGGTCCTGTTAGTTCCAAGATTTCAAGATTTTCGAGATTTTATGTTGCCCAGTATAGTTGGGCAGGACAGCGGAAAAAAGCTGCTTTCGCAGCTTGACGGGTCCGCGGCCTTTACAGTGCAAGGCGGCAGCATGGGTAATCGAGAATACCGACATAGTTGCGGAAGTGCGAATACAAAAGTGATACGCTTCCATCATCATCGTCATAGCTACGCCCACTGCAGGGCAAAGGCCTCTCCCATATATTTACAACTATCCCCGTCCTCTACATGCATCACTAGTATATATGTTATATAACAGCAAGTAGTGTGCACAACAACTACAGCAAAAACGATAGCCACAAACAGCAGAGCACCAAAGTATTTTTCGCAGATTGGTTGATTCAAACCTTCATTGGACCAAAGGGGAGGCCCGGAAGACTTGCATGGGGAATTGTAAGTGAAGGGATAAGGGAATAGCGGAGGTCTTCGTCACACAATAGAACGTCGCTTCGAGCCCTCATTTGGCGTCCATGACGTTAATAAGGCTCTTCTCGCGATGAGTAGTCCCCCCGGGCTACACTAATTTCGCAAGGCCACTCTGGATGTCATAATTGCCTAGTGCTTCCAGAAAATCTATGTCGTGATTTGGAGGGTGTAGAGCCTCCGTGTCTAGAGGGACGAGACGGAACAAGTCTTGTCTTTAAAGCGCGAAATGACTGCACACCCGCGTGAGGTGGGTGTAAAGGAAAAAAAGAAACAATAGTTGCCCGACAGATCTCAAACATTCGAGCTTCTAATCCTGCTAGCTCCGCAAAGAAGGAAACAAAGCAGGGCGTACGTTCTGCGGCGCTGCGATGATCCCCGGCACAAGCTGGCATAGAAGATGGGCGGCAGCAGGTAGACCATGGGGCACACGACCACGGAGCCGACCAGCGCCATGAGCGGACCCTCGAAGGGCACGCACAGGGCCAGCAAGCACGCTGCCAGCATCAGCGGAGACGAGAGCTTCGCGCGTCCCCACACACACCCTGCAAGGCGCTGGCCGTTCAAAGAGCGGAATTCTCGCGCTGTCAGGTCTGATTAGCAACGTCCATTATTGGTGGAGGGCGGATGGAGAAAGGATCTTTTCAAAAATTCTGAGTACGACCACGCGGTGAAAAACGAAGGACGGGCGAGACCTGCTAATCTTATTGATAATCTTGTTAGTGATAATTTTATTGAGCTGAGTTTCCCAGCCATGCTGCAGGACGACCAGCAAAAAAGCCGTTGAAACAGCTTGAAGGGCCCTTGCCAATTTATTGCATCGCCTTCGTATTGCGACATTCTATTCCCATACTAGTAGAAGCCTGGCACCTCTTGTGCTCACCTAGTGGCATTTAGTGGTTCTCTTTGGACACAGCTGCTGTTCTCATAAGTGCTTGCTAAAGGCAGCCCGTGGTTTGTCCTCCATGGCCTATTGGTAGGTTCGCTTCTTGGGACACTAGGCAAATATAAATATATGTTCCTGGTTTTATTGTTTTTGAACCAAGACATGTAATTGATCATTTTTTTGTTGATCTCCTAACGTTAGCACAACTTCAAATCTCATTGTTGCGATTTATTTGAACAAAATTTTACAAATTGCAAAGCAAAACTGCGTAGCTTTCTGTGCGACATGGTTGGTAAACGCTCCTCACAACACACTCACGCTTTCCGTAGTTTTCGGCGGTGTCATGGGCGTCAAGAGCCAGTCCGACGAGAGAGGACGTCGCGAAGCAGCAGATGAAAACGAAGAATTCGGTGGCTAGCCGAATGTTTGCGCCTCTCATCGAAAGAGCCAGGTTTCCGTTGAGGCAAAGATCGTAAGCCCCGTATCCCACGCCACCAACCACAGAAAACGCCACGATGGCTCCTGCAGGAGAAAAGGAAAGAAACTGACAATAATCATTTTTCTCAAAACTTTTCCCGCCCACAAAACTACAAAATAAACTTTCTGTCTGAGAAAGCCCAAAGTAAGCAAGAAGTGTAGTAAGCAAGGAAGCTGGCAGTCCTAGTATGGTGCGAGGCATTCCATTTCCAAGTCAGTGCAGGCGGGGCACTTCCTGTTGCAGGTAGCGACGTCTGGTGGTTATCTTCGAACACTGCCGCAATCCTGTTGATCAACCACTAAAACGAGGTGGTTATTCGGCCTCTGTGGCATGAGGGAGCGTCACGGGTTCTAAAGCTCACAGCCTGGGTTCAAGCCTCATCATTTTTTTTCTTTTTGGTTATTTCCAGGATTTATTTTGTCGGAAGAACACTCGCTTAGTACCTTTTAGGACAGATTAAGTTTGGAGGGGAGCAAATCACCGCGTATAATTATAATTCTACATTGCACTGGAAGCGCACGGCCTGGGATGGCTTGGAAACAGAATGTTGTGGATGTGGCGAGGAGGTTTTTTCACCCTCGGTAATTCCACCAAGTGGTCCGCGCCACGTATTAGTACCTAGCAGCTTTGTTTCTACAAGGTCGACTGACATAAATCAAGATTATAGAAGCTTGCATTTAAAGGTCTTTGTTGGCTTTCGCATTAACTACGGTGATAGGCTAAATAATGTTGACGCCATCAACTCTCTACCGCACTTACCCTACACCGAACAAAATTAGAGCCACCCTGTTGTATAATAGAGAATAAGAAACAAACGAGCCCGACACAAAATGCGCTTACGGGGCAGTGAGGGCGAACAGTGGGAAAAGCTAAGGAATATGACTGCGTTGTTTCATTATGGTGGTAAACGGGTATGATGAATAAATAGTAATTTAAGGTAGTTTTGGTGTAATGAAGAAACAAGCTGCAAGTTAAGCCAGCGCTAAAAATTTGAATACATTCGAACATACAACTGGCAAGGTTTTCTCCAGGTGATAACCTGGTACAGTTTGTCTTCTTGGCGGTAGACATATATTCCAGCCGGAGCAGAAAAGAAAGAACCAGAGCCATTGACATCATGTATGTCAGCTTGCTCTGAGGCTTGGTAATTCAGCCCGGCATTGCACGTACCAGAAACACATGGGTGAGATGGCAATGGGCGGCCAGGAGTTCTATGTAGCGAATATACTAGTGCCCCGCTATTTTCTTTACTTGACCCTTACTTCCTGCCCACTCAGTCTCAATGTTCCAAAATGTCTGATTGCGTTCAAAGTAAATACTTCACCTCTGTGAAGATGCAGGCGTACTATCAACGCTTACAACTTCAAAGTTTTCTGCCACACTTTCGGCGACCTTCTTAACACTACAGCGCCACAGAAACAAAGACTTTAGCTGAGGCACACAGGACGAGCGCTGACTTCCAACTGAACATTTATTACAGAAACATGTCATATTTATAAACACGCATGCACACACCTACGATAAAACATTCGACCCGATAAGAAATCTATATCAACTGTGCCAGAACATGATACAAAACAAAGGCCAAAATGATTTTTACCCTACCCCCCTGCACTACGCACGTGTGTGTACATTGAGATAAGTAGCTATCTTGTGTCGTTTCGTACGTGTAGATAATCAAGTTCCTTTGTGGACACGTGCGAAACGACGCAACATAGCTAGCCATCGCAATGTACACACACGTGCTTAGTAAGCGAGGGAGTGGTAATGATTATGGAGTTTGTTTTGCATCTCATGTTTTCGGCACAGTTGATATAGATTACTTATCGGGTCGAATGTTTTATCGTAGGTGTGTGCATGAGTGTTTATAAATATGAGATGTTTCTGTAATAAAAGTAAAGTTGGAAGTCAGTGCTCGCCCTGTGTGCCTCAGCTTAAGTGTTTCTTTCTGTTGCGCTGTGTTGTTAAGGTGAATCACCAACTCGCCCAATACTACACTCTGCCTTCGGCGACCGTCTTGAAACCTCACGACAAGGTGGTTGCTTTGTTTGTTAAAGGTAAGCTTACGCACTACAAAATGTTCAAACTGTTGCCTAAGTTCCCACACCATCAAATATAAATTCCCTGCATTCGGGAGCGCGGGCCCAGGAAACACGTCCTAACCGGGGATCTGACGTTGCACGCGGAAGCTTGCTGGGAATGTTAGCGACATGAAGTCAAAGTGTCTGTGCGCAGGATATCTTCTTTCATCGTACGCAAACTTAAATAAAGCCTGCAAAACACAGCGTATTTACGCTAAGTTCTCATTAACTCTGATGCTACCCTATTAAGAAGTCGAGGAAATTGGATACTTTTTATGCGGCAATGACTATAGATTATTGGTGTTTCATCGTGAATCTCTGTTTTCTGTGAGCGCACAAACTTTGCAAAGCCTGTAGCAGTTGCGGTCTGTTGCACTCGTCTCGGGAATGTTTCTTGCGTACTGCTTTGCCGTATGTAACCAATCATAACAGTCATAATAATTAGGCTGCGTCTAATCTCACGGCAGCCGTGAGAATTACCTCCGGGAAATTCTCACGGCAGTTTCCATAAAAGCTGGCTGGCCTAAAGTTCGCTGAATAATATTACGTCCCAACTTAACCTAACACAACATGACAACGTAGGGGTGTTTTCTCCACTGCGCTTAACGGAGCTATAGCTAACATAACTAACCTTACCAAACCTAACGTAAAATAACCGAACGCATCATAACCTACCAAAATCCAGCCCAACTGCAACAAACCTCATCTTACCCAGCCCAACGACACAGAAAACAACCTACATAAAGGTTATCAAACCGATTCTTGAAGTCCTGTGCGTCGATCTCTTGATACAGTAAACACCAGAGTAAAAAAATCATGAACAAAATCACGATGACCGAAAAATTCCGAAAGCTACAAAAAATCGCTATGTGGGACTCGAACCTGAGCCTCCTCGTTTGAAAGCAACTACTATACCACAGCACTACAGGGGCAGCTGCATACGTGTCTTTGTAGGGAATATTTATCCCACAGAATTTCCGCGTAGCGTCCTTAGCCAATGAGAGGCGACTGTCGTGAGAAATGTCTAACGGTAATTCTCCCGGTTACCGTGATAACAGACACTGCCTAATGTTTCAACATGGGGTCCCTGTACCATCGCCGTTCCCGCAGTCTTCTCTTACAGAAGGGTCCAAGAACAACCGTAACAACAACAATGGCGTGTTTTAATGTGAGCGGCAGATCTGTGCGACTGGCGGACCGAATGCGCCTATTCACCTGTCACACTCCAGGCAGCCGCTCGGTCGAAATCGGTAGGTACACCCATGTCACCTCGAACATGTGTGAAGCCGGCAATGCTGGCGAAGTTGAACGAGATGATTCCAAGGCTTACGAAGAAGGATGCGGCTGATTGCTCCGAGCACATGACCAGCCGGGAAAGTGGAAGGCCGAGAAGGCCCCCTATTCGGTCGTGATGGTCCTCAATTTTACCAATGTCTGTTGCTGCGCCGGTGAGCAGCAGCACAAAGAGGATTGTAGAGAGCGGCAACACGATGATGTTGCACCTGCAACCAGAGTACAGAATCATCTTGATGCATCACACTCTTCGAACGGTTTCAGGGGCGCTTCTGCATGGTCACCACAGACTAGACCGTCCGCTGACATGTCAAGGAAGATATATTAAATCTTGAACGCGTACATAGGAAGGCCGTAAGATTTATTTTTGGCAAATACAAAAGGACAGATTCGCCATCACTGATTATGAGGAAGAATAATATTACTGCACTGGAAACACGCAGGAAAATAAACCGACTGCTTTTACTTTCACAAGTTTCTTTCAGGAAAAATTGCTCTAAATGAGACAAATCTTATCCAACCTGTTATGACACGAAAAAGCAACGGCACACTGCTGAACACGCCATAAACCACAGTTTTGCAAAGAATAATTGAAATAAGTATATTTTTTTTCCAAGAACGGTGATTGAACAGAATGACTTGCCACCAAATGTTGTCAATGCCTGCAATTTTTGCAAGAGTTGGAACTCTTCTTTCAGGATCTGTAGAAACCGTAGTTGTGTTGGTGCTTGCTATTTTGTGGTTATTAAGGTGCTAATACATTTTATGCTTTTTTTTTCTTCTGTTTTATTTGTTGCTTATTAGGTTGTGGTTCGTGCGTTTTGTGTTCTGCATTTTATTAAGTTTGCGCTCTTATGTTCTCAGTGTTGACGATGACTCTATTTCCTGTTTTTTTTTGTTTTAGCCTTATCTCCGCCCATTGTGCTAGCGTAGTCCACTGTGATACCCCTCCTGCCAGGGCCAAAGAATTGGCCTGCAGCATTCATAAATAAATAAATAAATAAATAAATAAATAAATAAATATAAATAAATAATAAATAAATAAATAAATAAATAAATAAATGTGTACCGCCATCCAAGAATGGCTTTTACAAACGACGCGCGAACTTCCCTAAAGGTGTTCAAGTTCTCGTTTTGACCGGAAGGAGTATCCGACCCCGAAATGTTGCTTTGGCGCACCTTCGGTTAGTCTGCTTCGTAGCATTTCCTAAGGTTTTACCCACTGTGAGCCGGACGCTTGATGTAGGGAGGCATTCTCTGGTGACAATTAAGGCTTAAAAACGTGCACTACACGCGAATGAATACCCGAACCGAACAAGATCGTGCCGCTTGCGCTAATAATACGGCCACACACCATTAGCTATTTTCACATGCGAACAGACCAAGAAATATGCCATCCACTCTATAAATACAAGAAATCAAGGAGTGAATTCTGAAGTGGCTGACATAAAATCTTTTAAACCTGTGAAGCGGAAATCGTACACCAAGGTTCAGGGGGTCCACGATATGTCTATTCTCGGTAAAATATCAAAACGTTTTGATGAAGAAAACCGAAAATGAGGTCGGTAACTGCGCACGTGGCATCCACAGCTCGTGCGATAAAGGCTAACACCAAAATGTAATGCAAGATGTAATGGAAACATTCACTGCATTATTAGCGCATACGCACGGAAACTTCCAGAAGTTACGTGTTGCAACACGTGAGCTTTTTAACTTGGGAGGCAAACACCACTAAGGACAGTGAATGAGTTGCGTTCAGGAATCGGGTAGTGGTGCAGTAGAGAGGTAGTTATTTCAGGCTCCGTGGAATGATCTATTGCCTGTTTGTTTTGGATCTCCACCCAAGGGCTAGAAATCCCACGCATCACGTACCAGCTCCCAGGTTACCATAAAATGCTGCAGTTCACCCATTTGCCAAAACAGGGTGGGAGGCCCACACGACTTACAAATGAGTATGAGTAACTGAAGAGTGTAGTTGGCTCAGAACCTTTTACCAAGACTGTGTACTCGAGACTTACTTCTATTTGAAGGAAGTTATACGAGAAAATTTGCTGCTATAAAAAGTGTTCTCAGGGCATCTCACCAGTATCTCACGTCTGTAGACAAGGGCCCCTGGAAAGCGGCTGCCATTACCCCGAAGGTGACGACGCAGATGCAGAAGACGAGGCCATGTCGCAGCAGCGGTGGAGTCAATGCCAGAATCAGGTCTGTGAAGGCGCCTGCCGCTAACAGGGTCGCCACCGCCTGCACGCCTATCGCGCACAGCAGCCGAAGGGCGACAACCACCCCCCTACAGAGTAGAGACGTTGAAGAAGGAGCACTTCAATCTGCCGGCATCAACAACGTAAAGTTTGGCGCGAGAAAATGGTACATGACTGGTTGCAGCAAGACTGGTGTTGAGGTATCAGGTACAGCCACAAGGATTCAAGGATTCAACGATTTTTTCGCCGCTTTAGTACCGGGCAAGGCCGACGATAAATGCTACGTAGTAGCAGCTTGACAAGCCCGTCAGCTGAATTCTGGCGCTAGGCAGCAGACGGAAATATGCATGCTGCACAGTTTCCACAGTATTCAACCTAAAACACAGAAAGGTGTTGCAATCCTATTGCAATAACAAAAGTATGCAAAGTCAAAAATATATGCGCACCAACAACTAAGCAAATAAACGAAGATTGCATTCTAAAAATATGACAGCGCAACACAAAAACATGTTTTCGGTGAAAAAACAACAACAAATGAAGCACATGCTAAAACAACCTCTATATATACAAGTACTGTCAGTATACAAGGATGCTCAGGTAAGGAAAAGTCGATAAAAAGAGTACACATGTGAAATACGTCGTACAACAGAAACAAGCCCCTCAAGAAAAATGGTTACATCAGTCATGCTATTACCCGTAGTGAGGTACATAATGCATTACAAAGTTACACGTAGAAACAAAATTGGCCACGTATCTACTCCTTTCGTTGCAAATGTCAACCAAAGACGATAGTCTTTGTCGACATTTACAGAGTAAATGCTTCCCTTCGCTTTCCCGCTCACCTCTCATGTTGTTCCTCTTGCGTCACGCTCCTCCCAAGGTAAACACGCTAAAGGCTTGCTCAAGCCAATTTAAATTTACCGCGTTCCACTGCTCCAGGCCGGGTGCCTTGATGCCAGCGCTGCCGTACGGCGGAGACGCGCGTGAATGGAGGTGCCCTACTTCAGCGTTTATAAAACCGCGTTGCCCTAGTCCACGTGCGTTCCAAGCAGAACGCGGAACGTATCTAGTGGAACTTTTCGTAACTGCTGCCGCATCATTTTTTCAAATTCCGCCAGAATCTATAGTGGCGCAGCGACAGCAGGCGACTGTGTGAATTTTCTTTTCTGCAGTGGATGTAATCTTTCATTTCGCAAAAATCAGGCATCTATGAATATTTTTTATAAAGCAACACCGTAAATATCCCTTGTGTACTAATTTTCTGTCTTATATTTGCGTAATGTCTTGTTCTTGTTCAACAATGTTGACAAGTATGAACATATAAACCGGGCTTAGACGTTTAGATTTCGCTGTGAGTATATGACTATTGCGCAGTCTCCGTTTTGCTTTGGACGGGTGGCTGAATCGAGTCACAGACAACAGACAGACAGACATACAGACAGACCAAATTGTCAGGGTTTAAGTAGCCCAAGAAAGACTATCGTCTTTAAAAAGTTACTAGTCAAGAAGCGCATGTAAATAAACTTAAAACATTAGTTTTGATACTCCGTCGTCCGCACACTTTAAAGCGTCATCCCCACTCTTCCATCAGGAAAGTGTGCGGATGACGGTATTGGTAATTTTGGTGAATTACAATTCGCCCTTGCATGTCTGAGGTGGTTTTGTGGACGTGAGGGGCTATTTCATGCCTAGATTCTCTGAAAAACACGATCATGAGAGGCGTGCGGCAATGAGGCAAATTGTCCAACAAATCTTCGCTCGTGGTCCGGAACTTTTGCTGACAATTACATGTTGGTCAGGACAAGGGAAACACGATTATCTGGGAGGGCCACACAGGAGTCTGGAATTGCCGGGTCCTGTTGGCTATTTGCTTAACCCGCCACCCAGAAGTACAGGAGGGGCCAAAGCTTTAAATCTTACCTTCACTGGGAATGCATGGTAGTATACAAAATTTTCCTGTCATCGTCACTTTACCTTCAGCGCTAGCGCAATCAGATTCTGTATACTGTGAGTGGCATATGGGGCATTGTCACATTAGTTGTAACCGCAAGCGTGCCTGAAAAAGGTACATGACTGGGGCATGGGGCAGTTTTGCTTTTGTAACTCAGATGATCCTAACTCAGATGATCCAGATGATCGGAACATTCATGGGTTTAGAAAAGTTTTGGTTGGACATCACTACAAGCGCTTTTCGAGGCGGGTCGCAATATCACAATTTAATGGGTTGCAATGCCTACAAATGTCTTTAAATTTTCTTTTTTCCCGCGGACTATCACAGGAGCTAACAACTTGCGAGCTCATTACGCCGAGACATTATATCTGCATAAATCGATTGTTTGGTTACTTGCAGTTTTGACCCCCACCCAGGTTGTCTTCTTTCTCTTCTTCTTCTTCTTATATAATCATCACCATAACCACCACCATTATCATCATTATCACAATCATCATCCACAACCTTCTGGATGTATTCATTCGAATAATTGCCTTTTCGGTCGTGCCTTGCGGGAATATCTTTTACCTAAGCTGTGTTTTGCATGTATAGATTCTATGGCTGTATTTGTGCCGCTCCTGCTTGGGGCTATGGCTGTGGTATTACAGAAAATATATCAAATTTTTTTCCTTCTCGAAGTTACGTACAGATAAATCGAAAACCGCCTTGAAATATAACTGCGGCAAAATTTAGAGAAGCCTCGTTTCAGTTTTTTTTTTTGGAGGGGTGAGGCATATTCAGGCAGAATAGATCACTTGTGGGTCAAGGGCACTCAAGACACAAACAAAAGAAATTTTTTTGTTGCACTCCTACTTTCGGGGAGATGGCAAAATGCACGTACTATAATGACACCATCGGTACGTTGTATATACCGACAACTTTGCTGTATGCCTTAGAACATCGGCGCCTTAGACAACCGTACAGGTGGTATTGTTCATAAGGCACAACTTCCGTTGCTCCACCTAACTGGGAACATAACTGCTTTGCGTTTTCACAGGTGGTGGCTTCGTTGTTTATAAATATAGATTTACGTGGCAGCTTGTCTTGCTTTTCAAAACTGGTTCGTGCATCAGCCCTATACGTTATTCATGCTCTTCCGATTCAGGAGGGCTCCGTTTTAACCCTCACGCAATTAAACTTTTATGTGCACAACTTAGTAACTTGTCTGGAAGCTTAAACTTTATTTATAAAAGAAGAAGAAAAGAACGTCACCAGTATAGAAATAGAAGTTCTTACCCAGCGAATGGTCCCAAGGCCTTCGTTGCTATGTCTGAGTAATGCGTGTACCAGTAGAATGTGCGGTACTGCTCGTGTCTTTTTTCCAGTATTTCGCAGCACGAATTGAGCAGTGCCGCGTTGTAGGCCGACAGGGCACCAAACAGGGGCACCAGGATTATGGCCGTCCACCCTGAAAATTTGAGATCAGAAGAGTCGTTGAAAAAATCGAATGCGTTTGTAGAACTTAAAGGCCGTATGAAGTGTAAAGGTAAATCGCCTTCTTTAACCACTTATTGAATGGGAATTATTTCATAATGGCTCCAAAGTTTGCCAGTCAGTGTACTATGGCAGTCACTTTTACTAGTACCTACATGTCAAAAGTGGTGTTGAGTTAGTGCAGCCTAGGCACACGAAAAGTGTCAGTGATTACAGATGGGATTACTCATTATTGTGAACTCACTCGGGCGCACGCACTCATGTACCCGAACTCCGGAGAGAATAATGATAACCGACATAGCATGGCCTATTTAACAGCCTAAGATTAGTTGGGTTTGAAGTCGTTACAGCCTAATGACAGGCACTGTCATGTACCTTCCGCACCTTGTCCGAAGCCTTCATGGAATAACAAGGTGTGCCATAGAACACCGCCTTGTCCTACCCATAAACGCACTCCACAACTTAAAGGTACACTATAGGCTGTAAGATATTTTGTTTTAACTGAAAAATGATAGTTTTCGTAGATCTCTCGGCTTTTGTTCTACGAGCAACGACGCGTTATTTGCTGAAAAATAAGAAAAAAAGCGTGTATTTCGCTCACCCACTTCCCTTTCATTTTTTTTGTGACGTAGCCGTTACGTCACAAACTAGGAGCGAAGAACCAGAAGCAGCGGTGCGGCATGGCGGACTACGGCAACGTTTCTCTGGCCGAAGAGGCTGGCTTGGAAGTTTGTGATTTTTCACCGACGGAATGAGAAACGTTTTAGATGCTCGAGCATCCGGTGTGCTCGCCTACTCCGGATTCCAAGACACTCTCCAGCCGGCTTCCAGCGAAGCCGCTTTTGAAGCAACAAGCTCCGTTTCGAATATCAGGCGCTGCTGCGCGTACTCCGGGCTGGGGCTGGCGATCACAGCCACCTCATATTACCTTCTCTCGCGCGGCGTAGCATGAAATAAATACTCTTCACGGCCGCCGTGTAGCGTAGTCGTCATTGCCCTGTGCTTCTCCCAGCTCAAACACAAGGGCAGAGCGACGCACGCTGAATTATCAACAGTGGCTTGTGGCTTGAGGACGGTGGCTTGAGGCGAACGGCACAGCACGAACGCGGATCCGTCAGCTAACCCGTCGCAGTAAGCTCATTTCACGGGCGATTATGTTGGAACAGGGGCCGGCTGCATGCAATACCGATAGCAACATGCGCGCGCGGAGAACGGGAGGTTGGAGCATCAGGCAGGCCGCTGAACCACCTGCAGGGCGTCTTGTTCCATTTGTAGCTTTAATGAAGGGACTTTAGCCGCTTCCTGCCTGGTATATTGCTTTGCAAGAGCTCGGGCGTCAACTGTCGTAGGTTATTGACTTCGCTAATTGCGCACCAATACTTTTCGAAAACGACACTGGAAACGTGATGGCTGACTGAATAGTGTGGTGGTGGTGGTGATTTATTAAGAAAGGAGGGAAGAGTGAGGGAAGCAGCCGACGCAGCCTGCCTCGCAGCGTGTAAAAGCTGTAGTCTGATTTTTTAGATAGGATGAGCTCACGGAATGTTTTGATATACGTTTATTTTACTTGCTCAACAACTTCGGTACTGTTTGTTGGAGGAAAACATTTATAGATGTTTCTCCAATGAGCTCTCGCCGTTCACAACGTTTGTGGCGTTACAAACCGTAGTACCCGAAAGCGTACGTGGCGTCGTCGCCTGCTTTCACGTTTCTGGAGTTTTTTGCCTTATTTAACATCTGCTGGTTGCGAAAATGCTGTGTTTAGATTCTCGGCACCATAATCTATCGATACAGGTCAACTTTTTTTTACTCTTTAATGTCCCTATAAATCGAAACTAGACGGAGCCTATACCCTAATGCAGAAAATGAGGACGTGTCCCCAGAAAAGTTTACGGAGGGAAGGAAGCAAGCGAACTTTAATTTTCTATGCACCCTTGGTCCAGGGCGCCGTCAAATGTAGGAAGAAATTCTAAACATTAAGCTCGCCTTGAGGTTTCAGTGAGTTTCCTCGCACCTCATGCCTGATGTTCAGACTTTCTTGCCGTTATTTTAACAGTGAAGGTGTTTAGCAAATCGTAATTTTTTGTGTCCGCAGTTAAAAAAGCAAGAAATTGCCGACCGCGTGCACGTAAGCGCGGGCCTCGCGACGACGCCCAGCGCCTCCATACGCACGTTTGTCAAGCCAACATACTCACTTCGGGACATTGGCCAAGATGGCGGCGACCGCCCCGTAGTTGAAACAACCAAGATAATGCCGACCACACTGCAGTATGCGTGCCTAGCGGCGACTGCCCATCGTCCCCGGCGCAGGTTTATCCCGATAGGCAGACTTAATGAGATTGGCTAATACTGAAAAAAAAAAACCCGCCGCGGTGGCCAGTGGCTATGCGTTGTAACTAGCTGAGCCGCAGGACGTGGGTTGCGATTGCCGGCCGCGGCGGCCGCTGTTCTACGGTAGGTGCGAAAAGTGAAAACGCCTCGTGTGTTCGACGAGATTTCGGCGCACGTTAAAGATCCCCAGGTGGTCAAAATTAATTTGGACACCTCCACTACGGCGCGCCTCATAACCTCTGTATTGTCGGCACGTTAAACGAAATCAGTCAATCAAGATTGGCAAAAAGACTCCATTGTTCGAAGTAGTCGTGGTTAACACTTGGAAATCGGCTGAAAGCGTGAACTTACACCGTGGTGATGGTCGTGGAGGTTGCGTACAGCTTCGCTACATTCAAGAAGCGTTAGCACGAGTTTCTTTAATTTTTTTTAATTCTCGTTACAGTTATTTCAATATTCGTTGCCGCATCCCTCCACCGAGTTTTATTGAGATACGACAACGAATTGCCGCTATCTTTTGTCTGGGGGTGCTGCGTAGTATTAGTGGAAAAATATTACTGGCATATCCACCTGAAGCGCCGCAAAACAACTCACGCGGAAGGCTTCTCCTCGCTCTCACAGATTACCACCCAGGACAAGAAATACTCAATGGTGGCCTTTTCAGATAAGATGTGCATCTTTACTTTGCAATCAATCAGTATCACTGTCCTATTTTTTCTTGGCATATGTCTTCTCCAAAAGAAACGTTCTTTTACAATATTTTACCAATTGCGCGTAAAACAGGCTTTGTGTAATTCCTTTAGCAACTTTGCCCTCTACTGGGTATGGACTGTTTCGTCCGAATATGATAACAAGAAGCCTGTTGCGATATAAAAAAAATCCTTAAAATTCCCACTTCTTCTGTTAAAGAGTAGTTTGTAAGTACTCAACCAATCAAATAAAACCGTCCCTTCTGGCGTAGGGTACTTTTCTAAGGGGCCGCTTGTTGTTATGTCTGAGTAATGCGTTTACCAGTGGAATGTGCAGTACGGCTTGTCCCTTTTTTTCACTGTTTCGCTGCACGAACAGAGTAGTGCCGCTCTGCGGGCCGACAGCGCACAAAACAGGGTAACAATGAAGGAGTATTGCATCGCGATAACCATCATCATAATCATCACCACCAGCCTGCCCACTGCAGGGAAAAGGCCTCTCCCAATAATCTCCAATTATCCCTGTCCTGTGCTAACGGCGACCAATTCATCTCCGCAAACTTTTTGATCGCCTCAGACCATCTGACTTTCTGCCGCCCCCTGCCCCGCTTGCCTTCTCTAGGGATCCACTCTGTTACCCTTAGTGACCAACGGTTATCTTGCCTTTGCACTACATGCCCTGCCCACGTCCATTTCTTCTTCTTAATTTCTACTAATATATCCTTAACATGCGTTTGTTCTCTGGCCCACTCCGCTCTCTTCTTGTTACCTAATGTTATACCTATCATCTTCCCTTGTATTGCTTCATGAGTCGTCCTCAGCCTCCAAGTTTCTGCCCCGCACGTGAGTACCGGTGGGATGCAGCGCGATGATTTCCCATGAATACGCCAATTAACGCGATGACCATAGTATGGTCTTATTGTGACTGCTGTAGCCATCTTCCCCTGCCAATTAAGCGACGTGTTCTGACAGCGAAAATGTACTTCCCGTGATGCAACAGCTTACTTGGTCCAAGCTTCATGCGTAAAAGTAATTATCAACTGCAAGCCTTGAGTAGCATTATGATAAAACAGCGCAAGTTTAACGCGACGAGAGGAGGACACAGCGCTTGTGTTGTGTCCTTATCTGGTCCCCTTGCGGTTGCACTGTTCGAGCTCCATGAATGTATACGACTAGCCCAGTTCTAAATCTTGGTGCACTTCACTGGCACCGGGGGTCGTCACCTATGCCGGAGAAGGCGAGCGGCATGGAGACCATCCCGAAGCCGACGAGGTGGGCCATCAAGGCCGCCGTGGTGGCGGGAAGCCGGAGCATGGCAGGTCGGGTGCCCCACACTCGGTCTTTCTTCTTCCATTGCTGGGAGTAGCAGCACTTTCTGCGCTCCCACCAGCTTTCGCGAACAGCGGCGCCACCCACTGCCGAGGCGACCGCAGGCAACGGCGCTGCCTTCGCATCACCGTCGTCGCCGCCGTCGTTTAACGGGAGTGTTTGGAACGCATGATCATGATCGTCTGCACAGAATAAAAAAGCCTCAGGTTAAGTCTAAATTTGAAGTTATTAGGAACAAGGAATATGACAATGTGAGATGTGTTTTACGCAATACGTACGCGTGCGTCTTGCGTAAAGACACAGAAAGAAACAGGGACTCAGACAGACAAACACACAGCCACAAAGATAGGAAGGCACGCGCTCGCACACGTGCCTGCAGGCGCAGACAGACAGACAGACAGACAGACAGACACAGACCCACTCGCAAACACGACCTCGTCGAGAGAGAAAAAGGGAGCAACAACGAAGGAAGTCTTGAAAATACTCACTAAGAAAAAGCAAAACATGATTAAAAAACGACGCAAAAAGCTCAGAAACACAAATAATGCAGCATAATGATGAATAGATTACGAAAAAGAAAGGAAAAACAATGAACGATATCGCCAAGCATGAAAACAGGGAAACAGGAAGGAAAATACTTCGACATTAAAGCAAAGAACGACATTGACAAAAAAAGTAGAACAAAGCATAGAAAGATGAAAAGACAAAGGCGGTAGAACACAAGAGCTGTCTCAACAAAGAAGGAAGCAAAGAAATACAACGAGAAACTCATTCACGCATCTCTCATCGTTAACTCATCGTTAACGCAAATACCAAACACCAGAAGTGCGGAAAGGCTCTGAGTAAGCATGATTGTACACGGCGTCGTAAACACGCCGCGCAGAAGAAAAAAAACAGTAATTACGAGTTCTACGACATTTTTCAAAAACGCAGCAACCAGCTGTTGGTATTTATGTTTCAGAGCTGAATCCGCTTTCAAAGGCTCCTGCTTTTCTATTGAATTATTTATTTATTACCACTTCCGTCACTAAAAGCTGCCCGTTGCATTCACATGGACATGGGTCGGAACCTCATAATAAAGGGTGTATTCATGAACTGCGCAGAGGAACTTACTTTGTCATATCGCTAAACCGCAATGGCTTGTGCCGGTAAGTATATTTGACGCCGCATTATCATTGTCCCATTGCCACCCGAGAAGGTTCCCGTTCACCCTGAGTGTATACACCTGAGATGAAAATGACTTCTGCGCTGAAAACCAGAATCAATCATTCTAAACTACGGTTGGACCAAAAGGGAAGTGGCTGTACTTTATTTGCTGCGGTGTATGATTCTTCCCTCCGAACCTTTCCCTACTCGCCACATGGAGGCGAGCGAGAAGAATACACCGACCTGAAAAGCTTGGTTTTTACCTCCACTGTCGATTATGAGGCATTTACTCATTCCAGAAAAGTGACGAAATTAAAGAAATGCGACGTATCGGCAAGGTAGCCTTGTGGCAATAGAATGTGGGGGATGCGGAAGCCTGCCTCCCACCTGTGTGATCAATGATAACACGTTGTGAAATTCGGCGCATTTTGGCGTAAGCTGAATTCCTAAATGCAAGACAATATATTCTTGAAAACGGAAATGTCAAGTTCCTACTTGTAACTACCCGCCAAAGTTGTTGAAGAAAACATTTATTGAGAAAAGAGGGGAAGGGAGTTGGTTAACAACTGTTTAATACGTATATAGATTGACTGCACTCATTATTGTGTCACTTTTTTTATAGGGTGCTTTATTTTATTTTATTATTCTTAAGTGTTATTGTCAATGCTGTGTGTTTTATTTGTTCATATGTGTTCCTTATTTGTTGCTAAATTCTGCAATCTTAACAATTCACTATATTCACGTAGTCTCGTTATTGTTTATTCTTTGTATAAGATAGGTAATAAAAATCGGTATCATTGCTGCTAGCAGCGGAAATTAAGCTATGTCTGTGTATGCTATCAATAACAAAGGTGTGCCACAACGGTTTATAATTCTGGAACCCCTTTCTGTATTGACTATATTCTAGTGATGTCCCTTCAGTGACAACACTAAAGTTCTATTCTATTCTATTCTATTCTATTCTATTCTCAAACGTTCCTTGGCGGTGGGAGCATGGACCCGAACCGGGGTTTCAATGATAGAACTAGAGCGGGCGCACAACATGGAGAAGATTTACCTGTTTATTTTTTTCCGAGAGTTGTTCTAAATATTTCAGTGTCTATAATAAGAAATTCAGGCGGGGGGCTGTACCTGTTAGCCCCATACCAGCGTCGCACGCTTTATATAGTGTAGTAGGCGGGACACCGGGTGAAATTAATATATTCTCCTATTGTCTTTTGACACAGGGATGTGGATCGTTGCTTGCCGGAGTGGGGATTGATGAATTGTTTAAACAAATAACTTTCCATGGTCTTTTTTTTTTGTAAGTGGCCAATACTGACACTCATCTGCGAAATTTACCTTGCGCTTTGAGCGTGACGGCATCATTACAATAAGATAATTTTTCCCTAATGATATGCAAACCGAGTTATTGAAAGAATAAACCGCACAAAATTACCAAACACAAGGAAGCTTGTTAAGTTTCATCGGCCGTTTGGCGTGTTTATTACTTTTAATAGCGTGCCAAATATTCGCCTAATATTCGCCTGATATTCAGCGTTAGAAAATTTGTGTTATAAATTTATGAGTCGGGGAACCAGCACGGTGGCGGTGCCAAGCTTGCTGTGGCCGGGTTCCTGGAAGGGTTCTTTAGTTCACCAATGTTCTTAACAAAATGATTCATATCTGGGCCGAAAGTTCCAAACTCGTACTTACGTTCCGGTTCTTGCGTCATCCTCGGGGCCCACCTAACTGCACGACGCTCCAAAAACCCGCCGCCGTGTTAGAGCTTACTACAACGATGTTGGCGCCTCCATCCCACGCCGGTCATTGGAAACCACTTCTTACGCAGCACCTGTTAGTGAAACTGAAAACCGTCTTTTCCCTTTCTGGCCTCCTTCCTCTCTTTTTTCGCGGGTCCGCGTATTTCTTTCCTTCACGTAGCCAGGGACGTATATTGTTAGCGCCGGCGAGCGCGAAGCACTGAAAGACGTATCCCCATCTGCTCTACCTCGCTTTAAGCCTAACGCAATCAGGGCTAAACGCCGACGCTTGCTCAACGGGGGGGGAGTTTTATCGGTGTTTGTGGATTTGTTCTACCATACCACAATGCGGCGCACTTGAGCAAAACGTCTGCTTCGGAAATAGAGTCGTCCTCCGATGTCTGTTTGCCGGGAAGGACCGCTCAGCGGCCGCCAGGAGTCGAATTGTTTCGGCGCAACGGCAGCTGTTGTGCCGCGTGCTCTAGCAGCTCCCTGCCACCTGCGACCCGCGGAGCGGCCGTAGCGCTGGAGGGAGGGGGTAACGTGACTGATAGGCGTCTCGGGAGCCGTAACGCAGGAAGTATTGGGCGAGAGTTGCGAAAGGTTATATGGAGGCTTTATAGAACCGGCTATTTCGGGCCATCAACGACAACAAAATACTCTTTACACTTGTAGTGGCCGCGGAGCGCGAGAAACGTACAACCGACACGTTTGACGTTAAGTCTGAGAGTGCCTTTATTTTCCAGTTCCCCTCCCCGGGTCGCGCCCTCATAATTTATTCGTCGGGCGGGCCGAGCCGCCGGCTGCGCCCCGTCACTCGGGTTTCCCTTGCGTCTCGGCATAAACACACAGCCCATCTCCCCCTCACAGCCTTCCCTTTTACAAGCGCTGGACAGGCTTGACTACGCGTCCACTCCATGTCTTGTAGCCTTGTTGGGCGGATGAGCTCCCCTGGGGCTAATTTTTTTTTCTGGCGGCTTTTGATCGTCATGAACCGGCGCTTGTCCCACCTCACGTCCTCTTGCATCTTGCGATGCTGGCGGGTTTCTCCCAGGCGTTGATTCATGCGACGAGTGTGGAACCTCAACGTCAGGGAGTGGGGCAAGTGAATTCGGTTCCTTCCTAGTTGGTCTGTGTCTGTTTCTACAATGTAAGACCCCGGAGACCCCGCCGATGAAAGTACCGTTCCAGTCTTGTTCTGGTTCTTTATCCACACCGTTTCTCCCGGCTCCAAATCACCGAAAATCCGAGCCCCGTGCCTTCTCTCATGATTTCTCGTCTGCTGGGCAGCTCGGTGCAGTTCCCACGCCTGGAGTGCAGTCTTGCCGACCACCGCGGGATCTAGCGAACTAGACACTGCCGGAACAAACGTTCTCAGATGCCGTCCCATTAACAACTCCGCAGGGCTCAAGCCATTTGCAAGTGGCGTGGCTCTGTACGCCTGAAGAGCAACATAACTGTCCCCCGTTTTCTGTAGGCTCTTCTTTATGATCCGCACGGCTACGTCAACGAAGCCATTGCTTTGCGGAAACCTGGGGCTTGCTGTTACGTGTTCGAAGCCCCGTTCCTCCGCGAACTGGGGGAAAACACAGCCATCAAGTTTTTTGAACTGAGGCCCATTGTCGCTGAAAACTGTTTCAGGCGTGCCGTGCTTTGCGAAAATAGACTTCACGTGCTTGATGACTTCTTGCGCTGTCATACTCGGAAGCAGGGCGATCTCGAGATACCTTCAATAATAATCGGTCACAAGCAAGTAGGTCTTTCCTCCCCAGTGAACAGGTCGATGGCAACTTTCTGCCATGGTCGATGGGGAAAGTCAGATGGCATCAACGGCTCATGTCTGTATCCCTGTTCTTTAACGCACTGTGTACATCGGCGAGCAAGCTCTTCGATTTCTGTCGATACACCCGCCCACCATACCGACTCTCGGGCTCTTGCTCGACACTTGACAATTCCTTGATGTCCCTGGTGTATCTTCGGGAGTATTTCTTTGCGCATGGGCCCAGGAATCATAATCCTTGATCCGTTCACGAGAAGGCCATCTTGAACAGCTATGTCGGGCCTGTGCTGTCAATAATCTTTACATTCGAAAGGGAGCTCTTTGCGGTCTGCCCATCCATCATTGCAGTAGCTGCTCAACGTGCTGCAAATTGGATCTGTCGCTTGCTCTTGTCGAATTTCCGCAAGCCTCTTGTCAGTTGACGGAAGATTGGCAATTACGCTTCTAACGTATTATGCAATTTCTTCATCAAGCTCAGTGCTATCTCGGAGAGGTAGTGGCTGTCGAGACAGAGCGTCAGATGCAACAAGGTGTCGTGAAACCCCCTGTAAGGTCCACTTATGAGATTAGCGGCCAGGTGCCCGGGCTGCGCGTGAGAACGCGCCGCTCTGTCTGGCGACGTAGCACTGCCGACACTGCGCTGCAACCACCGCTAATTCGTCGCGGCGTGCGCGGGAGACGGATTGTCTGGCCCTCCGCATTCCTCAAGGATAATCCCCCATTGAGAAGGAAACTGCGGCGCCGGATTCCAGGAACGCCTGCCGGACCCGCTGGGATTACCGGCGTGTCTCTATTGTCGCGCCCTGGTCAGCATGACGCACGGTCGCCGTCTTTCCCGCTTCCCCCCCCCCCCCCCCCGCGGGGTCGCCCGAACTTGCTCGTCTACGAGCGTGCCGTTGACCTGAGATAGCGGCGCCTCATTGAATATTCCGTGACGTGCTGAGTGACAGCTGTCTACGTGAATTCGGGCACTCCCATACGCGTGTACGAACGCTACAGGGGCGTTCCCGAGAGAGGGTGATCTCGAGGTTTTAAAAGGCCGAACTTGGCCGTTGGAAAGGGTTCTCGTCTGAGCGCTGAGCTGGCAGTTCCCGGCGAGACAAGGAGTCTCGACCGTTAACGCTAGGTTGGGATTTAGGAGCCCCCTAGTCGAGGTTAAGATCGCGTCGGAGGTTCAGGGTGCAGCGCCGCACCGGGCAACTAGACGGATCTTGCGGCGAGACAGAGTCTCGGCCGTCGTTTCTCGAGCGGTTTGTGTACGCTCCGAGAATAGGAAGAGTTAGACGAAGTTGAGGAGCTCGAGTGATTTGTGCGCACTCGGAGCTAGCGTCTAGCTGAAGTTTGCAGTTTTTCTTTTATTACTCATGTACCCAGTTTTCCCACTGTAAATAGCTGTACATAAACTTCCGTTTCACTTAATCAACTTCAACGCCTCGAGTTCGTCAATTCGACCGCCATCCTTCCAAGAACTTCAACACCATCGCCCAGCCAGCCTCCTGCCAAATCAACCGGAGCCCGGGCGATTGGGTTCCTGATCGACACCGGACTTCGGGGAAACGATCTTCACTGGCGCAGCCGACAGGATTTGGCAGAAGAGAACACCAGGCCACAGCCAAGGGCAGCAAGCGGACGCAAGCCCGTCTTCATCGGCACCAGCCGAGCTCCGCGCGGTGTGGAGCGGCAGAGCCAAGCCAGCGCACGGGGCCAACGACGCGGCAGCCGACCACCGGAGGTGCGGGTGAGTGGGATTTCTTGCGCTTCGTTGTGGCGGTGTAGGCTGAGTCTGGGGTTGCATGGTAGTCACGCGGAGCATGCAGACGAACATGGCGGAAGGAGACGGAAATGAGTCAGACAGACGAAGTGCCACCTCAAGGAGGCTCGGCAGCAGGAGGATCTCCCCAAGTGGAATCCGAGGCACTAATTCTTAGACGAATGGAGTTGGAGTTTCAAGAGCGAAGGGAGAAAGCAGAGCGCGAAGCGGCGGAGCGAAAGAGAAAGAGCGCGAGAAGCAGGAGCGAAGAGGAAAGGGCGCGAGAATCGGAAGAACGCATGCTAAAACTGAAGCTCGAATCTGAAGAGCGGTTGCGAAAGTTGGAGCTGGAGACGAGGGCTGGCACGCAAACTCCTACGGGCTCGGACTCAGATGAGGGTAGGCGGCCGGGCTTAGACCCGGTCACTCAGTGCGCAAAGGTCCTGAAGGGGCTTAAGCTGCCGTGCGATGCGGACATTCCATTGTGGTTCGACGAAGTTGAAAGGTTGTTTGTGACGTACGGTGTGCCGGAGTCGAGTCGGGTTCATTTAGTTGTACCGGCGTTGTCGGAACGGGTGAGGTACATGTTACGTGGACTCGGGGACAGTGAGTGCAATGACTACGAAGTGGTAAAAAAGGCCGTGCTGCAGGAGCTTAGGCTAAGCCCCGCAGAATACCTCGACCGGTTTGCAAAGGCAGCGAAACGTAACGACGAAACCTGGTCGCAATTTGCCTCCCGCGTTGGCACCCAGTTTGACTACTACCTGAAATCGAGGAAAGTCGAAACAAAAGAGGAGGTAGTGGCCCTCATGGTGGCCGATAGAATTAAGAACAGTTTGAGCGCTGAGGGACTGGAGTACGTTCGCCTGCGCGAAGCAGAGACGTGGCTGAAGCCGCCAGAGATAGCTAACGTGCTGCAGACCTTTGAGCAGGCCAAGGGAAGAGGCTCCGCTGTTGGGCGTAGAGATCAAGTACCTCCGCGCAATACCAACAGTGGCAAGCGAATGTGGACATGTAGCGTCTGTAAGGGAGAGGGTCAACATTTCCGGCTGTGCCCGAAAATTGCTGAGAAGCCAGGAAACCCAGGGCGCAGCGCGCACGTGCAGAGAGTGATAGTAGAGGACGCAAGTGCAGGGCAGGCTCAGGATGCTGGCCTGACGAGCGGGGGGCAGCGAATTCTCGTGGCCGAGGTAAATGCGCTCGGAAGCATTGATGAGCTGAGAAAGTCTAGACTACAGCACGTGGAACTCGACTGTGCAGGCAAGACAGTTACCGCGACGGTCGACACGGGAAGCGAAGTTACGGTGGTACGAGAAAGTCTAGTCCCACAGGACGCTATGCAGCCATCGGGCACCATCAGGCTAGTTCCAGCATTTGGCGAGTCGGTTAGCGCGAGAGTGGTCAGCCTGCCTGTGAGTTTGAGGCAGGCCGTGTCGGTGGTCGGGAGCCCCAAGGTGCAGCTAATCTGTGCTGTCACCAACAATCTCGCCGAGGGACTAGACTGTTTGCTTTCGAGAGAGGATTGGGAGCTGCTGACGAAATGTCACCCCAACCGGGAGGCGAACAGCACGGCTGAAACTTTCGTCCGCTCAAGTGGGGACCGCGAGGTCGGCACCGGGGCGATCTCGGAACCGGCGGCTGCCGTGTGTGAGATTACGGGAGAGACCGCACCCGAAGCTCCGGCCGAGGAGATTGATGAGGCAGTCGAAGTTGAGGGCCCACGGGCAAGGCTACTGGCATCTCAGCTGGCTGATGACAGCCTAAAGAAAGCTTGGGCCGACGCGAAAAGAGGGAAAGCCGGCATGTTTGTCTCTGACGGGTTGCTGTTTCATAGGGACACTATAGCCGGCGCGAAGGTAACGCAACTTGTGCTGCCCTCAGAGAGACGCGAGGAGGTACTTTTGCTGGCCCACGAGTCACTATGGGGAGGCCATTTAGGCCCCAAAAAGACGAAGGCTAGGATAAAATATAGCTTTTTCTGGCCCGGCCTAGAGGCAGACGTATCCCATCACTGCCAAACATGTCATGGCTGCCAAATCAGGGCAGATAGACGGCTCAGCGACCGGGTCCCTATTGTTCCCCTAACAAGGCCCGACCACCCATTCCAGGTAGTAAACGTGGACATCATCGGTCCCCTGGACGTACCGTCGGGTCGGGGCCACAAGTATGCGCTTTGTCTGGTGGACCTCTGCACACGCTGGCCCGAAGTCGTGTGCCTGCGGTCACTTACGGCGAAAGCAACTTGCGAGGCTCTCCTGACAATATTCAGCAGGACTGGCATCCCTGAGTTAATATGCTCTGACCAGGGTACTAACTTCACGTCCCAACTGACACAAAGCTTTTTGGAAAGGTTGGGCTGCGCGCCACGCTTCTCGACACCGGAACACCCGGAGAGCAATGGCACGGTGGAGCGTTGGAATAGGGTACTTAAGAACATGCTGTTTCACGTCATCGAGAAGGATCCAAGGAACTGGGATAGACTAGTACCGTTCGTGTTGTGGGCCTACCGAGAGGTTCCGCACGACACAACCGGAGTCGCCCCGTTTCGCATGCTTTATGGCAGGAACCCCACAGGACCGCTGGCGATCCTCCAGCACAGTTGGACAGGGGAACTGCCCGTACCGGGCACATTAAAAGAGGAGCCAGCGAAATACCTACGGCAGCTGCGCGAGCAGCTAGAGGTAGCGGCGGAAGTGGCGGGGCTCACGGCGAGCGCGCGCCAGGGCAGCTACGCGCAGGCGTACAATAGAACCGCGCGTAACAAAACGTTCAGCGTGGGTGAACAGGTCCTTTTGTTCGACACGGAGAGTAAACGTAAGACGGCCCCGAGATGGTTGGGCCCATTCACGGTCGTTGCACAGGAGAGGCAGCATTCATACCGTCTCGACATGGGGGAAAAGAGAACTTCGGTGGTGCACGCGAACCGCCTGCGGCCTTACTACTGTCGCGTCAGTCACGTGGGGGTAGTGTTCGATGAAGATAGCGAGTTTGGAGACGTAGAGTGCGCCCCGCGCTTTATGCCGCCGTGTCGAAGTACCCTCCCCTTACCGATCGAGAAGTTGTCACACTTAAGTGAGCGAGAGAGCTCTGAGATTGCAAGCGTATTTGCAAAACACGCCGACCTGTTCGATGGAACGCCAGGACTCGCCGCGGTGGGGCAACACCGAATCGAGCTGCAGGGAAGTTATGAGCCAAAGAGGGCTTTTCCTTACCGTGTTCCGGAGCTGCTCAGGAAAGAAGTCACCCACCAGGTAGACGAACTGTTAGAATTGGGCCTCATTTACCCAGTGGAAAGTGAGCATGCTCACCCGGTCGTTTGCGTCGGAAAGAAAGATGGATCGTGGAGAATGTGTATTGACTACCGCAGACTAAATGCCGTGACTCGCGCCGATGCATTTCCTATGACTCCACCGCAGGAGCTGATCCTGAAAGTGGGTCACTCGAGGTTTATCACAGTCATAGACTTGCGGAGGGGCTACTGGCAGGTGCCGGTAGCGCCGGAGAGCCAGCACCTAACCGCCTTCGTCACGCACGACGGGCAGTACGCGTGGCGTGTCATGCCGTTTGGTCTCAGAAATGCGGCAGCAACATTTCAGAGGATGATGAACACGTTGCTCGCCAAACACCGGTCCTACGCCACGGCCTATCTGGATGACATTGCCGTCTTCTCCTCTTCATGGGAGGAACACCTTAGGCACGTGGACACTATCCTCGGCTTGTTGACGGACGCGAGGTTAAAGGCGAGCGTTGAGAAGTGCCAGGTAGCCCAGGGCCACATTAAGTACCTCGGCCACGTAGTGGGCAGCGGAACGCACGGTCCCGATCCGGAAAAGCTGGCCGCAATCAGAGGTCTCGTACAACCAAAGACTAAGAAGGAGCTCCGAAGCCTCCTTGGCCTTTGCGGGTATTACCGAGAGTACGTCAACAACTACGCGGAGGTAGCTGAGCCGCTAACGTCCCTGACAAAGCGGGGTGTACCGAACCCGATTCCTTGGAGTAGCGAGGCCGAGCGCGCGTTCGAGCAGCTAAAGGAGTCCCTTTGCTCAGCCGCGGCGCTTAACACACCTGACCCGCACCAGCCTTATTGGCTGTTTACTGACGCGTCCGAGGTGGGAGCCGGGGCATGTCTGGCGCAGATGGGGGAAGCGGGCCGCGAGAAGCCTATCGCCTTTGCCAGCCATCGTTTCACTCCAACCCAAACCCGCTGGTCAACCATCGAGCGCGAGGCGTTTGCCATCATTTGGGCATTGAAAAAGTTTGATTATTGGGTTTTTGGGGCAGAAGTCAATGTCGTGTCTGACCATAACCCTCTGTCTTACCTGACGACCTGTACGCCTCATGGGGCTAAATTGTCAAGGTGGGCATTAGCCTTGCAACGCTACAACGTTGTGGTTTCTCACAGGAAGGGAGCAAACAACGCTAACGCGGACGCGCTGTCGCGCCTTCACAATGTTGCTTGGGGGGGCCACCATTGAATTGCCTCCCAGCCTTAACACCGCCACGACGGACGTGAACGTTCCCGTTCACCCGTCCTTTTTCGTTGGTGATGTGTGTGTGTGTGTGTGTGCCGCGGTTGTGCGCGACGAGAGGCCTTGAGGGCTCGATCCGTGCACCGAATTGATCGATCCGCGCACCGAACTGAACTTTCTGTGCACCGCAAGTGAGCGAAAGCACAGCCGAACATTCTTGAAGGGACGTTATCAGGCTACGCCGTCAAGGAGGACAGTTGCGCGCGTGCGCATAGTGGCAATGCAAACTTTCTTAACGTTTTATTTTTGTGGACTGCGAAATTGCCCGTGTTCTTTGCCAGTCCTTATTCCTTTTGTTCTTGTTGTCGAGTGCCGGAGTAATTGTGCGTGTTTGCAGTTATAGCGCGCATCAGTGTTTT
Organism: Haemaphysalis longicornis; assembly: GCA_013339765.2. Lineage (NCBI taxonomy): Eukaryota > Metazoa > Arthropoda > Arachnida > Ixodida > Ixodidae > Haemaphysalis > Haemaphysalis longicornis. Next base: position 111,804,314 of record CM023455.1, read on the forward strand.
AGGTTGAGTTGTCTCGTTGTTCGTGGCGTTTACGCGCTCCGGAGACACGACCCAATTTCTTTTACCCGCACTTAGTGTTTTTAGCATTTTTGGTGTGTTTCCGGTTTGCTAGAGTATTCCGTCCCTGTGGAACGGCTAGGGAATAGGTTGTGTTGTAGTTTAGGCGAGAGAGAGTTCGGTTCAGCTGCAGAAATGGGAGGGGGCTCATTTGTGGTTATACCCAGCTCCTTCCACGTGTTTTTTTTTGTTTGTTTGTTTATGCCGCTGTTATTGCGGAAGAGAGATGAAACGAGTGGCCCTTTTAAATTCTTTTCGGATTGACTGAACCAAGAGGTCCAGTAACCCTCTTAAAGGGGGGAGTTGTAAGGTCCACTTATGAGATTAGCGGCCAGGTGCCCGGGCTGCGCGTGAGAACGCGCCGCTCTGTCTGGCGACGTAGCACTGCCGACACTGCGCTGCAACCACCGCTAATTCGTCGCGGCGTGCGCGGGAGACGGATTGTCTGGCCCTCCGCATTCCTCAAGGATAATCCCCCATTGAGAAGGCAGACTGCGGCGCCGGATTCCAGGAACGCCTGCCGGACCCGCTGGGATTACCGGCGTGTCTCTATTGTCGCGCCCTGGTCAGCATGACGCACGGTCGCCGTCTTTCCCGCTCCCCTCCGCGGGGTCACCCGAACTTGCTCGTCTACGAGCGTGCCGTTGACCTGAGATAGCGGCGCCTCATTGGATATTCCGTGACGTGCTGAGTGACAGCTGTCTACGTGAATTCGGGCACTCCCATACGCGTGTACGAACGCTACAGGGGCGTTCCCGAGAGAGGGTGATCTCGAGGTTTTAAAGGCCGAACTTGGCCGTTGGAAAGGGTTCTCGTCTGAGCGCTGAGCTGGCAGTTCCCGGCGAGACAAGGAGTCTCGACCGTTAACGCTAGGTTGGGATTTAGGAGCCCCCTAGTCGAGGTTAAGATCGCGTCGGAGGTTCAGGGTGCAGCGCCGCACCGGGCAACTAGACGGATCTTGCGGCGAGACAGAGTCTCGGCCGTCGTTTCTCGAGCGGTTTGTGTACGCTCCGAGAATAGGAAGAGTTAGACGAAGTTGAGGAGCTCGAGTGATTTGTGCGCACTCGGAGCTAGCGTCTAGCTGAAGTTTGCAGTTTTTTCTTTTATTATTCATGTACCCAGTTTTCCACTGTAAATAGCTGTACATAAACTTCCGTTTCACTTAATCAACTTCAACGCCTCGAGTTCGTCAATTCGACCGCCATCTTCAAGAACTTCAACACCATCGCCCAGCCAGCCTCCTGCCAAATCAACCGGAGCCCGGGCGATTGGGTTCCTGATCGACACCGGACTTCGGGGAAACGATCTTCACTCCCCCTTTCAGTTTGCTTTTCCTATTTTTGTAACAACTCTCTTCGGTCGCCTAGCCCTGTTTTTTCTAAGAAACATACGCGGAGTGTGTTTTTGCGCGCTGACCGACCGGAGGACGCGGCTGTCGAGGGGGACCATATCGTCCCAGATTGGGTTTCAGCGCGGCCGCGGCGTTCCGTGCCCCCCGTGGCATGTGCGCTGGTCGCTTTCGGGCTCCGGGTCCTCAGTGTACTTCAGACGACCCTTCTGTCTTTTCCACTGTTTACTTTAGTGTGTTTTGTCTGAACTACTTTCTTTACACCCATAATTCTCCAAGCACGCGTTTTCGGGTTCAAACCTTGTGTCTGTGTTCGATTGGTCCTTTTCACTTTGGCGAGAACATGGCTGATTGGTGTTTACAAGCTTCACCAGGATTGGCTGCAGAAATCCTTACTCCCCGCGGTCCGCACGCTCCAGAATACACTTTTCCCCCAATTCGTTCCCCACCGGACTGCTTGACGCGGATATAACGCGGCTCCGCCGGCTATTGAGGGCGGCGGGCGGCCTGCCCCCGGACTCACTACAGAAACTCTACCGCCGGTCGTCGGGTCCTTTCGCCGGGAGACCGCGATCCAGTCAGCCATGTCCCGTTAAGTACTCTTTAATTTTTTGACTGTCTTTCTCATTTATGTAAAAAGTTTATTGGTTCAAGTTTGTATGTGCTAAATGTCATCAATGTTACTAGTAAAGTAAACAAGTTAACCTCAAAACTTCTTCAACGCCTCGACTCCTTCACTGCGATCAGCATGCTACTGTAGCGGCAGATATATGACCAAATTTCGCCGTTACAAAGGTCCTTGCCCGGAACATGTGTCATTTTATAGCAAAAACGTATCATGCGCATTTTTAGCCTTTGTAGCCTGGTGCTAAAATATCCGACAAATGTTTCGACATGAAAATCGGATCTAACGGCTTATGGTCAGTTTCAATGGTAAACTGTAAGCCAGTGACATACTCCTGAAACTTCTCACATGTCCAGGTCACAACAAGGCCTTCTTTCTTAATCTGAGCGTACCTCCTTTCTGTCTCTGACAGGCTACGGGATGCGTACGCTACACGTATACAAACGCGATCTTTCTTCGTCTTTCGCAAAACTGCACCTAACCCGAACGATGAGGCATCTGGTGAAACTACAGTCATGTTCTCTGGGTCCAATACTGATAAAACTGGACTTTCAGACAGCTTTTTCTTCAGCAGTTCGAAGCTTTTTTGTTGGGCTGAGGTCCATACTCACTCGCTTTTTGCGTCTAGAAGAGCGTTCATGGGGTGAGCTATTTCCGACATGTTCGGGACAAACTTCACCAGGTAGTTGGCCATTCCGAGAAACATTCTCAGCTCCTGAGTGCTTGATGGTGGTCTCATGTCAACGATAGCCTGCACTAGAATGAGAGACAGCTGGGCGAATTGGAAGGGGTTCATAATCAAAATTTAACTGCGCGAAAGACGGATACAAGAAAAGACACGGACGAGCGCAGTCCGTGTCGGACGAGCGCAGTCCGTGTCCTTTTTTGTATCCGTCTTTCGCGCAGTTAAATTTTGATTATGATAGCCTGCACTTTTGAAGGGTCGGCATGAATTCCTTGGTTATCCACGATGTGTCCCAAGAACTTCACCCTTTGTACATTGAACTCGCACTTTTCATGGTTCAACGTGACGCCATGTTTCTGCAACCTTTCCAGAACCGCTCTGAGACGGGCGTTGTGCTCTGCTTGTGTCCTGCCGTAGATCAGGATATCATCCATGTTACACACCACGCCTTCCAGGTTATCCAAAAACTGTGACATCTTCCTTTAGACGAATTCAGGCGCTGAACTGATTCCAAACGGTACTCTCTTGAACCGGTATCTGCCGAATGGCGTTATGAACGTGGTCATGCTTCCCGACTCTTCCGCAAAGCTCAAACTGCCAAAATCCTGAATTGGCGTCGACTTTGGAGAAGTAGCGAGGTCCGGCAAGTTGCGCAAGGACATGTTCGCTGACAGGCAGAGGGCGAACCTCTCGCTTTACAAACTTGTTTAGCCAAGTCAGGTCTACGCATATGCGTACATCTCCGTCAGGTTTCTGAACAATGACCATTCCAGAACACCATTCTGTTGGCTCCTCAACTGGCTCGATAACATAAAGCTGAACCATCTTTTGAGGAGGCGGGATGAGGAGGAGGAATGCCTTTAATGAATGAAGAGAAGTCAGCCTAGCAGCGAGCTTTTGGCTTGCTACTCCACATGAACATGATGTGCGAAATCTCTTGAAGTTTTGCTTTCGCCTTCGACATTAATAATATGGCAACTTTTCGAGGAGTGGTCAATGCTAACGGTACAGCATCTTCTTTAAGCTTGATCTTGTATGCGAGCTTAATTTTACCAAGACCGGAGAACAGCTTGGGAAACACCCTGTGGGTTGACAGCTTCGCTTTTCTGAATGATGACTTGATCAAGACGTTCTACAATGCCTACTTCTTCGCTAGCTTTCCTTGACAGGAGAGGCGTCTGAAGACCATCCACAACGTAGATGCTTCCTTTCGTCGATGTGTCGCGGTATGACACGTCTCCCGTTATCATGTCGGAAACAGGAGGTTGTCGCTCATTGGGTCCCTTTAAAACCTTTTCTGGCTTCTGTAGATGAAGATCCCTGAAATATATCCGGTACGTTTTCCCAGGAATCACAGTCACATCAGCTCCAGTGTCCACTTTGAAGGTGACGGGTGACCCATTGATGTCAACAGTAGCCATCCACTTGTCGTCGCAGCTGGATGAGACGGCTCCGAGAAATGCATCGTTGCTACCGACGATCTGGTGGACTGATTCTCTTCCTTTGCAGACACGGGCAAAATGTACATTTTGCGGCACTTGTTGCACGTCGCGTTTTGTGCAGGGCACTTCCCTGTAGTCTGCTGCGAGTAGCCAAAGAACATACACTGCTTTGCTTCGGATTCAGGCGGTTTCTTGTCTCGGGTTTCAGACCCCTTCCGATTTCTTGGGGGTACAGTCATTTGACCGACTTTGTTAACGTTTCCTTCCTTGAGTCCGTGGAGCGTAGCAGCTTGTTCTTTTACGACTTCAGACTCGCGCCATATTGGTGGCCTTTTGGAGGGTCAGCTCCGCGTCCAGCTGCATTCGTTCGGGCAGCTTACGGTCCCTGATGCCCGCTACTATCCGGTCCCGGATCATCGCGTCATGCAGTTCTCCGAAAGTGCACAGCTTTGCCAGTCGGTGTAGCTCAGTGACGAACTCTTCGACACATTCACCTTCCCGCTGTTCTCTTCTGAAGAATGTCGCTCTTTCGTACACGCATTTCTTGGAACTACGAAGTGGTTCTTGAACGCTTGCAAAACATCGTTGTAGCTGTTCTTCTGTTCCTCTGTATTGTGCCTTGTCGCCCATAAAGTAGACCAATCTGTAGACTTGTTCCACCGCGCATTTCGAGGCGAGGCCACTGACGATGCGAAAACGTTCAAAACCCGGCTTCCATTGCGGCCACTCACTTGGGCGTGCGAAAGTAAATTCCTCCGGAGGCTTGCATTGAAAACTGGACATAACCATTTTTTTCCTGGGCTTGCGACCCCTTCATCGGTGCCTTCGTAGCAGGTTCGAAGGTACGCTGCCACCATGTAGTGTTCGCGGAGTGCGAGAAACGTACAACCGACACGTTTGGCGTTCAGTCTGAGAGTTCCTTTATTTTACAGTTCCCCTCCCCGAGTCGCGCCCTCATAATTCCTTCATCGGGCGGGCCGAGCTGCCGGCTGCGCGCCGTCGGCTCGGGTTTCCCTTGCGTCTCGGCATAAACACAGGGAACAACACCGTGCGCCATAATAGGCGACGCAGTTTTGCCTGCAGAGAACGTTCATATCTAAAATTGCCGTTTTTTCACAGTTCCTCTGAAGGTATAGTGCACTCGATTGATGTAATATTCCTGCAATGATAGCGCCTTTGCTGACCAAATGCCGGGCGTTATGCTTTTTTCTCGCAGGTTAGCTCGACTGCAACCGATAAAGAAGGGAGTTTGCTCGCAGATTCTCTGCGGGCGCTCGAAAGGCATGAGACTCGGGAGTCAGCTACGCCAAGCTCACGTCTCGGCTGAGTAGCCACAAGTACAACGCCGAGGCCAGTGTCGCAGTGCTTTTACGTAAAAACGTCGTCCTGCCGGTTTAAATAAACTTTGTTCAATCAATCCATCAATCACAGTACATGCGCGGTGGCATGAAGACAAAAGTGCATTTTGCTTAGCGATTATATAGATTCATCTGGAATCAATTTAGTTCCTATGGGCTGGAAAAAACGCAGGTAATTTATGTATTCCTCCTATTCACGCTCCAACACTGGCTGTTGACTGTACCCTTTATTCAGTCAATTTAAGGGAAGAATCAATAGAAGCACATCTCAGCGAACACAAAGTAAACACAAAGTAAGCATTCATTTTTCTCGTGTCAAGTCTCGTGTCTTTGAAGCACGAGGCGTTCTAGCACGAGGCGTGAACGAGTGTCCCGGTTCTTTTTTAGTGCGGGGTACGAAGCGTTTCAGCGCGAGGCGTAAACGAGTGCCCCGATGTTGTAGTACCGTGACTACATGAGACGACGATTACGACGACGATGACAGGAGACGCCGACAGTCCCAGCCTCTAAGGGGCTTTTCCCCTATTAGTTCCCGGGCATAACTACGGCAACAGAAACAGAAGTAAACGCCCATTACAACTTCCAATTTTTGGAGAGAGAAATTGCGGGTAATTGTGTGGTTTGTTATAAGTAGACATGAACTAATCTGTACACCGATCGCGCCAGATAATTTGTCAAGTAATGTTAAAAGACGTGTGGCCGGAAACCTACCTCTCACGTACCTCCTTCATTTACTCAATATATCCGAGTGCAAACTGTGTAATTAACATAATTTTAAACGCTAAGGTGTTTTATCTCATGAAATTACAGTTAGCTGAAGTCGTAAGATTAAGGGCCCGGTAAAATCACCAGAGCTTTAACTCCTGACAAAAATATTAGAATCGCCCCTATCCGGATGACGTCAATTTGTCTCTTACAACGTGGGCACTCTTTATCCATTTTTTCGGTGGCTGACGTACTGGTTTTCCGTAGGTACAGAAGGAGACGTGCTTCTCCCGTAGTTCTGGTTGCGTTTTTACTTGGAAAAAAATTATCAGTTCATCAGAAATGACAGTGACTCCAAATATAGGCGACCGCAGCAAACCTGGCCGTTATATTTTGACCAACAAATACCATAGTTTTTGTGGGGAATTAATTTTCTGTTCGGCGTCTCCATCCAGCACTAGAGCCTAGCACTTTGTAACGCGTTACTCATAGAACGTCCGTTTTTATGAATTAGGAGTTGGTGAGCAGCAATATTTGTTCTCTTTTGAATGACTCGAGAAATGCTCACTGGCACAGCAAACACGACACAATATTTAAAGCGACACTGAAGGGTGGAAACAAGTTTTCCTGTATCAATGGATTACGTTGTCGAGAATCTAAAACCACCGTTCTCTCCCAACCAGGAGAGGTTAAATACCGCTTTCGGTTACTACGGGTTTGTGACGTCACAATATTTCTGCACGGCGAGTGCTCATTGGAGAAGCATCCATAAATGTTTTCCTCAAATAAACAGTTCCCAAGTGGTTCAGAACGTGTAATAAATCGAAATCAAAACTTTTCATGAAGTGACCTAATTTAAAGAACATAAACTACAGCTCTTATACATTACGAGAAAAACTGCTTTCCTCACGCTTCAGGGTCGGCCATCATGCCTTCAGTTTCGTTTTGAAAAAACATCGGGGCGTAATTAGCGAAGTCACTAACCTACGGTGAACACCCGAGCCTCTGCAAGCACTAACCCCCGCAGGAAGCGTGCCCGCGCCGAGTTTGAACCTTATCGCTTGTGAAGGGTTAGGGTACTTACTGCCGGCGGTCATCCGAACGATCCGAGCTTGTGCTTTTCCGTTCACTGCGAGCCGCTGTTGATAAATAATTCGTAAATCGTGCGCGCGTAGCTCTACCCTTGTAATGTTTGGGCCGGGCGGAGCCTCGGCCCCGAAAACTCTAGAGACGAGCGAGGGAAGCGAGTGTGTATTTCAAGCCAGGTTGGCCCGACCCGTGAGGTGAGATGGACGTGATCGCCGGACGACGCGAGATGAAGGCTCCCGCTTGAGCGACGCCTAGCCGGCAGCCGCGGCTGCACGACATTTCAAACGGCGCTTTTCGATGCTTCGGCGGTTGGCGTAATGCGGTCTGGGTGTCCGGTGTAGGCGGGCACACGAGCCGCTGGAGCGGTGAAAAGCGTTTTCTCGTTGCGACGTTGACAAACAATAAAGGTGAGAGCCAGCAAACGTTCTCGGCGGTCGGCCATGGCTTGGTGATATCAAAGCTACCGTTGACTAGCGACAACTGTTTGCGCTCTAGACCTACCCAGGGCCTCTTTTTTTGTGAAAGGATGTATACGCCTCGCAAAAAATGGAAGGGAAGCGGGAGAGAGAAATTCCAGCTTTCTTTACGGATTTCTCAGGAAATAAAGGATCGTTTCTCGTCGAACAAAAGCTGAGAGGGCTACGAAACGTATGATATTTCAGTTAAAACAAAATTTCATTCAGCCTTTACTGTCCCTTTAAATGCATAAGTGCATGATAAACAATTACAGTCTCCCGGCATGCGTCCTGGCGACAGCCTCTGTAATCGCATGGCCATCATAACGATCCGTACCAATCCAAATCCTCGGTTATTGTGCCAACAAGGTAGAGCGCGCTAAGGCAGTCGGTGGTTTTAAACCATTCAGACCACCCAACGGGTCCATCGCCGCCTGAAATGGTTCAAACTTGCAATCAGGCGGATATTTGATGATCGCTTTTCCTATCGCCTTGGTTGACTACTTCTCTTACATTCTCTTCAGGCTTGACCGAGAAAGCCAGTGACACAAAATCTTCTCTTCCGAAAATGGCCGCCGGGAGTCTAGGTTCCTCAGTGTTGACGACAGCTTCTTTCTTTCAGGCGACTAGCGTGGACACTCGCATAAAACGTGGCATCCGCTCAGAAGGCCATTAAGAAACTCTTAAGCTTTCTACGGGCGACAAAATTGAACTCTAGACTATTGACTGAAAGCCTTCAGTGGCAATCACTGAACTCGAACGTTTAGTGCTTCAGCGCTGGGCATACCTGTCTGTTCCAATTTTTCTTCATTCTTTCCTTTCTCTTCGTTGCCTATGTACCCTTTCCCACGTGCACGATAGCAACTAGGCTCTATCCAGGTTAACTTTCCTGCCTTTCTTCTACTTCCTTCCTTCCTTCCTTCCTTCCTTCCTTCCTTCCTTCCTTCCTTCCTTCCTTCCTTCCTTCCTTCCTTCCTTCCGGCTTGACGGCTCCTTTTGGGGAACTTTGTTTTCGCCGAGAGTTTCACTCAGGAGAGCGCTGACATCTCAGGATAGCACTGACTTCTGGGGACAAGCAGGTGTCGAACTACTTCAGTATACGTATTGTTTTTATTCTGTAAATGTGCAATTGATTGCGGGATTCATTTTTTTTATTTCGACCGTTATTATGGGCTTTCGAGCGGAAGTTTTGCCTCTTGAGAGGCAGTTTCTGCCGTAAGTGTACTAGGTGGAAGTACATGTAATCACGTGACAATGGCAGACGAACAAATAAAGAAAAGAGTGTATGGGAACGCGCCAAATTTGAAGCGCTGCTAGATCGAAACCGTTGGCTTTCTCGTATAAAACAGAACTTTGCGTAGCAACCATACAGAATTCATGCCACCTGTATACTGCTTCAGCGTCGTGTCAAGAAGACGTGCATCACTGCTTGAGACGTAGTGCAAACGCGACGCATTCCTAAGTGTAAGTTAATTGATTCATTGACTAATTGAGGCTTTGACGTGCCGAAACAAAACAGGGGCTATGAGGCGTGGCGTACTGGAGGGGTGCGAAATAATTTGAACTAACTGGAGATCTTGAACATGCACCGAAATCTCGACACGCGGGCTTTTTCTTTTTCGCATCTGGAACAGGTAAGTTGGTACCTTTGCTTGCAAAAGCAGACACTTTAAAATTATAATGATGCACCCCAGTGGCCCAGGAGTCTCGTAAAACAATGACAGCGAGTTACGCAGGGGGTTGTGGAGGTGGGTTTCTGTTTGGTATAACGTTTATTAGCATCTTTATTGTTTTTTGCTTTTTACCGCTCTCTATCTCTCTCTGGACAAACACCACTCACTGAGCGAAAAATATCTCCGGTGGCTTGCTTTAACTCAAATTTGAATTCAATCTTTTCACTTACCTCTTCTCATCTGTTCCCTCACCTCCCCCCCCCCCCCTTTCCGGCACACTCGTTTCAATTCCCTCGTTGTGCCCCTGTGTTGCGCGGTTATTTTACGCAGCGCCGAACTCCTTTGTTTTGATATAATGTTGTACCCTCACCGCGATCTCATAATCATCATAACTGCAACCCTGTAAACGCCCTCTCACCCCCGCATAGGGAATGAGGCATCCGCGTATATGATCAGGCTGACTTCTCTCTGTTTTCTATCCATTCATTAAAATTACTCCATCTACCTCCATCTTGTCTCGCTTTGCTCGAGGCTTTCGATCACGCGAATGTAAATAATACCCATCGAAATAAATCAAGAGTACTTGTTTCGTGAATAATGCCCATGGAAATAAATCAAGAGTATTTCTTTCATAATAGTGTTTAGGTAGCTATATTTGCCATGTTTTGACAAGAGAGACAACACAAGCAAGTCGCCGTAGTAGGCATGTAAAAAAAGGCAACCAAAATAGCTATCATTTTCACTAGGCGCAAAAAGACACCGACGAAAGACTGAGGTAAACACAAACCTTGCGCCTGTTTGTGTTCACCTCAGTTGTACGTCCGTGTCTTTTCGCGCCTAGTGAAGATTAATTTAAACTAACTCGCCCAGTTATCTGTTCTGATGCAAAGTAGCCAGCACTAAACTTTAAAAGATTTCCAGGGGTTGCATGGGACGTATACATATTTTTCTATGGTATTCCATCAACGGTAATTTCTCCTGTGTGTTTTTTTATGATGCCTTTTACTGGGCCAAAATGGCTTTAAATCGTTTTGTAGAGAGAGAGAGAGAGAGAGAGATAGAGTAAACAAAACACTGCCATCACCGAGCTACCAGGCTATAAAGGTAAAAAGGTCATGCACAACAATTGAATTCTCTCACTATGGTAAAAATGTAACAAACAACACCGAGCTTTTCAGCAGTCACAAAATATTCAGCCGGTACCTTGGTCGACAGATTCATTCATTGGACGTAATCATCATCATCAACCTACTCAGGCGCACTGCAGGACGAAGGCCTCTCCCATTGACTTCCAACAGCTTCTGTGCTGCGCCACTCGAGTCTAGTGTTGGCAACCAAACTTCCGTATTTGATCCTACATCGTGTTATTGCCTTCATCTTCTTCTAGACACATTTCCTGGTATCCACTCTGTCGGTTGTCGGTTCGTCTTACTACATCGCCAGCCCAACTCCATTTCTTTTTGTTCATTTTAACTATGATAAACAACTTTTCACGTAATAATTCTGGCCAAACGAAACCATTCAAAGAATAACAATTAAAAAAATACACACGCGACCAACAGCATTAAAGTTTTTCAGACAGACAGGCAGGCCACCAACATGTGGATATTTATGAAGAATCTATGTAATCATGCAGCTGGAACACATAGTACAGTTTATCACTCAATCTCACATTTGGCTGTATTTTTTCCTTCCTAATATATCGCGAAAAATAAAGACACTGGGTCTTGAAGAACCAGACGAGCATATGCTTCCATCCCCATTAAACATAGTGCAGTTTTCACTCAATCTCACATTTTGCTGTATTTTTTCCTTCCTAATATATTGCGAAAAATAGAGACACTGGGTCTTGAAGAACCAGATGAGCATATGCTTCCATCCCCATTAATGGAGGCAATGTTCATCCAAAGTGGTACTTATAGCTAGTTGATCGCTACATGTGAGACAATTTGGTCCTCAGCCCCAAACGCAGAGGACGCTGACCATGACACACTCTGAGCGAGTGCTGCTTACCAGAGCGCGTAGCAGAGGCTATTGCGGTTTGGAGCCACTGAGTTAGCATTAGAAGGGATGCAGCTCAGAGTAAAAGGATACCATGCATTTTTGATGACCACCGCTGGCAAAAACTATCCTTCATGTTAGGGCCGCCTGCTAAGTGCATGGCGATGTAGTTTTGGAAAGTTTCTTTCGACATTCATCTAAGCTTTTTTGTGCTGCAAATTTAGAGGCACAAAAAGGGGTGAGGTGAGGTATCTTTGAATTCATTTTGTCGTTTGTACATCGCAGGACCGACGATAAAAGCTGCATAAAAGCATCTTCACAAGCCCGCCAGCCCAATTCAAATTCCAACAATCAGGTGGCAATATGCATGTTGTACAGCTTCTACAGCAATCAACACAAAACACACCAAAGTATCGCCAGTCTATTTCGGTAACAAAAATATCCAAAGGAAAAAAATATATGCATGCTAACAACTAAACAAGAAACGATATTGCATTCTAAAAATCTGAGAACGCTACACGAAAAACATGTTTTTGCTGAAAAAAAACGATGAGGCACATACTGAAACCAACTTCTCTGTATACAAAACACAAATACTGTCAGTCTGGAAAGACGCACTGGTTAACAAAAAGTGATAATAAAAGACTATACATATGAACTACTGCACACAACAGAAACATGCCATTTACAGCGACTTAAATCTGCGGTTCACAAGCACCAGCGTTCTTGTTTTGCATAAATGGTACCGAGCTCCCCAGTAAATTGTAAATAATGCAGATCGCATTGGCAAACAATTTCCCGTTTAAGACATCATACACACATTCCAGGAATGTACAGGCATTTTCTGCACTTTGAAGCTAGCGCTCAAAGCAATTTCAAAATATGTGCTATATGCAGAAGTCAAGCAAACGTACGTGCTATGCGGTGATACCTCGTTTTTTTCCCATCCGGGCGAAGTTTTCCAAAAAATTAGAACAACGGGTAAGTGTGTTTTTTCGAGGGTAACACGGACTCCCTGAAATCCCCCCTTCCCCTGAGCATGGCTCAAGCATTACTGCCTAAATATTCCCATATATACTTCAATCGGAATCTACATTTCTTTTTTTTTCTCACGGCAATTGAATCTAGAAAAGGCAACTGCTAACGGCTGCGAACATGCCATTGCTCCAGAAGCGGACTACATGGTATGCGTGTTTGGAAACATCGCCCTAGCAATAAGTAACACATCAGGAGCACCGGAAGGCAATAACAAACATTTTTTGTCACTGACACGGCTGCTCGATGAGCACTGAGATCCAATCAAATGATTGCACAGGGGATCTATTAAAACCCACATAAAAGTGTTATTGCACAATAAATGCCAAATGCACTGTGCACATTGAATAGCAATTAGACGAAGGAGCCGTGGTAATAAGTGCAAGCAACAAGGCGTGAGTGTTTCTAATGGACCTTTTCCACTCCAAGAACAGCGCTACAGTGGCAAACATGCAAATCATAATTGGTGGCTCTTTCGTCCACCGTTGGCGGTGGCGCTCTTGCCTAATATTGCTAATAGCGGAGCACGCCCGTCGTGATAGCTAAGAGGCTAGCTATGCACGAACATCGCGCTTCACTTCTTTTAACTTCATGCGCAGACGTAGCTCTTCGGGTGCGCTCTTGACGAAGTTTAGCTCGTCTACCACTGCCAATCACTGGCAGTGCAATGACTTAGCGCTTTCGCACTGGCCACCGAATGCCAACCTGAATCCTTGTGAAGTTCGCCCCGGTGCGCCCATGGCATCCGTAAAAAGCGGCAATTGCGATAAGAGCTAGCCACCAAAAGTAATGGCGGCGCCTACAAGCGCATGCGCAGATAAAGTTTGGAGAAAAGGTCCACTGGTAATTTGACATACTACCGAGGTAATTACCGCACAGAAACTTGAAACGACTGCACTTTTATCCTGGTAGACAAACATGCGGCAGTTTGGTCCACTGTGGCTTCTTTCACGGCTTCACGTTCGAAAGGTGTAGCGAAAGTCAACCCACCGCATCCCCACGGCTACAATGGCACTCCACGCACACAGCTTCCGTCAAATGGGGGCTATCGGTGGTGAGGTGGCTTCCCAACGCTTCCGTGGAAGCTTCCCGTTGCGCGCAACAGCAGCGCAGGCATCACTTCCTCCGCGATGGCCATCTCGAAGGCGTCGCACAAGATTCGCTCGGCAGCTCGTCGACAAGATTCGCTCGCACTGCCACCGCGCAAACCTTAGCGCCAGACAAAAATGGGCCCTGTAATCATTTTACGTTACGGCGAATACATACGTGAGGCTCACAAGCGCGCGCCAGTGCCACCACGAAGAATATAACACCCTACGCCAGCAGCCATGTTTGTCGCGAGTTCATCTCGGCCCTGAAAAATCGCGCTCAGTTTCACCCGAGATCACGTAGTCAACCAAACACACCCTGCCCATTCATGGCTGCGGCGTCGCACCTGAACGATGGCGTCGACTTCGTCCGTGAGTTCGCACGGAAGCCAAGAAATTATATTCATTCGGTTGCCGCCTACACTAACGAGAACTCAGCGGCAAACAAAGAATGCAATCCGCAGACTACTTTCAGCCAACGCTAATACAGTTGCTGCGTTTGCTGGAGTAGCGATGCACGTTTCGTACTTACCGATGGGAGCAGCCAAGAAGATGACAAAATCAACGAAAGGCTCCTTCACACGCCGTACTAAAACGACACCACTTCAGCTCCTAAAACGCACTCACGATTACTCAAACACGCTGCATGGGGACAGATTGTTCCCTCTGTACGCACGCCGCGCGCGGACAAGTGGAATAAAAACCACAAAAATTCACGCATCTCCACGAAGTGAATCATGACGAGTTGGCGAAGCACTGGGGATCGCTCTTACCGTAAATCACCCGTGGCATTGCCCACTCGCGCATGTAAATGAGGGACCCGCCGCGGTGGCTCAGTGGCTAAGGCGTTGCGCTGCTGAGCACGAGGTCGCGGGCTCGATTCCCGGCCGCGGCGGCCGCTTTTCTGATGGAGGCGAAAAGCAAATACGCCCGTGTGTACGAGATTTCGGCGCACGTTAAAGATCCCCAGGTGGTCAAAATTAATCCGGAGCCCTCCACTACGGCGCGCCTCATCGCCTGCGTTGCGTCGGCGCGTTAAACCCTACAATCAATCAATGTAAATGAGGGACAACGCGTGTGAACAGTATATACAATTGCAATCCAATACAATACAATCCGATACAATTCAATTTAATCCCACCTTGAGTAATCTTGGTGACGGTGAGTGGCGACACCGCGTACCCCGAGCCCCCCCATACTTAAGCTGTCACCTACCGTGGCTAGAAGTTGAAAGGTGAAGGGTTAGAAGCCGTGAACGGTGGCCGTCGGAGCCTTGGTCAAGCTCCGGCCGATGGGCTCCCTGCCTGTCTACCAGGCAGAGAGCTCCGGGACCTCTTTGACTACCAGGGTAAGGTCAAAGGAGAAAGTACCCCCGTCTCCCTGCTTTCCAATGTATCATATGGCATTTTCCAAACCTCCCCCCCCCCCTAAACGTGATCGGCCCGAACCGCACCGAAGTTTCCTTTCCACCACTTCTTAACTTGAGTATTCCGAAACCGAACAACTACTCTCGCTTCTTAGTGATAGAATCAGTTCACCAGTTGAACCCTCTTGCTGCAAAGTCAGTATTTCTCGTCTCCAAATTTCTTGAAGGTGTCATCGGCGAATCATATAAAGCCAAAAAACAAAGAACTGGTTGAAGTCAGTATCCAGGATCAGGCTGATAAACTTCTTGCGCAAACAAACATCGCCGATCTGGCCATCCGAGTCACGCCCCACCGCAGCCTAAACAGCTCTCAGGGCGTGGTCTCCGACTATGACCTACTGAATGAAACTGAAGCCGACTTGCTGGAGGGCCTTCGTGGCCAGGGCGTAACAGCGGTCAGGCGAATAACTATACGAAGAGATGATAAACACATACCAACAAAGCACCTCATCCTAACTTTTGACAGGTCGAGCCTTACGGAGTCCATCAATGCAGGTTTCATGCGATGTCCAGTCCGGCCTTACATCCCGTACCCGCGGCGCTGTTTCAAGTGCCAACGGTTCGGGCACGGCACGAACTCCTGTCGCAGCTGACTTACCTGCGCGAAATGCGCCCAGCACGACCACACATCCGAAAATTGTAACGTGCAACAGTCTCTTTGCATAAACTGCCAGGGTCCACACGCGGCCTACTTCAGGAAATGTGAAAAATTTCAACTTGAAAAGAAAATTATTAACATCAAGGTCACTGAAAACATCACCTTCTCAGAGGCGCGGAAGAGGTTCGCCTCCTTCCCTCTGGGCAGGTACGCCGACGCAGCTCGCCGGGGGGCGGAGCGGCGTCTTGTTTCGGCGGGGACCCAGTACCGAGAGTCGGACTTGGTCCCGCCCCCCCCCCCCCCCCCCTGGGTTGCCTCTTGCAGCCCAACCCGCCTCCGCACTGCTCACTGGGCCAGCAGCGGCTGTGGTGGCATCCACGTCCGGTGGGAGTGATGCTGCATCCTCCACTTCCGCTCCACCGTCCCAAACCACATGCGAGGGCACGGAGATGGACATGGGGGAGCCAGCGGCAGCTCCCACCCCCACCGCACCGCCTGTGCCATCAGAGGCGTTTTTGAAACCCTCGTCGGTTGCGGGCAAAGAAAAGCGCGCCCCAAAGGGTCCGCGGTCCAAGAAGCCTGATCCCTCAGGTGCTCCGAGGACATCCCAGGATGAAAGGGACGTCGAACCCTTCTTGTCTGCGGTGAACCGCAAGGAACGCGTCCCGACTACCGACGCCAAACCCTCCCGACAAGCCAAAAAAGACGAGAGTCACAGCCACGAAAGACGACACATAAACAAACATACACACTCCAGTAGCTCTCACACTAAATAAGGGGAAGAGAAAACATAATTCAATGGAACTGTAGAGGCCTTCTTAAAAATCTTGACGATGTATACGAAATGCTGCATGCTAATCAGCCAAGTGTAATGTGTGTTCAGGAAACACATTTGAATTCCAAGCACACAAATTTCTTGAATAGTTACATGGTCTTCAGAAAGGACAGGGATGGCTGCACGCGCTCTTCTGGGGGTGTGGCCATAATTGCCCGGAAATCCTTAGCCTGCCACCCTGTCACTCTGAACACTGTCCTTGAGGCTTTAGCAATTCGAACAATATTATTTAATAGGTTGATAACGGTATGCTCCATATATATTCCTCCTGATCTTGCACTTTCGAGCTCTGACGTCGAGGCGTTGGTTGACCAGCTGCCCGAACCATACATCTTAACAGGCGACCTTAATGCTCACAATTCTCTATGGGGCTCTTCTCGTACGGATGCCCGGGGTCGCCTGATAGAGAGGTTTCTTACATCCTGTGGAGCATGCCTTTTCAACAATAAACAGCCTACATACCATAACATAGGACACAACACATACTCATATCTTGACTTGGCTATTGGCTCTGCAGTTCTCTTTCCTCTTCTCGAGTGGGGTGTGGGCACTGACCCATATGGCAGTGACCACTTCCCCACCTCACTAACATACATAGGTAAAGGCCCATGCAGTCCATCTTCCCATAATAGGTTCAATGAAGCACGAGCTAACTGGAATACATTTACAGAGACATCCAAACTACACCACACATCCATAGGACACCTACACGTTGAAGAAGCTACCCAACTCCTCACGGCGCACATCCTCGACGCCGCCGAAAAGTCCATTCCCCACGCCTCTGGTGCCCCGCGCAACCAGAGGAGGCCGTGGTGGAATGAGGACTGTGGGCGGGCGCGAGAGGCCCAGAACAAGGCGTGGGGTATCCTTCGTCGGTACCCCACGTCGGGAAACCTCCTCTTGTTCAAACGGGCCAAGGCATTAGGAAAACGTGTGCGCCGTGAGGCAAAACGAGAGAGTTGGCGTACATTCATAACATCAATAAACTCCTACACAGACACACGGAAAGTATGGACACGTATACGCAAACTCAAAGGACAACAGACATACAGCTTGCCCCTGGTCAGTACAACAGGGGACACACTGGAAGACCAGGCTAACACACTTGCACAACACTTCGAACACGGGTCCAGTTCAGCACACTACACAAACACTTTCATGAAACACAAAACATCTGCGGAGAAGAAGCCACTGCGTGATAGCAACCAGTCGCACACTTCTTACAATTCTCCTTTTTCAATTCATGAGCTGAAGGCAGCCCTGACAACATGTAAGCCTTCAGCTCCAGGTGCAGACAAAATCACATACACCATGATACAACACCTACACTCAGACACCCTTAACACACTTCTACATCTATACAATAACATATGGCTTTCGGGGCACATTCCTCGCTCTTGGAGGGAGGCCATAGTAGTGGCTTTCCTGAAGGAAGGGAAGGACCCTTCCTCTCCCGCTAGCTATCGGCCCATCGCCCTTACAAGCTGCCTGTGCAAGCTCCTCGAGAAGATGACAAACAGGAGACCTGTGTACTTTCTTGAGTACAACGGTCTTCTCGAGGGCTGCCAGGCAGGCTTCAGGGCGGGGTAATCTACAAATGACCAACTTGTCGCCCTTGAATCATACATAAAGGACGCTTTCATTCACAAACAGTTTTGCACAGTTAACGGTGTTTTTGACCTTGAGAAGGCCTATGACACCGCTTGGCGTTACGGGATCCTCAGTGACCTAAAGTCTTTCGGTGTTTCGGGCCATATGCTCAACACCCTTGCTAGTTATTTGTCCGAAAGAACGTTTCGCGTGAGAGTAGGTAGCGCACTCTCATGAGTTCATGAGCAAGAAAACGGCGTTCCGCAAGGTGGAGTTCTAAGCTGCACTCTGTTCATAGTTAAGATGAACTCCCTTGGGAAGGCATTGCCACCTACAATTTCTTATTCAATGTATGTAGACGACATCCAGGTATCTTTTAAATCATGCAATATGTCCATCTGTGAGCGTCAAGTCCAGCTCGGTGTCAAAAAACTTGCCAGCTGGGCAGACAAGAACGGTTTTAAACTTAACCCAGAAAAAAACACCTGTTTTGTCTTCTCCAGGAAGCGTGGGATCCATCCGGACCCAGACATTATCCTTAATGGCGTATCGATTCCTGTGAGCAAGGAACACAAGTTTTTAGGCGTGGTGTTGGATGAAAGGATTATGTTCATCCCTCACATTAAACAATTGAAACATAAATGTCTAAAGTCTCTCAACATTCTTAAAATCTTGTCCCACCAGTCCTATGGAACGGATAAGCAACTCCTGTTACGTATTTTCACAAGCCTGGTGGGGTCTAGATTGGACTATGGGAGTGTTGTGTATGGGTCAGCCACTAAAACAACCCGCCGCGGTGGCTCAGTGGCTAAGGCGTTGCGCTGCTGAGCACGAGTTCGCGGGTTCGATTCCCGGCCGCGGCGGCCGCTTTTCTGATGGAGGCGAAAAGCAAAAACGCCCGTGTGTACGAGATTTCGGCGCACGATAAAGATCCCCAGGTGGTCAAAATTATTCCGGAGCCCTCCACTACGGCGCGCCTCATCGCCTGCGTTGCGTCGGCGCGTTAAACCCTACAGTCAAATCAAGCCACTAAAACAGCACTTGAAATGCTCGACCTAGTGCTTCACTTGGGGCTTCGCCTCTCTTGTGGCGCATTCCGTACGAGCCCTGTACAGAGTCTTTACGCAGAGTGTGACAAATGGTGCTTATCACACCAGCGAAGCTATGTTGACTTGTTATATGCCTCTAAAATTTCATCAATGGACAACCATCCTTTTAAACCGGTTTTTAATGATACATCCACATCAAAGCTCTTTTTAAATCGCCCATCCATTCCTGTTTCCTTCTCGCTCAGAGTGAGGGACGAGGTAGATACATTCAAGTCATCTATCACTGATCTTGTAGCACCATGGCATCTTCGTCCTGTTGCATGTGACTTGTCTTAAAATACAATAAGAACAGGACACCAAAAAGTGGGATTTTGCAGCAATTCATGTATGTACAGGATAAACACAAGGCTGCAGAGTTTTTCAGCGATGCATCGAAAACGTTCACTGCAGTGTCTTGTGCGGCGCATGGGCCCAATTTTGAAGCATATGTCGTATCATTTCCATATGTCGGACATGTCATCGCATACACCCCCAAAAACCACATAGTTAATCTTGTATTTAACACTATCATGTCTGTGTATGCGCAGAAGCATCAGCTGCTCCTGTGCTGGGTCCCAGGACACGCTGGGATCGCTGGGAACGATCGAGACGAGACGAGGGCACACGAGAGGGCCGCTGCTGCTGCACTCAGGAACACTGTAGACATTACAACGATACCCTACACAGACCTCAAGCCTCACATAAGACAACACCTGCGCAGAACATGGCAAACACACTGGGACGAACAGACAGACAACAAACTACATGTAATAAAGCCACACTTGGGACGGTACACAGATGACTCACACAACAGACACACGGAAGTCGCCTTGGGTAGGCTGCGGATAGGGCACACCCATGCAACGCACTCGTATCTGCTGACGGGATCTTCTAGACCCCAGTGCAGCAGGTGCGGAGAGGCCCTATCCGTAGTGCACATACTAATCACATGCAAGGCACTTCACACAACACGACACAAACACTTCAGAGAACTCTACAGACAACATATTCCCCTACATCCATCGTTTTTTCTAGGTGACGATGCCATTGTTTCCGTGAAACGTGTGTTTGAGTATTTGTCAGACGTCAAGTTTTTAAACCTCATTTCCTATCACGCATAATGAAATCTGGCCCTATACACCAGCCATGCTCATTGTCGTTTTGTGATTTCACTGTTGTTTTTTGCTGACTTTACTTAGTGTTTAAGGTTTCACCCCTCATATATGACTATTGTTTTGGCGCTCTTTGCCCCAGTTGGCCCCTCGCCATAAACATCCAACCATCATCATCATCATCATATGGAGGTATGTGCGTAATATTAAGTACAAAAGTTGTACGTGAAATCATTAAAGGCATGAAATGACATTTCTCTTCATTCTGAGTGTCTCAGTTGCCTTCTGTTACTGATATATGACACATATTCCGAAGCATCACTTTGAGGCAAGCCGCCGATCATTAGCAGCGCGCCAGCGCAAAATTCATTTCAACAGTTCAGGACCTGAAAGCTCCGGCGAATGTAATGCGCAGGGTTGATCGGGAGCCGATGCAACCTCTTAACTTGCAAGGATGTTTGCTCTTCAGGCCTATAAAAAGCGGGTAGGAGTCTGAGAGCTAAAAGTATATCAACATTCCCCAAGAATGACCTTATGGAACACACGGCTTGGAGATTTGAAACAATTTCCATTCCTTTGATCTTTACAGACTTCACTCGAAATTTCAAGGCCAACTTTGGATGCTCAGGAGTAGCGCAGAGTTGGTGTTTAAGAGTTGATAAGTCAATTTTGATCAGCAAAAAACCGACGCAAAAACACCGACGCAAAAAACTTAACGATTCATTTATATCCTTCTTACGGAACGGAGAAAGGGGATAGTTTGAAAAACGAGGGCGACCCAGCACTTTCGAGATCTGAAACGGGGCCCTCAAAAGCCCTGGATACAAGTTTGAAGCACCCGCATATGTCATGAAAGACTCTTAATGCAGCCGTTTTTTCTTGCCTCCTGTTAAAACGAAGCTTTCTTTGGTTCTTTTCCCGGGCGCCCCAGCACTTACGAGATCTGAGATGGGGACTTCAAAAGCCATGGATGCCAGTTTGAAGCACCCGAACATGTCATGGCAGACTCTTAATGCAGCCTTTTTATCTTGCCCTTTGTTAAAGGGAAGCTTTCTTTGCTTCTTCTCCCGGTTACTTCTCTGTCTGCTACTTTCTAACAGGGTGCACCGATGGCTACTATCTTAATTTAAAATACTCCTTCCTCCGCGTGCCGGGACTTTGCGAACGTGGAAGTGACTTGGGTAAGAGCGTCGGGGCAGGGGAAAGTTGCAATAAATAACGCTGGTCTCGGCGTATTGCCGCTGCGGGACCTTGGTGCTACTGGAGCGGGAAAAGCCCCAGTTCATGCGTGTATCCCGTTCTCTGCGCGGGTAAACGGCGATTTGGGTAGCAGGAGTGCCTTCAGTGTAGAAACTGCTGATCTAGAAGCGGCGCTTCAGGCAGACCAGAGAGTTTTGAGCATACTGCGCGATGTTTCTGACGACGAAGAAATCTACGTCTATCATAAAATGGTGCAGGTCATGATGTCAGGGCGCAAGTACAAGTGTTAACGTTAGCTTAACGTCGGTTGCCACCCACGTGTAAGTTCCCGCACATTTATTACATAGAATATACACACAGCAGCAAGAAGCCTATTCGTCGTCGCGACTGCTCCCAAGTGTACAAACACAACTACAAGTTTACCCTTTTTGGTGACACTGGATCTGCTAATCGTCAAAATACAGGAAACCGCCGCGCAGACCTCACGCACATAATGTGGAAATGCCACAGGAGACCACACAACAAGACGCCCCTACCCACCATAGATATCAAATACATGGAGCATTGGGAGACCCTGCTGCGCAGCTACGATCCCCTAATGCAGCTATGCATTGCCAGGATTGCTGAAGAAGCCGCCAGGAATTTAAATCTACTCGCTGACTAACGCAGTAGAGAGAGGCGAAGCTCGCTTCTTCTGGACGGATGAAGTTTTCTTCTTTTTTTTCTTTTTTCTTCTTTTTTTCGGGTTGTCGGCGTCTCATATTGCCGTCGTCGTTTGTCGTCGTATTCTCATGTGGTCACAGTACTAAAACACCCGGACACTCGTTTTCCAACGCCTCACGCCAGAACGTAACGCGTAATAAAAGAACATACCGGGCATTCGCTTTTCAACGCCTCGCTCTATGACGTTGCATCTTCATGGGCAAAAATGCGTACCATAAGAACACACACCGGGACACTCATTCCTCGTTCGCGCTTTCTTGGTTGCTTCTATTTCGCTCTGTACTCGCTTTGACTTTAAAATTTGCAGTTCTCTGTTTTGGATTTCACTTCTCCTCAGTCTTCGTAATTGGGATGTCGCGTATATCAGAACGCGCCGTGCGGCTAGAGAGAGACTTACAATCTTTGACTACAGTTGTACACTGCATGCTTCGCCCTTCTCCAGGTTTGACGTCAGTGGAGATGGCACGATTTTTTTCTCTGTATATCCCTCTCTCTATCTCTCTCTAGCACCCCTGAACTGACTTAAGAAGCTAAGTCGTGGAAAAAGGGCCTTAACGAGCTATCTCATGCCAGCGCTTCTTGGAATGAGTTGTAGCACCTATACCAAAGTCACTACCCGACTACAGATTCGGCGGCGATTTCGAAGTACCGTTACCTAGAGGCAGAGATACTAGCCATTGATTCAACTTCGGCGAGCAAGGAAAAAAATTATGAGCCATTCTAATGTGTGAAGATGGATGACCAGCGAAGCTGAGGTGACACGTAATTTTAAATGCGAATGCATTTCTTAGTCGGGGGTTGTCGTGCTCCGTCGGCGTGCGCCTGCATTCCTCCAGCGCGAGCGCACGTGAGCGCGCGCCTCGTAGTTCTGCCTTCGTCGTCGTCGTCGTCGTCTCGGCGCGGCGGACCCGCGCCGCTACAGTCTTTTTAAATGCGAATGCATTTCTTCTTAGCGGGTGGTAGCTCGGGCGGGAGTAGCGGAGGGCAAGGGGAGAGGAGGAGCGCGCTCGGGCGTGTGAGGGCGCTCGCATCGCGGAGCTCGGGCGGAGTAGCGGAGAGTGAGTGGAGAGGAGGAGCGCGCTCCGGCGTGTGAGGGCGCTCGCATCGCGGAGCTCGGCGGGAGAGAGAGCTCGCGCGCGGGGCGGGCGTGTTGCGCGGGTCTCTCTCTCCTCTCCGCGTACCCTCTCTCCGCTCGCTGCGCTCGGAAAATGTATATAAATGCAGTGGAGCGCACGCTTCTCTCCGTTACTGCTTGCCGCAGCGCACTCATCGGTGCACCCAATGCATTCGCATTTCCGCACGATCCCCTTCGGGGAGGTGGGGGGAGTTTTTTTTTTAACAAAGGTTCCAACCCTTTAGAGAATCGGGCTGCGACTAACCGTTCTGTGACGGAAATCAATCTTAGTATATTGTTTCGAATTTCGTTCGCTCTTTCGAACTTGCGGGTGCGAATCCCGGCACGTCGTGCCTTTTTTTCTCTTCATCTGTCTTCTAAGGGGTATGGTTTGCGAATCGCATTCACGAATCTAAAACAAAACGTTTTGGTTGAACTGTAGAACGCCCATATCAAAAGTAAACGAATCGTTTAATTCATCGCCCATTCGTGCTGCAAAGTCGAGGCAAGGCACATTTACCACAATTTTAACAGGTGCTGCACCCTCGAAAATATTTGACGTCCTCGGCATCCGGTAGACCCGACTATCTGCGGCCTTTCCCTTAAGAATACCAAAGAAGAGTGAACTTCAAAAACGAGAACGGCAAACTGAAGAGTTTCAGAATAATATCAAGCAAGCATACAAAATAACAAACAAGCGCTAACAAGCAGAAAGTGAAAAAACAACGACAAACAGGCAAGGAAACTGACACAAATGCATCGCGCTGTGGAACAGCTCGGGCTTTAACAAAAACAAAGGCACACATTTAACGCCACGCGCCACGGAACGCCTCACGCCCTTGCATCATGTATGGGAGCTGCATTACTGCGCCCCCTGTTTGGTTAGTGGTCATAACAGCACTCAGAATTTTAGGTATATACAGCTTCGCCATAAAAAACTGCAAGAAGGCCAACCAGGTAAACTATGAGAGGAAGCGTGGGCTACAATACGAGGAAAGCACGAATTTAAATAATCAAGTCCGTGGAAATACTTTCTGCGTAATGAACGTCCGCGAATACTGACCCAAACAACGGCAAACCATACCAGGACCATGCAAGGTGGGAGAGCAAGAGAGCTTTTTATGCGCAAACCAATGCTCGGACATGGAAAATGTCGGGAAATAAACCTAAGAGATACCTACTCAGAGCCGGCCTGCTCATCTATTTTCACAGCAAAACTGTTTATTTAGATCTCAGGTCTTAGATCCTGGAGGTGACCACTGTACCCCTTGCCTCCCTCTTCCTGTGGACCAAAATGACAGCCGTTGCGTCCTGTCAGGAAATAGACCACCCTGTCTGTGAGGCCGGAAAGCGGACATCATTTTCACATCACTAGCAGAATACGAAATAATGTGTGTCGTCGTCACATCGGATTGTCAAAGGGGCCTTGGAGACAAAAAGCAAGTTTGGTTCAATCAAAAGTGCACCTCTTTACAATCATACGTGCATCATACAGTTTTACCTTAAACTACGCTCAGACATATATAATTAAGAATAAAAGGGGATGGCCATGCGACTAACTAGCTCCTTTCCTGCACTGGAACGTATGACGTAATATGCACAGCTGTGCGATGGGTTGAGGCCTACAAAAGCAAACGCAAGTCAAGCAGTGCTTGTAAGCTTGCAGAACGAACTTTTTAAATGTAACGCACATTCATTTTATAGTAGCAACAATTCTGGGGTAAACAATGGAAGTTAGCAAAGTACACGTTAGCATAGAAGTACTAGGGCGTACTGCGCCTGGTACTGCGTGCACTGTACTTGTGATAGCGGCAGGGCAGTCTGGCGCTTTGTGGTTGTCTCACACAACACAGGCCGATTGGCGTAAGCCACATTGTCTTACGTGACCCTGTTTGTCGAGCATATCCAATGTTTCACTAAACCATTACTACCTACCATGGCAAAAACAGGCCAGGTGCCAATACGGACAGAAACAAAGAAAATTCAGGCAGCGGTCCTGTGCAGTATGGTGGCGTCATCTGGGAGGACTAACGGTAAAAAGGTGTCCCGCATCCTCTGCAGACTTAACAGCGCAGTAACGTTCACTTGAAGACCCGTCCCAGCTTCGTCATCGCAGGCGTCACGAAACACACCATTTGGAGGGAGAAACAAAATTTTAACATCAATTGATTAGTTTCTCTTTGAATAAAGCATCGTTTGGCTCCGGCAAGCGCGGGGGGGGGCGCTATAAAACACCAAATGTTAAGAATAAAACAGATATGTATTTTTCGCGGGGCCCCTTTAAACACTAGTTTAACTATCAAGGCAATGTTTGTACGGCTTTTTTAGGACTAACATTCCTTAATAATACCTTTTAGATTCTTGTGGAAGGCTTCTGCATTTCTGTGAACTTGCATTACTATTCAGGGCACAGTTTACTGCCACGGCCGACTTTCAATAGCGTTCAATAGTGTTTCAATAGTGTTTCAACAGTGTTCAATAGCGTTTCGTCGAGCTACCAACAAACAAAATGCGTAAAGACACAGGAATGCCATCAACTAAAAAAATTGAAGTGGCATTCAAGAAGAAAACATCCATGAAAATGTTAATTCCAAACGCGTAACTTCAAAGATTTACCTTTCGTCCTTCCTGTATGTCGATAATCTTCTGCTCAATTGCAGGGTTGTAGGTGGCAAACGTCTTTGCACACTTCGAGTTGACAAACTCATTGTTGATGAATAGCTGGAACGTACGCAGGAGGGAAGAGAGTCAACGAACAATTATATTGTTGTAAGTGCTACGCGTGCAGGCAGCAGATAACCTTCCATGTCAAACATGAAGCAGCGTGAGCTCATGTTGAAGGTTTTTTTCTATTTACTTCGCCTGTAGCATCTGACGAATTTTAGCTTCTTTCAAGCAACGTTTGCCGGTAACAGAAACTTGTTCACACTTTCCTCTACCATGCCGAGCCACAACAGATGATGGAAAATACGTACTCCCCTGCCCAGTTAACTTAAACCCTTATTCAGATTTTATATATCTGGCGTCCACCCCTAAGTATATTAAGGCGCTTCTATGTTTTTCTAATAAAACCACCAGCACGCCACATTATTTTAGCTTGATTACAAGGCAAAGTAAGATGTTTCCTCCAAAGGTAACCTGTAACCTTGATTACGCTTATCCTCGTCTCGGCAGAAGCTATCAGCAGAACGCCCGTGTGTCAAGAGTTCCGCGCATGTTAAGATCCCAAGGTGGTCTGAATTAATCCAGAAGAGACCTCCATTACGGTGTGCACCATAGCCTAGATGCAGTCTGTCTGCGTTATAGCCCACAATCACTCACTCACTCACTCACTCACTCACTCACTCACTCACTCACTCACTCACTCACTCACTCACTCACTCACTCACTCACTCACTCACTCACTCAATCAATCAATCAATCAATCAATCAATCAATCAATCAATCAATCAATCAATCAATCAATCAATCAATCAATCAATCAATCGGTAAAACCTATATGAAGGTGTGTTCGATGGTTCCCGAGGGTATCGTCTGGAATGTTAGGAATAACATTTTTCGCTTCCGGTAACACGTCTGTATTTTGACAAAAAAATGTTTTACGAAGGCGCACGTATGACATAAATCACAAAGGAGAGGTTGTAATCCGCAGTCGGGGTCGGAACAGTACCGGGCACAGTTTCATTCCTAAAAAATGGGTTTATTTTGCGGCTTTTGTCTCTATCTTGATTTTTGGAGCAGCTTAATGTACTTCCCTTAACTTGCACTGTAAAACAGTCCACACCATTTTAAGGGGAATTTTCGCTCTCTATAACTAACGCACTTACACCTTAGCTAAACAGCTAACTAAATTAGCTAAACAGCTAATGTGGAGGAACGCGTGCAGTGTTTCCCCGCGCACAGTTAACGCGGGTTTGGCTCGGTTCGTTGCGGAGACAGGTGAGAAAGAAAACGTATTTCGATGGACATAGCTGAATGTGGGACATTTACCATTCGATCTTAATAAATGTAATATTTACATAATAAATAAATATATCTTTATTTAAACTTCAAAAATTCGAGGGTATAGTCACCTCTGGCGAGTCGGAATGAAGCGTTGGATACAAGAACAAATCTCAAGCATGTCGTGGAACTGACAGAGCTACAAAAAATAAAGGAGGCTCACACTAACGCGCAAGACTTGAAGGTGGCGAAGCTGTATGCAACCTTCGCGACCATCACGAACATTATTGAGTTGACCCTTGTTGACCATCACGAACATTGTTGAATGTTGAGTGGGCACGGAAACAAAACAAGTGTTCAACCATGCTGACCAAGCCTCCCTCTTTCTGTACAGATGCTGCTGATCGGCGGCGGTCTGACCGGCTCCGTCAGACAGTCGCTGCCATCGCGGTCCCGAGATCCCGCTTTCAATTGCATTTCTGTATGTTTACCCTTGATGTCTATTGATACTGTCATTGTAACAATTTGTGTACACACCCACTCCTGGTTGGGCCACTTATTGCCTGCAGTATTAAATAAATAAATAAATAAATAAATAAATAAATAAATAAATAAATAAATAAATAAATAAATAAATAAATAAATAAATAAATAAATAAATAAATAAATAAATAAATAAATAAATAAATAAATATTTTAATTATAGAAAGTTTAGGTCCATGATTGCAGCCTATTTGCTTCTTCTTCACTGCCGCAACGACGTTTACTCCAACTCTTGCTATAAGTCTGAGCTTCCATTTTTGGAAGGGATAATCATTGGACATCACCTTGGAGGGGAGCACGTTTTGACGTGTTTTTCTCGTTCCGAGCAAGTGTTGTCATGATACTGAGAAACGCTAGAGTATTTCTTGTTCCGAGCAAGTGTTGCCACGATTACGGCGAACGCTGGAGTTTGGTTGGCCAATCTCCCTAAGTAGAAGTAGATATGCTTGGATAGACAAACGCGCGCCGTGGAGGCTGGTTGCTCGCCGTGAGGCACGAACACACGAGCGCTCGGCAGTTTCTTGGTTTTGTTAAATGCCGGGCGGTCGTCGCGAGGCCACCTCTCACGTGCGCGCGCTCATGAACTTCTTTGAATATGTATCTGCGGACACGGAAAATTACGATTTACTAAACAGCTTCGCTGTTATTATTTCTGCATCTCTAATAATTCTCTTACCTGAGTAGACTTTACATCGGGATTCCTTAAAGGGGCCACTTTGCCGGCGTGGTAATGCAAGGACGGCACTTCAAAAAAGACCTCTGCGAACTCCGCTCGCGCGCACCGTCAAAGCAAGTCGTGTTTCCGTCTGAAGGCCTGTAGGTACTCGCACGGGAAAAAGCTAAAACGAATACAGATATTCTATACACGGAATCAGCGAAAGCAGCTGTAGCCGCGGTGAAAAAAAGAAAAAAAAAACGGCGGCTCATGGTAGACGGCTGCGCACACTGCAGGAAGTCATAGCTGCTCTTCGAAATATATTCGGTGGCGGCTCCGGCGCTCCATCTCCGGCGCTCCAACCGAGGCCCTCGCTAAGCTTTCGCACGAAAGCTTAGCGAGGGCCTCGGTTCTGGCAGCCTTGATTCCAAGGTAGCATAAGTGGGTTTCCCGCCAGTTACCCGCTTATGACAGGCTGTAGACATTCGCGTCACGCCCCGGGGGTTGAAAAAGAAGGTCCCCTTCTCCCCGTGTAGTCTGAGTGGCGCTGGCTACCACCATCAGGCGTCAGATACAGTTGTAGTAAATATAAATACCCCCGAAAGTGAAGGAGAACACAGTCGCCCAGATGGCCGAATTGGTAAAGCATTCGAGATCTAATCGAAATGCGCGGGTTCAGTCCCCACTCTGGGCGCATGTTTTTCTTTCTTTCTTTCTCATGTAATTAATAATAATAAAAAAATGTAACGTCACTAACAGTAAAAAATAGCCTAACCGTTCCCCTATGCCTTCTTTGGCGTTGTAGACTGCCGGCATTTCTTTCTGTATTTCCTAACGAGCCCCTCAATTCCAAACCCTATTATTGTACGAAAGCTTAGCGAGGGCCTCGGTTCTGGCAGCCTTGATGCCAAGGTAGCATAAGAGGCTTTCCCGCCAGTTACCCGCTTATAACAGGCTGTAGACGTTCACGTCACGCCCTGGAGGTTGAAAAGAAGGTCCCCTTCTCCCCGTGTAGTCTGAGTGGCGCTGGCTACCACCCTCAAGCGTCAGATACAGTTGTAGTAAATATAAATACCCCAGAAAATGAGGGAGAACACAGTCGCCCAGATAGCCGAATTGGTAAGGCATTCGAGATCTAATCGAAAGGCGTGGGTTCGGTCCCCTCTCTGGGCGGGTGTTTTTCTTTCTTTCTTTCTCACGTAATTAATAAAAAACTAATGTAACGTCACTAATGATAAAGAACCGTCTAACCATTCCCCTATGCCTTCTTTGGCGTTGTAGACTGCCGGGATTTCTTTCTGTATTTCCTAACGAGCCCCTCATTACCAAACCTTATGTATGTATGTATGTATGTATGTATGTATGTATGTATGTATGTATGTATGTATGTATGTATGTATGATGTATATATATATATATATATATATATATATATATATATATATATATATATATATATATATATATATATATATATATATATATATATATATATATATATATATATATATATATATATATATAGGCCCGCCCTTCACCCCGACTCGTCCGACTTGCGCTGTGCTGGCTACCACCCCCAAGCGCAGGAAACAAATGCCTTAACTTTAATGAAAAACTGCCCCGCCAGTAGCGTAGTGGTCATCGCGCGAGACCCGTATTCTGGAGGTCGTGGGTTCGTATCCCACCCGACGGGCATTTTTTCTCCCCTTTCTGTCTTTCGAAATTCTTCATCTGTTTCGATGACATACCGCATTCTCCCATACTTGACTGCCAACACTGAGATTTCTATCGATATATATATATATATATATATATATATATATTAATGTAGCGACTGAGATGTGGAAATGAGTGTCTCGTTTATGAACACAGAAATAAGGGTAGGCACTCAACAAAGCCAAGGAACGCGAAGGGGAAGATGAGGGTGGCCATTTATTCTTCTTGAGACACGTATATTGGCCGTGAGATGTTTGAGTGGCGCCCCCTGGCCATGACGTCGGCTTAGGGACTCGCGCCGCTGTCGTGCGCTACACTCGGCTTCTGAGGGCGGCAGTGCCTGTGCTAGAAATCGCCCGCTTTGATACTTTAGTACACAAAAAGCGTATTTATGTAATTCAGTTATTTTTGCCAGTTTCTAACACATCTTAATAATTTAAAGTACGGGAGCGATTCAACAGGGTTTAAAGGGGCACTGAAGTGATTTGTAAACATTGCGGGATTACTATCGCAAATTGAAATCCGGAGTCTATAGGCCATGTTTCAACAACTCTGAGTGCGTTTACGTGAATTTATTTAGTGTAAGAATCAATTCTAAATGATGTCCCCTTCTTTGCATCTTCACCCATTTCCTGTGACGTTTTCGTGTGACGTCAGGAGGAAATGGCTTGGCTTGACTGCGCTACTGCACGGCTCGCCGACCTTCATACAGAGTTAGTACGCCCAGCGTTTAGTCCACCGGCCGCTGACGGGTCGTCGCAATTCGTTCACTCAGTTGAAACTAAGCTACGACACGTTTGTCAATGGAAGAATGTGCCTTTCATTACTTTGTTAGTTTGTACACTTTATCAAGATTCAAGTCCAGGTCGCTCCACACAAGCTCTGCACAAGCGCGGATGCGACGCTTCACTGATTGGTACGCTAGTAGGAAAATCTACGTCCAACTTCCTTCAAGGCGGGAAAAGAGTCAGCGAAGTCAATATAGGTACTAAGGAAACAAAATCAACTGAAACTTTTACCGTACAGCGTAAAACTAGGGAGCAGGAACCACTTTTTTTGCGTTGGGTGAACAAGCTAAGCGGCCAGCAGCACGACGACACAGCTGCGAACTCATTTCCGTCGAAGCAATGCAACTGCTAGACGTGAGATATTGTGGAAATTTGGGGGACGCTTACTGCACGAGCGCTATACGAGAAATAATCCCGTAAGCTGCTTAAAATGCTAAAACTGAATAAAAGTGTAAACTGTCGTACATTATACACCTTATATTTCCAAGCCTTCAGCGCTTCCCGTAGCCGAGTGGTTGGGAGCGCTAGAAACTTTACTTTGCATGTCGTAAGTTCGAATCCCCTAGGGTACAACCTTTTTTTTGTAAGTTGATTTTTTTTGTTTCCGGACGATGTTTTATATACTGAGTTCACCATTTTTGGGGCGTAACGCTCACTGCTCCAAGCGAGCTCGCAGGACGCGCGCAGACTGACACTGACGCGCCAGCGAGTTCTCGTTGGCGTGCTCTTGCCATAAGCACCGACATTTTGCGGGCAGTGGGCACAGGCCAGAATGAACAGATCCTTGGCCTGGTGCGAACACGCTTTTTACGATACAGGCATGAGTAAGGCAAGCTCTAAATACGGGGGAAAAGCGCATAACAATGGGGCGTCTGCGGTGACGCGGAGGGCGTTCATCCACTGCGTAGGCCTCCGCTAGTGATTGTTACGATTCGAAGCCGTCCTGAGAGGCTTATCTCAACCATTTTACAGCCGACAACATGGTAGAAGCACGGTATGACGATTATTGAGATATCGAGAATGCCCACCCAACGATATAACGCTGGATCTCAAGCATGTTGTTTTACTGAACCGAAATTGAAACTTGTTTGAATGCTAATCTTGGACATCGTGCAATCACGGTGCACCGCCTCTCGACGTCACAGCCTTTACTTAGCTGGTGCGGCTGCCGCAGACCGCACATTGTGTTTTTTCTTCTTTCGGGCTTTATAAAATAATTACCGACTTATCAGCCGGTTAAACGAAGAAAAGTGTGTTAATTTAAGCCAGCTCTACGCAGTGCAAGTAAAAACGGGAGCTTGGCAAATTCACTTCAGCGTCCCTTTAAAAAGGCATTTACTTCTACAGCCCTTAACCAGTGTTTGGTACAGATGTTGGGCAGGCTGCAATACATTCCGTAGCAGGACGTTGATTGGACGCCTACTAATGCATTACAATCAGTGAACATTAGTAGGCAAAGTACCCACCACTTGCGAAGCAACTGCTGTGTTGAAGTTACACTTAGAATTTATAAAATCAAATCGCAGATGGCATGAATCATCGGCAACAACAATATTTCTCAACTTTGTTTATTGCAGCTTTGTTGAACGTATTGTAGCGATGATGAAAGGGAACAAGAAAAAAGGCGTTCTGTCTCCACGTCCAGCCGTCCGCACAGAATAGGCCTTCAAGAAGGGTGGCTAATTAAGAGATCTTCTCGGTCAGCTTCGTTATAATCTGTAGGGGTAAAACAAGAATTTCTGTGCAAAAAATTCTCACGACAGATAAGCACTTCCTATGACTTCTTGCCAAAACATTCATGTCCAATGGAACCTAAGGAAACAGCCCGGAAAAAGCTTAACCAAAGAGAAGGCAGACAGACACGAGCGCTCATGCCTGTCTGTCTTCTCCTTAGTCCTAGTTTTGCCTCCCTGTTTCCCTGGGTGTCATGTGTACCCAACTAGTCCGACGTGAAGCTTTAGTCCAATGGACTCTGCGGAGTTCTCTTTCGACAGTAAGGTAAGGAATTGGGCTAGTTGGTGTGGATGTTCGTAAACTGCGGTTGAGGTTACAAAGGACACACTTTTTTTAATGAAAACGAGCGAACGACGTTTACAGCACGAGCGACGCGGACAGCGCGAGCGCATTGCCTCTCGGGCTGTACACGTCGGTCGTTTGTTTTCCTTAAAAAAACTGTGTCCTTAGTAACCTCAAGCGCATTTACGAACATTCTCCTTCGAGTTTTGGGTGCAAGTCAGGCTCTTTAATTTGCTTCGACGCATATGCGGTCGCCTCGAGAAGGCGGGCATGTTCCACTATGACGAGGCAACGGCATCCGGTGTTGCTGGTGCTGGTCACTCCACAGCGATACGCTACGTATCGCTTTGAAAGGCGTCACAGGACGTAGGATGTCTAGGATCCACTTTTCTGCTACAGGCACCGCGTGATGGCTTTGTCGCTTGCTTTTTTAAGCGCTGGTCAGTACACGTGCCCATCGCTGTGCCACACACCACAACCAATGAGAAGTTTTGGAGCCGTTTCTCCGCTACGGACGTCAGACGCCCGAATACTGCTTTTTCACTCAATGGGCCACTTCACGCTGTGCATAATAATTGAGCTCACACAAGAAACCAAAACGGATACCGAAATCAGTATAAAGCCAAACCTTAGGCTCAACCTTACAGGAGCGCATTCAGCTCGAACCTTCTCACTCTTTTGTTTCACTCACCGTCTTAACTTCGGTGTACGCCAGGATGCCTTCTTCACCCCTAAAAAAAGGAAAGCAGCAACGTCGGTTGTTAAGGCCCTCGACGCACGCAAAGTAATAAAATGAAAAAAAAAGGAACATCCATTGCCGTATCTTTCATGTTTCGTGAGCATTTCATCGTTCTACCTGGCGAGGTTAAAGGGACACTGAATTCAAAACCGAAGTAGGTTTAAATAGATAAACTGGTGTCCTCAAAACACGAATACACCGGTCTCTGGGACAGTACCTTCACAATATTTTCGTGAATTATAAAAAAAAATGAAGCCATCCCATCGTCCAGCAGAGCGGCTGACCGGATTCGCCAAGTGACATGTGACAATCAGCAGTAAGAGGAGCGCGCATACAAGCTCTCAAACAAACCCATTAAATATTTTTTTGCTCGTCAACCTTCGCAATTCATCGACGGTTTAAATGTACAGGCATAATTCAAACCATGCCGACCGGTTTTAGCTTGCCTGCTAGACGACACGGCTGTCCCACTCGCTTCCGGTGGCGGCTTTCGTCACGCGAAACATCATGAAATGGTGCGAGGGAAAAGAAAGAGAGAGAAACAAGTTTTGCAATTGGCAATTTCTCGGCATGTGATGCATATTCCGCCGGCGAATAAACGCTGAGAGGGCTACGGAACAGTTGAACTTTCGTATGAATCAAACTTGCCAGTCGCCTTAGTGTCCCTTTTAAGCTCAGCCCGATGCGCGCGCATTGCTCCGGCTTCATCAGTTCGCAACGCGGCGTTCCTTTCACATGCCTCGTACCCCGTATACGGGGTACGGGTATAACCAGCTTGCTTGGCGTTCTAACCGTCTGACTGGTCCCGTTGGCTCACTTTACCGACGGTATCGGATACCTGCTGCTCCTTTTGTTGCCCCGACTAGTACCGGCTTTTACTCACCGTAAATACAGTTCTTTTCTCTTCTTCCCCACACGCTGGTTGTGCAGTTGTCACAAGTGTTAACAATAACGAAGAAGCGGGTGCAAGCCTATGCACGGAGCGGCACATTACGATAGCCGTCGACGCATCTTCGGCGGTTGATAATCGGTGCTCCTTAGGCTGACTTTCTGCACTCCGCAGCTACAGCGCATGCGCACAGCTTCGCTGATTACGCAGGGCGCTATAGCAAGCTGCCGCTCTCTGCATACGGTGGCACCTCCTTCTTTGTTGCTGTTAACACTTTTGATGACAGTACACCCCACACTGCAACGCGTACAATCAAGCTAATGCGGGAGTCCCAAGACTCGTCGAGGCATAGCTAACTTGCGAGCCGCACTTCGACCTGTCGTCTCCATGGCAACGCCGCCGTCGTTGCGAAGGCCGCTTTCCCAGCCCTATCGTCTCGGGCGCTTCTGTGGTGCGCTTGGTTGACAGATAGACGCAACTCCGCTGAGCGACAATAAATTTTGCCGACATGCCACGTCTTTTGATAACGAAATAAAAGAAAAATAAATATACCGGTATGAAACAAAAAGTCCCCTGATATGGATATTTATAGCCAAATGTGGTACTTTGGTAATTGATCGTCAACTTGGCACCATTATCCTTCGCAGGAAGATTGGAAATACAAAACACGCAAGTATACTTCATGAAGTGCGAACACTATGAAGGCTACATAATCCAATAGCATCAACAAATATATAAAAGAAAGAGTTAAAATTTTTCAACTCCGAACGAACTGGTAAAACAACCCCGGTATATTTGGTCGAGTGCCGTAATGGAATCGCCTCAGAGGAAAAGAACAGAAGTATTGATTGATTGATGGGCTGTTTATTGGAGGAGGTCATAAGACCCTGAAGGGGATGGGGGAGAGTGGGAAAGGGAAAAAAATATGAAAATAAAAGTAATCGCTAACACATTTGCACTTTTTGCCCCATTAGAAAGGCAGTTCGCACTTGTCACAGAATCACTGACCCATACAGGGCTGAGTCAATCACGAATCAAACTGCTTTATAGAGACCATTCTGGAGAGAGAACTCTACAATTGCCTCTAATAAAGAGGGATTAGCACGCATTTGGCTAATATGGTCCTGTTCATCACACGGGATGGAGTGTAGTGTAAAAAGTTCCGATCGTCCTTGTGAAAATGCAGAGCACATCCAGATAAGGTGGTAAAGATTGGAAACGACTGATTCCCCACAAAATATGCACTTTGGAGTATATGCTGTACGAGGATAGGTCCATTTAAAGAGAATGGTCGGGGGTATATGCACAGTTTGCGTATATCTTGTTGTGCAATAACTTCTCCTTTTCTGGGGAGACGTTTTAGAGGTGTGAGGGAAACCCACAGGGGAGGATTCCTGGAGGCGCTGACGACTAAGGATCTTTGCTTTGCGGTAGTTTTCAGGCCAGGTCGCGTCCTGTGGGGGTGGGTCAGAAGAAACCACGGGAGGATGTGAGAGACTCTCCCGGGCAGCCATGTGGGCTAACTGGTTCCCTGTGTCACCCTCTGTGTGCGCCGGGGTCCAAACCAAACGAACAGATACGAATTCTTGCCGGTAGCTCCTGAATTTTTTCTCAGTATAGTAGTGGCAGTTGCGTTTGGGGTGAAAGAACGATTTAATTCACGAAGTGCCACGTGCGAGTCTGTGATAACGCGTAGCTTTGTTTGGGGAAGTGACGGGCGATTCTTTTGGATGCTTTGAAGTGGCACCTAGAATTCCGAAAAGTTCGGCTTCTGCTACTAGGCCATGGATTTGTGAGATATGCAGGACCCATCCAGGGGTGGAAATTCAGGGCAAGTCCAAGCTACCGCTGCGGCATTGTTGGCCACTGCTGCGTCTGTGAAAACATCTAGTTCGTCAATGGCTTTTGTCTTGCCGTATACGCCTAACAAGACGCTCTCTAGCCGCCGGGTTGGAGCGCCGTATAGGCCGTCGTCTGATGAGTCCAAGCGGTGGACGTTTCCCATGGGGGGATAGTACCTTGAAAGGGTGCCTCCTCAAAGACGCTGTTTACCGCGTCCCATTTTTAAGATTGCTTGTCCTTGCGGTGAGCATTCTAGGCGCGTTTGAAAACGTAGCTGAGTTTCCTCCACGAGTTGTCGTATCGGGGGAAGAGGAACTGCCACACTCTAGAAGATCATTTCTGGTGTGTCGAGGGAGACCCGTGATGGTTCGAATCATAGAACGATTTAGTATTTCCAAATCGCGCAGATGCCGGGGGCTGAAGTTATATATTGGAAAACCGTATGCTAGCCGGCCATGGGCCACTGCTCTGGCGAGAGTTTGACAAGAGGCTTGTTGTGAACCACCGCACTTGGTTGAGATACGAGTAATAAGATGCATCGTAGCACGCCAGGTGGTACGAAGGCTCCGAATCCATGCTTGAGGGCTGTTGCAGCTGCTCAGTTGGAGACCGAGAAGTCGGACGGTTCCGTTTGGGATGAGATTGATGTACCGCCGAATGAAGGGTCAAGATATGAGACAGATCAGTTTTGCGTTTGCCGTTGATGCTGACAAATTCCGTCTTCTGTGGTGAGAGTTCCAGGTTGAAGGCGGACAAAGAGCGTTCTAGGCTAAAAACGGCAGCCTGAAGTTCTGACTGCATGGCTTCCTTGCCATCGTAGTCGGCCGCTTCTGTCCAGACGACGACATCGTCGGCGTACAGGGCGAATCGAGCGGAGGTATCCTTTCAAGCTGTCGGGCCCACGGTTCATTGCAAGGTTGAACAGCATTGGTCCGAGTATAGAGCCTTGAGGAAACTCCTCGGTCTACGTAGTAAGTGGTGACTTCATGGCCTGGAGAGTTCAGTTGTATAGTGCGATGTTGCAGGAAATTTCGGATCCAGGCTTGTGCCTTGGCACTGGGAAAAGCCTGGGACAGCTCCTGTAGGATGCCGTTTTGGCAAACATGTCAAAAGCCTTGCGTATATCTAAAGAGAGGACGTAATCTGGGATGCATTTTCTGGATTTACGGTTGATGACTCGCCGCAGGAGCCATAGGAAGTCATGCGTTCCGAGATTTGGGGCGGAAGCCAGTTTGAGCTGGGTGGAACCAGCCTGTGCGTTTCCAGATGATACTTCAAACGATTATTATCAGTCTTTCCATTATCTTGCTTAGAGTAGGAGTGAGTGCAATGGGCCGCAAATTTTCAGGTTTTCTAGCATCCTTCTTCCTGCCTTGGGAATAGGGTGTATGATCGTTGTTTTGAGGTGTTCAGGAACTTCGCCCGATTCCCATGACCGATTAATAAGCTCGAGAAGAATAGAATGCCCTTCTGGGGGCAGATTCCGGAGGTCCTGCCAGGTGACTTGCGTCGTGTCCTGGGGCAGACTTAGGCTTCCCTTGGTTGAGTGCTATTGTAGTTCCCCATGTGTAAAGGGACTATCTAGAGAAGGGTCAGGTTCTGGTATCTCAATAACAGAAAGGGGTTGAAGGCAACTGGAGTCGGATGTCGCATGGGGGAACAAGGTTTTCACGATAGCCTTTTCAACATCCCTGTAATTCATGTGTAGGCATAGTTCTTCGACGATTGAGAGCTTGGTCTTATTCTTGCCAAACAGGCCACGAAAGATCGCCAAAGGCGTGCGAGCCCTCTCTCCTGACCTAGTCGTTGGCAGAGATCATGCCATTTCTCGTTTTGGAGGGTTTTCTGGTATTCGTGAATAATTTTATACTGCCTTTTTGAGCTTCAATAAATCGCGATGTTTCTTCCTTGAGATCGGTAGCGATTAGTAAGTCGCTCCGCAGTTCGCAAAAGGTTATGCATGTGGAGGTCTGGTTGGGAAATCTCAACAGTGCTTTCAACAGTTTCGATAGCATTCGTGCGAGCAGTCGTGATATTGGCAACCAGTGTAGGGATGTCGGAAATGTCCGTTGGCTAAATAGCGTCCGAAACGAGTTCCAGTTAATTGTAGAGTACTGACATTTACGTCGGAGTTTCTTGGCATTCAAATGAAGAAGAATACGGTAGTGATCGCTACCCCAGGTACAAGGGGCAGTTTGCCATACTTGACTATACCAGGTGTGGAGAAGGTGAGGTCTGGCGTTTGTGTCTCTTTGGGAGGAATGTAGGCCTACGCGAGTGTAAACAAAAGGCTCGTTTCGCAATTGTAGGTGGCTAAACTCTATCGCTTGCTCAAGAAGCTTCCCACGGAGATCACTAGTGGGGTATCCCCAAAGCGTGCTTCGAGCATTGAAATCTCCACCAATTATGATGGGTCCAGAAAAATTCAAAGAAAGAACATGAGGAATCCAGTCGTATGTGCCCCGAACGTGCGAGGTGCATTGAGGGCGATAATAGACGCAGACTAGTAGAAGGGCTTTGCCACCGGGGGGGTCGATTCGGACAATTATTACCTCGCGAGATGAATCGCTGGCTTTGTCCCAATGATGCTGGACAGCTTTGCAAGACTTGTGAACAAGAATAGCGGCCTGACCACTAACGCTGGGTGCTTTGTTAGGGTCTTTTGACTTGTGGGGTATGGTAGGGTCCGCGAAAGAAACATAATTAGGAATTTTGCATGTGCCTCTAGTTTCTTGCAACAGTAGGGCCAAAGGCTGTAGAGAAGAGATTTGGTGTTTAAGAAGAGGACCTGTTTGAGCAAAGCTGCGACAGTTCCATTGAACTATTAGCCTTTTGGGAGGATGGGAGGGCGAGAAGGACATCTACTGAGTTTCTTTTTTTCTGCGTTTGGCTTCCTCTGGCGTCATCATTCTAGTGAATTCCTGCATTTGCTGTGTGACTTGTTGGATGTATTCTTAAGGCTGTTGAATTGTTCTTGTAACGACGTAATGCCACTAAAAGCCTTCTGGCACTCTTTGTTGTTTTGAAATCTTAGCTGCGCCTCTCGCTGCTCAAGCATCTGCTCCGTGATAAACGCGGAGGAGGCGTCAAGTAAGGCGTTTTTTTTTGGCGCTGAACACGAGAACGGCTTCGGCGTTCGAAACTCTTCGGTGGAGGTGGAGAAGCCGACTCCTTGCGACGTGCAGATTTTCGGAGAGACCCAAGTTCCTTCTTCAAGTTTTGCAGCTCAGTGCGTAATTCATGAAGTTCTTTTTAAGTTGTGCGTTCTCCACCATTACCGGGTGACTTGGAGGTAGAGAGTGCAAAGATTGTGCGTTATCCTTATTCATGCCAGTCACTGCAGAAGCCCACGAGACTCCAGTAGAAGCTGGGCTGGAAGCAACTCATAGACCCGGATGCTGGAGGATTGTTGCGTACAGTTTGGGTTTGAGCAGTTTCTCTCTTCGGCTTTCGGGACACGACTAGGGCAAAATTTGCTAAACAGATAAGTGGCCAGTCCTTCTTGCATGCCACGCAGAATTCAGTGTCAGCGCAATCATCAGCTTCCGTATGACAGCGGCCGCATTCTTTGCAGACACTGGGAGAGGGGCAGAATTTTGCCATGTGCCCAAGGTCATGACAGTTAAAGCATACTACGCGTTTTGGGCGATAATCTGCAACCCGAACTAGCTCCATGTAGTATTTCACCACTCTCGGTAAAGTAGTCGTGTCAAAAGTTAGCACAGCGCGGTCAGTCTTTCCAATCTTTTGAAAACGAAGGATTTCCGCTTGTTCGCAGCGAACCCATTTCATAATGGCCTCGTTGCTTCCGCCCGGTCTACTTGTATCACACCTCGTATGGTGTTTTGTAAGTTTGAAGGGGTTCGATTACCACTTCAATTGATTCTGTCTTGCCATCCTGTCGAAAGGTTAATCTGTCTACTTGAAGTAGCTTGGCCGCGTGGTTTTCGTCATACAGTGCTATATGAGCGCTATTGGCTGCGTCGTCAAAAGTCACTGCAGCCATTTCAGCCAATTCTGCCGAGGGGGCAGTACAACCGATAGCATTGGCTATAGCGTGTCGAGGAACGCGTCTGATTCTAATTTTAGCTAGAGGTCTCAACTGCAGGTTGATTCGTGATCGACTTACCCGGTCGCTGCGTGTGGGTCTCTTCTTTTTGGCTAGAGGAACTCGCTGCCAGCCTTCTTCGTCGTCGAGGTCATGCTGCATCTGGTCGTCTTGCGAGTCGTTGTCTTCACCTTCATCCTGACGGGAGCGTGTATTCGACGGCGTGGTCATGGGGTCCGATGGGCCGTTCGTGTCTTCGTGCAGCATCGCCGCTTCATGCCTCTTGAAAGAGACGCAGTGTCCACTCGATGGCTTCAATGGTGCCGGTTGAGATCTCGCAGCAACCCCCGCAGGCACAGCCGCCGCCAGGTAAGCGGCCGCCGCGGCGCCGGTAGCCGCTGTTGCAGGTATGCGAGTTTTGGAACGCCGCTGGTGCGTTAGGCCTAGCCGCCGATCCGAGGAATCCGAAGCCGTTTTCGAAGCACTCGGTGGTCCTAGGGGCCGAATCTTGATGTCCAGGTGTTCAGCACATGTTCACGAAGACTCGTATTCACTTTAAAATCCAGGATACCAAAAAGTTCGCCAACCCAGATTGAAATTACAAGAGCCCACACACGAGGTGATTGCACGCCGTGGCCCCCTCAAACAGAAGTATAAAAAAAACTTAGAATAACTTGAGAAATCGCGGTCCACGCTATACCCGACGCCTTGACGTAATTACGCAGGCGTTGCTGTGTTCATTCGAAACCACTGAGGAAACTTAAGGTTGAAGAAATGGAAAGGCGCCTTGAAAATGCACGTGCAGCAACAGACAACTATCAAAATTTTCTATCACTTTACATAAAATGTATTTTAACCTCTTCTGACTGCGCGCACACGCTTCCCTTCGACTGATTAATCAGCTTTTATGCACGTAAATAACTTCAGGTCTTCTCAGGGTAAGAGAAAGTTGGTGAAGGTGGTGGCGTGTACATTCTCTTATCTGTCTCCATGCTGCTTCTAAAAGTTTACAAGGGCATGACAGCCTCGTTAGTGTCGACCCTGCCTTATCAAATCAGAGAAGCACGACGTCGAAACACGACAGAAGGGCACATACAACAGATTAGCTTGTAGTTTAAAATATCCGGCACAAATGACACCAATGCAGATTCGGGCAACTCACATTTCGCGAGAAATTCCCGACATCTTGAAACCTCCAAACGGTGCTTGCGGAGGGAGCTCCAAGAAAGTGTTGATCCTGAAAGCGAAAAGATGAGTGGAAGCAAAACTTTTTCAGTTTTCTTCGAATAGACGTGCCGCTGAAGACGCTTACATGGGGCGGGGGGGGGGTCAGTGGTAGTAATATTGAAAATCGTCGGGTAATGCGAGAGAGAGAGAGAGAGAGAGCAAGCGTAGCGCGGACGACCGTCGACTGAGAGACCGCTTATATGCGCAGCGCGCCCGAAGGAGAGGAGACCACGGAGAGAGAGGGCGCTGCACATGCGCACAGCGCGCTTGACCGGCGGAGTGAGAAAGCGCGCTGCACTGCGCGCCACAGATGTTGGGGGAGAGGGCGCGCTATCACGGCGAGAGGAGAGGGGGTGAGCGGAGGAGAGACGCAGCTGTGCGGACGCGGACACCGACGACGGCGGACGCAGGACAGGGCCGCCGGCAAGAGATGCTCCTCTCAGCGTCGCATCTAATAAGAAGTGGTGAATTGGCGGTAAGCGTCTAATGGCAGCTGTGATAGGCATTGAAAAATCCCCTTGAGCGGGAATTCGCTAGCAACATAAGCGCCGGATTTCTCCCCGTACAATCGTTTACGGACTTAATTGCTTCTAAGTGGTAGGAACGACAGAACTGCCGACTGAAATCCATGATTTACCGAGAGAGGATTTATCCACCGTCAAGGAACCGGTGTGGACATAGGTGGTGCTTCCCTTGCAAAGACGGTGGTTTCCAGTAATCGAAAAAAATCTGCAGAAATACAGACAATTGTCTCCTAATGCGTAGCCTTTTTATGCCACACTGCCTAATATGGCTGTGAGTAGGCAAAGACGTTGGATCATTTTAGTCTTTTTACGTTTTCCTTTGGTTCTTTTCGCTGATGATGCACATATGTGCCATTATAGCGACGAAGTGCCTTTGCTTCGCTAACTATTGATTTTTTTTCATGACGAAGCAAGCGGTACTACAGAGTTCGCCCATTTCCACTATTTGTGTGCGTATTTCCAGCATTCTTTGCGGACTTTTTTTCATTCGTCATTTTTGGGGGGAGATGCATAAGATGCACAATTTGGTTTTTCTCGGATAATTTCACTGAAACTTTTATTTTTTCTTCTTTCTTACTTTTATGGCATTTTAAAACTCCCTTCGACAAATTTTCTCCGTTTACGCTACTGCAACGACTACTAGAATTTTTTTATCGCCAAATCAGCGTTTCTCTAGAAATTCAGGACGTTACGCAGATTTTCGGAACCTTTCGCTTTGCCTTTCGCCTTGTTTTATGCGCATTTAGAATGTTTTTGTGGGCTTTTTTTGTTTATTGTTGTGTTTTGGGTGAAAATGTATGATACATATTTTTGATTTTGTCAGATCATTCTTGTTAAAACGTGTTGTTAAGTTTGTGTTTTCTTAAGTTTGTCCTACAGGTGCTTTCAGCCAAATCTGAATTTTTCGTGGAAATGCAGGGTGTATCATGGTTTTTCGCCGGTTTTGCATTTTTATTTTGAACGGTTTTCGCTCAGAAATTCTCTGTTTATTTTTGGGTTGCGGGGGTAGATATGTAGGATGCCTATTTTTGTCTTCATCAGATCATTTCCATGAAGTTTGTATTTTTCGATTTCTCTTATTGTTCCGGTATTTTAAAATTCATTTCAGCCAATTATCTCCATTTACGCTGTTATGGTTACTACCGCCAAATATGCATTTTTGCGTAAACGTACGGCGTTACACAATTTTGGCTGGGGTGGGGGGTACTTGTCAAAGAATTCTGATTGATTGTAGAGTTTAATGCGCCAGCGCAACGCAGGCGATGAGGCGCGCCGTAGTGGAGGGCTCCGGATTAATTTTGACCACCTGGGGATCTTTAACGTGCGCCCAAATCTCGTACACACGGGCGTTTTGCTTTTCGCCTCCATCACCATCGTGAAAGAATTCTACCGATTGAAACGCCATTGATAATTTATCAATAACCCGTCCTAATACATAAAGCTCTGGATTCCACCAAGGCCTCTTTACAGTCTCGCCCCCAACTAAAAATACCAATTCCAAACAATGAAATTACCCAAGTGCATTTTGACGGCGCTTCAGGCACAACGCGAAAAAAAAAAAATATTGGCGTACCAGACGACGCCCGCCTGGAGGGCGTGGGACACCTTGTGGGCCGTGTCGAGGTCACGCGTGAAGAGGCCGGCCCCGAGGCCGTACGTGGTCTTGTTGGCGCGTTCGATGACCTCCTCAGTGGTCTTGAACTTGAAGAGGCTCTGCACGGGGCCGAAGATCTCCTCCCTGGCGATCTTCATGTCGTCCCGCACGTCGGAGAAGACGGTGGGCTGGACGAAGTACCCGCGGCTGCCGTGGCGCTGGCCGCCGCATTCAAGCTTGGCTCCCTCGCGCTTGCCAGACTCGATGTAGCCGAGGACGCTGTCCATCTGCTCCTTACTCACCTGCATGGCGCAACACAAGCAACAGTAAAGCGTTTCCACTCAATGTGAAAGCTGTCGGAAATGCAGAACAGTGATTCGCCATAATGGGCTGTAGCGCCGTTATCCGCTCACTGCTACTACCCACGCTCTTCGCCGACTTGTCTCACTCCTCTCTTGGTGAATGGAAACGAGTTTGTCCAATGCAATTCAAATTTCCCGCCTTCGCAGTGCTCGCGCGCCCCCTGCCTGAAACTGCGCCAGAGGGAGTTCTGTTCTTTTTGTGCTTGCTTGTCCTCCCGTGTGGGACGGCGCCGCCGGCGCCTTACTGCGCAGTT
The DNA here is from genome assembly GCA_013339765.2 of Haemaphysalis longicornis. Lineage (NCBI taxonomy): Eukaryota > Metazoa > Arthropoda > Arachnida > Ixodida > Ixodidae > Haemaphysalis > Haemaphysalis longicornis. The sequence goes on from CM023455.1 coordinate 111,848,700, forward strand.
TTCAACGGGCCATTTTGTTCTTGCACTGCCACTTTTTCTCCTTACTATCGCAAAAACCCACCCAACGAGCGTTCCTTACTAAATGAACGTGGGCGCTGTCGGTTGATTACGTGTATTTTGCCTCAAATGTACCTGCAGATTCCTTTACGTTAAACAACGGGGGGATGTATGAAAAGCGCCAGTGGTTCACGAGTTTAGAATGACTATGAGTATATAAACTGCTTGGTTTTTAAAGCCTTTGGGGGACTCCCTTACAATGGTACGCCATGTGGCTCTACTTGGTTCTAGCGAGCGAGCTACAACGACAAGGCGTGCCCCTTAAGTGCCCTGCACTTAATTTGTATTAACATACAGACGGTCATGATTACATACAGACGCACATATGCACACATTTTTCTTCGAATCTGAGGGACCTCGCGAACTTAAACAAGATTATATATATATATATATATATATATATATATATATATATATATATATATAGAGAGAGAGAGAGAGAGAGAGAGAGAGAAATAGAGAGAGAGCACTCACCAACAGCGCGCACAAATCGTATGCGGAAACAGTCGAACCCGGAATAAACAATAAGAACAATGTTTACTCGCGTATCGGCAAGGGACTTGCCTTCGAAGTAACGTTTACATTCAGTAGTCCGGCGCGAGAACCTATTCATTCTATGTTTCGCAAGGGAACGCGTATCCGCAGAGTAGAATACGGATTTGTTTTAATTGCTCCACTTCGTGTATGTATGTATGTATGTATGTATGTATGTATGTATGTATGTATGTAGTATGTATGTATGTATGTATGTATGTATGTATGTATGTATGTATACCATTTATATATGTATGGTGTACACCCAAAGCTGTACACATGCGCTGCCGAACCGCTGGTGTTAAAATCATTAATTAAATGTCTACGGGGATATTGGTTGAGCTTAACCACCGCAGTGACGTGGTGTTATCGCGGAGTAAAAATGAAGGTGCTGAACTGCTTGTCCTCTCTTCAGGAGAACAATAGCACGAAAGTTTATAGCCTGCTTCTTACTCTTGTTTGCACTTATCTCACGAGAGAGGCACCTCACCTGCGGACCCTGGTTGGTGGTATTTTCGAACGGGTCTCCCAGCACCCTCGCTTGGGCCATCTTCACCGACATAGCGACGAACTGGTCGTAGATGTCCTCGTGCACGAAGATCCGCGACGGTGCGCAGCAGACCTGGCCCATGTTTGCGAACGAACAGTGGTGGGCCACGCCGACAGCCACTTGCACTGTAAGATAAAATCCCGGCAGCACAGTTCTCAAAATAGCACCATGCAATGTGATCTACGAAATGACGACAATTAAACAGCGATTGCGAGGAAGTTACCACTTTTTTGGAGCTCCAACCAGCCGAACGTAGTTGTTGGCGGTGCTCGAGCTGACGCCTCAACCCCAACCTCCCCCCCATTCCTCTTCGCTTTTTTTGTTTTGTTATTGTTGCTTGTCAAGCGGCTCGCGACTGCGGTAGCCAGCCTTTCTTCTTACATTTTCTTTGGGGGTGCCTTTGTCTCGCTTCCCGGAGACGCCGGTTTTGTAAACCCAGGGTTTTCTTTTAGGGCGCGGCCTTTTGGCGGCCGTCTCTGGGCTGAGCCGCGTCGTCGTCGTAACCGAGTGAGCGATGGCAAGACCGAATAGTGAAAAATACCGAGTGAACGATGGCGAGACAGACTAGTGAAAGAAAGCAAATGAGGAGAGTGTCGAGAAATGGTGAGAGGAGGACGCTTTGCCGTGGCGGCGCGAGCGATCTCCGAAAGTGTGGGGTGGGGGAGGGGAGCAGTATTCTGTAAGGTGGAAAGTGTCACGAAATTGTTAGGGGATGGCGGTTCGCCGTGGCGGTGCGAGCGCTCTTCGAAAGTTTGTGGTGGGGAGGAGGGGTCAGTAGGCTGTGCCCGCACGAGACGCTTGTCTGCGCGACGCTGGTGAAAACGGGAGGAGGGCGTACACGTGACGATGGTTTACGTTCTCTGCCTAAGACGCGGGTCACGGTCCCTTCCTGAGACGCACTTCGCGCCGCCGACGCAGAGGCTCATCATCCCTGCAGTCGAGGGAACCCACGAGTGAGTGATCCCTCAGCGCACTGCTGCTGCGCCCAAATATCGGATTAGGGAGTATCGTAATCGGCAGGCAATTTTTCGCAATAACCAATATGTTGAGAACTTTTAATCAAATAAACCCAGAGCAATTTCTTTTGGTGTGCTTGTCTCCTAGTTAAAATTGGCTCACGGTATCCCGTGTGCCCCACTGTTGGGATGCGTAGGTCGCGCGCGCCACGACTGGTCTTTATGCCCCAAGATATCACGATATAAATACTTACCCTTCAGGCTCACTACTCCGGAAGGAAGTACCGTATTTACTCGCCTAATTATCACGCTTTTTTTTTAATATGATGCAATGTTAGGGGTGTGGTCATTACGCGAGGTAAATTTTTCGAGAAAAAGTTTCAGCGCAGAAAACGCAATGTTTACAAAGTCTCATGACATAATAAACATAACAAATAAAAACATAATAAACTCCACTGACAACCGAATGACCATTGAATGATACAAAATGCAGTGTTTTCAATACGGAACGCACCGGAACGAGTCTGGTGTGACGTAGAGAACAGGTCGACGAATAAGTGGCTGCTGCTGTCACAGTGTGGGACATCAAGACACGGCTTCTGACACAGCAAGCCGAGCACATTTTTTAGATGTTTTGTGAGTACATAATGTACATTTAGGGAGAGTTTCTTCCGCACCAATAATGAACTCACGCTTGCCGATATCGCTAATATAATCGCGTCCGCGGCAATAACGTAGCCCTGTCCGCTTTGAAAGAGGAGGAAACTAACGTAAGCACGAGAATCGTTGTCTAGACTTGGCACACGTACGACATATTGTTGCGGCAAGTTCAGGGTGCGATCATTGCGCGGGAAATAAAAAAACTCATATTTTGACGAAGAACTTCAGGGGTGGGATCATCACGCGAGTGCGATCATTATGCGAGTAAATACGGTAGGTAGTATTGATAACTGAAAACCACTGCCGCACAAGAAGTGGTAATAAAAACTTCATCCTACCTGCCCAAACCTGTGATGACTTGCAACACAATGATGCTGCGGAATAGATATGGCAGGCTCTTTCGCTCATCTAGCGGTATCGGTGGGGAATACGTACAATTCGCGTCGGGAAAGATGATGAGGGGACTTTTTCCGCCCAGTTCCAGGGTCACACGCTTGCAGTTTGAGGCTCCCGATGCCATCAGCACGAGCTTTCCAACCTGTGAAAAAAAAATTGAACAAGAATACCGTTTCGTATTGTTGCGAGGATGAACAGCTAGCGAACACGCAATGTCAAAATTTGGTTCGTCTGACCGGTATTGAAAACAGTGTTGTCACTAAGTGTGGCTATACTACTTCATTAAGCTGAATGCGAGAGCTGCACTCAAGCCGGGCAAGCCTCGCTTGGTTATTCTTGGCTATTCTATTCCTGGGTCATTAAATTATTTAAGCTATACCGCTTCAAGACTGAACGGAAGCCCGCTGAGCGCTGCGTTGTGTACGCTTCTGTTGAGCGCGGCGAGCGCGACATTGAGCATCGATATTGGTGGGAGTGTCTGCCCCATCCACTCTCTGAAACCATTTGGTTGACGATAAAGGCGGTGGAAGCAATACACTGTAATAATAACGCAATTTAGAACCCCGCTATTTATACGCTAACCTCCTTTGCATACTGTCCTTTCTGCATTATGTGCAGCGTGATCACGGACTCAGCGGCATTAGGTATTTACAAAGATTATTACGCGCAATGGTGGGTAGAAAGGAAGAGCCGTAGTGAAGCACGGCAGCAGACGACACTCTCTAAACGCTCATGACCAAAAGCTCGTGGGTGTCGCCTAGCAACGCCTGTTCTTTTTTGCGCGGCATTTTTCCCCTTGTTAACTTTACTGAGCGGCTTCGTATAGTACTCAAAAAACGACATCGTCTTGCACCGCGATTTCATGGTAGTGCGGCATGATTTCATTCTGTGACCCGTACTGAGGGTTCGCACGACAGAAGCCATTTTAAGAGGCAGGGCACCCAGTGCTTTCGCGCTAAAAATACACGAGGCAAAAATACAAAATAATGAAGTTGTAAAGATAAAATGACCTCACTGAGGGGCCTTCGCCCTGTTGCGACTAGTGAGCGGGGTACAGGCGATCGCTAGCTAGTGAATACGACCTCAATCAAACACTGAACCTTCCCCGATCAATGACGGTGGCAAAGACGAAGGGCTATAATTCAGCTTCCAAGAATGCTAGAAGCCGGCGAAGGACACAATGTCCTTGCACGTCGTACCTCCGTAGATCCTGTGAAGGAAACTTTGTCGACATCCGGGTGCTTCGACAGTGCCGCACCAGCGGTTTCGCCGAAGCCCGGCACTATGTTCACGACGCCTGGCGGAAAACCAGCTTCCTTGACGAGACTTGCCGCGTACAGCGCCGTCAGCGGGGTCTGCTCGGCCGGTTTCAGCACCACGGTGTTCCCCGCGCACAGCGCGCAGCTGATCTTCCAGCACAGCAGGACCATGGGCACGTTCCACTGCGGATGCATTGAACGCAGGTTTCATCAACCGGCTGCTCCTATGCAACTTTTTCTCGCTTCTTTCAACCGTAACAATTCAAACTATTTCAGGAGCCGTAGCTCGCCGAATATGAAAATTTTCTTGCGGTTTGCAATAAGTGCCTTGCCGGAATGCCGCCACCATAGCGGTGCCTCTGCGCATGTCACGACGCAGGCAGGTGGGGCTACAGTTTTTCGCTACAGCGCAGCTAATGGCGGAAACCACGTTACACATACTGTAAAGGGGATGATAGCTTGTGAAACTTTTACGCAAGGGGTCGCCATTCGCTTGTAATGCAAGCGGTGATTAAATATATCGTCATCATCATCACCGTCATCATCATCATCATCATCATCTGCCTATCTACGCCCACTGCCCAGTATCTTCTTAATTTCTACTAACAGGTCCTCAACAAACGTTTGTTTCCTGACCTACACCGCTATCTTCTTGCCCAGGCGCCATGCGGCGAGAGCGGCATATAGATTCCCGTGGAGTGAGGGAACCACCTCCGTCTATTGTGGAGTTCGCAATGAACGCCTCTTAAATAAAATTTATTCTCTCTCTCCCTCCCTCAATGTTACACCTATCATCTTCCGTTCCATTCCTCGGTGAGTCGTCCTCAATTTGAGTTGAACCCTCTTAGTGAGTCTCCAAGTTTCTGCCCCGTAGGTGAGCACCAGTAAGATGCAGCTGACGTACACTTTCTTCTTCAGGGATAATGGTAGGCGGCCAATTCATTATCTGAGAACGCCTGCCCAATGCACTCCGCCCCAGTCCTATCCTTCTAATTATCTCTGCTGCAAGTTGGGGATAACGGCAGATATTTGATCCTTAGAGGGTGCTAAGAATATGCGTGGACCGGCTTGCGATAGAGCTGGCTGATCTGTGAGCCCTTTAAAGCTGGGGCCACGGCGGTGTCAAGTCCCGCCCACAGGGCGCCCGACGATTGGCGCGTCGCACGCCAGCCACGATTGTAGAAGCCTAACCTGCTCCCAAAAACGTGCCTTTGAGGAGGGCGCCTTGAAGAATTTATCTGAAGCGCACCGGGCTTTTTTTCCTTCCGGACGTTCTTTTACCGTAATTAATGGGCTGCCCATGGCTTAAGTGAGAGTTGCCTTCTGAAGAAGTCCCTTCAAGATACAAAATACTTTCAGTTATTCTAACGGAAGTCTTTCGGAACATGACTTTGCTAACGTTAGTAAGACCACCCGTTCATTTTCCCTAATAAAAATTCCCCGCATTTCCCCGAGGGGAAGAATGTGAAAGTGCGAATGCACGAGTTGAATTTGCGCGGTTCGGTAATGTTCGCGAAAGAGAGATCACACACACACACACAACTACAAAGAAAGATGCATTTATTCACAGACACCTATTTGTGTTGTCGTTGTACTTGATTGCTAGAGCGGATCTCAGCTTTGAAATTTCGTGTCAGTACTCCTTTAAGCGGGTGCATTAGCCCTTCTCACGCCTGATTCCTGGCCAATCCCCCACGTGGGTATGTGCCATGTCAGCGGCCAGGCAGCGCGCGCCCATCTCCCCCCGTTGCAAAGGAAGACGAGGAGATTCCTGGCCAATCCCCCACGTGGGTATGTGCCATGTCAGCGGCCAGGCTGCGCGCGCCCATCTCCACGTGCGCGGACATCGCCGGTGGACGCAGGTTCAGGGTCGCTTAAGAAGTGCATTCGCACTTAATATTCACTTCAACCTTGTAGACAAATTACTCAACTGCCTATAAAAATTTGGTAATTCAGTGCTTCAGGCAAAATAAACTAAAAAGCGCGGTGGACTCCTGGCTTGTTTTTTATGCCTGTGGTTGTAAATACAGTGAAAGCTCGTTAATTCGGACTCGGTTACTTCGAACTTACGGTTAATTCGAACTAACGCCCTTGTTCCGGCACCGCCGTGTATACTTCAATGAGGCAAAACTCCCGATAATTCGAATGGGGAGGTATGCAGAACGGTACATTCGAACTGGGATCCCCAGGTTTCTCTCACTCCTCGAAGAAGAAGTCGGCCCAGAGTGATTAAAATGTGTTGCAAATCCAAATCAAACCAAATTTACTAGATATTCAAAACAACGAAACACCCACCGCGGTGGCTCAGTGGCTATAGATAAGGCGTTGCGCTGCTGAGCACGAGGTCGCGAGTTGGATTCCAGGCCGCGGCGGTCGCTTTTCTGATGGAGGCGAAAAGCAAAAACGCCCGTGCGTACGAGATTTCGGTGCACGTTAAAGATCCCCAGGTGGTCCAAATTAATCCGGAGTCCTCCACTACAGCGCGCCTCATCGCCTGCGTTGAGTCGGCGCGTTCAACCCCACAATAAATCAATCAAAACAACGAAACAAAAAATTGGCTGCGTCTCTGCTCCTTTCGTTGCAAATGTCGTCAAAAGACGATAGTATTTGTACACATTTGCCAAGGAAATGCCCTCCTTTGCTTTCCCGCTCACCTCTCATGCTGTTTCTGTTCCGTTGCGCTCATCCCAATGTAAACACACTAAGGTTTTCTCAAGGCGATTTGAATTTACCGCGTTCCACTGCTACAGGCGGGGTTCCTCGCTGCCAGCGGTGCAGTACGGACGAGCCGCGCGTGAATCGCGGCGGCCGACTTCAAGGTTTATAGAACCGCGTTGCCGTGCTCCACGTGCGTTCCAAGCAGAACGTGAAACCTAGCTAATGGAACCTTTCTTTGCTGTTGCCGCGTGATTTCTCATATGCCACCAGGAGGTGGCGCGAGCAACAGAGCAGCAGGCGGCGGTTTTCCGCAGTAGATGTAGAATATCATTTGCTATAGAAAAACCAAGCATCCAGGAATTTTTTTAATAAAGGAACACTACAAATATGTCTTGTGTACTAATGTTCTGTCTTATGTTTGCCTAATGTCTTGTTATGATTCAACAAAGTTGACAAGTATGAACACGTAAACCGGGCTTAGACGTATACACTTGGCTGTGAGTATATAAGACTTTTGCGCAGTAAGCATTTCACTTTGGTCGGGTGGCTGAATCGTATTACAGACAGACAGACGGACAGACAGACATACAGACAGACCAAAATGTCTGGGTTTAAGTAGCCCAACAAAGACGATCGTCTTAAAAACAACAGCACATCGCGCGCTCTGCCCTGTTGCGACAACTTATTTCGCTTCGCAGCGGGCGCCGTGCCGCCGGTCCCGTGAAAGCCGTTTCAGGTTTTCTTTGTGACACGGTCGCTGGTCTGGGCCCCGCAAACGTTTAGTAGCGCCTAATTCGCGATAACGAGCCCAGAGGTGGCTTCTCTGTGTTCTGCCCGCACAGTGTGGAGCCATGTCCATTCATTCTAGCTGCCGCCCGCTAATTCAAACTCCGCTTAAATCGAACAATTTTATGTTCCTTTCGAGTTCCACTTAACGAGCTTTTACTGTATACGCAAGGGCATTCTGCAACGCTGTAAATTGCCAAAGTAAAACCGTGTATTAGCTCACACATCCTCCCCGTTTCGTTCGGTGGTGCATCCTATCGCGTTGTGTGAGGTCAACTTTAACGTTCCCCTGAGAAGTCGCAGAACGTGTATGTTTCTTACCGGAATAATTTGTCCGATCACGCCTATGGGCTCCCGCCGAGTGTACACGAAAAGTTGGCCGTCTGCAAGAAAGTACGTTGAATTACTGTACAGATGTTTCACTAATACGCGCAATTTAAAAAAATGCAGTCTGTTTCAACAAAATTTGAGACAAAGTACCACGTGCGCACATCTGACAAGTAATTTTCAACCATTTAAGCGTTAGCCATAATAACTGGTTAAATATTCAGAATATTTTCTTCAGGGCTTGCTCTTCTGTTCTCATTGAATACCTGTCAAGAAGGTCTAGCACGTATTTCACAAAATATTTTCTACATTCTTTTTGCTGTTTTGTTCCAATTCTAAATCTGCGGAAAACAGGGTTTCTCCCGTTTGGTGAAAAACGTAAATTCCACAAAACTTGGCGGTATTTAGTACTTAATTACCTAATGTCTTAAAAAAAGCTGTAGTGCAGTTACTTCAAGACGTATTTTAAAGTACTCCGAAATAATCTTACACCCTGTCTACGACAAATCCAAAACGATGATTCGATATCAGTATTCTGTGTCCTTTATTCATGAAAGCTCGACTGTACACCCTTTACAAACGGTCTAGGCCAGTAAAAACTAAGCCTATCTTCGGCAGTACGAGTCAATATTAAGGCTTTTAAAATTAGGTAGTTAGGTTTCACAAGAGGCGACTTTTGCAAAAGCTGTCAAACAACGGAGATTTTTTTGTGTTTACATCTGCATAGTAACAGACCGAATTTATGAAATCACGCTACCTGTCAGGTCTGTTTCAAAAGATTCAAATACGATGTCCAAATGTTACTTGGGGTCAAACTTGTTCCTGGCGTTTGTATGTAAACAAAATCACCTTGTGTATAATCGCCAACGGGATGTCGTAAAACTACGAATTTCCCTGCCCTAACTACCAGCTGCCACCTGCTCAAATAATAGAGATAGAGCTTTGGCATGTTGCCGAAAATCCGCGAATGTTAATGGGCAATTTGTCTGGTTGCGAGTGCTATATAAAGTAGAACCCCGCTCTTACGTTCCTCAGTGCTGCGTTTTCCCGGCTGCTACGTTGTTTTTGTCTAGACCAGGCGCAGCTCACATAGAGCCCCATGTATTCAAATCCTCAGTGTTACGTCGTGGCTCAGAGTACGTTCCCCGATCATTCGTCGCAATCTGACACCCCGAACCCGCCCGGGCAATGCGCGGACCGCCATTTTGACGTTGGACGAGCCCTGGCCAGGCTTGGCTGCGGAACTGACTGCATGAAGCCTCATGTGGGTGCGAATTCGTCACCCACGAGATGGCCCCTATATTACTCTATGCTATCCCCATCATCACTGCGCTTACAAGGGAAGTTTTACTCAGAGAACAATGCACCTCATTCACTAGAAACGTGGGAGGTGACTCTGGCCAGCGATGCCTTGGAGGACCAGCGCCAGCTGGTCGACAGGGCCTGGGCCGGGGCACAAGCTTCTGGGGCCCTGGAAAGACGACTCCACCCAAGTTTCTGCCTTTAATCCCTTCCCCAACGTCAATAAAGTTTTACTGAACTGAACTGAACTGACTTCGGAATGATGGAAGTGCGTGTTTTTCATAAAGCACCACCGCAAGAATAGCACGCGCTCTCGTCGTTATCGTGCGCTTCAAGTTTTTGAGAACTCCGTTGAACTTGCAACCGCGAACTTCATCGTGCCTTGATGGGGTCACGAAAACTGGAGGCGCTTTCCCTTCAGGAAAAGCTTGACGTACTGAACGCAGTAGAGCAGCAGCCAGCGCTGAAGAGAGTCGACATCGCTAGGGACCTTGCATTGCTACGCGTGGGGTTCTCCAGCGAACGCAACAAGCGGCGATCCTACATTCTCGAGTTTGTAAGACAAAGTTGCAGAAATACAGGGTTTCAAGTCAAAGCTAGCATGTTTCCGTTCATTTTCGAATATTTTCTGACTATTGCGTTTTCCTTGTCGTAACGTTTTGTTTTCCCCGTCCGGTGAAAAACGTATGAACGGGGTTCCACAGTATACCTATCCAACGACCTAGGCCTAAATGAGCAACAAACCCGCTCGACGATTGCACTCGTTCGTGGTTCAAGAACTTCCGTTCATGGCCGCTAGTTTTGGAGAAACGTACAAGGCAGGAGACAGGTTAGAAAAGTCAAAGACCTGCTGGGATCGTGTTGCCGTGGATCTTGTCTGCAAATCCGGCAGCATACCGCAGACACCTCACGCTTACTGAGACGTCACCCAGAGCGTTTCTGATTGGTTTTCCGTTGTCAACGCTCTCCAGGCTCTGAAAACAAACATTTTTTTTTTATATCGGAACTGGTACCAATTTCAATGTTCAAAGTAAAATCCCACTTAAGTATTTCAGCCGTTCTTGCAGTACAGGTATGCTGGGGCGAAAACGCTGCTGATTGATGAAGCGGGTTGATGAGGCTTGGCCGAAGTTCAATCGAATTATCAGTCAAATCGCGTATTGTAAAAGCCGTTTTGGTTTGAGCCTTCACACACCCATAAACTTTGAGATAATGATCGTATTTCTATTTTGTGCTGTTAATAACAAGGCTGCATACAACATTTCAGCAGCATGGTCACCAATACACCTTTAATACACCAAGACACCTCACCTACACTACGCTCGTTTCACCAAATTTGTTTTGAATTTAAAAACAAATGGCGGGTAAATTCAAAATAATATGTCATAGCCGCCGAGTTACTTGAGTGCATTGAAATATTTTATAGACATGGACGAGTTAACAATCCAGTGTGCAAACAAAACTAAGAAATTGTGCCAACACGTGACCAGGACTGCTACAGGTCACAAAATGTTGAGGTCTTTCAATTGCATGTATTGCGTGATGAGCTTTTCATTTGCGAATGCAGTGGAGTGAGGAGGAATGCCTTTATTATCAGAGGGGGCATGAATTCCATGTTGGGGAAGGAAAGGGACATGAAGGAAGGGAGGGAATAATCGTGAAAAAAGAACAATGTTGAAGGTTCAATCACCTTAAATGGTGGATAGCATTGTAAAGTCCGTGAACATATAGTTCACAGAAACCGTGAAGAGATAGGTGCGACGATTTTTAGAGGTGTCGGTCCAGGTTATTACACCAGCTTGTAAAGACCACTGGTTAGTGCGTATTCAATAACTTTCTCAAGTACTGAGGGGTCCTCTCGAACGCGTTGCAGGTGCGCTTCTTCATCTCCGGGTGGGGAACCGAGGTCCAATAGTGGCTCGCGATCGGTCTTGAAGTGCTCACAGTGCCATATCAAATGGTACAGGTTAGGGATACACTTCTCGTCACAATACGGGCAGCGTTGGATGTGCGAGCTGGCTCCGTGGGTCCATTTATGTAGTACATGAGGGGTTAGGGCCGTGTTAGCGTAAATCTTATTAGCTACCACCTCGCCCGAGCGTGTGAGCGTCTTGAGCGGGCCCAGAAGAAATTCCCGCCGTTGCGAAATTCAGTGAGCAGGTCACAGTTCTCGCATGAAACACGTTTTTTGCTGTCTACGATCCTGTAGCATTTATACTTGGTAGTCTACACCGATCGCTATTGGAGCAAAAAATTTTGCGCGACTTACTACAGAAATGTCCGAAAAAATCGGTCAGTAGCGTTGTAGTAAGAAAACGTTTCATTTTATCTGCCACTTACGTTCCATAAGTCGTTTATTGCTTCATTAGTGTTATGTTTGCGGGGACTAACTTAGCCGTGTCTTCCGTTTTTTGCACTCAAGATAGTCTCACCAAAAGTCAAGGCTGATGGCTCACCGCGATATATTCCGCGTCGCGTTCAATGAGGTCCGCCAGTTTGTTGAGAAGGAGACCCCGCTTGGAAGCATCCATGGTGCGCCACACCGATCCACGCTGGAAGGCCGCGCGGGCCGCCTTCACAGCCGCATCAATGTCCTCCTGCACGTTGGAGGGAATGGTAGTAGAGCGAACGTTGCGTAGCGCATGCCCGTGAAACGGCAGGCAAGCAATCAATCTACTCAGCAATCCTCAATATTTCCGTACGCAGGTACTATCGATGCACCATTGTTTGAGACTTCTTCCAAACGACATGAAATGGTACATTTCCTCTCCCTGGTCGTTTCAATGTTTTTTCACATCTGTAAGGTAACGTCACTCTTCAGGTCATCACTTTATTGTGGCTAGCAGTTGCTTGAAAGCCAAGGAGCAGGAACATTCACTTTCATAGTGGCAACGGCACCACTAGGACTTGTCTCCAATAGTTCATGGCTGACATTAACCGAGTGCTTTGTAGGTGATGCCGAGGCAACTACGTTCGTCTAACCGCAAATGATATTTACCTTTTGGCTAATGAAGTTGCGGGAAGAAGTCTGAAATATGAAATATCAAGGAAGTGGAAACAAGGGTATAGGAGTGATTTAAGGAACCGTGGCAGGAAGGAATGAAGGAAGGAACGATTCAAGAGTTTCATCCTCCAATTAAATTTCACAGGTTTTACGCATTGTTTCTAGGAAGGCCTTCGGTGTTCGATGGAAGCCAATACCTGTCTGGCTAAGTGTTCTCTAGCGCTTCTCCCTTACCCAAGCTGTTAGAGAGGCTGCAGAAAAACTAACGGGCTCATTACACAAGAGTGTTACGCATAAAGAGGAAAGTTTTGAAAACTATGGCGCTGCCCCTTTTACATGACGCTAATCTTCAGCGGTTCAGAGCAGTGAAGCGAGGATATGACTTCGGAACACGCCTGACCAGACTTCTAACCGCGTTCCTTTACTCAACCCCTTTTTCCCATAGCGCCGCGTCGGAGTAACGAATGCGACAGGGAAGCAAACGAGTTTTCAAGCTAAGCCTATTACTCTAGTTACAAACCCAGCAAAACGCCTGGTAGACTCCATAGTAGCTTCAAGCTCAGCAAAAGCCAACAGGTGCTTGGTAGGGTTTCGCGGCGCCGAAGGCAGCTCCACCGACCACCCATCGGTGACCAACCGAACCAATTCGCAAAACCAACGGCTTCCGCAGTGCAACCATCTAATCGTGCCTCCGTTAAAAGGGGAAGGGAGCGGCAAATGGGGTTAGCGGAGAGAGTAAGGACAGGCTCAGCCAAGGATAACCCGGCGTTTTGTGCGTTCGACAGTGAAAGCTCTAATCGCTCGTTTGTTTCGCAGAGATGGCTGCGGAGAGAGAGATAGGGGAGAACTGTGAGAGCACGCGTCATGAGGAAATGATACAACCATCCTTAACAGCGCTTGACAACACGACGGCGATGAAGAGGAGACACTTAGACGGCGCCGTCTTGAGTCCCCTCTTCCTCGCCGTCGTGTTGTCAAGCGCTGTTTAGGATGGACGACTACCAACTAACCCAGCTGTCGAGTCTGTTGAAAATGATACAAGGTGGCGCTGCGTGCAAGCTTCAGCACAAGTTAGCACTTACTGCGGTGACTGCACAGAACAGCGACTGTGTTTTGTTTTGCTGTGCAGTTGTGTTCATGTTCACTGCGCGCTGTCACCCGAAAACCGAGCTCGACAAACTTGATTCAACCCCATTCAACCAATGGAAAACTTATGGCTGCGGTAGCATGTGTGTAGTGCTTCCGAGACGCAGAACGCTTTCTTATAAAAAACCGTCATCCTCAATGGTTGAAAGAAATATCCTTGCTTCATTCCCTTCGTCTAAATTCTGTGGCACCTCTATTGCAATGTGCTAGGTAGCTTCGCTGGTCGTCCACCTTCACGGAGTAGAGTAGCTTCAAATTTTTGTCTGGGGAGTCGGGCACGTCCGAGCTGTGCGAAAATCTCGTTGAAACAATGCTGTGGTGAGGGATGCACTACTGTCATAAAAGGGGGAAACTGACCTGGCTGTGGACAACCGATTTTGAAATCTACGGTTTTCGAAAGTCCGTGCTTTGGTTCGTTCACTGCAGTGTCTGTGTAGGTGTGTGTAACTGCAGGTAGGTATAATATGGCTTTTTAAGCTTCTCTTTTTGCTTTACCTTTATTTTGGCATTGCACCAACTTGTATTTACTTCTTTTTTCCTATAACTTGTTGTTAGCATTGTTTGCATTGTTTTTCTGGCTCCCGCCTTCTATGTAGAACCCTCCCCGTAGTGGCCTTTAGAGATATCTTAAATAAATAAATAAATAAACTTTTCAGCTAATAAATGTTTTACTGTTAGTTGTATCATGGCCACATCAACTCTATCATTGAACTACACAGACAGCCTATACCAACTGGCAGGCAGCGGAATCCTGCTCAGAACTGTAACGCCTTCGAGCTGGGAAGAAAAGGCGTTTCAGAAAGGAAGTATGCTAACAATGAGGCCGCAACCTTGGCAAACCTGTACGTAAAGAAGATAATCTTCGCATAGAATTCACAATGTCGGTATAGATAGTAGTTGTAGTCTGCATACACACAATTTTTGGGAGTGGTACATACCACACCAGCGTTTACCCTGATTTGCTCAAATAAAAGAATAAAAAAATGAAAAGGAACATCGGGAAAGCAAGCAAAAAAGGAAGTAATACCCTGGTACAAAAGAAATGTATTCTGGGTACATGACCTAGATTCCAGAAACTAGCTTGAGCTCTCACCTTCTGTCCCTCCTGCACCTCGACGATCTTCTGCTCAGTTGCAGGGTTGTAAGTGGCAAACGTCTTTCCAGACTTCGAGTTGATGAACTCATTGTTGATGAACAGCTGTAACGTGTGCAAGGTAAGACACACTCACGAAACACTCACGTGCCGGTAAATACGCCAGGTTCAAATAACAATCAACCAATCATCAATCAATCAATCAATCAATCAATCAATCAATCAATCAATCAATCAATCAATCAATCAATCAATCAATCAATCTATTATAGTGCCCAGGTAAAGCCGTAGCCTTTGTTCTGGCGCACTTAAGAAAAAGACAGACGACGACACAAATACATCCACGCGTGAGAACAACAAAATACAAGCGAAGAACAAAACTAGAATGAAGAATAAAGGTCATTTAACAAAATCAATGATTTCGGCACACTAAAGTTGGAACAATCACGAAACGATAAAACACAGTGTCATAAAAATTTGACAATACAAACGGGCAGATATAGGTATATATGAGTAGGAACAGTAACAAAGGCGAGCAAAATAAACGGAAATAGGGCAATGAAAATAGAATTAAAACTGGTCGGAACCAAATCAGGGAGAGACAGAAGTCAGAAGGTCGCACATGTAAGACCGAAGGGGTGTATGGAACAGGTCAATATTATGGGAGTAGAGATTGTATGTTTCTTGAAGGCGGTACAATGTGCAGTGTCTATTGCAAGTCTTACGGGTACGAACTATAGGAGACTTACGGGTAAGTTTCGACTGTACTCTAAGATTTACATTTGCAAGCAACTCTGAACAAGAAATAATCCCGTGTACAAGTTTAAATAAAAAAATTAGGTCAGCATTGGTTCGTCTTGACTTCAAACTTTGGAGAGGATTAGAAGTAAAAAAGTCTGAACCATTGCCACTGTGGCGGGAGAAACGATGTTTGTGGATAGATATGAACTTATTTTGCACTTTGTCAAGTATATTACTGTTCGACTGGAACGTGCCGTTCCAAACAACAGAGGCATATTCTAAAATAGGGCGGACAACAGACAAATAAAGCTTTAGTAGTGAGACAGGGTTGCTGAATTCTCTTAATATTCGACAGACAAACCCCAAGCGGCGAAGGGCGCGCTTAGAAATAGAATCCACATGAGCAGAAAAGTTTAGCGCACTGTCAAATACCACTCCAAGGTCAGATATTTTCAGCACAAGCGGTAGTGGCACACGTTTCACAACGTACGGATAAAGTATGGGGTTTGTTTTACGAGTGTAGGACATAACCTTCGTTTTAGTGCCACTAAGAGCAAGTTTGTTCGCGGAGCACCAGTTGCTAAAAGCATCCACATCAGATTGAAGAGCTAGGCAATCTTCAGCGCTAGTAACTTCTTTAAATATTGTTACGTGGCGGTAGGACGGATGACATGAACCATGGTCGATGCTGAAGCGATCTATTTACAGAAAGAGATGCAAGCTATTTACAATTCGGCCATCACAGCACGAGCGATAGCCCCACGCCACCGTCTTCGTCTTCGTCGGTATAAGATGCCCATCGCACTAGGCTGCGCAGTCCACTTCCTCGTCTTCTCGTTACATACCCCCCGCCATCCAAAACGACCATCCCGGTCGAGGTCACAGTCAATGAACCCGTGCGGTGAAGATGAAATGAATATAAACAGTCAAGTCCTTGCCGCCACTGCACACGCTGATCGGTTCATGAAGAAGGGCCCCAGAACAGCGATGCCGCCGACGCCACGAAGGAACCTCAAGCTCTTGGAATCGCGCCGGAGAACTGGGCAGGGGAATGTCGTCGGCTTCTGGTCTGGTCGCGGCTAGTCAGGTCGGCTGGTCTCGTCGGATCACGGGCAGGGGACACCGGGCTGGGGAATGCGCAGGCCAATGGCTCACCGGGGCTGGGGCGGACCGACGCGATCCTTGATCCTTGAGGTGGTCACTTCAGAAACTGAGACGGGCGTAGCTGGAGGTCTACGAAGGGAATCAGAACCGCAACCTCCACCAAAACATGTTACGTGGCGGTAGGACGGATGACATGAACCATGGTCGATGCTGAAGCGATCTATTTACAGAAAGAGATGCAAGCTATTTACAATTCGGCCATCACAGCACGAGCGATAGCCCCACGCCACCGTCTTCGTCTTCGTAGGTATAAGATGCCCATCGCACTAGGCTGCGCAGTCCACTTCCTCGTCTTCTCGTTACAATATTTTGATGTCATCAGCATATAACAGAAAACAAGAGTGATTTATAAAGGCTCTTTAACATTAACGTCATTAACAAACAAAGAAAACAAAAGGGGCCCCAGAACAGATCCCTGAGGCACACCACTGGAAGCATAGTAGGCAGCAGATTCTTTATCATTAACAGACACAAAACATGACCTATTATTAAAATAGCTGCTGAGTAACTCCACGAAGCAAACGGGAATGTGTTACGTAGACATTTTATGCAGAAGCAAGGAATGGTCAACTACGTCAAAAGCTTTGCTGAGGTCACAGTACACGGTATCGAGCTGACCCCGTCCATGCACAGCTTCCGAGGCAAAGGACATAAAAGACACAAGGTTTGTAGTAGTTGAACGGCCAGATAAAAAACCGTGTTGTTCTGGAAGAAGGATGTTTTTGACACTACTCGACAAAATTACGTGCAAAATTGATTCGAACAGTTTGCTTGCCGAGCAGAGGATAGAAATTGGCCTGTAGTTTTCTACCTTTGTTTTCACACCAGACTTAAACACAGGAACAATACGCGCGACTTTCCAAAGGCGCGGAAAGGTAGATGATTTTATACAGTTGTTAAATATAGAAGCGAGAATCGGAGCTAGTATGACCCCGTAAGCTTTTAGTAGTGCGGAGGGAATTCCATCCAGACCAGAGGAAAGAGATGGCTTTAGCTGTTTGAGTGCCTTGAGAACGTCTTCTTCGCATATAAGGGTGATACAGAAATTCGAAGAAGACAGTTCGCGGGCGCGGGAGAGGGTATTGGGTCCAAATACTGAACTGAAGTGCTCAGCAAATGCATCGGCAACAGAAGCGATATCATTTCCCTTTTCATCGAGAAGGCTGATGTGTTCTCGGCTCTTCGTGCCGGAGCGAAAACGGATGTACTGCCAGAAGAATTTGAACTCCGCGTAGCATAATTTTCAACAAACAAGATAATAACAGGGAACCGGAAAACCCGGGGTTTATAGGACACCCTATACAAAACCTTAAAAAAAACAAAATTCAAGTGCCAACACACATTAACCGCCGTGCCCCCTGAAAAAACACTTAACCGTGGCCGTGTTACAGTTCTCAGCAAGGCAAACGCGAATACCTAAAAAACAACGGGAATTTAGAGTTGCTTACGGGATGAATTGATTTCCTTCTTGCATAATTTGAAGAAAATTCTCTTATATTGCCCAGTCAACCTTTTTCCAGCGTTAAAAAACAGACCAACAAAACTCCCGCAGAAAACAAAAAATACGTAGCCAAGCAGAAAAGAATAAAGGCATTTAACAAAATCAAGATTTTGGAAAAAAGGAACAATGAAAAGAGGGGAACACGGTAAAAAAGAAAAACAAAAGGGGATATGATATTGGGAGGAACAGTAATGAAAGGCGGAAAATAAAGGAAAACAATGAAAAAGAATGAAAATTGGAAAAGCAAAAAGGTCAAAGGCGTGTTAAACCGGGGGTTTCAGGGTTTTTTACACCATTTTTTTCTTTAAGGCAGGGAAAGTGAAGTGTAGATTGCATGCCTTTCAAGTATGGGCATTTGGGTAATTTGATGCCCGTTACATTTGCCAATCCAACAAGTAAATAACCAGGTACGTTAAAATAAACAGAAGGGCAGATTGGTCGTTTGAGGTGACGACTTTGGAGGGAAAATGCCTGAAACCCTTTCCATGTGGAGAAAGATTTTTTGGGAAAAGTAAAATTTAGACTTTGTAATATATTACTGTTACCCGGGGACATGCCGTTCCCAAACCAACAGAGGCATAATTTAATATAGGGCGGCCGACAAAAGAAGTTTTTAATAGAACGAAATTTTCTTGATATTGAAAAAAACCCCAACGCGAAGGGTGCCTTTTGACAGTAGAATCACTGGGAGGAAAATTAACACTTTTTTAAATACCCTCCGAGGCAATATTTTCAAGCCAGGGTTTTCCAAGAACATAAAGAAATGGGGTTTGATATACAGGTAACAAATTTACTCCCCTAAAACAGTTTGTCCGGAGGCACGAAGTTTTCTAAAAGACCACATGTTGAAGGCGCAATCCGCGCTGTAATTCTTTTAGATGTAATAATATAACAAAACAAGAATTTATAAGGCAGATCATTAACAAACAAAGTTAATAACGGGGCCCAGGGAAAAGCCCAGAGGCCCCCGGAAAATGTGGCGCAGATTTGTTTTTATTTAAAACAAAATACAATTAAGATAGCTGCTGAGTAACTCCAAAGCAAACGGGAATGTTATAAGTAGACATTTTATGCAGAAGCAAAATTCAACTAAAAGCAAACGGGTTTGCTGAGGTACAGTAACACGGTATCGAAACTGCCTTTGCCAATGCACAGCTTTGAAAGGGAAAGGACATAAAAGACACAAAGTTTGTAGTAGTTAACGGACCGATAAAAAACGTGTTGTTCTAAGAAGGATGTTTTTGACACTAAATGACAAAATAGCAAAATTAATTCGAACAGTTGCTTGCCGAGCAGAGGATAGAAATTGGCCTGATTTCTATTTTGTTTTACACCAGAAATTGCCACAGGAACAATACCGCGACTTTCCCAAGGCGCGAAAGTAAGATTTTTACAGGTTAAAAAGAAGCGAGAATCGACTAGTATGCCCCGTAAGCGTTTAGTAGTGCGGAGGGAATTGTAACAGAGGAAAGAGATGGCTTTAGCTGTTTGGGTGCCTTGAGAACGTTTCTTCGCAATAAGGGTGATACAGAAATTGAAGAAGACAGCGCGGGCGCGGGAGAGGGATTGGGCCTACTGGAACTGAAGTGCTCAGTTAAGCATCGGCAACAGAAGCGATATCATTTCCCTTTTATTGAGAAGGCTGAAGGTCTCGCTCTTCGTGCCGCAGGAAAACGACGTACTGGAAATTGGAATGGAGCTCATTTTCACAGCAGAATGTCAGTAACCGTACAGTGATCCCTTATAGGACTTTGCACAAGACTGGAATAGAAAATTGCTTTGCCATGACTCACTATTATGTCATACGCCTGCATTATGGGCACGCCTTAGTTTTAAGGCAACACCTGCAAGCGGGGAATTTAGAGTCCTGGGCCGTTTCCAAAAATCTCGCATACCTTCTTGCATAATAGAAGAAATGCTCGACTTTCTGCAAAGCGAAAACCTCAGAATCAATCCGACAGATAATTTCAAAGACCTTTCGTAGTCCCCAGCGGAAAGTTAAAGGGAGGACGGCCAGATGGAAGGAGCGAATGAACTGAGGGGACACGGTAAAGAGAATACAAGGGGGGATGATACTTCTCAGACACACAAATGAAAGGACTTGGAACACTGAGAGATTGAAGATTTGAAAAAAAGGGAAGAGGGTTTCCGTTGCAGTTTTTTACACCATTTTTTTGCTGGAGGTTAAAGAAATGAAGGGAGACAGTGTATTGTGCTGACGACCATCAACCAGTCGATACAGTGCGACAAATCGCCAGCGAACACAGAAGTCCCTGACATTGAGGTGACGACGTTTCGATGGCCGAAATGCCTGACTCATCTCATTGGATAAAATTGGAGAAAAAAAATGTGAAAGAAATTTTTGCTTACCTGGGCAGCATAATTGACAAATCATCCACAGTTTGAATAGAAGCAAAAGAAAGACAAGTAGAAGGCAGGGCCCAGGGAGAGGAATGCTGGGCGGTCACCCAAACCCGTCGATACCAGGGGCGTTAAAATCGCCAGCGATACAGAACATGACTTTTGACGACGTTTCATGGCCGAAATGCGACTCATATCATGTGGAGAAGTTGGAGAAAAGGGAAAATGTAGAAAGTAATGTAATTGTTACCTGGGAGATAATTCAACCCAGACAGATTCATCCACAGTTTTATAACTGCGCCTCAAGGAAGCAATAGAAAGATCCACAGCTATGAACCTCCCCACCAAAACTTTTACCGTACAGTCCCGGTCATGCGGTAAACATTAAAATTTTGGGAAAATAGTCCCCGGGGGCAATATCTGTTCAAGCCAGGTTTCCGTAAGAATTAATATGAAAACGGATGAAGATACTAAAATAAAAAACTCACTAGCCTTTTCGAGGCCACAACGTTTTGATGAGAATTTAGGCGCATCCGGGTGGTATTATTACATGTAATAAAATAATTAAAAATAATCTTTAGCCCTTCTCATAAGGAATACAATTTCGGGCCCGTCAATAATAAAATAATCAATCAATCAATCAATCAATCAACTTTATTTTTGGTGCCCAGAACAACCCTAGGGTCTTGGCTGGACACCATTCCCTATACTTACACCATATACAAAAAAGAAACCTAGTGTTAACCATGACACCGGCCAGCAAAACGTTGAAGGCACGTGAAAATTAATACACAAGCAAATACTCAATGAAATGACGGAGATAAATTTTTAAAACATAGGTTTGTAACAAAATGTTGGAAGTTTCAAAAGGAAGAACGAAGTTAGCTGACAAGCACTGACACTAACCGCAGTTCCCCAAAACGGAAGTCAAACAAGCAAGATGTGTTTCTTTAGGACAGAAATACGGCACATAGATGACATAACCTTAAGTACAACAGTTTTCTTTATAGAGAACAAAGACAAATAGCTGGTGGAATATATCAAGGACGATCGGAATATTCATCATATGCACTTGTATTCTGCAGATGGACGGCGTCGTCTACTTAAAGCATCTGTTCCTGAAAGTTTCGAAATCTTCGAAAAGTTCGTTCGGCAAGTTGACATTTGATAAGTACAACGCAAGTCATAAAAAATATAATAATAATAATAATGCACTAATACAATAATGATAAAACATCAATCTAATCAATCAACCTTTATTATATCCCCGGAACAGCCAAGCCTTGGTGCTGGCGACTGAAAAAAGATAAAGCAAAAATGCCGCTTGAAATACATCAGCGGGCTGACACAAACGTAAAACCAGGATAAAAATGTGGGGAATGAAACCACAGAGAAAAAATTAAAAGTGGCATCCAAAACATTATACGAAGTTATGACATTGCACAAACACACGTACATGACCATAGCAATTCGGGTGAAGCATCAATTACACAAAAAGTTGAAACAAAATACAGGAAAAGTTTGTAACTATTCACATAAACTGATAAGTTATGAAAATATTGTTTCTAAAAACATGTGGTTCGCCCGGGCCACTTTAATATTATTTAAGATGACTACACAAGTTACAAGTACATACACGATTACAGCCCGCAGCACTAAATTAGAACATATGCTATGAAAAAATATGACATATTGGAAACATATATCAACAAATGAGAACAGACTTTGAAAACAACATACACATGCGGAAAATAATGCACGAGAACTGTCGAAAGAAATGCGCCACGGCTACAGCCCGGACAAAACCCCCAAGGGGAGGCCAAAAAATATCAAGTCCCCGAGTGAAGGTTCATATAGGCGTTGCAGTCTTCAAGAGGAGCATTGCAAATTGAGCAGCTGTGTGGAAATGGTAAGCCCCTTTTGCTTTTTCGGAACACGAAACCTTGCTGCACATTCCCGGCAGAAATTGTCCCTGAAGGTTTATATAAGAAAACAAGTCTGAACGGGTTCGCCGGTAACTAAAGAGACAGTTATCGGAAAGGTAAGGAAAACGATGCATAAATATGGTAAAAATTTGGTTGTACACGCTTTCTACACGGAAATTCGGATGTGCAGGTTCCATTACCCAAGACAGAGCATATTTCAAATAGAGATACAAAGTGTCAAAAAGTTTTAACTGAGTCACTGGAAGTTTGAAAACCTCACCAGACCAAGCGAGCGGAGCGCCCGCGAGTCGGAGTTTACATGAGGCAGAAAGTTAAGGCCTGTCGAAAGCAGTCCGAGGTCGATCTCGTCGCTCTGACAAAAACCGTCATCAATACTGTACACGAAAGAAAATGGGTTCGTTTTCGGTATAAGACAGGCCTTTGTTTTGCCGGGGAAATTTAGTCTGTTATCTGAGCACAGTTAGCAAAGGAGCCATATATCTTGCTGCAGGGGATCACAGTGTTCGATGGACTTTATACGTCTGAAAATTTTGATGTGTCCATGGGAAAGAGCTTCTAATTGTGACTGACACTCATTCACAAAAATGGAGAACTAGAGGGCCCAACACGAGTTGGGGACACCGCTTGTTGATCTATACATAGAGGACGTCTGCCCATTAAATAACGAACTGAACCGATTGCTTAGATAGCTACCCACAAGGCCACCCAGTGGTGTATCAAATGCCCCCTGCAAAAGCTTATCAAGTAACAACGCGTGGCAGACAACATCAAATGCTTTCTCAGGTCACAGTAGACGACGTCCAACTGGGCCTTTGCTCAGAAATGCAGCGGAGGCCTGCGTCCATGAAGCAGGGAGATTAGTCGTTGTGACCTTCCTGACTAAAACCCGCGTTTTCGTGGAAACTGCTGTACAGAACTTGACAATACCTTGTGCACGCTGTCTCAAAAATCTTGGAGGCAGCACGGAAACTGCCCTGTTTTTACGAGGTGCCCGATTTGAAGCCTGGGGCGCACTCGAGCAAATTTTCCCTTCGAGAAATGTGTTTGTGTTTAGACAGTGATTGAAAAACCGCAGTTAAAACAGGAACAAAATGTCTGAATGTTTTAAAATACGGAAGGATTCGTCAGAAGCCACACCCACAGCGACGTTCATGCGCCTTAGACTCTGGAGCCCAAGCTCGTCCAATTGTACTAAGTAGGACCCTGTACTTATTTAACATAGGTTTATTTCTCTGGTCATCTCGCTGGCCATATGTAGGTACTAAATTGCTGAGCAAAATGGTTGGCAACATCAAGAACTTCTCCCCAGAGGAATTCAACGAACGGTTTGCTCATGGGGAGTTATTTTACGGGATCAATATATTTCCAGATGTTGCAGCGGGAATTAACGCTGCCTCTACAGAATCGAGAAAAGCGCTGGGCCCGCTCAAAGACTTTTACACGACGGGAGCGGAAGTCCTCTTCCATTCATCAAGCCCGGTTTCTTATATTTCTGTGGCTGCGGTCTTTACTTAAGGGCGGTACGAAGTTCATTAGAGAACCAAAAGGGTGTTATGAACGGCATATTGACACTTGGGATAAACTGATTCAAAGCCACTTTTTATTTCAGTGAACCGCTTTACCTCGCATCGCAACTGGGGGTTCTTGAATTTGCAACCAATCGAACAGAACAATTATACAAACCAATGTCCCACGGGCATAACATAGGAGCAATTCATTATTCTTCAGTGTAGCACTCCGCTGATCCTGAGCAACACTAGAAGGAGGATGATGCTTGTCGGGTTGACAAAAGAGATTCGACAAAGATACACCGCGCTTTGAAGCTGAAAAGGGAAAGATCCAAGATATGTTGGAGCGTTTTCGAGCATATTAAGGCCGGAAAGTGAAATCCACGAAGTCTAAAATCATGCTGGATTTTCGACGAATAATGTAGTGTTGAGGGTAAATGTTCCCATTTACACCCTTTTGAAGTCGCCCAGAATTTCTGGTGTCGGGTGTGATGAAACTTCTTCTACAGATGTAAGGAGAAACGACAATATAGGAACATCAGGTGGAATGCCAAAACGCCCCTAATAAAAGCTTTTCACGAGTCAGACGAATGTCCACCATACAGACTGGGGTTTGCCTTTCCCGTTCATGAGCCGATTGATAAACGAGCTATCGCCAACTAAATCCCTTTTGTTTACCCCAGAAAAGTCCCTATCTTTCGGAAACTTGGTAATTTTTTGGAAAATAATCGTAGAGCTAATCATCAGAAAGCCAGGTTTCAGTAATAACAAAATCGGAAAATTTGAAGAAATCGCATTTGCAAAGATCAGCGCTTTAGTGCGAAGGCCGCGCGCATTCTGGATAATAGGGTTCCACCCTTTCGCATCTTTTAGTCGTCATTTTCAACATGTGGGACAGAACATGTCGGCATGCAGCTTGGCCACGGAAGGGTTTGTGACAGCCCTTGGGGACAGAAAGGATCCGGAGACGCTAAGGTGACCTCGTCGCAGTCACACGAAAGAGGAGCGGGTATACTTAGTTTTAAGCCCTGGCAAGCCATACACATTATTTATAATAATATAATATAATAAAGAGCTCATGCGAAAACGCTCAATCTTTTTATTAAGCGAAGCTTTCAGCATCTCACTGATGTCGTCTTCACATCATCATCATCATATCATTCTACGCCCACTGCAGGCAAAGGCCTCTCCCAATTCTAATTAAACCCTCCTGTACCCTGTGGCCAATTTATCCCCGCAACTTAGGTGATCTCATGCCATCTAATTCTGCCGCCCCGCAACGCTTGCCTTCTCTAGGGATCCACTCTGTTACCCTTAAAACCAGCGGTTATCTAGAACTTCGCCATTAAAGCCCTGCCACACCATTTCTTTCTTCTTAACTCTACTAATATGCCTAACACGGTTTGTTCCCGGGCCCAGTCCACTCTCTTCTTGGCCTTAATGTACACTATCATTTTTGCTCCTTGCACGCCCCGAGCGTTCTCAATTTAAGTTGTCTTGTACCTCCAGGTTTCTGCCGTCGTAGTACCGGTAAGATGCAGCTGCATACATTTCTTTTCAGCGACAATGGTAGGCTGCTATTCATTATCTGAGAATGCTGCCCTATGCAACCCCACCCGATTCTTATTTCTAATTAACGCCTCATGGTTGGTCTGGGACAATCCAGTAGTATTCGCATACCACTTCCACTGCCTGCCACCTATCTCAAACCGCTGTGCTGTCACAGAGATCATTACTTTAGCTTTCTGAATTAATTTTCAGGCCAGGTTCACCTGTTGCCGGGGGAAAGCGCCTTTGCAATTCCTCCCCGGACTTACAAGCAACGTCTATAGCTCAAACACCTAAGCAGGTCCTTCAGGTGCCACTTGGTTGTAAAACGGTTATTTATCTACTGAGCACAAACTTGCTTGTAAATTTAGATTTGTAGACACCTCTTCCGTAATGCGCCACTTTTCCTCTGAGGTACAATAAGTGTTAGCAGCTAATATCACGTAAAGGAAAGCTTCGGAACATAATATAAAGCAAAATTGATCAACCGCAATGACATGGCTTAATTTTTTTGTGGAATAGGAGCCCCGGCTTGTTGACAGGTACCCTTTTCGTCTTGGTCCTATACAGCTGGCTTCATGCGCTAACCTACTTCCCGGATGCACAGGAAACACGGCAGGAAAAATTAAGGGAAACTTGCACTACGAAGAATGGCGAAGCTTTTGTAGGTGAGCATTTACGGCACACAGTTTAAATTTTCATTCTTTATTTCAGTTTCGGTGCCAGTAATCGTCGTCATATGCATCGAATGTCGTCGTCTTCTTCGCGGCGAGTGATAGATACAAGTCACCCTCAGCATTGTAGACGTCCACCAGCTCTTCGCCATCAACTCGAGGGCGGTGGCGGGATCTGCAAACTGTCTCGGGAAGAATGGGCACACTCGTAGCCATGTCTCCAATCATTCATAATGGCTTAAAGAGGTGGCCGCGGTGGCCTGTCTCAAGCAGGGAGTCTTTTCAACTTTACCATTAACGCTTTAGTTTTTTTTTTTGCATGCGTCGTAGCACTTCACGACAGCACTGGAGTTTACCTTTTCTTTTCGCTAAGGCCACTGCGCGAGCCGAGGACTAGGTGGTCGCCGCGCGTGCTCGCCTTTTTCACGCTCCTCGGGGTTTTTCCCTGCTGTTGCTTTTTTTTTTTTCTAAACCACTGCGCGTGCCGAGGACGCTTGGTTGTCGCCACAAGGCCCGCACTCACAAGCTCGCATTATTTCCTACAGGTTAAGCAAGCTGTAGGAATACCCGTCATGGCATCGATGGAGCGCTTCCTGCAAGGGGGTGCACAATACCCTGGAAGAGCTAGTAGAAGCACAAAGGATGGCGCAGCTGCAGGCTCTCGCTGCAACAGGGAGATGGCCGCGCAATTCTAGGTCCCTGCGCATCCCCTTCGCCTCTCAACAGGTATCAAATGCTCTTTGGATGACAGCACTCGACCATACATCCTGTTCTCCCATACCAGAGAATACTGCACACGACATCATCAAGAGCATGAAGAACCGCCAGAGCTTCTGCATTTCACCGCAACTGTGTGGGAACACACATCTCCTCTATGTGGATGCTGCGGATTATCACGACCGACCGGCTGCCGTAGCCGTGGTAGATCAGCAAGGAAACTCAGTGACCTCGGGCACAATCCTGACGGCGCACCCTGAGGTGGTGGAAGAAGCGGCTATTGCGCTCGGAATAGCTATCACGGAAGCCGAAATTATTCTGTCTGACTCCAAGACCGCGAGAACAAACTTCCTGGCGGGACGAATATCCCTGCCAGCGGCCAAAATTCTTTCGACGTTTATTGGCGACAGATGCAGGCATGTTCGCCTTGTATGGACAGCCAGCGCACTCGTCCCTGCCGGGGAATGAACTGCTCACGAGGCAGCCCGAGATTTCGGCAACTAGGCTGACCTCGACGGAGATATCGGGCCTACGTTCACGGCGAGCAGAGACAGGCTGGTCACGCACAGGGAGATTACGCACCACTACAGCCTGAGCCGCCTCAAGTACCCTGCACCACACTCTTCCCTCAACGATGGCAGTCGGTTGCGTGGAGACGAATACAGTGAACACCTTCCCCAACCCCGTTCTCTACAACCGATATTACCCAGACACGTACTCCGACCGATGCAAGTGGTGTGCAGACAAAGCCACTCTATAAACACCATATGGGCATGCCTACAGAAACCTCGTTCACCTAATAGAGCATTAAACATCAGGACTCAAGAGCAATGGGAGGCCGCCTTGCTTAGCGCTTAGCCTGACTTACAACAACTACTCGTCCAGCTGGCGGAAGATGCCGCTAGGGCCCACGGGCTCATGGCCGCCATTTAACGGGGAAGGCCAGGTGGCTTCCTCCCTGTGGCCCCGTTCCTTCTACCAGTTTGGGCTCAAATAAAGTTCCTCTCTCTCTCTCTCTCTCTCGCATGATTTCGTTGGTATTTCTTCCTGCAACGGTGGAGTTACGGCCAGTAACAACAGCTGCTCTGCTAAAAACATCGCGCAAACGGCCTTCGCAACACCAACAAAAGCTATAAAGCAACAAACCGGGGTGAACATTCACTGTCTATTTTTTTGGAAAATAGGGCATCATGATTCCTGGCATGCCACAAGGCCTTTCTTTTTCTAAATGTACCGTTGGTGCAAGGCAGCGTCGCTTCATTTTTTATCCCTTTAAGACGGCAATAAGAAACTTCCTGGCGGGACGAATATCCCTGCCAGCGGCCAAAATTCGCATTGATAGAAAACGCGCTATCGACCGCAACTAACACCCCCCCTCCCTTTTGTTTCACCCCAGAAAAGTCCCTATCTTTACGGAAAACTTGGTAATTTTTTGGAAAATAATCGTGAGAGCTAATGTCATCAGAAAGCCAGGTTTCAGTAATAACAATAATCGGAAAATTTGAAGAAATCGCATTTGAAAAGAATTCAGTCGCTTTAGTGCGAAGGCCGCGCGCATTCTGATAATAGATTTCCACCTTTTCGCATCTTTTAGTCGTCATTTCGAACATCGGTGGGACAGAACATGTCGGCATGCAGCTTGCCACGGAAGGGTTTGTAAAGACAGC
Source organism: Haemaphysalis longicornis (assembly GCA_013339765.2). Taxonomy (NCBI): domain Eukaryota; kingdom Metazoa; phylum Arthropoda; class Arachnida; order Ixodida; family Ixodidae; genus Haemaphysalis; species Haemaphysalis longicornis. The sequence goes on from CM023455.1 coordinate 111,877,255, forward strand.
CCTTGGGCCACAAGAAAGGATCACGGAGACGCTGGAAGGTGACCTCGTCGACAGTCACACAGAAAGAGGAGTACGAGGTATACTTAGTTTTAAGCCGCTGGCAAGCCAGGGGTACGACATAATAATAATAATAATAATAATAATAATAATAATAATGAGCTCATGCGACAAACTTGCTCAATCTTTTTATTAAAGCGAAGCTTTCAGCATCTCACTGATGTCGTCTATCATCATCATCATCATCATAATCAGCCTATCTACGCCCACTGCAGGGCAAAGGCCTCTCCCATTATTCTCCAATTACCTCGGTCCTGTACCAACTGTGGCCAATTTATCCCCGCAAACTTATTGATCTCATCTGCCCATCTAACTTTCTGCCGCCCCCTGCAACGCTTGCCTTCTCTAGGGATCCACTCTGTTACCCTTAATGACCAGCGGTTATCTTGCCTTCGCATTACATGCCCTGCTCACATCCATTTCTTTTTCTTAATCTCTACTAATATGTCCTTAACACGTGTTTGTTCCCTGACCCACTCCACTCTCTTCTTGTCCCTTAATGTTACACCTATCATTTTTCCGCTCCTTTGCACGCTGAGGCGTTCTCAATTTAAGTTGAACCCTCTTAGTGAGCCTCCAGGTTTCTGCCCCGTCGGTGAGTACCGGTAAGATGCAGCTGTCATACACTTTCTTCTTCAGCGACAATGGTAGGCTGCTATTCATTATCTGAGAATGTCTGCCATATGCACCCCACCCGATTCTTATTTTTCTAATTATATCTGCCTCATGGTTGGGATCTGGGGTCACAACTTGGCCTAAGTAGAAATATTCGCATACCACTTCCACTGCCTCGCCACCTATCTCAAACCGCTGTGCTGTCCCGAGGTTATTGATCATTACTTTAGTTTTCTGCATATTAATTTTCAGGCCCACGGTTCTACTCTGTTCGCCGGTGCGGAAAGCATGCTTTGCAATTCCTCCCCGGAGTTACTTAGCAAGGCAACGTCTATAGTTTCTCAAACAGTGTTCCTCAAGCAGTGTCCTTCTGAGGTGCCACTTGGTTGTAAAACGGTTATTTATCTACTAGAGCACAAACGTTGCTTGTAGAATCACAATTAGATTTGTCCAGACACCTCTTACCGTAATGCGCCACTTCAATTGCCTCTGGAGGTACAAGTAAGTGTAGCAGCTGAATATCACGTAAAGGAGCTTCGGAACATAATAGTAAAGCAAAATTCGATCAACCGCAATGACTATGGCTTAATTTTTTTTTTGTGGGGGGGGGGGGGGGGAATAGGAGCCCCGTGCTTGTTGACATGGTACCCTTTTCGTCTTGGTCCTATACAGCTGGCTTCCATGCGCTAACCTACTTCCCGGCATGCAGCAGGAAACACGGCAGGAAAAATTAAGGGAAGCTTGCACTGACGTGCAACTTGAATGGCGAAGCTTTTGTAGGTGAGCATTCACGGACACACAGTTAAGTTTCAGTATCATTCTTTATTTTTATAGTTTCGGTGCCAGTAATCGTCGTCATATGCATCGAAGATGTCGTCGTCTTCTTCGCGGCGAGTGATAGATACATAGTCACCCTCAGCATTGTAGACGTCCACCAGCTCTTCGCCATCAACTCGAGGCGGCGGTGGCGGGATCTGCAAACTGTCTCGGGAAGAATGGGCACACTCGTAGCCATGTCTCCAATCATTCATAATGGCTTAAAGAGGTGGCCGCGGTGGCCTGTCTCAAGCAGGGAGTCTTTTCAACTTTACCATTAACGCTTTAGTTTTTTTTTTTGCATGCGTCGTAGCACTTCACGACAGCACTGGAGTTTACCTTTTCTTTTCGCTAAGGCCACTGCGCGAGCCGAGGACTAGGTGGTCGCCGCGCGTGCTCGCCTTTTTCACGCTCCTCGGGGTTTTTCCCTGCTGTTGCTTTTTTTTTTTTCTAAACCACTGCGCGTGCCGAGGACGCTTGGTTGTCGCCACAAGGCCCGCACTCACAAGCTCGCATTATTTCCTACAGGTTAAGCAAGCTGTAGGAATACCCGTCATGGCATCGATGGAGCGCTTCCAAGCCATGGGGGTGCACAATACCCTGGAAGAGCTAGTAGAAGCACAAAGGATGGCGCAGCTGCACAGGCTCTCGTGCAAAGAGACTGGCCGCGCAATTCTAAGGTCCCTGCGCATCCCCTTCGCCTCTCAACACGGTATCAAATGCTCTTTGGATGACAGCACTCGACCATACATCCATTGTTCTCCCATACCACGAAATATGCACCCGGATCATCATCAAGACAGAAAAACCGCCAGAGCTTCTGCATTTCACCGGCAGCTGTGTGGGAACACACATCTCCTCTATGTGGATGCTGCGGATTATCACGACCGACCGGCTGCGGCCGTAGCCGTGGTAGATCAGCAATGAAACTCAGTGACCTCGGGCACAATCCTGACGGCGCACCCTGAGGTGGTGGAAGAAGCGGCTATTGCGCTCGCAATAGCTAGCACGGCAGCCAAAATTATTGTGCCTGATTCCAAGACGGCAGTAAGAAACTTCCTGGCGGGACGAATATCCCTGCCAGCGGCCAAAATTCTTTCGACGTTTATTGGCGACAGATGCAGGCATGTTCGCCTTGTATGGACAGCAGCGCACTCGTCCCTGCCGGGGAATGAACTGACTCACGAGGCAGCCCGAGATTTCGGCAACTAGGCTGACCTCGACGGAGATATCGGGCATACGTTCACGGGGAGCAGAGACAGGCTGGCCACGTACAGGGAGATTACGCACCACTATAGGTTGAGCCGCCTCAAGTACCCTGCACCACACTCTTCCCTCAACCGATGGCAGTCGGTTGCGTGGAGACGAATACAGTAACACCTTCCCCAACCCCGTTCTCTACAACCGATATTACCCAGACACGTACTCCGACCGATGCAAGTGGTGTGCAGACAAAGCCACTCTATAATACACCATATGGGCATGCCTACAGAAACCTCGTTCACCTAATAGAGCATTAAACATCAGGACTCAAGAGCAATGGGAGGCCGCCTTGCTTAGCGCTTAGCCTGACTTACAACAACTACTCGTCCAGCTGGCGGAAGATGCCGCTAGGGCCCACGGGCTCATGGCCGCCATTTAACGGGGAAGGCCAGGTGGCTTCCTCCCTGTGACCCCCTTCCTTCTACCAGTTTGGGTTCAAATAAAGTTCCTTCTCTCTCTCTCTCTCTCGCATGATTTCGTTGGTATTTCTTCCTGCAACGGTGGAGTTACGGCCAGTAACAACAGCTGCTCTGCTAAAAAACATCGCGCAAACGGCCTTCGCAACACCAACAAAAGCTATAAAGCAACAAACCGGGGTGAACATTCACTGTCTATTTTTTTGGAAAATAGGGCATCATGATTCCTGGCATGCCACAAGGCCTTTCTTTTTCTAAATGTACCGTTGGTGCAAGGCAGCGTCGCTTCATTTTTTTATCCCTTTAAAATGAGGAGCTACAGCTGCAACTGAGATAAAAAGTTAATGCTGTTTGTGGCCTACAAAAATGAAAAGCAGGGGACCCAAAAAGTATCCCTGCGGCACTCATAACGCAACAGTAACCATATCTAATTCAAAGTCATTAATAGTACCCCCCGTGAACTACTGGCGATACGCGTCCACCAAGGCCTCTAGCCGTACTTTCTGAAGCTTTCCTGTTGCTTCCCACTAACGTTCACTGGGAAGCAGAAATTTGCTAACACGGCCAGCCGAGGGAGAGAGTGAACCTGCTACGGCATCTCTAACTGATGGCAAAAAAAAACTGACTCGCACATTCTTGTTTTCTGCATTAAATGTTTGGTAATCCTTTGGTGCCCGCAAGCTTGTGTGCCGTACTAAGAGGGATGGCCTTAAGTTAAGTATTAGATGCGACTGCATCTCATTCACTCGCCTTGTCCCTCCATACGGCGTTGTTGTTGTCCGTCCACACCCCTCCCCCATTCTCCTCGCCGCGCGAGCTGCACTCTCCGCCACTCACCCCCTCTCCTCTCCGATAGCGAACACTCTCTCGAGAGGGGCATTGGATTGCATTCGATTGGATTGACTTGGCTTGGCTTGGCTTGGCTTGGCTTGGCTTGGATCGGATTGGATTGGGTGGGATGGGATTGGATTAAAGTGGATTGTGTTAGATTGTGTTGCGTCATAGCCGCGCCACGTTGCGTCATAGGCGTGGCAGGGGGTTCACGGCACGTTTCACGCGATGGGAGAATCAACCTAACGGAAACAACAACGGAACCCCCCATGCGTCGCATCTACACAGCGGTTCCCGCGAGGGGAGGTGGGAGTAATTGTTTTGTTAGACATAAAAGCTCAACCACGTCTTTGCTGAAATTACTTCTTTGCCTGAATTTTTAGCGCAAGAATATTCCTTTTCTTCCTGTTTGCTAGGAAAACTTAAATTAAACAATAGCATAAAGGAATGAGGTAAAATTGCTGAGCCACTCGTCAAGGTGGAATGTACTGAGTTTTGTGCACTACAGGGAGTAAAAAGGGGTGCAAGTTCCAAAAAATACTAAATCCCAGAATGGAGTTGCAAAAATGAACACGTCAACACATTCCTCAGCTTTGCTGCATGGCTGTTGTTTTGGTTGAACTGTGTTGAATTGTGGGTGGTATAACCAATGCTTCGTGGCTGGGTGGAGAAACGTGTTTGCCTGTTTTAGCCTGAGTGTGGTTTCTTCGTTCTTTGTGAGCTCTGGGTGCGGTGCCGGGAATGTTCTACTGAGCCTATAGAAGTGTCTTGTATATTCGGGGGAGATGGTGGGTGGTGCGGGTTCCTGTGTCTCCTGCGCGGCCTGTTGGGCTAGATCTATGGCCGCGAATGGACGTGCTCGTTGCCTCTCAGAAAGGAGTGGGCAGATGTCCATAAAATTGCGGCCTTCCAGCCAGCAAGGCGTCCGGCTTTCTAGGTTCCGTGGACGGTCGCTAACCATTGCTGCGTCCACGTGCGAAGTTCTCGTCAAGGACAATTTTTTGCCGCAGTTAGAGGTTCTCTATATTCTGGCACAGCTATTCTTGATAGCCGTAATGCCTTGTCCGACTTTTATATTGAATCGCGCTACGTATACAAATACAAATAGGACGCTAACCGTACTGCGACGAGGCGCCTCGTCCCAGTCCTCGTCCGAGTCCTGTTAGCGTACTACTTGTGTTTGTATACGTAGCGCAATTCAATATGAGACGTCAACAACCAGCCCTACTCTACATCATTTTGAAGCTGTCCGGCTAATTGTTCTGGTTAGATTTGAGGATTCTGTTGAACTGGTCATTACTCTCTTTTAAATGACGCCCCCCTCAAGTTACTCGGTAGCATCTACAGAATTCCGAGCTGCTTCAGTTAGATTGATGTAATTTGATTGACAGAATCCAGAAACATCGCGTGACTACCAATTAGGTGCAGAATTTTCGCTGTAGGACACCGTCACGAACTTATTATTATTCACTGGAATGGGCGATTGTTTAAAATTTATTTTTAACCTCTATCCTAAAATATTGTCAGTGCATATCTGCTCATTTCACTGCACATATCTTGGAAAGATAATAGTCTTTTGCCCCCTCGGCCGCGCAAATGGCGCTCTTTTCTCCCCCTCCCGCCTCTCATGCTGTTCCCATTTCTTTCGATTCTCCGACGATAAACACGGAGGATGTTTGCTAAAGCCACTTCAATTTTCCCGCATTCCACTACTCCCGCCATCTACTGGAACCTTTTGTTACTATTGAACTTTTAATTAGAACACTGCCAGGAGGTCTAGGCTCACACGAACTGTTTTGTATTTCTGGGTAAAAGCATTGTTTTAAACACGTAATATTTTGTTTTTATTGCAAATATTAGGCACAAATTTATTTTCAGTTTGAAGAACACTTTGAATGCCCGTTGTGCATTGTTGTTTGGCAATAAATATGCGTGTTTCCTTTTGGTTAACAATATTGAGACGTAAAAAGTATCTATTCAAATTTAGTGGTTCGCGAAAGTTTCACCTATGCAGCAGAAAATTGGAGGCTCACTAAAAGGGTTCAGCTTAAGTTAAGGACAACTCAGCGAGACATGGAACGAAAGATGATAAGTGTAACTTCGAGGGACAACAAGAGAGCGAGTGGGTCAGACAACAAACGCGTGTTGAGGACGTATTAGTAGAAATTACGAAGAAATGGGTGTGGGCAGTGCATGTAATCCGAAGGGAAGATAACCGTTGGTCATTGAGGGTAACAGAGTGGATCCCTAGAGAAGGCAAGCGTTGCAGGGGGCGGCAGAAAGTTAGATGGGCAGATGACATCAAGACGTTTGCGGGGATAAAGTGGTTGCAGTTCGCACAGGACCGGGATAATTGGAGATCTATGGGAGGCCTTTGCCCTGCAGTGGGCGTAGACAGGCTGATGATGATGGCGACGATGACGACGACGATGATGATGACGGTGAAAGTTTTGGCTATATAAACCTCTTGTTGAAGTATTCTTTTACCTTTTGGCTGCATGGCTGAGCCAAAGGACAGGCATACAGAGAGACCAAACCTTTCTGGTTTAAGTATCCTAAAAAGTGACTGCAGTCTTTAAAAATTCTATTGTTTTAGGCTTGAGATCTAAATACATTTAATGATTTGCGACTTTGGTGATTACTGTATGGTAATAGTGTACATACTGGGACGTTCATAGTCCAACGCCTTGCACTTAAAATACACTTGGGTCCTTGGGAGATCTTGTTTGCAGTCATGAAAAATACATGGAACCATGACCATATAAGCTTCGCTTAGAAGAGTACTTTGTAACCTTTTACCGCTACGACTAAAAACCACGGCGTTCAGAGGGGGCAGCAGCTTACGTATTCGTGTTATGGATCCAAAGCTTGCTTCATGGGGCGCCATAGGCGACTGCTGCGCACAAGTTGTAAGAGACTGTCCTGGTGGGTCCCTCTTTCGGCGTTTAGCTGAGTATTTTGGATCGCTGCTTTTAAAGTAAGCCTTTCAGCTTCTCGTTGATGTCGTCTGCAGTCCGGCCAAAACTCACCGCAGGAAAGCCAACTTTCTCGGACGATGATGGGGATTGTGGGTGAAGTGAAGAAAAATTAGATCTCTTTCCGTGGTCCGAATTGAACCCGAGTCCATCACGTTGCGAAGCCCACGTCTCTCCGATTTCGCCATTCCCACATGGTCGGAGAAGTTTTGGTGTGGAGAGGGGCGCGTGGACGTGCAATATAAGAATGAAAACGCACCCCTCCATCTAGTGACGACGATGGTTGAGAGAGAGAGAGGAATTTTATCGAAAAAAACACAGAAAGCTTGGCCTGATGGTAGTATATCTGGCCAGCTATTCTGTGTGTGGGAAGGGAAAGTGGAGGAAAGAGCGTGGATAGAGGACGAGAGAGATGAAGTTGGCGGAGAAATGAATAAATGGCTATGTACAGAAGGTGCCTATAGTTATACTGTGCATGTGTTAAAGTTGAGCCGGAGGGGCCTCAACTGCAATATCGCTGACAGGCCGCTGCTGCGCAGAAATGTCAGCACAGCTTTAAATGCCTTGTGAGAACGCTGCGCGTGTGGCCAAGGTCCTAGCGGTACTTCCTCCGACACCTCATGACAGTCCAAACGGGCAAATGATCTCGCTAATTGTTCTCGAGGATGCGCATAGCGTGGACAGTGGCAGAGAACATGCGAAATAGTCTCTGGTACACCGCTCTCGTAACGCCAATGAGGTGCTTGTAGCGACGGCTAGAGGCTACGCCAAGCCGTAGTCGGTGAAACAGCGTGGCGTGGTTTCGTTGAACGCTAGGGAAAGCTATTGAATGCCCGTAGCAGTAACTCACTAGACACAGTGCAGTCAATCATCCTGATAAGAAAGCTTCTGGTTCCCCCCGGCGTCGTCGTTTCGACAGGGGAGTAGATTTTGCAGGTGGCATGCGGCGATGCACATGTTCTACGTCACGTCGATGCAGACGCCGGTTTCGGCTTTCAGACATGTCAAGTTCGCCCCTTTAAGGGCGCTTTCCGCCGAGAGTTGATTGTGAAACTTTATTTCAAATGAAGGCAGGTTCTCTCTCTAAAGCGGGAGAAGACCTCAGCTCAGGGCTTCTGCGGCGGCTGCTGTCCTGCTTGCCCGGACCATTAACCGCCGCGTGTCCTCCAGGCCCGAGCTGAACAGCGCGGCCTCCCACAACTCGAGGATTGGAGTGAAGATAATGGGGGCTGCTGCCGTGGTGTTCCTAGTGCCCGGCTCATCGGGCCAAAGCCGACCGGGTTCCTTGAGTGAATTCCCAAGCTCTAGTGATCATTTAACAGGGCAGCGGCTGAGGTCAAGGTGTTTCTCCCTGTGGTTTTGAAGTGGGCCTCTTTGGAGTTTTTCCTGTAGTTGCTGCGGAGTCGAAACTTTTGCCTTGTTTTCTTGTCTCTCGTGCCTGGTTAATCCTTCTACCAACCCCCCCTCCCCCTTTTTTATCGTTAAAACTGGAACAATCTCCTTCGTTGTAGCAGATCTGCGTCTCCAACACGTCGCCAAGAGCCCCGTTCCCCGTTAAGGATGCACAAAGCTTCCGCTGCCGCACCCGACCCCGCTTAGTGCTCCTCAGACATTACACGTGCCAACCACCGGGTTAGGCTTAATGCGGCGGCGTCGAAGACAGTTTCAAATCGAGCCTAAACTAAAAATAATGCCCTCACAAACTGGAGAGTTGCTTCTACGCGGTCCTGGTAGCGTCAAGCAAACGTTCTTCATCTTTTTGCGGCCTAGGGCGAATCGCCAACCGGTGGTGGTCATTTGGCAGGGTAGCGCGTGAGGTTAAGGTGTTTCTCCATGCTCTTCAGAAAAAAATCGGCGAGTTTTATGGGAGAAATGTCTCTTCTGTAGAATGTCTGACGCAAGACCGAGAGGCGTGGAACACTTGGGCCTAAAGTCAATCCCCTGTCGACAGCTGAAAGACTCCAACAGATACACGAAAGACAAAGAAAACTTGACTGAAATGTGAACAGCGTAGAAAGACAAAATTCTGAATAGGAACAACGCGCAAGATTTTGCGTGCTTTGTTGCAGTTATCTTCTGCTCATGTTTTAGTAATATTCGCGTTCCTTAGTAAGACGAGAGCCAACAAGCTAACTCACAGGTGACAATGATACCGAATTTCTTTACTTAGGAGTATTGTCACTGTGTGTGTCAGCCGCCGAAGAATGGGCAGTTAATACATAGCCCCAATCATTGTGGCCATCTGCTAGGGCTCAGCTAAAGAGGAATACTTGAAAAGGATGGTGTATTTAACACACGTATCTACAGAGAAGCGAGCCCCGTGAAGGCCGCAGCACGAACCTCTTCTTCCTCAACTTCGAACGACCCCTCGAAACTACAACTTGCCAACCGCCTTCTTTTAAAGGCGAACCCCCTTAGAGGCTGGGGTGGTTGGCGTCTCCTGTCGTCGTCGTAATCATAGTCACATGTAGTACCGGTACTAAAACACCGAAAAACACGGTTACGCCTCGCGCTAGAACGTAACGCGTACTAAAAACACCGGGGAAATCGCTTACGCCTCGCGCTAGAGAGCTTCGTGCTACAAAGGCAGGAGACTTTTAGAGCAAAGCTGTATATCTATACCCAAAACGGTTTCATCTCCGTTGGCAGAAACGCCAAAGTGCCAATACTACACTTATACACTGCATGCTTCGCCCATCCCCAGGTTTCACGTTAGTCGAGATGGCACGGGATATTTAGCTGAGGCCTAGCACATGCCCGCAATGCCTGGGGCTATGTATTCAGTTGCAATTCTTCGGCGCCTGGCACACACTACGACAGTAAGTATAAAATGTGGCGGAGGAAAACAATCCCCTTACCTGCGTAAACTTCACTTCGGGATTCCGCGTAGGGGCCATTACGACGTCGTCTTAATATAAAAATTGCGTCTCGATAACAAGGACGCTGCGAAGGGCTATTCCCGCACGCCAACTGAAACAGTGGAGAGTTTCCGTCGGGAGGAGCACGCGCTTTTGGGTTGGACTCACCTACAGGGCCGCCGGATGTTATCGAGCAGCGCGTTTGCTAGACCAGCTGTTGCCGCGCAAAAAGAAACAAGATTCAGCTGACAGCAGACGGCATCACGCTCTGGATGAAGTCGTCGCCTCGTAGACCCGCGCCCGCCGCTGTTCACAGTTGTTAAAGGGCGGTTTGATACACTTGCCTCCACCGTTCCCAGTCCACAACCAATCAAAACAAAATGCCGCCACAGGAAAGGGAAAGCAAAAGTTAATGCAGTAGAAGTATATGGAGCGTTCCCTGCTTCCAAGGACAAAAGAAAGGAGCGGCGTGGCCGGGAAACGAACAGAGATAAGCCTTCACAGCTGCACTGCACTAAAAATGTGATTTTATGCGTATGATTCTTTGGCTCGTAACGCGAGGTCTCGGTGTGTTGGAAGTTTGCATCAGAACTTTTGCGTCTGCAGTTCTTTTTTTTTCTCCGCCTGCAACGCGCAAGCGATATCTGTTAAACGTCCATAAAAAGGAACCTGAAGGTGAAGTGTATGTAGGTCGAACCTGTCCAAACTGATTGAGCAGGTGGCGTGGTTTGTACATGCGATCATTTCTCAGAGCACAGGTATCCTTGGACAGATATAACTCACAGCAAATTTGTATTAGCAAGAATTGTACTGTTCTTTTAAGTAAACGTTGGCGTCGGGTTGGTTTGCGCGAAAATGACTAAAAGACTAACTAAATAACTCAAAAAACAGAATACAAGAAAATTGACAGTTGGGCTAGTTGGTGTAGATACATCGTTAGTAGCGCTTGAAACGGGGTGACAGTAGAGAAGACACACGGCGGCGCTAACGCGCAACTGATTTTATTACGCATAAACACAAATATATACTCGGAATGAACACGTGCCCAGGTCAACCCCTCGGAAGTGCGGTTTGATAAACACAGAGGTCACATGATTACTATTCGAAAAAAAGAAGATTACACTGTACGTATTCAACAAACTACCCACAAAACACCTCAGTTAATGCATTTGATAAGAACAGAAAGTCCTTTTCATGCAGTGCCACCGACGCGTGGCTGACACACTTATCATCGTGCTTTCTTACATAGAAAGCTTCAATTATCTCATGTGTCATTTGGTGATTGTGTCGCCACAACACGCTGGTATTTTCGAAAAGTGGACCGCATTGCACTTGGTCCGCGCAATGCCATGTGATATGTGCACTAGGGTTGTTCTTGAGTGACCTCCGGTGCTCCATCAGTCGAACATTTATGCACCTGCCTGACCGGCCAATATATACGTTATCCCATGATAATGGCAGTGAGTACACCATTCCGGTGTTGCACCGCGGGACAAATGGCGAAGCATGCTTAACATTGCAACAGCTGTCAGACTTCTGGCCGGACAACTTCCTTTCCACCATTTTACACAACTTACCAAGTTTATTCGGAGCAGAAAAAAGTACTCTAACCCCTTAACGTCCGCCAACATTCTTGAAACGATGTGATAAACGGTGAATATACGGAATCACAGCTGTTTTCATTTTTTCTGCCAGAAGACCATCTTTCCTAGATTCCGCTGCCACACCCACCACTTGAATTAACTTCTGGGCAGTCTTGTGCATTATGTGCTCCGGGAAACCCGAGGCATTCAGCCTGGTAACCTGCGCCTGGAAAATGTTTCCAGTTTTATGCAAACAGGAATTAAACACCGCAGACCTGAACACAGAAAAGGCTATTCCACTTTTCACCAATTTAGAGTGCCCCGCACTAAAATTTAGAAGTGGTTTCGCAGATCTAGGGCAATACTCCCAGCAGACATACCCTGGTTCCAAATACAAGCGCAAATGAAGGATAAAGAAAAGACTGCGTTGTTCTTAAGTTTGCGTATTCAACTCAACAAAAACAAAACATAAGAAAATCATGCACCCCTCCGTCAAACGACGACGATGGGTGCAGGCGAAGCTTTCTCGTGATGGATTCTTTGGTTGGCCAACCCACACTGCGAGTATGTGCTACTGTGGAAGGACGCACACTTTCCAAAAATACCCACAGAAACAATCGGGTGTGCACCCCATATGCCCAACGTTGGGGCTTTGGGTGTACTGCGCGAATCGCTACCTGCTGCTTTGCGTTCGCTTCGATGAAATGGAGCAGCCGGATAGACGCCGTCTTCATAACGCCAGGGACCCACGTTCAATTCCGCCCACAAGGAGCGTTTCTTCCTTTCACTTCACCCACGAGCATTCATCATCATGCGCGGCCCTAAAGTGCTCTGCACTTACAACATCGTCGAATTCACCCATCGAGCCGGGCCGACACTCGCCGATGCACACGGGCACCATAGTGAAGGCCCCGGCGAGAAACGCTTTCTAAAAGGCCAGCCATGCCGAATGACGTGACGCCGGAACCATGGCCTCGCTCAGGGCGACGCGCTGAAAACGGTCTATAGCCCCGCACTAGCCGTGGCGATGGAAGAAACCCGCACCACGAGTACAAGAAGAAGGCCTGTTGCTAAAGGCCTGTGAGGTTCAGCACATTTACTCGGTGGAATCCTTCATCTGTTTACTTTTGAATGACGGGTTTAACGGGCAGGCGGTACACAGGTGATAAGGCGCCTCGTAGTGGAGGGCTCCGGAATAATTGTGACCACCCGGGGATCTTTCATGTGCGCCGAAATCTCGAACCATCTCGAACCACAGCTACCATCACCCTCCATAAGGAGAGCAGTAAAATACCTATAAGGAAGGGCGTCAGACAAGGATACAAAATCTCTCCAATGTTATTCACAGCATGTTTACAAAAAGTATTCAGAACATTGGATTGGGCACAGGTGGGCGTAAGGGGTAATGGAGAGTACCTCAGTAACTTCAGATTTGCTGATGACGTTGCCTTGTTAAGTAACTAACTCGGGGGACGAATTGCAATGCATGATTACCGCACTGGACAAAGAGAGCAGAACCGTTGGCCTGAAAATTAATATGCAGAAAACTAAAGTAATGCTCAATAACCTCAGGACAGACAGCGGTTCGAGATAGGTGGCGAGGCAGTCGAAGTGGTAAGCGAATATATCTACTTAGGCCAAGTTGTTACCCCGATCCCAACCATGAGGCAGAGATAATCAGAAGGAGATGAATGGGCTGGAGTGAATCCGGCAGGCATTCTGAGATAATGAATGGCAGCCTACCATTGTCCCTGAAGAAAAAAAGTGTATGACAGCTGCATCTTACCGGTACTTACCTACGGGGCAGACACTTGGAGGCTCACTAACAGGGTTAAACTTAAATTGAGGACGACTCAGCGAGCAATGGAAGGGAAGGTGATAGGTGTAACATTAAGGGACAAGAGAGCGGAGTGGGTCAGGGAACAAACACGTGTTAAGGACATATTAGTAGAAATTGAGAAGAAGAAATGGACGTGGGCAGGGCATGTAAGGCGAAGGCAAGATAACCGGTGGTCATTAAGGGTAACAGAGTGGATCCCTAGAGAACGCAAGCGTGGCAGGGGGCGGCAGGAAGTTAGATGGGCAGATGAGATCAAGAAGTTTGCGGGGATAAATTGGTCACAGTTAGCACAGGACCGGGATAATTGGAGATTAATGGGAGAGGCCTTTGCCCTGCAGTGGGCGTAGATAGGCTGGTGATGATGATGATAGCCACAGACGCACCGCGGCGGGTCGATGGTGTCTTCGACGATGGTGGTTTTTGGGATTGCGAAAGTGTATCACTCGGGCACCAAGTGATCCCAAGTGATCCTGCCTCCTTGAGGCCCTGATGCCGGGGAGCGATACGTCGCAGAAGGCCAATGGTTTGAGTTATTTGGGCGTTTAGTTTAGGGAGGTATTGGGAGTTCACGCGATTTTGTTATATTGAGAGCCCTAGTAACTTTATCCGGAGCACCATAGGAATTTTGCTCTGGCCGAGAGTTATAGCGATGGTAGGAAGGCAGGGGATTTTACCACGGGGAGGGGGGAGAAGTAGTAGCTCGGATTTCGCTGTGGAACAAGTGAACCCTGCTTGAGTCGTGGCAGCGAGGACCATGTTTGCACCGGTTTGAAGTGTTTCTTCAATCTGGGCATCGCTTCCTCCAGAAGTCCAAAATGTAATGCCGTCCGCGCATAAACTGTGTCGAAGGTAGGGGTATTTGAGAAAGCGCTGTGGGAGTTGGAGGAGGGCTATGTTGACTAGAAAGGGTGACAACACTGCTCCTTGAGGGGTTCCTATGGATGACATTTTTATTGGTGCGGAGGCGACATCTCCAAGGGGAAGCTCCGTGGTACGGGTGGTTAAAAAGGAGCGGATGTAATTATAAACCCGGGGGCCTACTTTCAGTGCTTCAAGGTTGCTCAGGATAGCTTCATGGGAGACTGGTCGAAATCTTTTTGAAGATCAAGAGCTATAATGGCGGCCGTGTCCAGTCGAGAGGGAGGGTAATGATGTCATGAAGGAACTGTAGGTGGATGTCTTGGACTGATAGCCGCGAGCGGAAGCCAAGCATGGGGGGGGGGGGGGGTAGGCGTTGGAATCATCCAGGCATTGAGTAAGGCGGGCGTAAATAATATGCTCAAGCACTTTGCCTACGCAGGCAGTGAGAGACATAGGCGGGAGGTGTTCGTGTGCGAGTGGATTGCCAGGTTGAGGTATGAAGGATATTTTAGCGTGTTTACATTCGGGAGGTAGATTGCCGGTAATCCAGAAGTGGTAATCGTATTTGGTGAGAGTGGCTATAGAGGTATCATCGAGGTTTCGTAGAAGTTTATTCTTTACGCCGTCCGGGCCGGGAGCTGTGTTGGTGCAGATCCTAAGGAGCGCCGTGCGTACCTCCACTTGTGTGATTTCTCGATCTAAATCAGGGTGTTTTGGTCCAGAGTAGCGGGGCGCGATAAAAGTGGGCCCTGTGCGATGTCCGTAGTTGGAGATAACCTAAGAGTTTGATGTTGGTGCCAGGATATTTGTGGACAAGCTGAGTGAGTCGTGATTGGGTTTGTGGTCGGTAGGAGCTAGGGTCCAGTAGGTTTCGGAAAAGGTGCCAGGTACGACGCATACCCAGATTTTTGCGCATCTTATCACAGAGCTGTGCCCTCTGTAGTTGGGCGAGATCAAGGCCGTGGGCCTCAATAGGTTTTTGTAGTTGCGCTAATCTGGCGCGGAGTCGGCAGCGGTGTATACCAGCTCGCCACCTTTGCTCAATACTTCTATACGCTTCCCAGAGATGATGGAGGCGAGTGTCAACCACGTTGCTTGGAATTTCAGGTTCGTCTGTCTTGAGATCATTTAGCTGTTACAAGTTAGGCGATCCAAGTGGTCAGAGAGCTGGCGTCGATGCTTTTTGGTGGCGGAATCTGTTCACTTTCTGCACGGAACTGGAGCCAATTGTGAGGTACTGCTGACGTGGTTTCGATGCAAGCGAGTGGATGGGTTGGAGGTCGAGTGCAATGATAAAGGGATCGCTGCCGAGCGAATGCGGTGTGCTGTGCCAGCGTAAGCAATGGATGTGGCGCGCGAGCGAGAGATCATGCATGGTATCGCGTTGAACACTGTTTCCCATGCACGTGGGGGCGGTTCGGTCAGATTTAATAGTTGGGCGTTTGGTTTGGACAAGGTCCCACAGACGGCAACCTTTGGGTTAGGTGCGATGGTACCCCCCGCGAGATGGAGAGCATTAAAGTCACCAAGGATTAGGAGGGGGTGATTCTGTGCTCCTCGGATGGCATGAGTAAAGAGGGAGTTGAAGTTGTGAGCTGTGGCTTTGTGGCACTGTAAACATTCAGTACGTAGAGGCGAACGGCTTGTCGTCCAGGAGGGTATAGAATAATAAAATTGTGGTATGTCCGTACCCTCAATGGAGGTGGACTCAACCGAGACGTTGTGGTGCACAATGGGAGCAGTGAAGGGGTTGTTACGGGATTGTATTGGTTGATAGCCTGTGAGTTTTACTTTGAGCCCTGGTTCCTGAAGCGCAATGATGGTGGGACTGGGGTCGTGACTGGATATGTGCATTTGCAGGTTGCGGCGTTTTTTACCGAAACCTCTGCAGTCCCACTGCCAGACTAGAATATTAAGTGTAGATTTGCACATTGTCATAATCAGAAAGGGGGAGGAGGATTTGCTGGGCCGTCGGGGCGAGGCTAGCATTTGTTGTGAGAGCCCGCACGCAGGACTATTTCTCCGCAAAGGTCTGTTATAGCAGTTTGTAAGGCGTTCTGGGTGCTTAGTAGGGTGCGGTGTAACTGAAGATATTTCTGCCTTTGATTAGTTAAAGCCTGTTCAATGGAGCCGAGGCGATCATCCGTTGTGTTATCGATATGAGTTTGGGGGTTTTCTGGTGGCGGGGCTTTACGTTTGTGGGAAAGGGCTTAGGATGCTTAAAGCTCCATGTCGGTGTCGGAAGGCGTGGGGAGTGTGGGAGGTGCTTTGGTACTGAGGGTAGCGAGAGTATTGCGGATAGCGCGGTTTACCTGTTTGAGGCCGATAATTTCGTGGCGTAGCTGTGCAATCTCGGCGCGTATGGCCTGTAGTTCCCGAAGAGGTCCGGGGAATAGTGAGGTGCAATGAGAGTTGGGGTATTATTGGGGGCAGATGTGAGCGGCTCACCTGCAAATGCTGAGGGTCTTGTTCTGTTTGTGGTGGGTGGGTGCGTGTTGTAGCCTTCTTGTATAGGTTAGTCATCAGGGGAGAAGAGTATGCACTCTGGTGAATCGATGAGTTTGTTGGCCCTCCAGTTGGCAGCTGCTTCCAAGGTTTGCACTGTCCCCCTGAAGGTTCCTTTCGGTCTTTCGTTCCCCAGGCGTGGCGCTCAGGGTGGTCGGCACAAGTTCCGCGGTCGAGGCCAGGAAAATCGGCGGTGCGGTCATTCGGAGTCTTGGCTGATTTCGCTTGTTCCGAGACCACCTGAGCGTACGATGGGGGTCGCTTGCGGGGTTGGAAGCGTCGTGGACAGTCCGCGGAGTCCGTGAGGTGAGGGCCCTCGCACAGTTTGCACCGGGGAGTGCACGGGTGGTTCCCCGTTGGATTCGTGATGCCGCAACTGGAGCAGCGCGAGGGGATTTGGTGTTCGGGCACACGTCTTGCCGGTGCCCAGCGTGCCAACACGCTGCGCTTGCTTCGCCTTGCGGAGAAAGGGCTTGCACCAATACGTCGCTGCCCTATATCGCACCCAGAAAGGGACTCGGTGGCCGTCGAACAAGATTTTAACTATGTTGGAGGTGTTCACACGTTAATCGTCAAGAATTGGTAAGTCCGGGTTATAATTCTAAATACTCTCCAGCACTAGTTCCGGGTGTCGTCTTCGGGAACATTGAAGATAACTCCCGTGGTTGTATTAGCTGGCGCGGACACGTGAGCGGCTACTTCGTATTGTTGACAGCGAAGCACGAGGAACCTAATTCCGGCGTACCGGGTGGCACGGTCTTCTGACGGTGTGCTAATAAGGAGGTAATTAGCCACATAGTGTACCCGAATTTCATTTTACCGGTTCAGCGCCACTCCTGATTGGGCCTGGATTGCGTCGGCTAGATTGGCTTGCCCTATAGACGACAGTGCAAGTCCTCCTCGAGGGCGAAGGACGATTTTCGCATCAGACTCCGGGAGAGGCGAAGCTGGTGGCGGGCGACGCTGGGGACGCTTTTTCTCTTGCTTGGGTGCAGGCGCGGCGATCGAGGTGTTTGTGGCTGCAGTAGACGCACGTGCTTGGTCTCGTAAAGCGTGTTGCCGGTGGCGGAGTCGTAAAGCGTGTTGCCCACCGTAAAGCGTAAAGCGTGTTGCCCGTAAAGCGGTCTCGTAAAGCGTGTTGCCCACCCGGCTGCTGCAGTGCTTTGTGGTCGATATCCTCTCCTTCCACGATGTTTTCCTTGGTGGGTATTGCGCTGAGCGGCGATGCGCCGGAGCTGGCGCGGCCGTTTGCAGATGTTGCGCCGGCGCGACAGCGGCTTCAATAGGCCTGTCAGGCCTAGTGGAGATACTAGCGTGGCAAATTCACAAATGGCTGTAACTGACCGTTGCGGTGGTCTACGGCCACGATGTTGGTGTCATCGTAATCTGTGTGACTTGCTGGTTCTCGCGGTGTACAAAATGACAACGTGAATGCGAGTTAAACAGTGACACAAAGGCCTAGAGGCGGAACCAATGAGGAATGCGTTTGCATCGTGCGGCCTTCTAGAGCCGTTCGGGAGAGAGCCAACGCGAGGCCTAAATGCAGTGACCACAAGCGGAGAGTGGCTCATTGAAAACATGGTTGTGTTTCTGGGAGCCGGTTTGAGGTAAGCATTGCCCGTTTTCTGTTTATTTTACCCAGTGTTTTGGGTGACATGTCGACCTTGTAGTGTAACATTAAACTTGCTGTGTTTCCCGCGTCCCTGTACAGGCAGTTCTCCGCCGGTCGAGGGGAGCGTTGTGCGTGAGACCGGGCGCCATTTCCGGAACATCATTGGGGAAGCCGAACGGTGTGAAAGCAATGCGGATACCACCCGTGTCAGCTTTAGTTTTGTGTGTGGAGGGTATCGCTCGGTGAACCAACGTTTATAGAACCAAGGTCAGTCTTAAAACTATCTGCCTCCGACCAACGTACAAAACGGCTCCCAAGGTGCTTACAGGTTTAGGTGGCGTCGCCGTCGCAACCGGCTCCCTGCAGCCTCTGGGAAACCACGAACGAAAGCAGCGAGCTAGGACCGCAGCTGTACTGCCGTTGCAAGCGAAATCCCAATTCCGATCACCCTGTTTATCAGTTTTTAATTACGTTTGTAAGCGGTAAGTTTGGCCACAGGCCACCGAAGGGACGGCGCTCAATCGCCGATAACAATCATTGCGAATTAGCCGCTTGCATTTGCGAGGCCATGGTTTTGTGGCGGCACTTCCGCATTCGTTTAGAGGATTTGCTGCCGTTGCACATTACATAATTTACGTTTGTTGTTGAGGCGGCGGCATGTTCCAACTTCCTGAAAAGAAAATGTGGCTGCTGCGTTACACCGAGAAATAAATGTACGCAAGCAAACATTGCCATCATTTTGTTAAAAGCAATATTAGTTAAACTAAACAATAAAATAAATGTGGTTGATCCTTCTTTCATAGGAATCCGTAAAACACGAAAGTGAAATGTGCCTTCACAGCAGCACTTATTGTGCATCTATATGAACTTGCACATCACTATTTATATTTCGTCGGTATGGCACCGCTAGACACATCAACATTAGACACTGGCTTACACGCGCCGGAGCATTGCGTAAATGCGATTGAAACCCCAGGCGCTCGCAAACCGAGCAAACGAATCAGAAGGGTTGTCAGCGAATCGTTTGGGGAAGTCCCGGTCCGCCACAGCGAAAGGAGCATGGTTTGCGGGTCGGCAGCAGTCTTGTGGGTGTGCTTGGCGAGCGACGTCCTGCTGGCAAGCGATGGCCTGCTGGCGGGTCACTTCGGCAAAGGTGCGACCATATTGGTCCCGCTCCGTGGCGTGTACGCCAGACGCTTGCGTTGCGACGAGCTCAGCTTGTGAAACACGGCTGCGGCGTTCTACAAGCTGAGCGGCGTTCCAAACAGACGGCGGACGGATAAAGGCAGCAGCTTCTGCTGCTATACGCTGCCCTATGGAGGCGCCAACTATCGGCGCTCATTAGCGTCATGACGCAACTACTACTTTTCGCTCCCTCTCACCTCTGATCGCGATTACGGTGGATATCGTGATCTTGGAGTGAAGGGGAGGCGCAGCAGTCTGAGCGGAGAGAGAGAGGCAGTAGCGCCCGCCGTTACGGCGGGCTACACGAGCGCCCTCACGGCGGAATGCGGAGCCCCGTACGCGCAGAGCTCTGCCCGAGTGGAGGCTCCCAACACCCGCAGTCACAGCGAGCGAAAGCGCGGCCATCCCCCGTTGCTGGAAGCGAGGAGCGACAGGAGCGCCCCACCCGCAGCTGTTGCTATGGAAAACGGCGGCGACGATTCACTCGCTAGAAGTGCATTGATAAAAGTTAGAGAGAGGGACATAAGGCGCGTTCGTAGAGCTATCGGGGCATGGCTTATGGCTCAGCTGGCAGAGTGTTTCACACCTCCCGTTGCGGCCACACTGATCGTGGACTGGAATCCTATAGCGATGGAACTGTTTCTGGCAATGCCATTTCCGTGACGGATATGACGTCGATGAGACTTGTGTACCCCGTCATAAAACACTTTCGTATTAAAAAGTGCGTGTTTTTTATTTGCAAGACAAGGAGTGTTGTATAGTTAAGGGATAGCCTTGCTGACGTAGAAGAAGCTCCCAAGCAGCAGCTTCTTGAGGTGAGTGTGGCCGAAAGGGGAGCGAAGACGGTGACCACAGAGCCCCCTGCACGAACAGTATCCCGGCGAGCTTCTGTGTTTCCGCTGCAGTGCCTCGTAGCTCTGTAAATAGTGTAAATACAGCTATCCTAATCTCGTCCACCAGAAGGTTGCCGAGACACTGTTCGTGCCGGGCGCACTGCGGTCGTCTTCGCCTTTGCTCCTCTCCCGGCCACATCCCCACAAGAAGTTGCTGCTTGAGGGCTTCTGCTTAGTCGAAGCGTTCGCCCGGTTTGATTGTCTCTCGTGACTCCTCAATACTTCTAGCCACCTTTACCCCCTTATCGTTGAAAATAAAACACCGTCCTTCAGTGTAGTAGTCTCGCGTCTCCACCATGTCGTGTCGATCCCCGTTGTCTCCGTGGAGTATGCGCACAGCTCCGGCTGCCGCGCCTGACACCACTTCGGACTCCATACCCGTTGCACGTGCCGACCACGGCGTTAGGCTTAGAGCAGCGGCGTCAACTGCGGTGTTCAAATCAATGTTAAACAGTAAATAATGCACTCCCAGACTTGAGAGATGCTTCTAGCTGTTCGATCCTAGCTAGCATCGCTGCGAATGTTCTTGCGGGTTTTTCAACAGAAAACCCGTAATTTCCTCCTCTTTCGAAAAAATTCAATGAGCTTACAGAAAATATGTCTCCTCTCAGGAATGTCTCCCGCAAGAACACTTGGTGCAACATCATTCACCTGTCGATAGCTGAAACTCTTAAAGAGGTGAAGGAAATACTCAGAAACGTTGAGTGAAATGTTTACAGCGTAGAAAAACGAAATTGCCAACTTCAGGGGCCGCCAGATCTGCTGTTTCTCCAGCCTTGCACCATTAGTGTAAGCTGCGCCAATTTTGTTAAACAGCACATCTACGAAAATGGACATAAACTATGCAGAAGAATTTCCCGTGCATTGCTGCATTCATATTTTGCTCATTTTTTTAGTCATGTTCGTGTTTCTTCGTGCTACGAAAGCCACCAAGCTATCCCGCAAATTGGAAAATAATGAATTTCTTTACAACCGAGTAACTGCAGAAATCGCCAGAGGAGAAAATATCCCTTTAGCTGTGTAAACATTACTTCGGAATTCCGTATAGGGGACTTCACGTCGTCGTACTTAAAAATTGCGCTTCAATAAAACGGCAATGCAAAAGAAGATTCTCGCGCACCAACTGAAACCGGGCAGAGCTTCCGTCTGAAGGCGTAGGCGTTTTTGAGCGGGACGCAGCTACGGTGCAACCGGATACTATAAAGCAGCGCGTTTGCAAGACCAGCTGTTACCGCGCGCAAAAACAAACAACATTCAGCTGATGGAAGTCCGCATCGCGCACTGCATGAAGTCGTCGCCTCGTACACCCGAGCCCACCGCTGTTCACAGTTGTTCAAGGGCGGTGTGATACCCTTGCCTCCACCGTTCCCAGTCGATAAAAACTGAAAACGAAATGCCGCAACAGGAAAGGGAAAGTAAAATTATATGGAGCGTTATGTGGTTCGAAGGACGAAATAAATGTGGCATCGTCGGGAGACGAACAAAGATAAGCCAGTACAGCTACGCTGCAGTGAACCTACGGTTTAAGTGCGCGGAATTCTTTAGCTGTATAGTGCGGTTCGGGTGGCTTGGAGTTTAATTGCAGAGCACTTTCGGGGCTCGCCTTGTCGTCGTAGCTCTCTCGCTGGGCCGAAGTAGAGCCACACGGCGTTCCGTCGTAGCGGCTGTCGTCGCGGCGCAACCCCGAACCTTCTAAAATCAAGCGGTTTATGTGGCCATAAGCGTTCGAAACTCGTGAACCGGCGGCGCTTGTCACACATCTCCCCGTTGTTTAGCGCAAAGAAAACTGCAGGTACATTTGAGGCAAAATATACGTAATTAGCCGGCAGCGCCCGCGTTCATTTAGTTAGGGACGCTCGTTGGGTTGGTTTTTACGACAGCAAAGCGAAAAAAAGTAACGGTGCGATGCCCGCAAGTGCGGAAGGAAAAGCAAGCACCAAAAGAACAGACTCGCCGCGGTTGCTCAGTGGCTAGGGCATTGTACTGCTGAGCACGAGGACGCGGGTTCGATTCCCGGCCGCAGCGGCCGCTTTTCTTATGGAGGCGCAAAGCAAACATTCCCTTGTGTACGAGATTTCGGTGCACGTCAAAAATCCCCAGGTAATCAAAATTAATCGAGAGGTCTGCACTACGGCGCGCCTCATCGCCTACGTTGAGTAGGCGTGTTAAACACTGCAATCAATCAATCAACAAAAAGAACAGCACTCCCGCTGGCGCGGTTTCAGGCCGGGGGCGCGCGAGCACTGCGGAGGCGGGAAACTTGAATTGCATTGGGTGGTAGCAGTGAGCGGATAACGGCGCTACAGCCCATTATGGCGAATCACTGCTCTGCACTTCCGGTAGCTTTCACGTTGAGATTAACAGCTTTAATTTTTTTTTTCATCAGCGGTGTTCTGTCTGCCGTGCTTTTGCCTACTGCAAAAAGCCCGTGTTCCACCTTCTACCTTCCACAACAGGAAACCTGAATATGGAGTGTGTGTGTAGGTCAAACCTTTCCGAACTGCGAGAACAGGTTGCATGGTTCAACTGTTCAAATGCCAACGGTTCATATGCCGACATTGCCTAGCGCACAAGTACCCTTGCACAGATTTCGGGCAAAACAGTAGTCAATGAACAAAAATTACGGTGTTCATTTAGACAAAATTCTGGTCAAATTATTTTGTCCACAAATGCTTAAAAAGCAGGGTTAAAAATGGTGTCGAAGAGATTCGAATCAAAAGGAGAGCAGCAAATAAAGATAGCAAGAAAGACTGGACTGGACAAGAAAAAAAATCAGGGAAGCGTGCACTCGCGCGCAAGACTTGAACAGAGAAGCTCTTGTAGGTGATCATTGACAGACCCAAAGTTTAGTTTTAGTATAGTTGGGTTGTCGGCGGCATGGCATTTCAATGACCTTATGTTGAGCAACGCCAGAGTGAATTCGTCGGTTTGGTCGACGTTTCCGTACGCCCTCTGCAAATGCGACTTATCGTCTCTAAGCGGCTGCTTTGCCCGCCGAGCCTGTCAAAGCGCGGCTTCTTCCTCGGCCGTGCTACCTATCCGTGGCCGGGCCATGTGGAGTCAATGATCACCTATGTACAGCTAGCTTCGACATTCAAGTCGCGGCTCTTCTACAGTACTGAGCGCATGCGTACGGTGACTCGAGGACTAACGAACGAGGTGCGTACGCTATGATGTGTCGTTCTCGTTCCGAGGAGGTGTTTCCACGATACGGTGAACGGTGGAGTTTTTTTGGTGGCCAATGTTGGCCAACCTCCCTACGTCTGTATGCTTCGCTTGACGAACTGTGCGCCTGAGGCATGCGTGTACGAGCGCTCAGCATTTTCTGTGGTCTTTTTAACTGCGGTCACCATGCACAAACGATTTGCTGAACAGTTTAGCTGTTAAAAAACGTTTATTACATCTTTTGCACGGTTGGGTGGCACCCTAACAGAGTGTTGTGTCGTGTGCTACAGCTCCCCTAGTGTTTCATACTAATATACGCTAGAGGGGACACTGGCGCTAGTGTCTATGCGAGCCTCTGAATGGCGGCTTCAACCCCCCAGGATGCGGCGATGGCTGGAGGATGCGCGATTTTCAAACTTGGCTTGACCAAGCCATTATATTGACTTGACTAAAAGTACTTTTTTGAAATACAAAAGCTGCAACTAATGTTGATTAGTGTATAAATTATTAACCGTGCAGAAAACAAATTGTTCTTCCTGTCAATTTTATATTGAGGTTTAGACAAATCCTTCAATCCTACGGGAGGATATTTGTAAAATGTACACATGGCTGAGCTTAGCGGAGCCGACGATTAGGCCTGTTAGGCGGCGGAGAGTTTGTTTTTTGCTTGCGAGTCGGCGACGGCGTACGGCTGAAGCAGGGCGGCTGTACTGTATTCCACAGGTTTGGATGGTCACGGATGGTGACAGCGATTGTGCGTACGCCTTCTTCACGCCAATAAGAACAGGCAGCTGATTACTGGCGGAAAGGGCAGCCTAGCAGATGACGATTGCATTGGCTGAATCTTTCTGTGCATGCGACCTACCCTCGCTTGTTTCGACGCTTTCTGCCGTGATAAGGTGCTGACCACGATCAACTTGGTCGTGACCCAACAACCGGACGAAGCTCCCGCGATATTGTTTTGTGAAGAAAAGGGGAGGTTAAAAGAAATGCGAACACAGCGCACAGCCTCCGACGCATGCTGCACCATCTGGCTGCAAAATCAGTAATCTGCGCACATGCGCACTTCTTCGAGAGCGTTTGGGAGTGTGGTCTGCATTTATGGGAAATGCTTGATCAAAAAGCTACGCTGGTTGTTTATTTTGAGGCGCTTTTTCACGCTGCGTCGCCACTGAGCAGGATGATCGTTAAAGGTCACCATGCTAGCTGCAATCAGCCTGCTGAGCACTTGGCTCCCGAATGTAGTAGCTAACAGGATGCTCAGTGGCGACAGACCATAAAAAAATTATACCATCTTCCCGTAGGGGAACCCTGAGTAGTATGCAAAGCAGCTATGGGGTCGATTCAAGTGACCATTAGTTTTCAGTTTGTCGTTTTCGTTAGGTTGAGGTACGTAGCTACCGTTATATGTACAGTTTGGTTTCCATGGTAACTACCACACTTTTCACTTACCGGAACTACGAAATGGGAAATTGCGTTGAGCCCATGGCTGTTTCGCATACTACTAAGGATTCCCCTACGGGAAGATGGTGTAATTTTATTAGATGCGACGGGGCTATGTCCCTCCCTTGTCGTTGTTGCGACGTCCACACCCCCACTGCGCATGCTCGGCTTGCTGAACGCCCGGTGGTGTCTTACCCTTTAATGGCTCCTGGAGTGACAGTGTTACCGGTGTCTTCCTGGGCCAGCCCGAGATGAGCCGAGCATGTGCAGTGGGGGTGTGGGCGGCGCCACAACAAGGGAGGGACATAGCCCCGACCACGAGATGCTGGAGCGACAGTGTTGCCGGTGTCTTCCTGGGCCGGCGGATGGTTGGACGACGGCCGACGGAGCCGAGAGCAAGAGATGCTTTGCATCTAAAAGACGCCACAAAGTAAATGACTGGCGTCACTTCTTTATTGAGCATTTCCCCTAACAGTACGCCACAGTCTCAAACCCTCTAGAAGATGGAGGCGAAAAGCAAAAACGTCCGTGTGTACGAGATTTCGGCGCACGTTAAAGATCCCCAGGTGGTCCAAATTAATCCAGAGCCCTCCACTACGGCGCGCCTCATCGCCTGCGTTGCGTAGGCGCGTTACACCCTACAATCAAACTCAAACGCTCTAGAAGAACTATGCATGCGCGCAGTTTACTCAGCGTGCAGCCAGACGGTTGAGCATGCATCGGAGGCTGTGCGCTCCGTTGTTCGCTTTTCTTTTAGTTTCTCCCTGTACACGTATTTTTACTGCTGGTAAAGGTTTTTTTTTGTTTTTGCTTAGCCGCTACCGCGCTCGTGTTCTTCTCACAAGAGTCGTCATGAAGATGGAACAGCGTCTCGTACCGTCTACCTTGTACGAAATGTATAGTTCGCGTCCGCTTTCAGAAATGCCGTAGAACATGGCTAGTTCTAGTGTAGGACCTACACGGCGATGCTACTACTTTCCCCATCCACTTCATTCCAGCCGGGCAGTATTTCATAATTGCAGCCGCTGTAATCGGGCGCTAACAGCCATTCTGCCCCGCAACGAGCACTCGACCATTTCTACGCCGAAACCGAAACTGATGGCGCAAAAAATCCGAAGCCAAGTGCACATAACAATCGGCAAGCCTCAAGTTAAGCCAAGTTCGAAAATCGCGAGTCTACGTCACACAATAAGCTCCATGGTGCTTGAACGATTGCAGCGCCAGTGTCCCCTCTAGCGTATATTGGTATGAAACTCTATGACAGCTCCCAACAGAATCCAGCAGGGGTGGTCCCAGGACATCTCTGCACTTCTTATGAGTGCCAATGCGAGAGTAATAATGTCAGAACTGAACTCCCCTGAGGAATCCTTGGAGTTGATATATTGTTGTCACAGGTAAAGGGAATTGATGAATCAACCCGTGGCAGCAGCTGTCGTCACTGACGAATCCCACTTAGTGGGTGGTCGAGGATTTTGGTTTGCTTTGTTGGCGTAGCACCAAAATAAAAATTAGTGAAACGGCCATGACCTTGCGACGACCGCTGTCAGCGACATTAGCAATAGGCTTGAGTGCGTGAGAAGTGTAGGCTGGTATGTTGACGTCACATTCATATAGGAATTGATACACCTATGTGCTTTTGACATAAGCTGGCCCCGCCACAGGCCAATCACTTCAGTTGGAGTGTTATGCCAATCATCAATCTTAACCTTGTTTAGCTCAACGTGGAGGATAACGACGGGCTACGCCATGTGAAACTCAGTAAACGTGGAGGAGTTGCCGACGTTTTCCTAGTCGAAGGCCATAACGCATTCAATCCCCATCTTTAGCCCCCTAAGCCACAAAGACGTATTGGTGTTGAGTTTGCGCAGTCAAGCTGCATTCCAGAGGCCTGGTTTAAATTCCCACGAAGCACAAAGATTTAAAGCGCAGCTTTACTACTTTCGTCCAGCGATTCCACGGAGGAGGCACAAGGTGACCTTTTGACCGGAGACACACCCCCGCCAACACACCTCGAAGCGCATCGCATGATTCGCCGGGCCCGCTGTCGGCGCTGCTCACAAAGCCACTCATTCTGTCGTTCTGCAAGGAGCGAGCACCGGTCGCCGCCGCCCCTGCGGCCGAGGCAGCCGACGACCCCCGCGGCCTCCCATGCTTGCGGAGCTGAGTCGTATCGGGCAACGTGAATCGTCTCGCGCCCGGAGACGGTGCGTTCGCCGTGAATGAACGCCGCGTTTGCCGCGTCCGCCCGGCCTTCTTCTGCGAGCATTGAACTAAACTGAACGGCTCTAAATCAAGGTTAACGAAGCGAAACCAAGACTAAAACAGACTAAGCCAAGCTTTTGCTTTGCATATCCAAGGTTAGCCGAGCTAAGCCGCAGCCATTTTTTTCTGTTTTCTCTTTGGCTTACATACGCCGAAATACTCGCCCACTACAGCAACGAGCGTCGCAAATACCCATTCCCCCACCCGAACCTCTCTCGCGATGAAGCTACTACCTTCCGGCGACTACAGACAAACTCCTACCCACATAACACCCTGCTACATGCCATGTATCCCACCCAATACCCTGCCACATGCAAATCCTGCCCTCACCCAGGCACCCTGTACCACATTGTATGGGAGTGCCAGCAATCCCCTTCCCTCACCCCTAACCCCAACCCTACCTATGAGCAGTGGGTGGAGCTGCTGACCAGCTCCGACCTTCCACACCAGCGACGATTGGTGGAGAGGGCACGGATGGCCAGCATATCCCAAGGCATCCCGGACTAAGAAAGCCTCCCACCGGGCGGGTGCCCTAAAATTAGCACCTGGTCTCCAATAAAGTTTATTCATCATCATCATCTCTTTGGCTTTAACCCGAGTAGTGAAACAAACCCTTACATTTGCGAATTTCTTGTGCCCCCAAGCCTACGGAGCCAGGTTAGGTTGTTCATTATTTTCCCTGCCTTAACCCGTGGGTTTCTGGCAGTGTCTCGCAGCTTGCTACAATTTCAACGGCTGGACACCAAAATCGGGTGACAATAGCAATACTCCCACAACTTACAAAATGTGCGGTGTTTTGAAACCTAACTTAAGCATTCAATATAACAGCAACATGGGGTTGGAACCATCAGGAACGAAACTACTACTGAACTTTGTTTATTACAGTTTCGTTCAAACTTTTACACAAACAAGAGAAGGAAACAAGAAAGATAAAGACGTTTCGTTTGCACGTTGGGGCCTCTGCGCGCACTGGGTGTTCCTGAAGACAGGACAATTAGGAATTCTTCTCGGTGAGCTTCGTGATGATCTGTTGGGGTAAATACAAAACAAAAATTGTACGCCAAATAATGCCATCCAACGAAATCCCAACCTGAGTCTCACGCAACCCGGCGTAGATGCACCAGCCAATTTTGCCTTATATGTTGTGGAGAATAACTAATACTAGCTTCTCGCAGTCTCGCGCTGTCCATTGCAGGGAGGACGGTATTAATGACATCACCCGGCAGTTGCACTTCAAGTAACGTTCCACCGCATACGTTCACTATCATGTGTTTCGCTTATCCCTAATTGTAAACCCATTTATTTATATCCCACTTGCAGTTCGTGTTTGGTCTTTTAGAGTGTTTCACAAGGCTCTATTTCTTCTTCGCCTGCAGTCGACTCTCGATAATTTAGAAGTCACTTCTATGGAATCTCCGGTTAATTGGAAGGGACGGTCTGGTGTCGGCCACTTTCACAGGGAAATAAATGGAAGAAATTCCGTAATATTTTGAAGCTAAAATCCATGATATCAGTTAATTCGAAGTTATTTCGAATAAAATGCCTCGATGTTACCGTCAGTTCTTAATAAAATTACAAAATTTTCAAGCACCAGAACACCGCCGTGCCATACACTATGTCGGCGTCATCGCGATTGAGGCAGCAGGCAGTCGATGTCGATAAAGCGGCGGGTCAGGGGAGATTCACGCCAACTTGCGCACCACTCTTTCGAGGTCCTCAACGGTCTTTGTTGCGCCCAGCGTCCTGTGAGAAGTTTGCGTG
This sequence comes from Haemaphysalis longicornis, assembly GCA_013339765.2. NCBI lineage: Eukaryota > Metazoa > Arthropoda > Arachnida > Ixodida > Ixodidae > Haemaphysalis > Haemaphysalis longicornis. The sequence continues at coordinate 111,906,196 of CM023455.1, forward strand.
GTGTACGCTCGATGCCTAGAATTTAGCAACAAGTCTCAACTGTCATGGCAACCCCGGTCGTACGCTTGAATTGGTGACGAAAGTCAAGATTCTGAACGGCATCAAGAATGGAGGCGTGTTGCGGACTAATGACAATGTGTTTATAGCTTTTTACTTAATTGGAAGTTTGGTTAATTGGAAGCGTTTCGCGGTCTCCGTAAATTTCGCATTAACGGAAGTCGACTGTATCTGCTATAGGTCTCTTAAGTACAAGTTTGGAAAGTTACGTCTCAAAGAAACACAGAATATAATTGCAGGGTGCCTACAGTCATGGAGTGTGGGTTAAGTTTAATACCCGAACTCCTTTACTGCTCCACAAAATCACGCGGACACAGAAACCTTTGTTTTCAGAATAGAATTCCAAACATTGCGATCATGACATTCGCGATCGTAATCCTTTCCTACTCGAAAGGAAGTAATCGATATTTCTTGTTTTCATCCGCATGGAGAGGTAGTAGTGAATTATGTACGAGTATACTCTGGAAACGTCAGACGATGAATGCTCCTTGAAACTCAAATACTATACAACATAATATCTTTTAGGTATGTGCTCACGCAACGTCTAAATTCAAAAGTGAATAAGTAAACTAAGCCGCAGTGTCGGAAACAGTTGCGATATGATGGCGATGTGTCTCGTGTACCCAATGTCTGGCTATTTTACCCACAACGAGAAGAAACAAATGAAAACAGTTTAAAAATGGCAAACCTAAGGTTGCAGCGTATGAGAGCATTACCAGCTTGACAGTTAAGGCTGAAATTTTGGCTTGTTGGTAGTAACGTAAAACATATTACCAGCGAAAAAAGACAGGGACCAAGAAAGAAGCAGACATTACGATCGCTACTCTTCAACTTTCTTGGTCCCGGTCTTTTTTCTCTGGTAATAAGATTTCATACTGGCTTGAAATATATCGCACTGTATTATTCTACTCACCGTTTTGACTTCAGTGTAGGCCAGAATTCCTTCTTCACCCCTAGAAAACAATGAAATGAGGTGTTTAGCACGGTATGCCTCGAACTGTTCTTCAAATATAAGCAAACATGACAGAATGTTGGTTTTACAGAGCTTAGTGATTAAACAGCAGGTTGACAAATAATTTTAAGAAATTTATCAGCCACATGGGAAGAGAGTTTGCTTCAGAGTCTCTCTTAACGAGTATTGGAGGAGGTTCACTCAAATCCATTTGCTCCACTGTAATTAAAGCAGGAACAAAAGAGTCCCTGGCCCCTTCTGAAGGGTTCTAAAAGCTTTTATGTGCAATTGGCATTGCAGATGAATGCTTCTGCATTGGAAACCGCCAACTGGCTGACTGAAAAAAAAAATTAATCCATGTACTTAGGGCTCAGCAACGCCTTAGCCACGACGTTGGCTAGCCAAAGAAATGAATGCGCAATACACCAACTCACATTTCCCGAGAAATTCCAGACATTTTGTAACCTCCAAAGGGCGTTTGCGGGGAGATCTCGAAGAAAGTGTTGATCCTGAAAGCAAGCAGATGCAAACAAACAAAACGTTTCAAGTTTTCTTCCTAAAAAGGTTCTGCTAAAATACTACGATTTGGTTAGGATGGGCAATAAGACGCGAATAAAGGCAGAGCCATTTTTATTTCGGCAAAATGCCCGCTAGAGCGAAAACAGCCATAAAACGATGAAACTAAGGAATCGGGAAACAACCAGCTGTCACAACCAGATCAAGAAAAAAACCACGTAAAGTAATTAGAGCTGTGTTTATTTTTTATTGACAAATACCAAAAGTGGAGGTGGTCGCCTGTCACTAAGGCATTCGTCTTCGAAGTAACATTTTCCAACATTGTTTGATCGAACCGAAGGTGCTTCTCAAACCATGCAAGGTGCGCCCAGATATGTTCAGCAGCTTTTAGTCAAGTAAATACGAATGAACGAAAAATTGCTACGGCAATGTTTACAAAAAGAGCGAAAATGTAAACGTAACGTGACAGAATTTTCACGAAAAGCTGGCCGCATGTCTGCTTTCTTCGCTGCAAACATCGCCGAGAGACGATCGCCCGGATAGACGGTCATCCCTTCCACTTCTCGCGCTGTTCTTCTCCGCTCCCCCACTATCCACAAAGTGTGCGATGGAGGCCTGCTTAACTCGATTCAATTTTCCCGTGTCCGTGCACCTCGCGCGCCATCCGTTGGAACCTTTTCTTTCCATCGTTCGTAAAACAGCTCCAGGCGATGTCTTTTTTTATTTACTTTTATACCGCCTACCCTTTACACCCAGAGAACAGCGAGACTGACATATATCTGCACTTATTTTCTCCCTCAAGTGTGCCAAATGGTTCCTTTTTGTTTGGAGAGATGTGTCTCAGTGCACCTTGCATGCCACCATTTTCAGTAGTTTGCAGCGATCTTGCCTAGGTATACGTCTTGTTGAATAAGTGTTTTAACTTCCCCTTACTAATAAAATAATTTAGCATCATTCACTTTGACGCTATTGAATAAAATGGACGAATGACGGACAGACCAATGAAATCTCAAGTGTTTCGGTCGAATAAAGTCGACGAAGACGACAGACAGACCGAAATCTCAGTGTTTCGATAGCCCAAGAAAGGCTATTGTATTTAAAACCCCTTATATCCCTTTGGTTCGCGGGTGAAAACAATAGCGAAGCTCGCTTACAGTACCACTGACGCCTACAGCGTAGGGCGTGCCGCTTCCCACTAATGTCACGTGACGGGGTAGGGAGGACGAAGGGGTCTAGGTCACTGCTTTCACCTGTTATCAAATTAAGCGTGCGATAATGACTTGTTTGTTAACATTACGAATACGTTAAGCTAACGCGGCTAAAAGTCGATTCCAACCGCTGCAATTCGCCTTTGCCGAAAAAAAAATAACACGATAAAATTATGCCAGAAAAAATCCGATCAGGGAACCTGCATCAAATGGGGCACATTTGCCACAGCAGAACGTATCATATGGACGTGCCCGCTTCAACCGAATTGTTCGCGTCCAAATTCTGATTTCTCTGGGGTCACAGAACCCGCTCGGCTTCAACAGTATATATATATGCGTAACATGCAAGACGGAGCACTACCTGTGCTATCATTGTAGTTGCGATGGTACTGTAGAAAAAGAGTGATCTTAATGTTCTTTATTCTTATTGCTTAAGGAGCGCCTTTGCTTTAATTGCCTAAGGAGCACCTCTTTATCGCAAAGAAAATTATGGATAACCTTCCGGCGCATACACCTGTGATGGCAAACAATCCGTTTAGCGTCCCGACCTTGCCGGGCATTCAACCTGTGTCCCAAGAATAATTCACACGTGCGTGAAGTTTCAGGCACAACGCGAAAAAAAACATTGGCGTACCAGACGACACCCGCCTGGAGGGCGTGGGACACCTTGTGGGCCGTGTCCAGGTCCCGCGTGAAGAGGCCAGCCGCGAGGCCGTACGTGGTCTTGTTGGCGCGCTCGATGACCTCCTCGGTGGTCTTGAACTTGAAGAGGCTCTGCACGGGGCCGAAGATCTCCTCCCTGGCGATCTTCATGTCGTCCCGCACGTCGGAGAAGACGGTGGGCTGGACGAAGTAACCACGGCTGCCGTGGCGCTGTCCGCCGCAGTGGAGCTTGGCTCCCTCACGCTTGCCAGACTCGATGTAGCTCAATACGGTATCCATCTGCTCCTTGCTCACCTGCAAGGCATAAGTTGGTACACCCATGCACAGTGTGTTGAGGCGACTGTGTAGGTTCAAGGGCAGGGGCCAATCAGTTAATCAAGAGATAACAGCGTACACAAAAGATGCACATGGAAGAAAAGAGACATGTGGTGAGGTTCGCCTCACGGCGGCCTCAAGAGGGCTACACCTTGCGGCGTACAACTCAAGGACCATCCACGACGATACCGCACGAACTACCATCACAGTGTCCGCCCAACGACTGAGTGGTGTGGTGTGGAGCGTGGGAGGTGAGACCTGCTTGCGGTGAAGGTGCAGGCTTTCCTCCCGCAGCAATCAATCAGCCGTTGCCACGTCCAGGGCCATGCGACGATCATCCTAGTGCCGACCCTCGACCCTGCCCAGTTAAATAACAAGCTCCTGCATCGACGATGTAGGACGACTTGGTTGTCCCGACATTCCCCCATCGTCGATAGAACAAAGTCACAACACCCGCTCTACCTGACACTCGCGACTCACACTTCACCGTACATCTCTTCCACTTGCCTTGCAACTTCGACTCCTCCTATTAACTTTTGTTGTTATTGCTCCCGTTTACGACATTTCTCGACCTTTCTTTCATTCTCGCATATTCCGCTTCGTGCATGAGATACATTTTGTGTTTGTGCGTTTGCGAACGGTCGTTCGGGCTCGTGACTTTGTACGCGGTTTATGGCCCATTCATAACAGACACATATGCCCGTAACAGCATACATAAATATACCCGTAGGTACACGCATCATACACCTACCCCGTACACACATGCATGTGCACACATGCACACGCAGGCACACGCATGCACATGCAGAAAATATACTTCCTGAGCCGTATTTAGTTCCCTCTGGGCATACTCTCCTGCTCGCACGAAGGATGTAACAAAATTTGACCTTCGGACGTAGATATGTGACGAAATTAAGCAACGCTCTTACAGGAAGTGTAACCTGTTTGAAAGAGTATGGCGCTTCAAATCGAATAAATATGGTTCACGCGCTTGCACACGCACATTTTTTATATATATAGTCGAGATACACATGCCAAGCTCTGCGCCGATACCGAATCTGGTGCAGTTTGGGCTACACGGAAGATGTTTTTTCTTTTCTTTCAGCTAAAATATTTAAACGTGAAGAGCGTCCCTGAATTGCCATGAGCGTGTGCGCATTGCAGTAATTTCTGCATTTAAGTTCCATGTTACTATCGCCGGCACATTACTTAAAACGGAGGTGTCTGAGGGTCTCACCTGCGGACCCTGGTTGGTGGCGCTATCGAACGGGTCTCCCAACACCCTCGTTTGAGCCATCTTCACCGACATGGCGACGAACTGGTCGTAGATGTCTTCGTGCACGAAGATCCGCGAAGGTGCGCAGCAGATCTGGCCCGTGTTGTGAAACGAACAGTGGTGGGCCACGCCAACGGCCACTTGCACTGCGAGGCAAGAGAACAACACATTGACGCTTTCGATGATGTTCGCACTTGTTTCAACCGTTCAGGGTGACATACTAATTTACTTTGAGTTCGTGTTTAGCACTGCTTCAAACCGTGCAGTGTGATTTATTCACTAAATTATTGCGATTTCAATTGGCCAGATCGGACCATAAGTAATGACAACCATTGGCTAACTGGAACATACCGAATTATAAAGAGAGTGATGTTTTTGATAAACCTCGGGAAGCCCCACGTGCTCCTCTTGCAAGCGCGAAAAAATATGGACCGAAAGTATGTCTGAAAAACACAAAAGCGAGGCAACCGCAGTTGTCGATTTGAGTTTCTTTGGACTGCTGCAAGCTCTGTTAAAGCTAGTGGATATGATTTCTCACTGCATTAATACCGGAAACATTTTCTGGGCTGTTCACGGTGTAATTGGCCTCAAATGACGAAGGTCACGTGCTGTTTTGTCTGGTGCGTATTTGTTCGTTTTTTTGCATTAATCGTTGCGCACCATTTTCTTCCGCAGTCTTTAATTGCATAAATTTTGCAATTCTGCTCGTTACGTGTTTACGTACACGTTTGCAAGCCCCATGTTGCGATCCCAATTTTGACGTTCGCAAGCCCAATTATACAAGACAAAGCAACTAGCGTATACGAGATCAGGATTTATCAAACAAAAGCTCAGCGTCACGACACACACTGCCATTACCAACTCTCAGGGGGGTGAGATTGATTGATTGATTGATTGATTGTATGGTTTAACGCGCCGACGCAACACAGGTGATGAGGCGACCGTAGTGGAGGCTCCGGATTAATTTTGACCACCTGGGGATCTTTAACGTGCGCAGAAATACTGGGCAGGTGTGTCTTGTTTGTCGGGCTTGAGCATTTATTTATCAAAAATTGATTGACAAAAGTTAATCTTCGCAAACTTAGGTAGGCTCCGCAGCAGCCATTCAAAGAGTTACTAAATCCGAAGAAAATGCCAGACACGTAAAGAGGAATGTTTGTTAGAGGCAAGGTAGAAAGGAAAGTTATAACTAATAAAGATGAGAGAGACCAAAACGAGGGGAATGCCAAAGAAAATTATCTGAAGAAAAGACAAGAAAATTATGATAATTTTTTTATAGTCAGCGCTGCCATAATACTGCCAGTGACGTCCCTGGTTAACGGTATACCCTTTCTCACGGATGCGGCCTAATGTTTTTACGTGATGCTGCCAGCAGCATGCATAAGTCGGCTGCGCCAAGACAACCATTTCTACTCCTTGACACGTCCTTGATGTCAACGCAGACTCCGTATGCGAGCACTACACCGATTGAGATCTTTCACATCGGAAGCAATACCATAAGCTTTGGCACAACGGGTCACTTTCAATACCGCGGGTGACAAGAACTAGCTCTAATTTTGCGTGAAGCGTCTTGTTGTAACGCTTGTATTCCCTGTGCCTTTCGTATGTTTTACAGACTCTAGCGCTAGTTCCCGGAATACATACGGAACGGAACAGTAACGTGTGTGCGAGACTTGTGTTATCTCTGCTTACTAGTATGTTTGTCGAAATACTGAACGAGCATGCATTTGGAGTTGAAAGGAGCCATGCAGACAAAATAAGAGTTTGTTTTGTCGAAAAAATTCGGTTTTTTAGTGCCCCCAGCACTTGTACGGCAGCAAACGGTGCTTTATTCATTGAGAAATTAAACAATCTGTGTCATAATTTTGATTTTCGTGTAGAATCGTGCGTTTCGTGACGTCTGCGATGACTTATCCAGGACAAGTACTAAAGCGACCGTAAGTATGCGGACTAGGGCTGCAGCAGACCTTGGAACGTCTTTCTTGCTGTCAGTCCTCCTAGATGCTGCAAACATACCACTCGGGACCACTGTCCACCCTCACTTTTTTTGACCGGATCTGTGCCGGGATAATGTTTGTTATGGCTGATAGTACTCGCTTCATGAAAATTGGATATTCGGAACAAACAATCACAGAAGACAATCTCGCTTATGCCAGTTGGCTGTTGTAAGCTCAGCACGCTGGACGGCGGGGCAGCTACAACCGGCGTAGTGCGCGAGGCACGCACTCGTGCTTTTATGTTCACGTTTGCGTTCGTAATTTTTCTTGTTTATTCCACCATTCTCTTACTGCTATAAAAATAGTATGCATCAAATTTAAGCGCAAATAGCTAGTTCTGCAAGCTTATAACTCCTGTGTAATTTGCGTTTGCTATTGCCGGCCTCTGACAATAACGCAGCTGCCTGTAATACGTCACAGGTCTTAGTGCGGGAAATGAGCTTGTGCATCGCATGGTCATTCACTTTTTTGTAATTATATCGAATATTTGAGTGAGGTTTGCGTTAAATGTGGTGTGAGTGGTTATTCTAATTATTCTAACTAGGCAATCTTTCGATTGAACCTAACTTTCATTTCGTGTGCATGGCCCCTATAATGTTTTGCTTTCATTACAAACACGGTGTGCCTGAATATTTTCAGCCGTGTTATAAATGATCCCGCTAATAAATTTGTGACGCAGCTTCGTGTCCTTCCCTGCTATCAGCATAAGTTGCCCGTCAAAATCATCCATTTAGCACCGGTTTTCTGCAGAGGATCAGTTATCCTCAGGAAGCACTCTCAACTGCGCTACCAATAAACAAAACAATGAAGGAAGCTCCACTAACGCGTAAGACTTAAAGGTAGCGAAGCTGTACGCAATGTTCACGACCAACAGGAAGGTTAGTTGTGAAGCAGCCAATTTGCTTCTTCACTGCCGCAACGACCTTTACTCCATCATTGTTAATATGTGTGAGCTGCTTTCATTTTTTGGATGTGATAACCATTGGACATCACCTTGGAGGGACGTACGCTATGACATGTCTTTCTCGCTCCGAGCAAGTATTGCCACGAGAGCGGTGAACGCTGCAGTTTTTTTGCTAATCTTGGCAAATCAATCGAAGTGGATACGCTGGGCTTGACACACGTGCGCCAGGGAACGCTGGGAGGTCGCCGCGAGGCACGTGCACCCGAGCGCTAGGAATTTTCTTGGTTTTTTAAGTGCCGGGCGGTTGTCGTGGTCTTGGACAATCTACCTTAGTGGCTTGACGAACGTGCACAGTGGACGCTGGGTGGTCGTCGCGAGGCACGCACACACGAGCGCTAGGCATTTTTTGGTTTTGTTAACTGTCGGACGGTCGCCCTGAGTTGCTCGCACGTGACCGCACTCAAGTGTGCGCTCGGCAATTTTTTGATATTTTAAACTGCGTGCACGGAAAATTACGATTTGCTAAGCAGCCTCGCTGTCGAAAAGTTAGTGATGCCAAATACTGGGGAGGTTCAGGTCATTCTGACGAAAATGCATAATAAAATACAACTCTGGCCATTCATTCCACCCTTCTAGTCCTTCTCTCTCTGCCTGTACTTCAAAAATTACGAAGCAAGGTTATGCAACGGAAAGTTAATATTAAGAAGAAAAATTGCCTGTAAAAGGGGAGCTGTTGTCACCGTATGCAATAGAGAAACACGACACAAAAGTTGCTAGAAGTTTGGGTAGTGTAAAAATAATGACAAATAGAAAGACCTCCTTGCACCAGACAGAAAATATTTAAGAAAAAACCCCGCTTCGGCTCGCTTTTCGATTGTTGTAGGGTTAACTGCCAACAACGCAGGCGATAGGCACGCTAGTGGAGCTCGGATTAATTTGACCCTGGGGTCTTAGTGCGCCGAAATCTCGTACACACGGGCGGTTTTGCTTTTCGCCTCCATCAGAAAAGCGGCCGCCGCGGCCGGGAATCGAACCCGCGACCTTGTGCTCAGCAGCGCAACGCTCGGCTCGCTTTTCGACGAGTAGTAAATACGTACAGTCAGCATCAGGAAAGATGATGAGGGGGCTTTTTCCTCCCAGTTCGAGAGTGACCCGCTTGCAGTTCGAGGCTCCAGATGCCTTCAGCATAAGCTGACCAACCTGAGAAAAAAATAAAAGACCAGAAATTTTATTTCCATTTCCACAAATATTCATATTTAAAAAAACGGAAGGACGCGTGAGCATTATCGTAGAATGGCTGCCGAAAAATGCACCTGTGCACTTAAGGAAGATGGCGAAATGGATTGCGTATATGAAATCAAAGACAGATGGGACTCATTATGCTACACCTACACGGTAGCCCTTTCAAAAAAGCTCCCCTGGTGTTCTAATGCTACCGTTGCATCGAAAGGTTCCATTTTCAGTTTTTTTTAGCTGTTTGGTATCCGCAAGACAAGCTTGTCTGTATGGTTCGTACAGAAAAATGAATTACGAAAGGATCACTGAAAGGGAGTCATGAAATTCTGTTCGTGCATAGTGGTGACGACGTAAAATAATCAAGTGGCACCGGAAGGATTTATAAATTCAGAATCATGGAGCGCACCACAGATTTACCTACGATTTGGCTATAACCTTGTTGTTTGTGTTATAGTTATCTCCAGGAATAGCGTACCTAATGCCCCAGCGGAAATGATTATGCTCAGTAGGAATTATTGCAGTAGGCAGCATGAATGCACTGGTCGATCAATTCTCAGTTCTAAGCTCAGAGCACGGGAGCATTGGCGAAAGATTCATGCTCGAAAATGAGGCTTACCAAGCGCGTCCCAGCCCGGTGCTCTGGAATATGGCAGCAAAGAGTGACGCCCAAAAGAATATCCTTATTTTTTTAACGAGGCATAAGTGTTTACCCTTTAATAAGTTGAAGTTTATGTGCCCCTTATGTTCAAAACTGATTTTTTGAAGAAGCGTAGTGCTGAAAAATAACGAAGATCCTCAAGAACTGCGCATAATGTTTCCTGTGCCGTGCGTTGCGCCGCATCGGGCAAAATTTACATGAAGCTACCCACCAAACCAATTAATGATCAAGTGAAAACGTGCATAAGACGTTGCTAAAATTGTTGAGACCTAGATCAATAAGCAGGTACAACACCAAGGATAGATAAGAAAACTTTAAAAGCCGGAAAATAATAATTCTTTAAAGACCAGATCATACTTGATATGCATAGGACCACATCTAGAGGAATGCAACAATATGAACAGTTCCAGTAGCCATCAGGTTATCCTTATGCCACTCTTGTCGGCAAAACCTCGTTAAACGCAAGCATGCATAAAAACAAAGCTCCTGTTTACATAATTTCTGTTTGACCTGGACCATGAGGGTATCACAGAGTCCGTGTAGTTACAATTTAGCAACACGGAAACTGTCACGAGTGGGTAACTCTTTTGGAAATGTTTAGATAAGGACAAAAAATAAAAATACATATGCGCTCTCTTGTACATGAGCTGTACTGGACGAACTTCCCAGCGGTTGGTAGACCTGCTCATGGCAATAAAGAATTGTTTCGTGGTACAATAAAGAATTGTTTCGCGGAATCTAAAGAGCGTCGATATGCCACTAAGCAGTACTGTTATTTTTCGTGGACCAGTCTTCTTATCAATACATATACCTATATTTTGAAAGAGTGGAGCGATTTGCCTCCATACAAGATCTGAGGGGATGTTTAAACTAAGATACCACTTCGTAGACCTCACAAAACAAAGAGTAGATAAGGAAGAATAGGAGGCATGGTGCAAGGATGAGATAACTATAGTTGAGCACCACAAACAGGTTGGGCCAAAGTGAGGAAATGGCGATTAGCAGCTGTAGGAGACGGCCCAGTTTAGCGGTGGACCATTAATGAGCCATATTGGCGATGGCGGCGAAGTACTAAAAGTGAGCGTTTGAGGAAGCTAACGGCCGGCCGGCATTCAGTGAGCTTGCACTTCTCACCTGTGTGGATCCCGTGAAGGCAATCTTGTCGACATCCAGGTGATTGGACAGCGCTGCACCGGCGGGTTCACCGAAGCCCGGCACGATGTTCACGACGCCTGGCGGAAAACCGGCTTCCTTAATGAGACTTGCCACGTACAGCGCCGTAAGCGGCGTCTGCTCGGCTGGTTTCACCACCACGGTGTTGCCGGTGCAGAGGGCGCTGCTGATCTTCCAGGACAGCATCACCAAAGGCACGTTCCACTGCGGATGCATTGAGCACGTTTTTTTTAACCACTGCCTTCTGCACGTCATGATAATTCCTCTTTGATTGTAACACCATAATTGGTTCACCAGTGTCCAAAACAGTTTGGCGTTCTGGAACACATTTAAATATGCGAGCTCGTGTGGGGTCTGTTGAAAGCTTCGTTGCTTGATAATCCAGAGGAACCGTTTGTCATAAATTTTGAGTCGCCACGTCATTTTTTGCGAGAAGCGTTGTATTATTCGATATGCCTAATACTTGGTTCCTTCGCGTTGAGGTACTTTGGGACTTAGATTCGAAGTAGTGATTTTGCAGCTGAAAACTTTTCCGTAGCAATAAATATTTGCCCAGAAAAAACAAATGTGATATTTGGAACATTTCTTTGTTCACATAAAGAACCAAGGCTAAACTGAAAACCCGTTGATCTCCGTCGTTTCAGACGAAAAGAGGCTCCAGAAATTTCGCACATTTAACTTGGTAAATGCGTCCTCTATCAACTTCAAGTGTGTTAGCGAAACCTTGAACTTATAGACGCACCTATCTCGTGCAAAACTTTGGCCTAAAGAACCCTAACGACTAAAAACAAGGTAGGCTACAATAAGGAATTATGAAGAAAGATAATACTAAACATCTCCACTAGAAGTTATATATTAACCAAAGAGAAGCCACTTGTGTGAGAGCGTGTAGCACCACCCTATACATTTTTCCATAGCCCGGTTTGTCACGTGAGAACTCACAAAAGTTTAAAAAAGGGATAGAAGTCTAGTTCTCCTTCAAGGTGCGAAAATCTTTACGATGCGTACCCCCGCAGTTGAAAAATAACCTGTCAACGTTAGGAAAGGCCGCCCGTTCCTTCTCTTTTAATAATAGCTATTTCAAGCATGGAAACAAGCAATTTAACCGAAAGAGTTATCGAAACAATATTTTGCTAGTACTGCATCATACAAGGGGAGTGCATTGTTTGTTTGCTTCTTTATAATGCCTGCCTTATAAATCGTTTAGTTATAATGCCTCCGGTTCTGGAAATGTCCACAAAACCCAAAATGTTGCCGCATATCCTAAATAAAGCTTTATTTGGTATAAATAGACACCACGTTTGAATCTTTGTTGCGTCCGCTTGCGCTCGGTGTGGGAAATTTTAATGTTCCGCTTAGAAGTGGCACGAAACAAAAATTTCTTACCGGTATAATTTGTCCAATGACGCCGATTGGCTCACGCCTTGTGTAGGCGAAAACTTGTCCGTCTGCAATAAACCGTTCTGAATTACTACCGAGCAGTTGCATGTGAGGCGCACACGTAAGTGAAATTATTGCTGGGCCAACGTGAAATATGACATTTACGGGAGTTGAAATGACGCTTACGGTAACCGACTGCTAAGTTGTGTGTCGCCATAACCGTTAGGCTCAAGTTTTTTTCTCCTAGACGTTTGTCCTTTTACTTTGCAGTTGTAGCAAGAATGCCGTCAAGACTTTTAATCATTATTTTATATCAACTTTTCTAACTTTTTTGTTCAAACACAATCTTTTCGTGAGGTATGCTGGTCACTTGGTACCGGAAATTTATTCCTTTATAACACGGTGGTGCGTGCCCTATCCTCATACAAATTTTTGACTCGCCAAACTTAATAGGTATATTTATAAAAGTCAACCCAATAAGATGACACGTTTTCTAACAAACGCCTCAAAAACGTAAATATGTCGTTCTATTGTTGCATTTATCAAACATTGAAAGGAAACCCTTTAAAAAATACAACTGTGCAAGAAATTGTAATGTACGGTCAAAATTATGGCTTGTAAATTGTGGAAATTTCTTTCACGTGACGCTCCCCCTCCGAAAAGATTAATTTTAAGGAAATGCTTTAATGCTCTGTGACACCCTCGGGTCCTGAGGGTAATACGAATAAATAAATAAATAAATAAATAAATAAATAATGACTGTGTCCTATGTATACCCCCTTTTTTGTGACAGCACGTACTAAAGACACCACGTGATCTATCAGAACTACGGAAAAAATTGGCCGCCATCCTGGCCTGCGAAAGTGGACGTCCAGCAAATCCGCTGTAAACCACTACACACGGTGATGGAGACGGATATGAAATATTTTTCGTCGTCCCAGCAGGGCTGTCGCTTCAGTCGGCTTGTGTCACTTCATAAGGGTGTAGAGTGCAGTTAAATCTGGATGTAACGAAGTTGAGAAAAATTCAAAATTTTTTTTTACATGCAGGTTTTCGTTACATGAAGGTTTCGAGTTAAGGCTCACGTGAATGAAGCAGAAACGAAACCAAAATGCCAGACATCAGTGATGTAGAACTCGTTTTTAAAGGATTTATTTCAGTGAAAAACTGCGTGGTTTGCGACTGCTGCTTTCCCACGAACTGAATCACTACACGTCACTCCAAGCTCTAAACAAGCAAGGCCACTCACCACCGTCTTCACAAATGTAACTTAAGTATCACTTTTGCCTTCTGACACTTTTCTGCGCCTTATCCCGCTTCAGGGACCAAACTTATAATAATAGGCCGCCTTCTCGCGAACCTAAATTTACGCTCTCTGCCGCACTCAAAACTGTTGCGAAGGTGCTAGCTGGGATACCGGGCGGCGCCTTTCTTCTTTCTCGCCGGTGGAGGCACCATTTAAAATTGTGAGCTTGTTTTGAAAATACGAAACCTTTCGTTTTTCTGGCAGCAGGACTCATTACCGACGAACCCACACCACAGGGGGCGGTGGAGACGCGTGACTACACGTCGACAGGCAAGACTAGCACCTAACCGACAATGCATTCACGCTGGAAACGCACAGTAGTTTGCGTTGACAGGTAATTCGCTAATTTAGTGCATTTCTCCAACCACAATGGCTCATGAGCGTAGCGAATGCGTCACATCAAGGTTAACCATCGTAACGCTTCATCGCATAGACGTCGCAAGCACATGGGTTTTTTGTAGGGCTGGCAATGGGGAAGTGAAAAACTTCGTTAAATCCGGGAATTCGCTACATAGAGATCCGTTACATCCAGGTTGAACTTTATCGGTACTTTTTTCTTCTCATGTTCCGTGCCGACGCCATGATCATTGGTCACTACGCATTACGTGACACTTCTTTACACCGCGACGGTTCTTGGGCGCCGCCATTTTGTTATTTCTGCGTTTTAGTCGGTCAACTCTAATAGGCTTAGCTTGCCCTCCCTGCTCTGAGGCGGCGCGCGACTGACGTCGTCCCGAATGCGAATAAAAGATAACGCGCGTAACAGCATTTCAGCAGCAGAAGTGTGTCAAAAGATGTCGTTTTGCTGCATCTTCGGTAGTGTTAACAAACGACACAGTCGAAGTTACCGGCGAGGCCGTAGATACGGCAATCTTGCAACAGTGATAAACGCCAAAATGGCCGCCGTTGCTGACTTGCGTGCCCCTGTGGCGGTACTCTAATACCTTGTCTACTGTCACTACGTTCGGCTTCTCTGGCAGAAAATGCTGGGTCCTGCCTAGCCTGACACACGTGCTTGACGTGTCGGGCAAAAACGACTCAATTTTGTGACACTAGTCCTGACTAGCCTTCACAGATAATCTGCAAACATAATCTTTACCAGGAACACATGGTGATGGTCCCATTGTTCACAGGCGCCTCATCATCCATATTGCGGTTTGGATGCTTGTTTTGTTGTTTCCTTAAACGAATCCCGGCGTCTTAGGCCCTTGCGCCTTGGCGTTTTTGCCCACGGAGATCAAACCGTTGGGTAGTAGAGGTATAGGGCTTTGCTGTAAAAGAATCAAGATACGACTCCCCGATCGCCGCTTTCGCTGTAACTTGTTTCTTCCATCCATAAATAAAGTAAGTGTGCGACGTGTACATTTTCACATGGAGCGTCGATTTAGATCTATCATTTCCCTGCAAAACTGGGCATTTCTATTGTTTTTTACCTTACAAATAGTGCATATTCACCTTTGCTGTATTGCCTAGAATACGGGAAATATCAACAAGGGCAGCTTTTTTTTTCACAGCTGCTCCCCTTAAAAGGACTTCGCTAGAGTTCAAGTCTTTTGTGGTTTAAGAACTCCATTCTGAGCTCACTCGTTTCGAAGGACAGCGGAATAAAACATAAGATGTTATAAGAAAACATCGTAAAGACCTGCATGGTAGGGTGCTTCCATGGATCTTGTCTGCAAACCCGGCGGCATACCGCAGAGACTTCACGCTGAAAGTGATGTCACCTAGAGCCTCCGAAATCGGTTTTCCATTGTTAAAGCTCTCCAGGCTCTGAAACAACACGGATATGTCGTCAGAAGTGGTATCATTATTTCAAGATCAAATTGAGGACCCACCAGAAATCAGCATTTTTGTGTTGTACAAATAAGCTGGGCCCAAAAGGAGGTGCGACTACGGTTCCTGAGGTTACATCAAACTCAGTCAGTTCATGTGTACGAAAAAACGTTTAAATTTGACATTTAGCACCCAAATAAATATTGAGTTTGTAACACAGTTTATGGCTATTTTTTGAATGAACGGATTATTCCAGCAGCATAACCTAAGTTTGCCTACAATTTTGAAAGACTGTTTTATCGCACTACGCTCCCATCCCCAAGTGTGCGCTGAAACAAATGACCGTGTTAATAACTGCCACGCAAGTAAAACATGCTGAAGTAATTTCTGAAACTGAATTTGTGATCCTCCGAACATAGCGGCGTTGTCGGCGTGGGTAATCTGTACACAATCTAATGCGCAACCACCAGTGAAAAGCGCTTGTGTATGCTACAATGTCTCCTTAAGACCAGGATGACGAATTTTTATTAAACCTTTATGGAAGAGCTCTTGCTGGTGCAGTATTGAGAAAACCAAATTTGGTTTACGGCCTTTACGGCGGTTAATCAGGTGCAGCTTGCTACCAAACGGGGAAATTGGGAACGTGTGTCTAACGGCACCGAGTGCGAATATTGTGGGTCCTCTTCCAGTAAATGCTGTAATCTTCCAATAAATGCTGTAAATAGCCACCCTTTTTTATACCATTTTATAAAAAGAATTTTAAGCTTCGATCAATGTATATGGCAATTAATCGAGGAACCCTGTCACCGCGATTATTGTTTCCTACTTTCTCCTTTCAGTATTTAATCTTGCGCCATGCAGTATTCAATCGTTCGACTGGTGTATTCACTGGACGAGCAACAGATTGTCGAGTTGCGTTGAAAGTACAATGTCTCACAATTCATCTTTCTTGCGAGTTTAATAAGTAGTTCCTCAGCCAGTGTAACGTTCGTAGCGACTGTTTCGGCGGTGTCTGCCGTGTCTGATACTTAAGTTAGCCCTGCTGCATGTGGGAACTGGAAGCTCACCGCGAGGTAGTCTCCGTCACGTTCAATCAGGTCCGCCAACTTGTTGAGAAGCAGGCCGCGCTTGGAAGCATCCATGGTGCGCCATTCCGATCCACGTTGGAAGGCCGCTCGGGCTGCCTTCACTGCCGCATCAATGTCCTCCTGCACGACCGCGAAAGTAAAGCCAGAGAGAATTTTCAATCGTTACGAGGGAAGGCACCAACCCACAAGTCATTAAACCAGATGAACAAATTATGTCCGTACGCCGGTAAAGAAGTGCTATTGAGCATAAAGCCTGTTGGGTGCCGTTTAATATCTTATAAGGTATGTTGATTCGTTCGGTTCGTACTACTACTACTTTATGTTAGCGAGTGAGGCGCCAGACCACCGACTTTTCTTTCGGGTGTTCAGCAGGTATTTGGAAACCAGCGAACGGAGGAAGTCACTTTTATGGCAGCAACGAGCGCCGTTGCTGCTAAAGGGCGCTGTTAAGACGTGGGATTATATTAGACAGTTTTAGTTTCACGTTCGTACAGAGTTCCCGTACGCAAACGTGAAAAGTATACGTAGCCCACGCGCATGTAGTTTGACATCTTTTTAAGCTACACGTACGCGACGTACTCCGCGCGTAGGGCCTTGGATGCACGCGCTTCCACCGATAGCCTCGTGTTACTCCTTGCGCCATCTACTAGCAGACACAGATACTGCTCGTGATCTCGCGAGCCCGTTGCTATGACGATGACAAACGCTACATCGTCAGGCTAACAGCTTAAAATCGCTCTTCTATCTGAAAAACAAAAGCTGTTTGAAGATTTGAACTTTAAGTGAGGGTAAGAATGAACAAACTGAAGGCGAAATCAACAGCTTAGAACAGCATAACGCACTGAGGGATTAGCTACGAAGCTTTCCCGCTGCGAAGCCGGAAGGAAGGGCGCAGCCATATTGGTCAAGTACGTACGTAGGCATCGTGACCACCGCAGAGTAAAAATTCGAATCTCACGTAGGCCCCCTGCGTTCTGAGCATGCGCAATGCTCACCCGTCAAAGTTCTACGTACGTGGAGCTTCTACGTACGTGAAAGTGTCTATTACGTGCACGATTCACACGTGACGCCGCAGCGAACACCTTCCCTCAAACTGCGCAGGATGTCTGCCCTTTCGGTTCTCGAAGTGCCGGAAATTAGTATATATTTTAAGTGCGAATGCACTTCTTAAGCGAGCCTGAAGCGTCCGCCGCCGTCCGCATAGCAACAGCTGCGGGTGCGCGCGCTCCTCGTCTTCCTTGGCAACGGGGGGAGATGGGCGCGCAGCACTGGCCTGCTGACATGGCACATACCCACATGGGGGATTGGCCAGGAATCTCCTCGTCTTCCTTGGCAACGGGGGAGATGGGCGCGCGCTGCCTGGCCGCTGACATGGCACATACCACGTGGGGGATTGGCAGAATCGGGCGTGAGAAGGGCTAATGCACCCGCTTAAAGGAGTACTGACACGAAATTTCAAAGCTGAGATCCGCTCTAGCAATCAAGTACAACGACAACACAAACAGGTGTCTGTGAATAAATGCATCTTTCTTTCTTTGTAGTTGTGTGTGTGTGTGTGATCTCTCTTTCGCGAACATTACCGAACCGCGCAAATTCAACTCGTGCATTCGCATTTTCACATTCTTCCCCTCGGGGAAATGCGGGGAATTTTTTACTCTAGAGAAAGGTTGTATATGTTTGACGTATAGGGTAATTTTCACAAACTAGTTTAAGGGTCGTACCTTCTGTCCCTCCTGCACGTCCACGATCTTGTGCTCAGTTGCAGGGTTGTAGGTGGCAAACGTCTTTCCAGACTTCGAGTTGACAAACTCATTGTTGATGAATAGCTGTAAGGTAAGCGAAAGAGATCACAGTCACAGAAATATTTCTCTGATGTTTAATCCCACGCGTGCAGAAAACAACCTGAAAAAAAAAAATGAAGAAGAAAGGATGCAGTACGATGAGCTCACATGGTAAGTATGCCCCGCATTTATTCTATTAATTTATTTACTTCATTTTCTTTATTTGTGTGTTTTTTTAGTTACTCGGAGTATGCGTTAGAGCGGGCGACGTTGCTGTAGCTAGTGAACAAAGCAAATATACACGATAAACTTTTTCACACCCGTTTTCCCCAAAAACGGTGTTGGAACAAGGGTGTTGGGATGCCATTACACACCTGTTTTTAAATCTCAAAACCCTTTTCCTAGCTCTACACCTTTTGTGTGGAAAAAAGAAAGTTGACCAACTTCAACAGCCTTGGATTTCCGTAGGGTGTTGAAAGGTTGTGGAAAAGGTGTTCAGCTGTTGATTGATTAAGGCCATGCATGCATGTATAATTGCACTGCGAAGTACAAGACATCCCCTTATACCCTCCTCTTCACCTCGTAAAAACTGTTCAAAAACGAAAAAAATGTTCGTCTCCAATGATCGCCCATTTCTATATACGGTGCGCCTCATGGCCCAAGTTCAGCTTTGGCTCGTGAAACATCAGTTCGAACTTTTAAAATCAAAAAGACTATATTTGTGGGGCTAAAAGGGTGTTGACCGACTGTAGCACGCTTGGCTTTCTGTAGGGTGTTGAAAGGGTGTCAAACAGGCGTTCAGTTTCATAAAAAACAACAGCCGAGCTGGGGTTAGACCTAGCTTCTTCGGTGTTGCTAGGTTTTGCTAGGCTTTGCTAAGTTATGTTAGGTTTCGCGATGTTCTTGCTACGCTAGGCTAAGTGCTGACTGGTGAGGCCAAGTTTAGCCGCATTTTACAAGGCTCCTCCAGTGTGTCCCCGACACTGACAGCGGATCCAAGGGGGAAACGAGCTAGGTCGACCCCCAGCTCTGCTGTTTGTCTAGTTCTGCACCACTAGTGCCAGCTGCGCCAATTTTGTTGCGTTTTAGAATTCCAAAAAGACTAGTACCTTTTAAATGGTATAGTAAGAGGTGCGGATACGCATGCGCCCCTGGTGCTCACACCCGAACAGGCTCGAAAGCCGGCTTCGCTGTTGTAATAACGTATATGCGGTGATGCACCCTTTACAGGTGGCGCAGTTCGTCTTCTTGGTATTTTTTTGCTAACGCCACCGAAAGTAGCTCCAGCTTAAACAACTTCACTGCTAAAAAATTATGCCAATTCATACTGTTTTAAACATGGGGAGTTAGAAAACTCCCCCCCCCCCGCTTGTAGAAAATGTGTAAACGGGTATAAAATACCCCCAAAGTTGGAGGTCTCTTTCCCCTTTTTCTCAGTTGGCGGTCTTTTCTTACACCCTTTTTCTTTGCAGCCTTTTCCCGAGTTTCCAGAAACCTGATTTGTAGCTTTACACCCTTTTTGGGAAAAAGGGTGTTGAAATAATGAACACACCTTTGGAGGGGATTGAATGATGTGGAATAGGTGTTTGGTATTTAATAAAATTCTATAACTTATTGAACTATAATAACTACCTCACGATTAAAACGTTTTTGCAAATCCACATGCCGACGTCTACATGCTCACATTAAAATGCATAATTCCGAAATTAGCGCTAAAATATCTGTTTTGAGACACGCCCACCGACTCAACCGGACGACGTTTCCTCTGCTGGCTATAAAAGCAATAAGAGCAGATGTATTTTTAAGTAAGTATGCACTCGCTGTCCCCATGCATCCCGTTGGTTTTCTCGCTCGATTCATTTGTAATCGAAGTGTGACTTGTGCTGTTCAATGTGTCTGTATGTCATGCTGCGCCCTTGGCCGATCCACATTGTCACGCGTAGCTGCGCGGCCCACACCCTTATTTTAGGTTGTCAAGCAACATTACAGCCTTTTTGGGGCGTTCACCCTTTTTCCGTCCTTACACCCTGTTAAAGCCAAAACACCTTTTGAAGGTGTGTGCCATGGGAAAAGATTTTTACACCCTTTTCAGCGAAAAAGGGTGTAAGAAAGTTTAGTGCGATAGTGGAAACAATGAATGCAGCCCACACGTGTTGATGATAAAAACGTTTTGGAACGTCATCCTATCCATAGTCATTAAAAACATCGTCATCATCACGAAACATCGCCACGAAAAATAACTGATCAAATAATCATCAGATACCAAATACGATACGTGCACTGAAAAGCATCGTAACCAGCAGTACTACACAGAAGCAAGACAAGGCATACGTGTAAGTTTGCATGTACGTGCGCAATTATATACAGTCGGCAAAACGCTTTGTCAATAACGTGCGAGCGGCGTGCTCCGGACTGCGCGAGAGACATCTAGTGATAAAGCCTGGCTTGAGACCAGTAGAATCACGGCCTCCACGTCGGCTTCCGGTGGCGCGCCGTAACGGTGTGCCGCCGGCAGCCGATCGCGGAGGCCATGGTAGAATGTGAGCATGCGCGATCCGCACCAGCGCGATGGCTGTTTCCTTTGTCGCTGAGCCCGTCGCCTTGGCTTCCGTATACCTTTTTTCGCCGTGAGAAGCGCTACCTGCGCTGCCGGGCCGGGAAAGGAAAGGTTGGAGATTAGTGATTGGTAGTACAGCGTTGGCTGCGTTTAACTACGTGCAACGCCTAAATTTCAGAGTGCCCTACGCAATTTAGACGGGTGTCTTTTTCTGTAGGCGAGAAAACGAACAACAATCGCCGAAAACGCAGCGCTGCCAGTGTTCTAGAGGGACTAGACATCGGCCCATGATGTCTTGCACTGTGCATGATGCCGACGTGTAGAACGAACAGAAAATTTATATGGGTACGCATTTCTATCATTTTTAAGTAATGAAGTAGGCAGCAAAAACACCCAAATAATTTCTTTTATCAAACTTGCAAATCGCCTACTTTATGGGCAGTGGTGAGCGAGCTGAAATATATGTGCAGTGGACAAATTACAAAATAAACAAGGTGAATAAAGGTTCGCTATTCATACAGCTGGCAGTTATTCGTCGGTAGAGCGGTACCGTGAGGCTGTGCTTCGTACGCGCTTCATTCGGGGACGCCGTTCGCAAGCCGCTAGTCTCATCGTCTATACACGATAAAGCACAAAAAAAACAAAGAAAACATTCCGCGCAAGTGTTGATCAGGACGCGAGGAGCACTTGCGCCAAAGCCCTCGCAATCGTCACGTTAGGCCCCAAATGTGCCATCGGGAAGAAAGGAATGCTACAAAGGCGTCGCTATGCGGTGCTTGAGTGACCATTGCAGCACCGCTGCAGGAAGCGAGAAAATCGGCGTGCCTGCGAGTAAAACAGGACGCGCATGCGCGCCGCGCCGGTCTCGACAACAGGCGCCGGGCCTCCAGAGCGCGCATCGGTGGCTTTTGCCAC
This sequence comes from Haemaphysalis longicornis, assembly GCA_013339765.2. Lineage (NCBI taxonomy): Eukaryota > Metazoa > Arthropoda > Arachnida > Ixodida > Ixodidae > Haemaphysalis > Haemaphysalis longicornis. The sequence goes on from CM023455.1 coordinate 111,927,951, forward strand.
GCGCTCGCGTGGTCTGCAAAATTAAGTTCCCGACTGTACGTGCGGTTGTCTGCGCTCCACGGAACCGCCACGCGGCGGCAACGGCATCCGCAGTGAAAGCGTGTAATCGTTGGTTCGTTCAGAGAGGAGCCTTTGGGAGAGGGGGATAGCGGGGAAGGGTAAGTACGCGTACCATCAAAGAATGAGGCAGTGGCTAAATTAAACTTCACTGCCCCCCAAAACATCACTGGCTCATAACGTTCGCCTTTTTTCCATTTCACCTCTTTTTTACGAATAGTGGCGGCAGCGTTCCATAAGCTTCTGTCCTCGACTCGATGCAGTGAACTGCAAGCAATACTTTCCGCAAATGCACAAATATAAACCGTACAGTACCAACCTGTTCATTCATTCCGACGTTTTCAAAGTGATCGCGTGGTCCGAACATTTAAAGAAATCGTTGTCGATTACTTTGTGCGAATATACTCGAATGAGCTCATTGTTTTTCTACCAGAACCAGATGTCAATGTGTTCAAGTTTATACGTACTAATTCGCGTTCTCATTTTCACTGATGGTTGGCGTGTAATAAAAGCTGAATGGCGGCATCAATAGCAGAAGCAGGTACTTTGAAGAGCGAGTACAAGTGAGGTGATTTTTTTAAAGTAGTCAGACCTATCGAAACAAAATTGCAGAAACAAGCAAAAATGGATCACCGGGCCTAATTGCAACGCTGTAAAAGCTATCAAATGATACGTTCTACATGTCAGCTTGGGTAATTTTGCTTTTATATCGTTGCATTTAGGCCCGTTACAGATTTTTCGCTTGTTTCTGAAAATTTGTAGAGATATAATTTCCACATTTTAAAAAGAAATCTGTAATGTCCATGCTTAGGAATCTAGGCACCGTTTATACCGCAATAAAAATAGAAGTTTTTCCGCTATTCTCGCCGTCACCGATGGTACTGAAATTGCGTCGATGCAATAACTGCAGACTCGTTACATTGGAATTCTAGTTAACTCCGTGTTCTGCAAGTGTAACGAAATGCAGCTCTTGCAAAACGCCGGACGCCTAAGTAAGAAAATACGTCAAGTGAGCGGAGATTCTCTACTGCATGACAATGTTTTCAAGCACTTTACAGGCGGAAAATATTATAAAAAAGGAACCGGTTGTGGTTGGAGACGGACGTGCTTGGCACACTAAGGCATGCAGGAATTCCTTGAGTAAAAATACCGGCTCTCAGTGCTCGCTTGGAATCTGGCACGTGGCATGTTTTTTTAACACCCCGCTGTCGTCCCTGCTACGTTGTAAACAAGATATGCGCAAGCCGCGAATATTTGAAGCGCTGCGTCGTATATTGTCCTATCCCGACCGTCTGAAATTTGCATAGCGTTCGCTCGTTTACGGTCTGCATACGACAAGGCGTGACATAGAGTCTCTCCGTCAAACTTCGCAAGCCACGTGTGGCTTAATCTACAAGACGCTGAGTTCATGTTCCTCGGACGACACGGCGAGTGATAATACAGTTTTAGCTAACCGTTTTCGACGGTCCGCTCCGGTATCGGCGGCACGCTCAGCACAACCGGAGTCAATGCCGTCCGCCGCCAAGCATACGCAATGGCGCTGCCGCTTGCTATCGGAGTGGAGCGGGCCGTGAAGAACGGTCAGCTGAAACTCGCTATTGCCTTGTGATGTTGCAGTTTTGATTCGAACCCATAAAAGTATTTGCGACGCAAACATTCGTGTGTCACGGAAGGCTCAATATCACACTTTGCTTTCATAAAAAAAAAAATTCATTCGTAAAAAGCCATCGGACGTTCATACTTCCATCTCAGGCTGTTTACACTGCCCTCCAAAAATAAATTCTCGTCAAGGCATTCGTGCACTGTAGTGAAGCTGTCTTGCAGTATTTACAGTGCACAAGTAGCGAAGCACTGAAGGGGCTTGGTGCACACAACTTCAAGAGGTTCCTGGCATCTTATGGAAGCATTTATTGGAAGCACTTATGGAAGCATTTTTGTCTGAGGTCGCCTATATTGTGACCAGAAAATGATAATCCTACCACTTCATTTATGTACCCTAGTGATCCGTGTATAGCGCTTTTGGGGATACATGGGCCGTTTATTAGGCACCTCCATACGGAGGTATTTAAAAAAAGCCCCAAGGACTTCATATTTATATACGACCGCCTACATTGTAAAAACGAATTCTCAGAAGTTCTATTGCGTACAGTTGCGAAACCGGTTTTTGAATAAGCTCGGTGTGTAGCACTCCTTAAGGATAAATGGGGTGCTATGGTCGTATTGAATAGAAGGTCATCGGGCATTGATATTCACGATGCCGGTTATTTTACGACTATAAAAATAAATTCCCAGCAATTAGTGAATAGTAGAGATGTTGACATTAAAAAAAACGAGTATACGCTCCTTAGGAATACCTGGCGTCTCCAAAAGATATTTATTAGGAAGCTCTAACACCTTCATACTTTGATGTCGGGCCACTAAGTATATACTAACCAGGAAAAATGTATTCAAAGCAATAGATTCGTGCGCAGTAGTGCAGGTTGAAGAACATTTGTGAACAGCAGGTAGGCTAAAAAGGATGGTTACGAATTATCCCATAATTTTTTGTAGGTCAGTTTAGGTAATCCTGATCAACGGCCCACTAAAATTTTCCTCTATTAGATGAACTATGTAATAGTTTTGTCCTGGTCAGCTTGGTTATCGTGATCAACGCACACTGAAAAGTATTTGGGAGTGGCTAGTCTGCCGGCAGCCGGGAGAAATACGTTTTCGAAATTCTCCCGGCAGTCGAATCTCATTGACTGGTGGAGTCACGTGACAAACGCGTGACGTCGCGCGTAATTTTGGAGCACTCCACACGGGCAACAAGTTCTCATTGGCATGGTCGGCGGGACACGTGCCTCTTCAAATTGGGGCGAAGATTGTTTGAGGCAGTGTTAGTGGTTTTAGCCATGGATGAAATTAGCTCTGAGTCGCTCCCTGAATCGGGAGCTACGAGTTCATCACCACTGCAAGAGACGAGCAATGCCGCCACGGAAATTTCTGCTATACTCGGTGACAACTTAAGAACGGCACCGGAAGTTGCCGCTGTGCCTTATCACCATAGCTGGATGTTTCTCCGCGCCGCGCAAGTAGGGCGTTACTGGGAACATTTTGAACATGGCGTGAGCCGTTCCCGTGATTTTTTGGACTTAATATGCTTATAAACGACTCCAGTGACGACAAACAAACTGCGTGAGACAAGGCAGACGATATCACGCATTCATAGCAAACCCCTTTCAAAACGCGCGCGCACTGACGTCACGGGTTCGGCGCTTTGGCGGAGTGATACACTACATGAGGTGGTGCCGTTCTTGAGTTGTAACCGAGTATAGCCGACCCCTCGCTGTCGGTGAGACGTTCGCAACGTTCGCGCAGTTGGATGAAATAATGTCCAGGTACAGCGTAGAAAACTGTGTGCAGCTTTGGAAACGCGAAGCTCGGACCATCGAGGCAGCAAGAACATGAGTGGTTAGGTTAGGTTTTCTTGCGTTTTTCGAAAACGCATTTCTCCCGGCTGCCGGCAGAATACGAAAAGATTAATTTTCCCGGCACTTTTGACGTCACTTCATCAGCCAATGAGATTCGACTGCCGGGACAATTTCGAAAACTTATTTCTCCCGGCTGCCGGCAGAATAGCCACACCCAAAGTATTGTCCTCTGTGAAATGTTGCTAGCAGCGCGTCGAAATTTATTACTCACCTGTTAAATCATGAATCAAAGCCAACTTGCTCAACTGTCCATCGGGGCGATTACAACCAGCTGACATTTTGCTAAACATTTCACAGTAAAATAAAAACCCAAAAGATCACTCCCACTAAAATATAAAAACTCCCGCACACTTTTAAGCATTAGTGATTGCAGAAAAAAATGCAATGCTCGTCAACACAAAGGGGACAGACCAAACGCTGCTGGACGCAATCCAAGAAATACTCGAAACGCGTTGCTTGTAATTTCCGATTGAGCATATTTCCCCTTTAATTAGCTGGGTGTACTTTTCATTGGCTAGAGCTTTATTTCAAGGGGACAAACATGGGGTTGTCATGTCCCTACCGCAGAAGTCCATGTACTGACAGCAGACGGCAATTCCAGAATATTTGCGACTTTACTGTGGACTACGCAAATGCGAAAAGAAGATGAAACAAGGCGTAATGCCAGAGTGATCACAGCAGCCAATTATCGCGTATTTTGTGGGGGCAGAGCGCCGATAACACAAGCGTCACGGCTGCTCTCTGTGAACACACTCCCCCTGTAGACGGCCTTAAATTGGCAGCGACAGGGAATACTGTAACGTTTACAACTTTAGTGTGAACTAATCAATTGGGACAGGTAAAGGAAACTCGGCGCATTGGTACAGTCAACTAATCGAATAATTTCGGTGTGATTTTTTTTTGAAGAAACTAAAGATAAAATAAGAGCTACAGCGCATTCAAAAGGAAATTGGTTGCGCCGCAAGATACAGTTTCGTCCACGCGACTTGTTCTGCGCGTTCTGTCGACGCACGCAGTTTTTGTCAGAACCTAGCCTGCAACACTACGTTGCAAAAAATTTCCAGAGAAGAAAGAATCCTCTTACCTGCGTAAACTTTACTTCGGGAGTCCGTGTAGGCGCCATTCCGCCGTCGTGATCTAACTATTGCTATTCTATTAAGATTCAAACCCGCAACGAAAGCAACGAGTATCCCGTCGTAAGGCGTGTTCTACGACGGTTGCAGCAGCTACGACGAAGTCGGATACCCTGAAACACGGCCTTCGTTAGGCGGGCGGTGTCTGGCAGAAGGAAACAAGACGCGACTGACGACCGTTGACAGCAAGCAATGGAGGAGGTCGTCCTCGCCACTCGCACACACGCGCTCACCGCTGTAGGCGCTTCGAAACCGGTGTGATAGACTTCCCTCTGCCGTCGTCAGTCCACAAAATACCAAGAACAGAAAGCGACAACAGGAAAGTTAAATTTAGCGCACGGAGAGCGAGTGAGGCCGCTTTGGCGAGGAGGAAAATAGGGGGAAGGGCACTATCGGGAGGCCAACAAAGATAAGCCTGTTCTGCGCTGCATGTCCCGTGCCTCGCTTTGCTTTGTTATCGTTTTACTGCCATATTTCCGCTGTTCTTCTGCCGCTGGCTCTGGCGGTGTTAGAGTGAGCTGGCATACGTGTAAAGGGTAGGCGACACTGTGACGCTGCTAGACTGGCACTTCAGCCGGTTGTACTACAGCCACTAAATAAAAAGCGTAGCTTATTTAGTGGTTCTAGTTGTAACCACGAAAGTCTCGTGGCTCCTGTGGCGATAAAAGAACTATAACAAGATAATTACTATCTCGTTTCACAACGCCAGTACCTGCGAATACTGGAGCACTCCGGAGGTTGCGGACATGACATAACGTACGAACTTGTTTTATTCACTGCCGATTGCGAAGTGCGCCCGTCTGCAAGAAACAAAGAATAATAAATTCTCTCCCACTAACTGCATGTGTTAACTGAAGAGCGCAATTATCGCCTCACTTTTGACTATGCGAATAACGAACAGTGAGTAGTCACTCCGCTTCCACACGATGGGCAGTCCCGACAGAGCGAAGAATAAGTTAGAATAATGCGCTATCCATCTTTACTGTTAAGACGAGGATTATTTATTTGTTTATTTAGTTAGTTAGGTAGTTATTTAGTTTGATCATTTTGAGCAGATATATGAATAAAAACGTCTTATTTATGGTTATATATGGCCTCAGCAAGTTCCTTGAAATGAGGACTCTAGCTTCAGTTTAGTCGTTTTTTTTTTGCGTAAAATGTACAAGCCAGCAGCCGTGTAATGGCAGTTACCTGGTGAAGAAATTTTACCACAGCGCATGGGAACCCAATTAAGAATTTCAGGTTGAGTACTGCTTTTTTTTTAATTATTGCGCCAGAAATACCAAACACTTCTTTCGACTACGCACAGGCCTCAAATAAAGAATCCCGCACCGAGCGGGTGCAGAACCATGTTTCCCTATTATAGAGCATCTGTTTTGCGTTATTAAGAAACTCAAGTTTGTAGCATTGCTGCAGTGATGCACGCTGTTTGCGCCGAGCGCTTAGTGCAGTGCGTGCGCACGAAAAAGCAAGAGCTAGGTTGTAATCACACAACAGTCTTGACGCATAATAAGTCGTTCTTTCACGTCAGCGTAGTGTACGATCTTTGTTTTCTTTTATATAGAATGTGGAGAGAGCTGGGAAATGAAAGCAACTAAGTTACCACACGTCAGGATGAAGAATTAAGTCCGCGAAAAAGAAACAAAGTCTGCAAATCCCTTCGTGAGCTTCTCTGCGCGTCATGCAGTCGGTTGCAATACCATCTGTGCAAGACAAATGGTACCTCTTTAAAGAACCGTGTTTGCGCGGGGTGTTACATAAAAAAAAATTACAATGAAGATTTCACACTTCATATTACTCTGAACAAGCACATGTCCTCGGTCGCCATGTGCAGTTACAACGAACACAGTTATTATTGAGCTAAATAACCAGTACAATAACGTTTCTGGGGGAATTTTTGTTGGTTGATTTAGGCGCTAAGGGGGGAACACCCCGGCAATGAGCGACTAGGTAAAGAACCTATGAAGTGTTTTCATTTATGCACAATTTTTAGACGACTTTTTTATGATTTAAAAAGGAACAGCTAATATAGTCGCGCAACAAAACCTACACGCCCCCATTACGTTACTTTATCCATATCCGAATGAGGGCGAAGCCCACCCGACGGCAACTGAAAGAATGCAGCTGCCTCCTACAGCAAGCTTTTGAGAGGGAGTCTGTCGTGATCCGCTCATACCGAAAAATACAGGTTACCTGACCTTTTTTTTTCTCATAATTTGAAAAGGCGAGAGCACAACTTCTCGTAGAGGTATGTTGCCGAGTTATGTGGCTTAGTTTGGCGCTGCTGTGTTGAGCGTTTGTGAGTGTATGTTGTCGGAAACAAGCAAGAAGACACCGCGACCAAATTTCGACCTTTTAGCTTAGCTTTATTGCCAGCATTTTTGCTTAAACTACTGTTGCAGCAAGGGTGAATAGCGCTTCGTTTGGCGAATTCCATGCCACTTTTCGGAGGGACGATCACCTTTGCCTTGGACGAAGATTGTGCTTTTCAGCTGGTCTCTATAGACGACGCAGACGCCGACGATAATCAAGATGCATCACCTATTGCTGTTCATGCGTTCGTTTACCTCAGGTACAAACTGCGCACCTTAGACGAGCTGGCGCCATCTGGTGAATCTCCCACGAAGCATCGCCCTTGGGCGCAGTCTACGCATGCCGAAGGCACATCACGAAGGCAAAAGCCATCGTGATGTGCAAGCTCGGACCTACACCACCGCGAGACACAAGCGCAGACACCGAAACAATCCGGCATGTGCGTGAGCTCAGTGATTCCCATTTATACAGATTTAAACTAAATAGTTTCGTAAGTTTGAGAATTGCGTGAAAGCTGAGGGAACTCTTATAAGTACTATTTATCACGACCAGTTGCTCATTTCGCCTTTTGTGATACCTCTTAAAACACAACCGAACTGCTGTTCGCCAACTTAGAAAACGGAGACCCATTCGTGGCAAGCAGCGCGCAAAAGGGACTGTTTGTTTAGCGGTCAGATGTCTGTATGTGGTCTCTACATTTGGTTTTCGTGCCCTGCCAACCAATCGTTAACGTATCTTTGTCGTACGACAACTTAATTCCGTCGTGTCCGGGTTACCCAGGAGGTGCTGGCGAACAAGTTAATCAAGCCGTGCGAAGGAAGCGCGCAATGAGCGCGAACTTGCCCCTAAACAGGCTTAACGCAAACGTCGCTGAAGCAGACGCCAATGCAGGTTCGCGGTGATGCACCCGCCGGCGTGAGCGCGTGGGGAACGCTGGGTAAATTCGCCGCGCCATCTACACTGTGATCCGCGAGTGAAAACCGCCCTTTCCTCCTCAGCCGCGTTGGGAGTTTCTTGTCCCGCACGCCACAAAAGAACCGTTGATTCGTTGACGTAAAAAGCTTTGCTTTTTACGTTGCTTATTCGATATCTTACTCGTGGTCGGTGCATTAGTATCAGGAAGGATATGTTGATAGCCAACAAGATGTGCCACCAAAAAGCAGTGGAAGTATTACTGGAGCTCGCCTGGACGCACGCGTTACAGTTGCGATATCAGGCGCGAACAAATCGCAGTGCCAGCAGACAGCCATAATAACCTTAGTAAGGGCGTAAAATGTTACCTACGTATTCGAGCTGAATGTGTCGCATCCATGGAAACTTAGTTTATTCAAATATGCAAGAGGTACAAAGAACCGGCGCCGATGTTTGAAACATTTCCTTTCACAAAATAGCGCAGCGGTTGGTTTCTACTGCCTCAAAAGGAGCACGTCACAAAATGTTGCTGCAGCTCAATGTCCTTACGGTGAGCATGCATCGCGTAGCAAAAGGGAGGAACTTGTGCACATGTGTCGCGCCAGTTTCCGGCGGCCCATGCGGGCGGCTTCGACCGGATGTCGTGGGCTCCGTCGTGCGTTCTATAATGCTACGTTCATCGTACATAAGTACTTACATGGAGGGCATTTTATGGATCTGGCTGGAAATGGGACTCCACCTGTGTGTGTAGGATTCATCGGTTAATCCTGGTTCGGCGATGGTGACAGTAACGTAGCAGAGTTAAACTCCCACTGGTTAGAGCCATTACTGACAAACAGGTGGATAACCCACTGTTCACTATAGCGGTACGTGCCAGAAGTAGTACGATGGTTACAAGACACGACAAGATCACTTTTTGCGGAGCAGAATTGAGAGACAGGGACTGCCGTGGGGGGAGTGTAGCAAAATAATTGGTCCTTTTTTTTTAAGAACACCGTGGTGTTTGTTCACTGTTCTCAAGCTGGCAGTAATGGGATATTAATACACCCATCACCTTTCGTCTGATTCTGTTTCTATAAATACCCGCAGAGGAGCTGTTTGCCCTGAACTCAGTGCACTAAAAAATCGTTCAAACTGCAATTTTGCTCAACTGAGGCCGGGGTTTGGGCGACTTGGCTCATCCCTTCGTAACAAAGAAACTCTGAAAAATAATCCCTGCTTGGTAGCCTGCACTGTGTTGTGAGTGTGTTCCACCGTCTTGTCATTAGCGCTGTTTGGTCACACAACTACTTTTCTCCCCAGTGCTCCCTATTCCTCTTCCTGATTCTTTTTAGAGCGAAAGTTGTATTCCTCCAGGTAAAAACCCAGCAAAACGCCTCGTCCCGTCCGTCTGACTTTCAAGTTGACAAAAATCAAGCCGGTGCCTCGTGCGGTTGCGGAGTGAAAGCGTCTAATCGCTCATTCGTTCCAAGGGGGTCTTAGGGGTGCGGAGAGGAGATAAGGGGACAGAGTAAGTTTGTGTGCCACCAGAAGATGATGCGAGATGGCGCTGGTTTCATCCAAGTTCGCTGTTGCGGTGAACACCGACTGCGCCGAATAGCGCGCGCGCGTGTGTGTGTGTGTGTGTGTTTGCAATGCAATTGTGTGCGCGTTCGCTGCCCGCCATAGGCGCGAAAACGTATGTGGCTTCACCGCGTTCAACCACGGCAATTTTAAGAGGGAAGCTGTTCTTGGTTGAGGCTTTCACAGGACGAGGCGTGGTAACCACTGGCATAGCGATGTGTAGACTGCATACCCTAGCTAGGGAGAGAGCAAGCGCTGAGCTCAGGTGCAGAAAATAAAAAATCTCCTGAAGGAGACGTTTATATTGACACAGCATTTCCAAACTACTTAATCTGGTGCCAAGGTTTACACTTGTCAACATCTTTGAGCAAAAAGAAAACATGAAGCATGTTTGAGGCAGAACATAAATACGTTACGGATATGTGCATTGTTCTTCTAAACAAAATAACGGGTCTGCTTCTTTTTTTGTGAAAGCAAGGAAAACTATACGCTTTAAAAAATTGTTGACCACAAAATACATAAGGCGCTCGCGCTGCCGCCTCGTGGTGGTGTTCCAAGTTCAAAAGTAACAAAATGTTTTAGTAGTTGGCGCGAGCAGTTGAAGGCGCCAAATTGAATTGGCGTGAACAGAGATCAATCTTCTGGCGCTGAGAAGTTCGATGAAACTTAGCCTTACGATTAGGGAACGCCGGGATGCTTCACTGTTAACATCACCGTTCGCGACGTTAAGTCAGTGAAGCTGGGCCAATTGTTTTGTGTATTTTCTCATCTGGATTATAGTTATTATACCTAAACCTGGGTATAACAAGGTGTGCTGTTGGGCGAGCTGGTAGTTCATTGTAAAAATAGCTACAGCGCTAATCGGAACAAGGACACAGACAGACGACGGGGCGAGCGCTGACTTCCAACCCACAAGCTCGTGAAATTTGCCAATGACACTACAAAGACAGGTGCGAACAACCTTTCGTGCCACGTAAATAATCGTGTGCAGTACGTCCTATGTGTGGAGCGTGTGGTTTATCGCATTTCCCTGGGGAAATGCGGGTGATTTTACGTCGGTCAAACGGGCAGATGCCTTAATGACCGATTGAGGGAGCACGGCAACAACATCAAAAAAAGAAACGATGGATTCTTAGCCTTGCATTGCAAATCTTGCGGGTGCAAACCTAGCTCAGTTTGACATGTGCGAGAGGATAGGAAGAAGCGGTAACCAAACTACGCGACAAATAATTGAAGCATTACACGAAACTGAAAGGCATGGTAGTAAATATGTAAGCCCGGCATCAATTGCGCTTTCCAAAAAGGGATAGATTTCCTTTCGTACACGTGCTGTACTTCGGGCTTGACTTAATTTGGTGTCTGTATAGATTGTGCCAAGTGAGTGAACGCGTGTTGATATGGTGGTGTGATACTAGATATTATACGTCTATTTCCTGTTGTTGTTTTTTTTTTGGCTTAAATATTTTACTGGCGTTAGCATGAAGAGTGCCGGTGAAAGGTGCAAGATTTGTCGTATTAATTAAATTCAGTTCATCAAAACGATGTAGACAAAAATTCGCAATTTATCGTTACATGCAGGCTTTCGCTACCTTCAGGTTTCGAGTTAAGGTTCGCGTGAACGAAGTGGACACGAAACCAAAATGCTAGACATCAGTGGCGGTGAACTCATCCTTAAAACAAGTGAACAACTGCGTGATTACCGCCTGCTGCATTGCCACGAGCTTAGTCACCACACATCACTCCAAAGACGCAAGGTCACTTGCTCCTGTATTCACAAATGTAACTGAAGTATCACTTTTGCTTTTGACACTTTCGGTGCTTTAATTAGTTTGGAGGATCAAACTTGTGCTGAAAGGACGCCTGTTGGGGACCTTGATGCTCTTTTCCGCATTCAAAATTGGTTGGTGGGTGCCATGTGGGATATTGTACCGGATGGCGACATTCTTCTTTCTTGCTGGCGGAGAGGTAATGTAAAATTGCGAGCTTGCGTTGAAAAGATAATACTTTTCGTTTTCTGGCAGCAGAAATTATCAACGACAAACCGACACCACAGATAGCAGTGGAGGCGCACGACCACACGCCGACAGGCAAGCCTAGCATATAACCGACACCGCATTCAAATATCAGAACGCACGGTAGTTTGCGGTGAGGGCAAAATTGGCTAAATTAGCGCATTTCTCCAGCCGATTTCTCAGAAAAAGTGCAAAAAACAAGGGATCATTAGCGTAACGAATTCGTTACATCCAGGTTAACAGTCGCAAAGCCTTCGTTACATGCAGGTCCCAAAACATGGGTTTCATAATCATCATCATCACCAAGCTATCTACGCCCACTGCAGGGCAAAGTCCTCTCCCATTGCTCTCCAGTTACCCCGGTCGTGTGCTAACCTCCCATGGGTTTCAATGGGGCTGCAAGTGGAGAATTGAAAAACTTCGTTAAATCCAGGAATTTTTAACTTAGCGGTTAGTTACATCCAGGTTTAACTGTAGTTCTGCTGGGTCTTGTCGGTCATAAATGATAAAAGAACCTTTTTATTCAACTTATGACCAACTTAGTTGCACATCTGAGTGCGAATACGCTAAACAGGGTATTGCCGTATAGCCTCTCAGATGTGTTGGTCAACATCACAATCCGCGTTTTTCTTTTAGACTCTGTTTTCTGACGAAGGATGATCCTCAGGTCCTTGACGCTCGGTACGACACTTGAGTTTGTTTTGAAGTCTGCTGTGAGCAGTGTGTTTGCTTAAGAGCGTGCTTATCGCAAGTGCACCGCCGTATCGGCGGACTCTCCTACACGGGACGGAAATCCGCTTCCCCAAGCCCTGGTATCCGCCAGGCTCGTGTGGGTGAGCAAATTGTCGCGAATGCTCTAGAGGGTAAGGCGGCTCTCAGCGTAGAAGCCTCACAATGCCGCACAATAGGCAGATAAAGCAGGCACTTTAAAAATGGCGGAACGTGCACACTTGTCCTCTAGTTCCTATGTTTCTGCCTCGTTTTCACTTATTTAGACTCTGACACATTCCATGGGTGAGGGTGACAGTTTGGCTGATGAAGAAAATTAAATTCGTGGCCATATATTCGCAATTGTTGCGTAGAAAGCCAAGCCGATAAGAATATAACTGTGCGAAATTCCTCGTTTGCTGCAAGCGCGTATACCTTAAGGAGTTTTTACAACAATGGCTATCCCGTCTGTGTGCTTTAACGCGACACGGATTGTGTTCGCGAATACCTCACTGATACTGTTCGTGATATGCATGAACCTGGAAGTAATAGTATACTCCCATATATTTAGTCATAAAAATATTTCTCAAGGTTTTTGCCGGCCGAAGAATCGACAGGTACTCTTTTTTCGCAATTGGTTCACGTTTAGCCATGTAATTTTTATTGTATAGAGACAATTTTTAACAGCAAAACTGTTTAAGCTTCATGTTGGTCCCTTGGCGTTAGCAAAAAATACAAATAAAAAAACTCCTCCGCCGCCCGCCACGACCTTCGCCCAGTGGCGTAAGCGGAGCCAACCTTCACTCGCCTGGCTATGACGTCATCGCGCGCGCCGCCACCGCTCCATTTTCGAGAACACTCTTGTCCAGATTTCATGGCGTGACCTCCCGCGTGCCAACGCGGTCCACTTTGCGAGCCATGTGAAATCCTGTGGACGAAACGATGCGGGCCTGCCAGTCATTGAGAAATTTCAGCGGCAAGTTCGGAAATACATGTGAGGCGCAACAGCCGTGTCTCCGACGGAGGGAGCTGGACAGCCAGCTGTGCTGTTTCTCCAGCCTTGCATCACTAGTGAAACTTTTTAAAGCAAAGCTTTGCTGTTTTCGTGCGGATTCGCGGAGGGTGCGCAAGTTAAAGGGGCACTGACACAAAATTTTGAAGGCGAGATAACGTCGGAGATAGATTGGTGGGAACACATATACATCATCTGCAAAATATCAGCGGCGAATACAGCCTAGAACATATTTAAAATCAATTTTGAAGTGTGCGAAACGCAACCGAGCAGCCAGCAGAGGACCACGCGCAATTGTAAATAAACAACATCCAAACACGTCACGAGTTTGTGTTTGCCGCTTCCGCACTACCGGCGTTTTACGCGGGCTCGCCCGGCTCGCCGCTCCAATCGGAGGCCCGGAGTGCGGAGCTTCTGCTCTCGAGAACGAACGACCCGATCGTTGGCGGCGGAGGCGCCGTGATTTCGTCAGCTAATCGGGCAGCTGGCCGCGACCAAAGTTCTACAGCGATTCCAGGCACTCTGTTTCTATTACTGTTTATTACCATTGGATGCGAAAACGCGCCGGTGGCACGAAAAGCCCACTGAGCTAGCCGCACGGTAGCTGTGCAGGCGGCGGCCACGGCCGCGAAGTGGCCCAGGCCGGCGCAGGTAGCTCGAGTGATAGCTTGTTACCGCTGCACGAAATTGTCCCCAAGTCCCGACCATGGTGGCTTACATGAGAAAGGAGTTAATGATGCGATGGCGGGTTGCAATAAAAAATTGTCATCTGCACCGCTTACGAGAGCGGCACTCGAATATCCGCCGCAGTGCTGAGCCGAACACATCTGTAGGCGGACCTGTAGGCAGACCGGCCGGCTGCTCCCAGCGCGCGTCTTGCCACCCACCGACTCGAGCGTCGCGCGTCGTTCTTTAGCCGCGGTAGCATTTGCACTCGCTGCGCCTGCGTCACATCCACGGTCGCTCTTTAATTAAGCGCCCCACGAGATCAGTACGTGGGGGCATTCGCAGAAACTGCCGTCGATGCGGATTCAACAGTGCTACGGCGGCTCTGCTCTGTGATATCCCTCCGACGGTCACGTGGTCAGCTTTGTTCCCACAAAATCCACAAAATCCATCGTTTCGCGGCACTCGCTGAAACCGAAACTGCGACTGGCCGCATTGAAAATGCCTCTAATTAAACAACCGTCGCACGCTGAAGCAAATGAGGTTTCTACAGATTATAAGTAGGTCACTAGCTACTTATCGCAACGAAAAAAACAAGATGCTAAATTTTTGTGTCAGTGCCCCTTTTGATCGGAGACACACCCCTGGCAACACACCCCCGAAGCCCATCGCGTGATTCGCCGGGCCCGCTTTCGGCGCTGCGCACAAGGCCTCGCTTTCAGTCGTTCTATTTGACTATAGTCAAATGAGCGGCAGCCGCCGCCGCGGTAGCGGCCGATCAGCTGATCTGCAGCCGACCACCCCCACAGCCTCCTATGCATGCGCCATTTGGTCGTCTCGGGCTACGTGACTCGTCTCGCGCCGGGCGAGGAGGAATGGCACGTTCGCCGTGAATGAACGAACGCGATATAGACTATCTCCCACTCTCCTACCGCTCTTCTCTTCCCCCTTCTCTCTTCCTATCCTTTGAAGCCCCAATCCCCTTCCCTGGACTGGGTCGTATGAGGGTGAACTCCCCGTTGAGTTCAACAATATCCCCAGGCCTTTTCTCTTCCCTCCTTTGTTAATAAATCCCCACCACCACCACCCACGCCGCGTTCGCCGGGTCTCCTTTTCTGAGTGTTGCCCGGGACCGAACGGCTTTGAGTCGTGGTCGGCAGTACAGCAACATCCAGGGTTAACCAAGTGAAACCAAAACTCAACCACACTAAGCCAAGCTTTTGCTTTGCATATCCAAGATTAGCTGAGCTAAACCCCAGCCATTTTGGTATTCGTCTTTATAAAGTATTGTAAAGGTAAATTGGCAAATCGTTAAAATATCAAATGTACAATATTGCTGCAGCCGCCTTTTAAATACTGATGTAACATGTATGTCCTTTTCGAGGTCGTTCCTGTACTGCTGTTCTTCTCAGGTTCATGGTCTCTCAAGTCGAACATGGCCTCTCTGGGGGCACATGTGGTGCGATTTTGCGCATCCGGTTTTATCAAAGAATACAATGCAGCAGCCAGTGCCCAATCTAAAGCGCCATCGGGGCTGAATTCTGACTTCCCGTTTATAACACATAGCGTCAAATTGGAGCTCCACCTTGTGAGGCTATGCACCTGGGCTGCGAAACGTGCCACACAGCGGAGGGTAATTTAAACGCCGTTATAGCAATTACCGAGCTGGTCCTAACTATTCTGTTTATCTAGGAAACATGTTATTCAACCAGCGAGTTCACTATTGTACTTTATATGTACTTCCTTGTAAAACTACACATTGCTTTAAGTTTTTCTTACAATAAATGCATCGACGCACATACATTCAAGGCTTTACCTAAACGAAACAAATATTCGTTATTGTGTGCGCACTGCAATGAAACTCAGTACAGGGCATGTAGGTACTAAGAGATAATGAAGCAACAGCACCAAGTATTCGACTAAGTTACCTCGCATTATTGTGCCATTAATGGGCAGTTCTATTACAGGTTACTTTGCACAATATTTGTGCCTAATATCACCCCGTGCAGCACGTTGTTTCTAGCATAGCACGTCGACGCAGTCAGCGATGACAGTAGTAAAGCATTCTACAGAAATGCCGTCGAGGCGCTCGTCCTGGTGCACTAAACTGCAGTAGCCGTATTTCATCAGCTTTCACCCGTGATTTCTAGCAGAGAACGAGGCAAACGTGTACCATTACTATTATCTAAGTTCTTACTGTATGACAGGAGAAGTATGGTCGTAATGTATGGTATGTGAGGCGGCATGCTGTCACAATTAAAAACCTATGCCACTGTAGCCACCCCAGCGGTGGCCTGTAAACGTCGAGCAGGCCTTCAGCCGAGCATTTCCGCCACAGACCCTGACACAAAATACTCGCTGCGCCGCTGGCTCGAATAGCTTCACGCATCGTGGCTGCAGACCTCAATGGTTTTCTTGAACAAGAACAGATAAGCCCGTGCACGTAGTAACAACCGACTCAGTACACCAGCTGAAAGCTAAGCATCGTAATAGCTAAACACCACAAACATTTATTTTCTTATGTTAGCCTCGTGTCTTACTGACAGCTAGCATTGCATCGTGACAGGCTTTCTTCCCTACACGTTACCAAATCTGAGAACTTTCGCGCTAACATACACCGCGCCAAAAAAATAGATGTAAGCGTTTAATGCTTACAAGTAGCGACCAACAATTTTTACTCATACTTGTAATCATTTTGTCCACGTGTAGGGGCCTTTTAACCGGTGCAACATCTGTGAGGTAAGGTTAGGTTTATTAGTGCGAAAACACTATATGACCAGTCCTGCGACAATGAGACAACTCTGTGACTGCGATATTGGACCGAAAACCGATGACACAAAAAATCCCATTGGTTGCGAACACAGCTATGCGCTCACCTCAAGTTCATATTGGCTGCGAACGGGGTATTTTCACCGGCCTTACTTCTCCATTGGCCGCGACGCGGCATGTGGCTGCAAATGGTGGTTTGTGGTGATTGACATCCGCTTGAGTATGCGACAGCCCAACGTTAGGCTTAACGTTCCGCTTTGAGTTCTAACTTGGTCAACCGGTGCCCTACGCACGATGTTGACATACGAGGAGTTCACCTTTCTTTTATCATAGTTACCCCTTTATTCTCATTAACATCATCATTAGGCAACTTTATTGAATGGTTCTGTGAAATAATACAAGTATTTGGACCGATAGCCTAAGGCTATAGTGTACGGTACACTACTGGAGTGCGTTATTGGATTGCAAAAAAAAAAAGGAAATAGCAGAACAGCAAGGTATAAGAAGTATGCAACTTTAGAAAACGATACATACTGATTATACAACTAAAGCTACTCACACGTGAATTTCAATTTTCTTGCAAGTATACTTTCAACTGATAATACATCCCATACTTTCGCGCGAAATAACTCAATCAGCCTTCTACCATAGACATTTTTACAAACAGGAGGGTTGAAATTTTTATTTCTAGCCTGTCTCGTCGTACCAGCCAGTAAAGAAAACAACGTTACGAACAGGGGAGAGTTACAAGTTACTATGCTATTGACCGAAAGGGCAATTTTGTCGTCACGGAGAGATGGGAATGAAATGACACAAAATTCGTCAAATAATGGGCTACTTGGGTGGTCAAAGGGAGAGTTATTATTCTTAACGCTTGTTTTTGTAGTAGTTAAAGATGAGTTAAATAGCTTGCATATGTCACCCCGTTTCACAACAGAGATTTATATGGCAGTGTAATAATGAGAAGTATAGGCAGCGAAGAACGTTAAGTGGAAAGTGTCGACAGACCATCATTAGTGTACAGCAAACAAAAGCAAATTTCTTACATACTCTATCAATTTGTTCCCTCCAGTGCAGGTGTTAATCAAAAACAACTCCTAAGTAAATAATAGAAGGCACGTTTTCAATTCTATGATTTTCTATAGCTGAACTAAATTTGTCAAAATCGAGGCGTTCTGATCTTTAATAAAAATTACGTTTTGATCGATCAGTATTATTAATTAATTTGTTATACAAAAACCACTCTGAAAGGGCTGATAAATCCGCCATAAAATCATTTTTAAGGGTACGCAAATCTTTCCGAATTGCCCCTAAAATAGTGTCGTCTGGGTACATCAGAACTTCTGAAAAAGCAGTCGACTCAGGAAGGTCATTTATGAAAATAGAGAATAAAATTGACCCCAACACCGAGCCATGAGGCACTCCACACGTGACTGCTTTATACCAAGAATGACAATTACGAATTATACTACTTTCGGTTGTCTGGATGATAAATAGCTTTGAAAGAACTTGTTTGAGCCATTCACGAATCCATATTTTTCCAACTTGTTTACAACACTGTATGGCACACCGTATCGCATGCATAGCTAAAAAGACTCCTACTGCGATTTTGTTTTCATAATGGGTTGCGATAAGCATCTGGGGTAATTTCAGAATGGCTGTGGCTGTAAACCAGTGTGTGACGAAACCTGCTTGCCGAGGACAGATAATGTGGTTTGCATGAAGAAATAGATTTATCTAAACTGAGATAAGCTTTTCAAAAGTATGTTTCTTATGCTTAGTATGGATATCGGGCAGTAACTGCAAGGGTGATTTGTATCCCCGTATTTAAACACCGGTACGACCATCGATAGTTCTAGTATATATTGGTAACAGTGGGATTCCATGGCATGGTTAAAAATGTGACACAGTGGGGTGCAGAGTGCTCCAATAATGTGTTTCAATACTTTTGTATGGATGTGATCATTGCCAATTTCTTTCTTAGTTGGCAATCCACTAACCACTGACAAAATTGCGCCTTCTTTGATGGGGCCAAAATGAAAGCCATTATTGGCCTTCTTGATTAATCTAAATGAACAAGTGAGGGTGAAAAGGAGCTAGTTAGGCAATCACCAATACTAGAGAAATGAATTTTTAATCTCTCCTCCACTCAAGCTTCCAGTGGAGGAGATCCTTGAAAGCGATTTTCGTATGTAAAACAATTGCCATATCCTCCGCTCATTCGAGTTGAGGAAACACATGTAGCGGAGGACAGACTTAGAATACGGCCATTAGTCTCATTGGTAAGGCGTACCTCACAGGTTGGGGCTGCAAATAGACCTAACAGAATTCTCACATACCCACGCGAGGGTATGCGGGAATGACCATGCTGGCTGCGTCAGACGCTCACGTCCGATTTGCTCATTCAAATTCGGCTGTGAATCAACATACCCATCCCAAGTTTCTACATAGCCACTAACAAAGATTGGCCAGAGACAATGCTAACGGCCGGTTCACGAATGCACGTTGCCTGCTACTTTGAAATACCCGCCTGCACACATGCACTTTTACGCGTAACACGTAAGCATTCTTAAGTGTGCCTCTAAATTTTATCTTATTGTGTCATCTGGGCTACTTCTAAATACCAGGCCTAACGGTTTAACTGCGGCACATTTCTCAACGCCCCGCCCAGAATCCACTCCACATTTTGCCGCGAACGGTATCAGATTCAGTAGCCATCAACTGTTATCAGTACTGGTCCCGTACAATTCGAATGTTATTAGACACAGTCGTTGCAAGCGTGTGGGAAGAGTTGTTTTACTTTAAAGGTTGGAAAAGCTAAAAAAATGCTTCTCGCGCGGCACTTTGTTCAGGGGACTACGCCCCAATCTCCTTCAGTAACAATACCGGCACTCAGGACGTGCTTCGAGTCTTGCACGTGGCATGTACTGAAACAACCTGTGGGCGTCCCTGCGACGTTGTAAATAAGATATGCGCAAAGCGCGAATGTTAGAAGCTACTGCATCGTATCTTGAGCGATTGCACTCTCCCGACTGGCTGAAACTTGCATGGCGTTCGCTCGCTTAAGGTCGGCATACGATAAGACGTGACATTGAGTCTCTCTGTCAAACTGCGCAAGCCACTTTTGGCTTAATCTACAAGACGCTGAGTTCACGTTCCTCGGACGACACGTGTAGTGATAATGTCTTGAAATGTTGCAGTTTTAAAACGTAGCCGTAAAAGCACTTGTGAAGCAAAAATTTGCGGGTCACGGAAGGCTAGGTGTCGCATTTTATTTGCATAAAAAAGGCATTCATAAAAAGCTTGATTGATTGATTGTGGGGTTTAACGCGCTCACGCAACGCAGGCGATGAGACGAGCCGTAGCGGAGGGCTCCGGATTAATTCTGACCACCTGGGGATCATTAACGTGCGTCCATTCATAAAAAGCCATAAGGAGTTGATACTTCCACGTAAGACTTTTTATCATCATCATCATCATCATCACCTCGAGCCTATCTACGCCCACTGCAGGGCAAAGGCCTGTCCCATTACTCTGCTTATACTGCCAAGGCTGTTTATACTGCCCTCCAAAAATTATTTCCCTGCACTACATTCGTGCACTGTAGTGAAGCTGTCATATAGTATTTTCAGTGAAGAACTAATGAAGTACTGAAGGTGCTTGGTACACATAACTAGAGGGATATTCCTGACATCTTATGGAGGAATTTATTAAAAGCCGCCAGGACCTTAATATTTTGGTATGAGGCCTCCTATGTAGTGCCCAGAAAATTATAATCCCACCAATGCATGTATGTACCGTAGTAATCGCTGTATAGCGCTTTTGGGGCCACAGTGGCTCTTAATTTGGGGCCTCCATACGTAGGTATTTAAAAATCCCAAAGGCTTTCATGTATTTACATAAGACCACTAATATTGCGCGTGTAAAAACGTGTTCTCAGAAATACGTCAGCATACGGATGTTTACTTCGTCTTGGAATTGGGAACTGCACGAGCCAAAATCAGCCAAAATAAACGACGTCTTAAACTTCTCCTTATCATGATTTGCTGCAGAAGATAAGAGGCCACTTGTTCCTTGCTCTCTTCCGTATCGGTCATACTCTTATCGACTGGTGAACCTCAAACGAAAGAAGGTTCGGCTGGACAAATATTGGTAATCTGAAAACCAGATTGTGGACTTCCAGCGAATATGCCAGCGGTATCGCCCGTGGACGCTCTCGACACAAAACGTAGACTCAGTATCGCAAGTACGAGACTGGTGAGGTCGTGTTGCGTGCGCCCTCGCTAGACGTGTGCGTCACTCGACGGGCACCTAATAGTTTTGAGGCCGTTTATGCAACCACTTCTAGGTGTATTTCCTCAACTAGCGAGGCTTTTGGCTGCAGTTTAGGAAATGCTACAGCGGAAGGGCTACACATTCCTATGAGCCCAAAAAATTATTTTGTGTATTCTGCACATGGGGTTTTAGCTGAAGCTGGAACAGGCTGACTATGTAGCGAACGCCATGACATGTGCAGCCAAATTTTATTTTCGTCAGTTTCCAGAAAAGGCGCTCAAACTTTGATAAACACCCCGGACGAAAAGTTGGGCGACGCAAACGAGCCACGGGAGAAAATAAATATAGGAGTAGTGCTTACGGATAGAAAAGTAGCAAAGCAAATAAGGGAACAATCTGAGGTAGAAATATTATAGTTCAAATTATAATAAAGAAGTGTACTTGGGACGAGCAGGTAAGGCAGAAAAAAACGGACAGCAAATGGACCATCTGGGTTACAGAGGGACTTCCTAGGGACGGGCCAAAAAAGGGGAAATACGTTTAACTCGATGCAGGGATGAGGTGATCAAATTTACAGGCAAAGACTTGATTCCTGCATGGCAGGACAGGAACAGATCGATGCACGTATAGCTGAGGAAATCGTCCTGCGATGGATAAAAATGGGGTCAGGACGGGTGTAAAAAATGGCAGAGTGTTATTGCGTGCATAGCTGCCCAGGAAAAACTCGTCATGTTTTGGATGTTAATTGCCCGCGTGTTTTAACGTCGCTTTTAAAGCAAAGCTTGACTGCTTTCGTCCTTTTGACCGCAGACACACCCGCTACGACACACCCCTCGAAGCATATGGCGTGATTAGCCGGGCCTGCTTTCGGGCCCGAGCACAACGCCCCGTTTTCGGTCGTTCGGCTTAACCATGAGCGGTGGGAACCGCGGCTGTGGCGGCCGATCAGCTGATCGGCAGCCGACCACACCGGCAGCGTCCCAGGCATGCGCCGCTTGGTCGTCTCGGGCTTCGTGACTCGTCTTGCGCCGCGTTCGCCGTGAAAGAGGAACGCCGCGTCTGCGTTCGCCGTTGATGAAAGTGAGGCCGGGCCTTCTCTAAGCGTTGCACGGGTCGATTAGCGCCACCACGGGGCGCTGATCGACCGAACGGTCGACGCTCCCATGATATTGGTAAAAAATTCGGCGGGTGTACATGTACTGTAATCTATACAGTGATCTAGAACACTGTAAACCATATAACTGGGCGCTTGGCGTAAAATAAGCGTCTTCTCTCGGTACCGCGGGCATATTCCATTGTCGCCCCTACTCCACCTGCCCAGAGGCGGTGTTGAGTTGGCGCGAGCTACGGCGTTTCAGTCTCGTGAGCGTGCTCAATTAGCTCGAACCCGCGGTGGTCCCTCGCAGTGTGTGTGTCCGCTATACTTTGCAATGCATGGGTTATGCATATTGTGAGTTAGAGACCACAGCACTCACACGACAAACAATGAGACTATGAGTGCGAAAGCTTATCGGTGTTCGGGGCCGTTTCATGCTCGCGCAGGCATATATTCAAACAGCGTCCTGTTTGACCGAAGTACAAACGTTTGCATTTCAGCGGTATCTCGTAGACCACCGCCACGCGGCAGGCCACATACTTATGGCTGTGTTTAATAGGACAGAAGCCGAACCTTAAGCATGACGCAGCCCTTCTTTCGACAGCCGAGCAAGCACGGGCAAGCTTACAGGGCCACTAAACACATCAACACGGAAACATTTCGCCACTTTCTTCAAACCACGCGAGATTCTGCGCATCTACGGCGCCACTGCAATCTTTCCTATTCTAATTTCTGCCTTTTCTCGATTAGACTTGGAACAGTACCCAGTCTTTACAATTTCACAGGCTTCCGACATGCGCTCGACAACGGGTTTTCAGGAAACCCTGTCGATTTCAACCTTGCCAGCTGTTGCCTGAAGCTAAGGGCCGACTTGGTACTAGATAGCGCGATGCCATTCGTAACAATTTTCGAGGGCGCTGATCAGTACTTTAGGAGGGGCTTAGTCGATTTAGGCGAGAACCACCAACAAACGTGAACACCAGAAAAACGTAACCTCAGGTCAAGAAGCTGCAAATTGTTGTCCTTAGGAAGCTGGAAATTTCAGTCTAAAGCCAACTCCTTAAAGTCTTTCTCAGGATGTCAACGCACACTCTGGTAATCTTGCCTCTCCGACAGAACTAAATAATCATCAACGTATCGGAAGAAACGCTTATGAAGCCCATGAAGATACCTGCGTAGTCAGTGGTCCACTCTGTTCCTACTCACTAGGCATTAGCTTCGGACAACAGGTAGCAAAGTTGAAAGCCACTGGGTTTCCTGAAAACCTGCTGTTGAGCGCATGTCAGGAGCCTGTGAGATGGGTAAAGTCTGGCTGATGATCCCAGTCCAACCGAGACAAGGCAGAAATTGGAATAGGAGAGATTGCGGTGGTGCCGTACATGCACACAATCTTACAGTTTGAAAAAAGTGGCGAAACGTTTGATGTCGATGTTGTGTTTAGTGGCCCCGGTGACCTTGTCCGTGTATGCTCGGCTGTCGAAAGAAGGGCTGTCGAAAGAAGGTTCGGCTGTTGTCCTGTTAAACCTAATCATAACTATGTGGCCTGCAGTGCGGCGGAGGTCTTCAAGATACCGTTTAAATGCAAACGTTTTTACATCTGGCAAACAGGACGCTGTTTTAATATACGCCTGCGCGAGCATGAAGGGGCCTGGAACACAGATAAGCTTTAACGCTTATCGTCGCAGTGTTTGTCGTGTGGGTGCCAACCTCTGTTCAAGGAAACTTCAATTTCATTTTCCGACCAGGACCATAAAACACGTGAAATTGTGGAGGCTGCTTAAATTGCGAAAATGAATTACAAGTGTATCGATTCGCCCTCTGTACCTGTGTCTTACCTTGGAGTTGATTATAGGGACGTTACTCAAAAGATTGGTTCGCCCGCGTCCGGCTTAAGTCATGCCGTATCGCGGCTGGCTTGTGTTATCTTTTCCTTCATGTATATATTTTGTGTGTTTCAATAAAAACCTCCGTTGATGGTAGCGCGCCATCCTGTTCTATTTTTTCCTCCCTGTGGTCATTGTTTCTTTTCGAACTTCGTTTTGCTGTGCACCCTTAGCAACTCGACCAGCTTCCATAGTTAAGTCCAAAATAATTAGGGGTGCCGCTATTATGTGGGAATGGTCGTAATATGTTTGAAGAGCGCTGTTACCTTTATTGGTTACTCTTTTGGGTCAAGCCGTGATTTAATTTGCAAAGTACGATGGCGTAAACCCAGTGTTGTGGTTCATTGTCATATTCACGTACAATGTATATGACTACATAAATGACAACAGCGCTGAGAGGCAAGGAAGACTGGACGGTTGGAAAAATTGCAGGATAAAACAGAGCACAGAGAAATTTTATTGACAAAAAATAAATTTTGCTGGTTGCCAAATCTTTTATTAACCTTGGATTTGTAGGATTACCACCTTCATTTTTCGCCTTTGCTCGGCTGATTTACGTCCGGCGGAGGCGGCCTCTTTTTTACCCTGTAGGCAACAGAAACATAGAGAACAGTAAACAGGGCAGCGAGTTTCGAGATGCCCGAGTAGAGTGAGCCTACATTAAATACTATTTATTCCTTTAACAACCCATACCTAGCGCTCAAGTGACGTGCTGTAGCGATAAAGTGACCTTGAAGGCTGAGCTTTTGTTGACGACCTCGAACGGATGTTTTACCTCGGCAACTGTCACGAAAGCTCGCGCTCTTTGCATCTACACCCCATTAGGCCAGAACTGTTGCTTAATGCGCTGGCTTGCCTGGTGGTCTATCAGGATGTTGCGTGCTCACGTAGGTCACCTTCATTGCTTTGTTGAATCGCTTCCAAGCTGGCAACCCCTGACGTTTTTCTGTTGTACAGCAGACCCAACCAAAGTTTGTCAAGCTCTTCCCCACATTAAATTCAAATGCCACAGAACAACCTAAACTGAACATATCTCTTCAGAACTCTTTCTAACCATGCTTTACTGCATGTATAGAATGCATTTATTCGAAATATATGTCCACTATAATCGTTTTGGCTGCGGTAGACCTATTCTTTGCACTGTATATTCGCCACTTGCAGGTGAACTGCCCACAATTCTTGCACAGCACTCCTCATCTTTTACAGTTGTTGGGCTGTATACGCCCAAAGTGGCCGTTGTTCCCACCGTGCACCACGCGCCACACTAGTTCACTATCACGGACTCCCGGGTGGTCCTGGCAATTCTGCACCAGAGAGGTAGGATTCCACCTCCCACCCCACTGCAGCCCACTGCATATCTCCTACCTCCGAAGCCTGCCTGGTTTGACACAGTATGCAATTTCAGTGGATAACTGTGCACCGCGCCATCACTAGGACACATAAAGCCAATGAAGCGGCTCCAAAAAGACTTCTTCATCAAAAATATTCGGAGATATTCGGTAGGAAAACGATGCTTCGGCAAATTTGGCGCAACATTTTGCGAATAACTGAGACAAACCGGGTATGACGTAGCACTAATAACAACGACACTTGTGCAGCATTGAGGGGAGCCTAAATCAAGGTATCCAACAGCTTCCTCGTCGTCGGAAAACCATGCACCACTGCCTCCGGCCACAATTTCCACCATTGCCACCATTGCCACAGATTGCATTACCAGTGAATTCTCCAGATGGAAATTAATTAGAAGTCTATACTGTGAGAATGTTTTCATGCTAGGGTTGAACATGTTTTATTAATGTTTTTCTCCGCTTTCACGCAACATCATACTTTAAGGACAGCCTGCGGTAGGATTAAGGGTTACACCATTATAATTCTAGAACCCTTGACTTGTAGATAAAAGCAGGGTCAAGCCTATGAATTTTATGGCGAAATGGTTAGGTGCCTTATTCTGCAACAAACTTCTTTGTTGTAACACGACACAGAAACCTCCCACAAATCTACAGACGGCAAATTCCGCTCCATATCATCATTTTTTTTTAGCGGACGAACCTATGTTCGCGGTCAAATGGCTTTTAAGGTATCTGTCAGACACAAAGTTTCTACAACTGCTCCGCTATCGTCCATATTCTTAGCCTGGCTTCATACGCCAGCTATGTTACTTTCTTTTATTCCACTTCACTTTTCGACTTCACTTTTACAGCTTATTTTAATGACTGTTTGATTCATACCACTACTCTTAATAAATAGCATTGTTTTGGCGCTCTTTGCCGTTGCTGGCCTTGCGCCAATAAACAAACTAACTAAGCTTGACACCTGACCGGGATGGTGCGTGAGTAGACGAAAACAAGCCGGTAGAAGTAGTTCGCGCAAATTACAAAGAAACGGAGGTGACGTCAGAGACTTATATATGGTGTAGCAGTAAAGAAGTTATTAACAATTATCGCCATGCTTTCGCCTTCGAAGCACATAAGCAGACTTAAGCGCCCCGAGGAACTTTCAGTTTGTTATCCGACTAAAAGTAGGCCGAATATAGGCTTACAAATTGAGGTAATCGTGTTCGAAACGGCAGTGTATTGTTACCTTTCTAGAACATAACAATTACTTACGTTAATTAGCAGAGCAACATTTTTGTTATGCTTTATTAGTGTTACGGCTTTGTAGTACGGAGGAGAAACACACTTTTACGTTTTTAGTTAGGTTGCTTTTTATGTGGGCATCAAGTTATCTGCAATCGGTTGTGTGCTATGGGTACCGGGGCACGCCAGTCTTTCGTATGACCAGCTTTTCTTCCTGTTCTCTGCATTTATGCATGTTACGAATGTCGCACTAGGCAAATTTAGCAATGATAATTCTTTCACTTACTCGTTTCCAGCAGCGGCGCTGATAATTTCAGGAGATGCATGCCTTATAGTTTCACTGCTACCGGTAATACTACCGAAGGTTTCCCCGCAGTGTATTTGTGCTTGAGTAGGGGTGTGCAACTTCCATTTCACGCAAACACCCTTGGAGCACTGACCAACCCAGTTGAGCTGCTTGCCAAGCAGCGAAAGGAGCTGAAAAAAGATAGTGGAAAAACAGTGCCGCAGTCGCTTTAGCTAAATCGCTTCATTCAAATTATAACCTTATTCACCCTGTTGAGCAGCCCCTAACCAAGTGATATATATTCCGTCACCACCGCCTACTTGAAGGTTTTGGCACCATGAAATTTCCCACTGCCGATGACAACGTCACGACTGGCCGAAAGAGCCGCCCACAAATTCCTCTGCTGAAAGAGCCGCCCACAAATGAGACAAATAAGGCATATGGTTCTCACACCCAATACTCCTGCCATAATTTTAGTCGATTACTTATTTAATTTAATTAACGCATACAATGAGGATCTTCAGACTTCACAGTCCGGATTGATTGACTGAGTCACTACCAAGGACAATATTGTTTTTACGGTCAGGCTTCACTTTCGTAGGAATGTAAGCTGTAGGATTAGTTCTGAATATTTTTAATCGTAGAACCTTTGCAGGGTTACATGCCAATTAATTTTTTTCTTGTATTTGCGCGTGTATCTGCGCCACGTGTGTGACTCACATCTCCCATTTGAAGCAGATGTATGATCGATTATTCCATGCCATTTTTCGGGAATCAGGAGTAGATGAAAAGCCGTTGTACCTCCCGCGAATGAACGCAGGTCTTACCGCTCTGAAACGCCACCTAATGCTTTCAGTAGTATACAGCCTACACCCGCGGTTGCAGACGTATTGCTTCTAGGATGCAACTATGATGTAAGCTTGAAATATTGTTGGCTTTCCGTACTAGAGCCACGGCACCTCAAACTGCGTTGATTGCGTAAGCAATCCGGATTGTCTCAAAGCTTTAGAGAACTCAGCCGGTGCATTTGTCGCATAATTTACATCACGTATAATCCTTAAACTAGCATTTGGACGCGTAGTTTACGGTGAATGGTGAGGCAGGCTATCAGGTGAGTAACACGACGTGGTTTACATGTGGTGTTACTCGCCCAAGAGCTTCACCGTTGGTCGAAGTTCATGATGAATACTGATAGTTGCGCTTATATGCATTATCGTGTTAGCCCCTCTATGTCCCGACCATATCATGTGGCTTAAGTCAAGCACAAATTTATAAGTCTTCAGAGGGCGTGTAGGCTGTGGCAGGGATGTTGGAGCTTCAGTTGGTCACTTGGGGAAGGTCCTTGGTATCTGCAGTATCACGCCGCGTGGGAAACGTGCACCCCGAACGAGAAAGTTTCGTGATTTACCAAATTGTGAGAGCGCGCATGACCACAAATGGGATGACATGGCCTCCAATGACAGCCTCGGTTTGGTTGTTACTGCTAATGTCAGTGCAAGTGAATACAGTGGCAGTAGCTGCACAGCTGGTTGGTTCTACCCGCATATGCTGCAGACCCCGCGAAGCAGATATTGCTCAAAAATGAATTCAAGAATAGATGTCAACTCGAGAATATATATGCGCGACAACGGCATCACGATTCCTATGATTCGAATTTTGCTTATCTTTAAGCGGTATGCAATGTATGAGTACATTGCTGGCAAACTCAATATGGCGTCCATAAGGTGTGGCAAGCCGCGAAGGAAGTGTTTGGAATCAATCGCATAACATACAAGGGTGTTTACTACTCACTGAAAGAACGCATCTACGGAAAATGTTTACTTTTTAGAGCATAAGGCACTCCCTTGCAACTTTCATAAAAACCTGATTGCGCATCTACCTTCTCTTTTGGTTTGCCTGCATGGCTTTGGTTTCCTAGTTGGACCTTCTTAAAGCGAAACCCCAAATTCGTGATAACATATCCAAGCGCTCCGGTAACAAACTCTCGAAGCTCAGATGTCCTGGTTGATTCCTGCGCAACCTAACGTAACAGAGGTAAAATCTTTAGTGCTGAACTAAGACGAGATTGCCTCTTATATTGTAAGCCCTCAAGGGGAACTTAAACGAATATTGATTGATGAATTGATTGATTGGATTGATTGAATTATCGATTGATTGTTTCATTTTATTAATAAATACGCAAGAACTCTCTTGCGGAAAATGTAACAAGGGGCGTGATAAAAAAAGCGCAGAAATGCTTAATAAGTCTTTTTCGCTTCTTGTGAAGTCTGCTTCGAACGCTAAAAGACTGAGGAGTACTGTAGCTGTTTGGCAGCTTACAACATCATTTACTATAAAAGTTTTACTATCAGAGGACATACTGAGGAAAAAGTCGCCGTTCACGTGTCAGACAACCTTATATTCTTAAAGAATATCCTTACGTAGCAAGGGGTCCCGTCATAGTATTTTCCTACGGGTATCCAGCTCTTGCAAACATATGCACAGTGGCTCACTGGAACACCCTGCAATAAAAATGAAAAATGGTAATTTTGCATGCAACAAACATTATACGCACAAGGTCTCATTTCGTGCAGAAATGGACGGAAACAGGCATTTTAACGCACTCATTAATACATCGATTCAGTGGTCTCTTCTGAACAAGCGTTATATATTTCTATAAATTCCCGTAATTTTTGTGATTTTTTATGTAAATAAAGTCCCCTGAGCAAAGCTTTGCGCTCGACAGGTCCACTCATTGGAAGGCGGGGGGGGGGTGACAGTTTAACTTTTCATGTGTGAAATACCTTTCATCATCTCAGCATCTCTTTTCGGAGGTCAGTACAATATAAACGAATTATTCAACCATTTACTCCATCTACTCCGAGGTTGCCTATGTTGTGAGCGGTGCCCATTTAAGGAGTTCCGCACAGGCAACCTAAGAGGTCAGGGATGCTCACCGCACTAGTATTGCAGGAGGCTGCCCAGTGATGGAGTGGATATCGTAGCAATGCTCGCTCTAATGAGAGGCTCGAGTTTTGTTTTACGCTGCGACATTTAAGAGCCTAAAAATACCTCGACCACTTGTTAAGCAGAAGCTACCTACTGTTAAAACAATAAATGTAGTGCAGTAGAACGGACAATTGGGCTAGTTGGTAGATGTTCATCTTGAAGGTGGAAGCTCTCACAAAACAGGGACGAAAGTAGAAAGAACATAGATGACACGGCGCTAACTCGCAACTATTTGTTTATTGAAAAGAAACACAAATATATACTTTCAACATCTAAAGTGGTGTGTTCATCTCGCCCAAGATAAAACCATGAAATTCACTTCTTAACAGGATTAAATACATACGGGTGTACACGCGACAACTAAGGGTAAGGGCATTACAACAGCGAAGCCATAACAATCCAAGAAACCGCTACGATCGCAATGAGTTGCACAGATAAAAATATTCTTTGTCGGTTATAAAAATTGATGGGGTCTTAACCCATCTATCTCCTGACTTTTTAATGTGAAATGCTTCAATCAGCTCTCGAGTGGTTTTAAGTTAATTAAAGGAGCTAAATCAGACTGGGGGGAACGAGAAAAAGAAAATAAGGGTAAAAGACCTGTAGTCATTCCGTATATGCACAAGATGTCGCACGGGTTAAAAAATGTTGCTAACCGGTATGACGTCGATGTGGTTTTCTCGGCCCCAAACAAACTGGCCTCGTTATGCGGCAAAATAGACAGAATGTTATCACCCAGTGAGAAGCCGCAAAGAAAACAAGCATTACAAGTGAAACATACTTCCCCCTTTGTGCGTTGTGAAATGTGTGTTGTCTATTTGATACCGATGGCGTGTGGCCACAGTTATGTAGGACAAACTGAGCGACGCTTAAACATACGTCTTCAAGAACACAAAAACGGTGAAAAATCGAAGAAGGGCTGTCAACTATGGGAACACTGCACCACGCACGGCTGTTCGCCCTGATTCTGCGATACCAGAGCTTTGTCACGGAATCGAGATAAAACCACTCGAGAGCTGATTGAAGCATTTCACATTAAAAGGTCAGGAGATAGATGTGTTAGTAGCCCATCAATTTTTATAACTGACAAAGAATATTTTTATGTGTGCAACTCATTGCGATCGTAGCGGTTTCTTGGATTGTTATGGCTTCGCTGTTGTAGTGCCCTTACCCTTAGTTGTCGCGTGTACACCCGTATGTATTTAATCCTGTTAAGAAGTGAATTTCATGGTTTTATCTTGGGCGAGATGAACACACCACTTGAGATGTTGAAAGTATATATTTGTGTTTCTTTTCAGTAAGCAAATAGTTGCGAGTTAGCGCCGTGTCGTCTATGTTCTTTCTACTTTCGTCCCTGTTTTGTGAGCGCTTCCACCTTCAAGATAAACAATAAATGTAGCTTGCGTTCAAGCCCCCTCCCGCCAAATGAAGTCGTGAGGGGCACCGAAACAATGGCAACTGCAGGCGAGAACCTGTTACATCAGTATGCGTATTTTAGGTAAGAGTGGCTCCGGGCCATCTCTATTCGCCAGCATCCTGCTTTGCCATGATTCAACGTCGTCGCTAGTACCTCAACTTCAATCAGCTGGGACGACCACAAAGATAACATTTATAGTACCGCACTTCCAGCCCTTCGGACCATACACCGGAAGGTTTCTAATGCCCGCTCCAGGTCAAGCTGACGTCTTAGTAAACATTTTTGAGGCTCACTTATGAATACGCGCCTTTTTTGAAGAACCCCCATGTCAAACCAAATATTACCAAATATTTACTGGCCGCTAGATTCATTTGCAACAGGCACGGCAGAGCTGATGGTGTCACAAAAATGATTATCGATGGAGGCGAAAAGCAACAATGCCCGTGTGTACGAGATTTCGGTGTCCGTTAAAGATCCCCAGGTGGGCAAAATTAATTCGGAGCCCTCCCCTACGGCGCGCCTCATTGCCTGCGTTGTGTCGGCGCGTTAAACCCTACAATCAATCAAATCGAACAAAAATTATCACTTTTCTTCGTATTGAGGCGCTGCTGCCTAGGCGGGCCGAAACTCTTGTTTATTGATTGATTTTCGTTACCTCAAGAGCCCCATGGAAAAGGGGAATCACATGAGTGGTGGGTAAGATACATTCAAAGAAACAGTTGTACATTCAATAAAAATAAAAAATACGAGGCATTAGATTCATAGCACCATACAAGTTGAAGAATTAATAACCAAGCATCAAGGTAAAAATTCCTTGATTGATTGATTGATTGATTGATTGATTGATTGATTGATTGATTGATTGATTGATTGATTGATTGATTGATTGATTGATTGATTGATTGATTGATTGATTGTGCGATTTAACGCGCCTAAGCTTCGCAAGCGATGAGGCGCACCGTAGTGGAGGAGGGCTCCGTACTAATTTTTACCATTTGGGGATCTTTAACGTGCTTCGAAATCTCGAACTGACGGGCATTTTTGCGTTTGGCCTGCACAATTTGGTATAAACTAAATTAAGCCAAGGCATGCAGTGTTGCTTTGAACAGATCAGGTTCGCTTTTTGTACACCATAGTGAGGCAGATGATTCCAAAGTTTTTCGCAGGTTATAAAGAATAAGTTCGGGAATGTAGTGGTTCAATGGCGAGGATATGATAATTGCCTTGAATTATTACTGCGGCAAGACGGGCAGGGTGGTAATGTACTCACTGAGGAAGAGCGAATGATAGTATCGGTGGAACAGGGCCATTTTGGCATGTTTTCGGCGTGGCTGAGCCGAGGAAGGTTGGCGCGCTCCCCGCTGTGCATGTACCCTGTTGACAGCAGTCACCCCTCTTTCCAATACAAACGCCGCTGCTCCCCTCTTACTAGCATCACCCGCTCGCCTTGTTACCATAGCGACAGAGCTAGTCAAGCAGTCGCCTTGCAACAAGGCCTTGAGGGTGCCATTAAGGCCATCATTGTCAGCTGAAGTGCAAAAAAAATATCGAATGGTAGCTATCCCTCATGAAAATGGACGTTGAGTTTTAATAGACCCCCTATTGTGTTTCTATAGAGTCAATAAAAATTCAATTAAAACTCATCGTTTATAGACTATGCTCGTTAAAAAGTCAACAAACTTTGTATTGGAAAACCTCAACCAACATTTTATTGCCTTCAAGACATTGAGTTTTAATACACTTCATATTGAGTTTTTATAGAGTGAACCAAATCTCCCATCTTAAAAACTGCGGCCAATATAAAGTCAATGAACTTTCTATTGCAAAAATGCAACAGGAATTTTATTGCCTTCACTATATTGAGTTTTAACAAACTTTGTATTACCTTTCTATAAAGTCCTTTGAACTCCGTATGTGTGGACTGGGGTCATTAGACAGGCAATAAACTTTTTATAACGAACACGCAACAAGCATCTTATTACCTTCATTATGTTGAGTTTCAATAGACTCTGTATTGCGTTTCTATAGCCCACCCACGGAGGTCTGGTAGCTTATCGGTGCATATATGTGGGGTGCTATAGCGCCGCCTGCCCCGCCTCATCAACCGAGATCGCGCGATGCACGTCCCATCACTTCGACTTGGGAGCGGTGGCACCTGGGATGGCGGACATCACCGCCAGAGAGTTCGAGCCCCTGCAAAGCTCCTCTGTTCAAACTTGCCAGAAAACCTGACTCACAGGCAACAGGATATTACGACTATACTCAATAAGAATTTTATAGAAAGGTAATAGAGATAAATGTAATAAAAACTCATCAGACATTCTGTTCAGACCTAGCTCATATGCAACAGGTTGTGATGACTGGGCACAATAAGAATTTTGTAGAAATCTAACTGAGATAAATTTAATAGAAACCCGTCAGAAACTGTATTCAAAGCTTACTCAAACGCAACAGGTTACGACCATACTCAATAATAATTTTAAGAAAGCTAGTCCAGGCAAATTTAATAAGAACTCATCAAAAATTCTATTCACACTTTATTTACACGCAACACGATGTTACGACTATACTCAATAGAAATTTTATAAAAAATTAATTGCCATAAATTTAATAAAAATCCGTCAGAAACTATATTCAAACCTGATTTCCACGCAAAAGGCTGTTGCGACTGTACTCAGTAAGAATTGCATAGAAAACCTATTGAATATATTTTATAAAAACCCCATAAGAAACTCATAAGAAACTACATTCGGAACCGATAAGGCCTACTGACTTGGCTCTATAGACTTTTAATTGAAACGCGGTGGCCAATTTGTAATGGAAACTCAATAGAAATATTCTATAGAATGTTGACAAAATGTTTATAGGATTCTTTTGAGCAATATCTATAACAAGTTTCTTAAATCTCGGTAAAGATTTTTATGAGGGATGACTTGGTAGCTATGACGCAATTAAAGGAAATTAGATGTTTTAGTTAGTAGGCCTCCAAAGCAGGGAGCACCATGTGATGGTGAAAATTGGACTTAAAAATAAAGTCAAAATTGCGGGATGTGAAACTGAGTGGTAGGAAATGAGAAGACCGGCGGTGGCGACTTATACATGGTTGTATGTGTGTGTGTGTGTGTGTGTGTGCGCGTGCGTGCGTGCGTGCGTGCGTGTGCGTGTGCGCGTGTGCTTGTACGTGTGTGTGCGCGCGTGTGCGTGCGTTTGTGTGTGTGTGCGCGTCCGCGTCCGCGTGCGCGTTCGTGCGCGTGTGCGTGCGCGCGTATGTGCGCGCGTGCGCGTCACAGTGCTTTGTATGGCTCAATAGCAACGTTATCTGCGACTTCTACCTAGGTGTAGCCCCATCCCTCCATTTGTAGTAAACTTGAACTCACATGATTATGGTTGCAGATGTCCGGGCAATGCAATTTTTGGAAGAATGCTTCGGAAAAATGGGCTGTAAAAATTGTGACTCGTTTAGGATGCAACACAAGCGAATAATAACCACATTTAGATAAAATGTAATTACATTTGAGTGGCATACTTTGCTAAGGTTCTGCAGATCGTATCATACATCAGTAATATTCTTATATTTTTCGTTTAAGCAACCGCTTCAAGGCAACAGGCCGTATATTTGATCTCAGCAGCAATTGAACTCAGTGAGGAAACGTAGAAAGATAACAAAAGTCCTGATATGCTTCACAATCAAGTGCGACTGCAAGAGGAAGACGTCGATGCCTGTGCTTGCGCACGCCCTCCCCCCTCCCCCCCCCCCTCCCCCAATAAACAGGCCGAAGTACTACGAGTTCAGAAGATTGGGAAGTCGGACCGCGCCATTATTACCTTAAACTCTGCATCGTCGGACCATCACGGTTTAGCCCGCGTATACACCCCAACTGTCGCCATGTTCGCCGCCCTCACGCTCTCTAAAGTGTCGTAGAAGTGGTCCACCACGAAGTCCAAAGATTGCGGGTCTTCCAAGTGACAGTTGGACACCTGTCGAAATCATCGGGTGGAGGCCAACGAAGCCGACACCCGAGAACGCCGAGCCCGTGTCAACCGCCTACAGGTTGGTAACCAGCTGGAACAGACTGCAAACAGTATATATCGGTGATCTTACAGGGTAGGAGTATCACACACTTTCCAGGCCGCGGAGAAATTTCTCCAAGCGGAGGAGAAAATTTTAGCTTGCATAAATTTGAGTCCTTCAAGCAACATCGGTGGCAAATGACAACACTACAGCGAGGTCAAGGGGTGAATGATGACAAGACGACGGGTGGAAGAAATCTTGTGCCCGAGGACGCCGGTTCGATTCCCGCCAGCGGTAGCCGTTTACCTGATGGAAGAAACATCCCCCTCGCGAGGGGCACGATCAAATGCAGATCATTTCCGGGGGCGCACGACGTTAAGTAGTTTGCGTTACGTTAATGTTGTTGCACTTGTGGCAACTGCTGACGAGAGAGCGCGGCGATGAGTGCGTTCCAGCCTCGGCTGCCAATAAAAAGTCATTGGGACGATTTTCGTTGATGAAACGAATGTGTAGCCCCTTTTAATGTCATCCATGCGTTGCGAGCAGCAGGAAAGGTGCTGTTGGTACCAGACACTCAACCAAGCGATGCGATCACACAAGCAGTGGTTAATCATTTCATAAATTTAAGCGAGAAGACGACTGAGAAGGATCTTGTAAAATTATTGAAGACCTTGCGACAGCAAAAACAGTGACGACGTCAGCAATCCGCCTGACGTAAAGATCCGTAGTGCGGAGCCTTTCCTCTACCAGCGAAAAATGTATTTCAGAGAAACAGTCATGACGATATGTGGTTTCCTGCTCTCCTGAACAACACTGGGAACGGCTGAGTCGAATTTTTCAGGTTCTTCAAACACCAACATATTCGAGGCAAGAACAGGAGCCCCAAAAAAGAATCGGGGCAAGCGAGAACTACTACATGTGCCGGATGCATGTGAAGTAGATTTCTTGTATATGTGAAGGACATGTTTGATTAGCGCAGCGAAAGAAACGTCATGCAACCCCCGTTTTTGCGGATGGGTGGTGTGGGACTTCGACCAGCTCCATTCCATTATATCACGATATTAAGTCGTGGAGTTCTTGATTCACTCGGTGGCCACTGGAAGGACGATCGTGTTTCAGCATCATTCACCTAACAAAATGAGCGGAGCGTGGGTTTTTATAAACCACACGTTCGGTGTTCTCTCCACGTGTGGCGGCTTCAAGCATACCCACTAAGCACCTTGTACTACTACTTGTGGGATGAAGTAGAGGCAAAGGTCAGTGAAAATGTTCACTAGGCCTCCACAGCGCGGGCAACTTTCCACATAAAACGTATACCCGATGGTAAAAGTGGAGTTGGTACGCAGATCGATCTTTGAAAATTTATGGGACAGGCCAGAATGAACGTTTTGAGCCGCGAGCCCTTTGGGACATTCAGTGAAAGAGGTGGTGGGCATTCCCTTAAAGGGACACTGAAGTGAATTTGTCAAGCTCCCGTTTTCGCTTGTACTGCGTAGACTGGCTCAAATTAGCACACTTTTCATCGTTTATCCGGTTGACAAATCGGTAATTATTTTACAAAGCGCGAAAGAAGAAAAACTACCATGCGCGGTTTGCGGCGGCCGCACCAACTAAGGCTGTGACGTTGGGAGGAGGGGGCACCGTGATTGGACGATACCCAAGGTTAGCAATCAAACAAGTTTCGGTTTCGGTTCTGTTTTGTTGTTGGATGGGCATTCTCAATATCTCAGTAATCACTGTACCGTGCTTCTGCCATGTTGTCGGCTGTAAAATGCATAAGATAAGCCTCCCAGGATGGCTTGGAATCGTAGCATTCACTAGCCGAGGCCTACGCAGTGCATGAACGCCCTCCGCGTCCCCACAGACGCTCAAATGCCATGCGCTTTTCCCCCATATTTGGAGCTTGCCTCACTCATGTCTGTATCGTAAAAAGCGTGTTCGCACCAAGCCAAGGGTCTGTTGATTCTGGCCTGTGCCCACTGCCCGCAAGCAGTCGGTGCTTATGGCAACAGCACGCCAACGAGAACTCGCTAGGGCGCCAGTGCCAGCCTGCGCGCGTTCTGTGAACTAGTTCGTGGAGCAATGAACGTCGCGGCCCAAAAAAAGGTGAACTCAGTATAGAAAACATCGGTGTAAAACAAAAAAAGTTAACTTGTAAAAAAAAAAGCATGCACACGCGGGGATTCGAACTAGCGACCAAAACACTTGCGAAGACATATCTAGAGCTCCAAACCACTCGGCCACAGGCGCTTTTTTTTTCTTTATTGCATATTTTGTCAACAACACACACATTACAAAATCAACCTTTGAGGTTGAGGACAATAAACCTCCGCCAAACTTAAGTTGGCGCTGAAATGTTGGTGCACTTTCATTACACTATGCTCATTCAACAAACACAAAAATTCATGATCACAATCATCATTATTCACCACATCTAGAAGACTACAGATGTCTTCAACAAGATAACTATTTACAGACCGCGCATCAACTGAATTGTGACGAACGTCCATTCTGCTACGCCATATTGCGTGCAAACCTAAAAGAACGAGCAGGTCGTATGGAATACTGTCCGTGTTTACTGAAAGGCCACAGGCGCGTGCTGCCGACCTTGGAAATAGAAGGAATATAATGTATAACCAGTTTGGACTTTTATTTAGTTTTAGCATTCCAAGCAGCTCAGGTGACTATTTCTTGTTTTGCGCTCGTACAGTAAGCACCCCCCAAGTTTCCACAATATCTCATTTCGAGCAATTGCATTTCTTAGACGGAAAAGCGTTCGCAGATGCGTAGTCGTGCTGCTGGCCGCTGTGCTTGTTCGCCCAGCGCAAAAAGTGCTTCCCGCACCCTATTTTTACGCTGTAGGGTAAAAATATCACTTGATTTTATTCCCTTAGTACCTATATTGACTTCGCTGACTCTTCCCCGCCTTCAAGAGTCCTTATATTTTCCTACTGGCGTACCAGTCAGCGAAGCGTCGCATGTGCGCTTGTGCAGCGTTAGTGTGAAGCGACCTTGACTTGGAGCTAGATACAGTGTACAAACTAACCAAGTAAAGAAAGGCACATTCTTCCATTCACAAACGTGTCCTGGCTTCGTTTCAACTGAGCGAACGAATTGCGACGACCCGTCGGCGGCCGGCGGACCGAAACGCTGGCCGACTGACTCTGTCTGAAGGCCGGGGAGCCGTGCAGTAGCGCAGCCAATTGCGAGCTCGGCTCCTCCCGACGTCACACGAAAACGCCACAGAAAACGGGCGAGCGTAAAGAGAGGAGGACAGCATTTTCGAATTAATTTTTCTACTAAATAAAATCGCGTAAACGCGCCCAGAGGGGTAGAAACATGGCCTGGGGACTTCGGACTACAATTTGCGCTAGTAATCCCGCAATGTTTATATATCACTTCAGTGTCCCTTTAACTGTGTTGTCTCAGCTACAGTTGAATCTCATTTATACGTTTAACCGTAAAATGAAACGTATTATGCGAAAATCGTATTCTCCAAAGGGTTAAAAAAGGAAGTCGATATGGATACTCCTTCAGCACCGAACTTTTAGTGAGCAACGTTGAAGTAGCTGGTCATGTTGTGCTGCACTTCGTTCTTTTCAACATTCACGATTAACTTCTTCTAAAACGTAAAAAAAGGAGCTGGCGGTACTTTTCGCATCGCCGGACACTGCTTACTACAATCCGCGTCGTGTCTTACATTGCTGCAGCGAGCCGCCGGACGCTTGGAAATCTTTAATGCCCCTTAAGAGTGCGATGTTGTCAACTTTCCCACGTAGGCATGACCCGTCTACGTTCACTCCCGCTGTCCTAACTTCCTTGAACCATGTAAGCAGGACGTCTTCCGTTTACTGATGCTTCGCACCTAGCGCTTGCTTTACACCGCGGCCGAAATCGCGCAGCTCTTTTCAAAGTTCCTCTTGCTGACCCCCAAAAGTGTTGAGCGTCGGCACTGACCGACCTCTCGTGCCAAATTCATGTGAGTTCTCTTCGAATTTGCGTGCCGTTTCCACTTTTTCTTAGTGCCTAGCGTTTCCTCAACATTGTCACGAGCCCTGGCAGTACAACCACGCAAGCAACCAGCCGGCGAGAAGAGAGCTAAAAAAATAACCTCAGAACCACAGCCGCAACAACGAACACATCAACAAGGTAGAAAGAGAACAAATACCAGCGTGCGAAGCACGGACCATGGTAAGAAAACCGGAAGGGAACTGGCCGCCTGCCGAGAACATTGCGCACCTTCTTCTTTGATTTCGATACGTTTCGCTAGATGGCGCGGTGCATCGCCTCACGTATCGCCATTATTGGACGTACCGGTCAGCCCCGACGACAATGTCCTCGCCGCAAAACTGCCAAACCGGCGCTGCAGCGGCCTCAGCGGCCCTTCATCGTGCAGATTGTGGCTTGTTGGAGTGCAGTTTCAGCTAGTGTACCCAAGAATTAACCTAAAATTTCCCGAAATGTTCGTCAAGATCCACTTTCGCTGTCGGGTTCAGTTTTCGGCCAGCTTGTAATCGTATTAAACTCACGAGAATTCATTATTTCTAAGGGACATCTATGCCGGGAACGAAGCGGAAAATGCATTTGAACGTATAATGCAGAGCCGCATCACCAAGGTTCCATACTGATTTGTTCCTTACAGCGGCGACAGCCGCAACCACGCATCTAGCTCTGCAACGTAGGGCCCCTATTCTTAGAAAAGGCTTGTGGAGTATGAAGATAGCCGTTGGTGTCCGAACGGCTGCCTCTTACCGTTTATACACGGCGGTACTCTGGCACTAACGTCACCCACTACGCAGCGACTGGAGTTGACGCCAACGAGCTGTAGAACCCCTTTCTCAAAATGTAAGCTATGTAGGGTACGTGCTACTCGGTAACAATTCAAAAGTGCCTGTACACTTGGTTGTGGTCTTAACCTCAATACGAAAACTTCGATTGCAACATTTATAAAATGTGACTCCTTAACCACTCATATAGGGTTTGAGGGCTTTTAATCGCGCTATGGGTGGACATCCTGGCCCTAAGCAGTCAAGATACCATTTTAGTGAGCACGCTGCTAATAACCTATTTTGCGGCAAAAATGTCAGGTTCATTCATAAAAAACACTACCGGCTCCTCAACGGAGAGCTTCAAAGAATTTCTGACTACGCCCCGTGATGGACACTTTCTGCGGTCGTGGATCACTTCTCTGGCCCACTACAATCTTCGTCACTTTAAACTTTGTGAGAAGCAGGTAAACAAAAAGAGGGCGCCATAAAATATTGCACATCCGCCAGTGCTGTAGGCCTTCCTCCACACCATGATATTTGAAACAGAACACTGTTCTTTTCCCAGGAACAGCTATGCTCACAAATGCCTTACCTTAATATGGAACCGTTAGACACAGTACATCAACTTTTTGTCATATCGCCGCTAAACAGCCTTCATTTTTATAGTCGCCCATGGCACTGGAATGGGAACACCCGAAAAATAGGCGGAAAACAACGCGTTGTTATACAGTATCCCCTTCAAGCCTACGATCTCCTCTCTTATCTTCAGACTTTTCAGCGCTACCAGCGAAATTATTGCCTACCATCTAGTCCTTCTGGTTTTGTTCCGGCCTTGAAATGTCTGCGCGGCTATATCTGCGCCTCTGTCCCACCCTACCCACACTATTTCTTTTGTACAATACGCAGTCAAAGCTATATCTGCCGGTTACCAATCTTGCTAGACGCGTACCCTGATGTTGGTATCATTACATATCACAAGCCCTCAAATACACTGAGTGATTGTTAAGGGCCCCGGTGAGGGTCGCGAGCCTAATCAATGCGCCCCCCTGGCATTCTCCGAGTCTGCTCGCTTCTTTCTCAATGCACAGCAGCTGTTTTCAACGGAAGAAGCTTGGCTCAGCTTGTGTTCGAACACCTCGCCCAGGCATTGCCATCTTAGATACCCATTGCTCTTCCCAGGAGGTTTGGTGTCCCTTATCGCAAATGGTTCTACTTCGTTTTACCTTCGGCTGTCTAGGATCGGCACATTTACCCGGAATAAAAGCTAATCATCCAAGGACATTTCTTTGTCCATAGGATGAAGCCCATAGCAACAAATGGGCATTACTGTAAACCTTCTACATTACTGTAAACCGTCCGTGCTGCGGGCAGCATCACACAGCCACGAGGTGTCGCAAACTGCACTACTGCAGGGGAAAAGAATGACCACATCGAATTCGTTAAAAACCTCAGCACCATCCATCGCTTCGAGTACCCAAGCCAAGTGAGGAAGCGGGGAGCGTCCTCTCCTACTTTAGCGTTCGCAGACCTGAATAGCATAGCTACCCTACTCCAGTGGTGATGCCATGGTTGAAAATGCTATCTCTTCATTTAGGTTGGAAGTAAATCCTCTGGGTCAAATCGTGTTTTCCAAGATCTGGTCACTGTGCCGTCAAGTGAAGGACTGCTCAATCCACCTCCAATAGCCGCAAGAGGAGCACCAAGGGAGCTACGCTCTCGCCCACACTTTTCGTGGTGCTCGAGGATGTTCTACCACAACTTGGCAAGATGTCTGCCATATTCACATCATCCGCGCCCATAACGTGACGCGATGTGGGCCACCCGAGAAAACCCAAGCGGAGAGCGAGAAATCATCCAGGTTACCAGTATTGTACCGGCATAAATGGGCACCATTGGTCTAACAATCACTTAAAAAGCGGCAAACACAATAATTCGGACGTCCCAATAATATCACGACAACAAAGACGCATAATTAAACTCAATATCAATAGACAACCGATACCCCGAAAGCGCCATTTACGCAATTCGATTCGACTGGCAATAACACGGCGGGGCAGACGTATATGTACAAATAACTCAAATCACTAACATGCGAAAAACAATCAGAATTTGTTTAATTTTCTAGGTTAAGCAATGCTCAAGCGCATTACCTATCATCATCTGCCTTTCTCTATACTAGTAGAACGTATGGGCGTCGAAACATGTGTCTTGCAGAACATACGCCCCTCCCGCTCAATACTCTTTTGAGAGGCACAACCCACACAAAACCTACAGTTCCCATCTAGGCTGAAAATGCATTTATTGGGAACGCTACCGTGTTCAACACGTTCACTTGACCGGATCCTTATGCATCAAGGAGCACCGTCTCATCGCCTTACATATAAACAGCATCTGACCATTCTCGGAGCTGACGGCTTAAAGCCCGAATAACCAACGCTTTATACCAACCGCAGCGCCACCGTTGGACGCTGCGTAGATCAAGGTAACACTCACACCGAAGCGTATTTACCCAGATGAAGATACTGAACGGAGCGCAGCACGCACTTACGTACCGCAACACACCAGTCCGCTTTGTTACCTTGCAGATGCCAGCTTTAGCCCTGGCAAGTACTCACGGCAAGCATATATAGGTTCTTCTGGCAACGCGGTTATGAATCATCACCCCGATGTTCCTTCGTGACGAAAACAGAAATACTTGCCTCAATTCAAGCTCTTAGTAGCACGTGAGAAACGGTCAAAGATTGTCGCTTCGCTCATTCACAATCTCATAATTAGCGTACACATGGACTCACAAGATGGCGTGAGGGCTTTCCATCGCAACAAACTGTCCCCAAATATGCAAGCTGTACTGTCGGTTTATGGATGATGCCAACATTCTGTTTCAACCACATTAGAATGAACACCAGGGCACTCTTCTTGATCAAGCAATGCTTGCCCACGTCTGAATCCTCAACGGCCTGGTGTTTAGCACTTATCAGGCATGGCTTCAGACGTAGTTGTCGATAGAGAACAGGAAATTAGCAGCACCATGGGCGAAGAGTCAACTGTCAACTGGTCATTCTCAAAGAGGTACTAGCGAACGTACACCCAATCACGTAGGATATTTCCCTAAAGAAGGGATAGGCATTGCACGCACTTACCAACACAGCAAATCAGTATAAATGTGAAGCAGACATAGACCAACCGCATGTTAACAAGCTGTTCTTAACAATGTCTACCAAAAGAACGTGTGGCAGTTCTTTCGCACAGTTTGCAAAAATAAAGGTCGCCCTATTTTTATCTTTCTTGATATTTCAATGCATTCGGTGACACCAAGGCCAATGATGTATCGGCTTTCGCCCTCCAACCGTGATTGCAGCTCTCCGCTGCTATGTTCCAAGTGTCCCGAGTTTTGAATTCGACAATGGCAATTGTTGTGTTGACAGTGGACAAAACAACATATCAGCTCTGCAGCGGCTGATGCATGAAAAACAAATTGTGACGTACGAGTATATACCCGGTGTATGTTCAATGAAGTGGAGAATAAGGCTTTTGAAACTTGCACCACATTCTGGCTCGGGCTCTCTCCTTCGTTGTTCTTTGACAACGTACCCTTCCACCACTTCGCAATGGCTGGCACACTGCACTGTTTATCACGAGTGTTAATAAGTTTTTGCCGCAAACGCTTCCAACAAGAATGACCCCTGCGAATGCAACAATGCGTTTCAGACATGTTGCGTTTCTGCACCTTGTTTTTCTTACCTTAATGGTGCAAAATTATCTCGAAATATTTAAATTTGTCCTGTTGAATAGGCCTTGGAACCATCTTTGTCTTATGTGAACGGCACGGCCGGTTGCGAGATGTTTGTCAATATCTTGAGAGGCAAAATAATTTCATCTGTTTTGCTGAAGCAATAAATTCCCTCCAATAAAATGTTGCGGGGTACGTAAGTTTTCCCTTGGGATGTGAGAATGCTAGAACATTATTTCTCACTGATCTATGTGTGCTTGGGTATGTCGACGTTGCTACCAAAGGAAATTCTTGAATCGATCCCAAACAATTGAATGCCACTCTCATCATATCTTGCCGCCCTCCTGTGCCTGGGTATGTTGAAATAAGGGGTTGCCATGTTTACGTAGCTGCCAAATTGGAGGTTGTTGTGAGCCCGTGACCATCGCATGTCAGCTTTTGTCTTCTTCTGCCGATCATTTCACTCCGTATGTGTGAATTGTGGATGGGTATGATTACTTCAGATGCAAATGAAAATTGGTGGATTGGCTCTGAGCCTTCGACGGCTGCTGTTATAGTCGCTGCTAGATTCACCAGGGTAGGTATGTTGTTGAGCCTACATTCCAGTCCTTACGTTGGGCTACAATAACGGTCAGTCTAACGGCGGAGAAGGCAACGGCAAGATCACCGTACGTAATGCTGCCGGGTACCCGTTTTTGACATTTGGCCTCAAAGCCTAACGGTAAGGCTAACATGGGGTCCTGGCATAACCAATTGAGACGTCACGCCGTCGGAGAAAGTCGTTAGCGGCTACATAGGAATTGTTAAATCGACCGTAGGCTTCAGACAGCGGCTATCATCGTCACTGCCCCATCCAGTTTTTGTTATTGTGAAAGTTTGCTAAACAACATATCAAAAGCTATCTATGGATTGATTTGGTTGATTTGATTATTTCGGCGGAGCACAAGTACATCGCACACAATAATACGATTTTCAGTCTTCTACGGAGGTAAATGGGGCAAAAGGCTGTTGAGCTCAATTGATAGAGCCCGATTGATTCAGCCCATTCGGGTCGTGTGATGAGGCCCCCGTACAGATGTAGCATAATGGCAGCAGTACTAGCAAAAAACATTCAACAACCTGTGAATCAAATTAAAAACATAAAATAAAACAAAAGGCAACACTGGCAAACTATATCAACCCAATTGTTGGTCATATAAAACAAGGACAAAGCA
This sequence comes from Haemaphysalis longicornis, assembly GCA_013339765.2. Lineage (NCBI taxonomy): Eukaryota > Metazoa > Arthropoda > Arachnida > Ixodida > Ixodidae > Haemaphysalis > Haemaphysalis longicornis. The sequence goes on from CM023455.1 coordinate 111,972,812, forward strand.
CAAAAAAGCAGTGTAACGATAACAGATATATACTATGCAAAATGAAGTGACCGTGACATAAGTAGAAACATTTTAGCAAAAGGAAGATTTTTACCCGAACAATACCAAGGTAAACCGTTTTTTTCTCATTCATGGCCAGTATACAGCATAATTTTAACAGCATACGTAAAACAACACTCAAGGAAACATTCTCATGACGGCACAGAATACAGCTATAAACTGGTCACACGCGAAATTCGTTTTTATAAAATAAAAATTGTTTTTTTTTTCTAAATAAACCTACCAAAAAAAAACTTTGAAGAACTTGCGTTATTTTAGCGTAGTTGTTTAAAAAGTGCTGAATTTGAAAGCCTAGCGGTTGCTTACCGTAAGATGTGCGAACACGTTTTGTGAAGAATGCTTGAAGTCTGAGATTGTAACGACATTTCTCTCTTTTAAACTTATGTACATACACGACAGGATCTGGTTTTCCGTCATGAATCATCTTGAGAGATAATCGTTGGTAATAGATGTTGTGCATTGTAAAGACGTCATATTTTCAATATGAAAACGTACAGGCGTCCAACTCCATGTTTTCTATGACCATGACACACTTTTTTGCAGTTGAGAAGAACTTGTTGGTGGGCTAGTTGGTGCATCTTTAACGTAAAGTAAAAAACTGCGCAATTTTAGACGACCACAAAAAGGGAATTCGGCACAAATTCGGTCCAAATTGCTTTTTGTTGTGGTGCCCCAGACACTCATGCTATAACACAGGCGGGAAAAATAATGCGTTATATAACTGACGTTTGAACCACTTGAGAAGAAATCCTCTGAAACTATTTAACATGCCCATAACCCTAGACAGGCTTGTACGTAAAATATTAATAAGTGGTGTCCAGCCTAAAGGTCCAATAAAATCTACACCCAAAAATTTAACCAATGTGACCCTTTCCAGTTTTTTGCCTTCAATGGTCAGCTCACCAAATGGAATCAACAGCTTGCTCCGGGCTCCAAGTACGATATATTTTTTGGGTGCAGCCATTGGTCGCCCGTTCGTGGGCTGAGCCGCGCCGACGTCGTCGTAGCCGAGGGAACGATGGCTGTACCGACGAGTGAAAGAAAAATCCAACGATGAAAGAAAAGCAAAGGAGGGGAGTATCCCGAAATCGGGAGGTGAGGGCAGTCCGCCGTGGCGGCACGAGCCACCGTTCTCCGAAAGTATGCCGTGGGGGAGGAGAGGGGGCAGTATACTGTGCCCGCACGAGGTGGTCGACAGCGCGACACTTGGCGAAAACGTGAGGGTGGCGTGCTCGTGACATGATCTGCGTTCGCTTAAGACGCAGTTCACGGTGCCTTCCGACACGCAATTCGCGCCGCCGCCGGAGAGGCTCATCATCGCTGCCGTCAAGAGAACCCACGAGTGAGTGCTGCCTTAGCTCACTGCTGCTGCTCCCACATATCGCATTAGGGAGTATCGTAGTCGCCAGCCAATTTTTGTTTTATTTGTATCAGGCAGATGTCATTTAGCAGTAGTCACAAGTGATGTTCGCCTAACCATCTGTTAGCTTGTTGAACCACAACCTTGAGTTATATACATGTAGTCTCCGGATTCCCGAAAAAACCAGGGAAGTCGGCAGTTATGTGGATCCTGTGTCCTCGAGGCGAAATCTGGTGGACGGCTGGGGCGCGGGCCGCAGGAGGTGAGGTGCATGAGGTACAGTATCTGCAGGGGCAGGGCAGCTCCATACCAAATGCTGGAGCCTGTTCAGCAGACGTGGGGCAGGAGGGGTACGTCGATTCAAATGGGGGCATTGCACTGGGGTGGCCAGATCCTCGTCACAGCCGCTGCGAGGGCCACCCCCAAGTGAAGACGTCAGAGCAGGGCCTCATCTAAGCGGGACAACCCGCTAGGGAGAACCGTACCACGCGGGTGTATGAGTGCACGCGCGGTGCGCCGAAGACGTTCTTTTCCACTGGCGAGGCGAATGGTTGCTAAGGCAGGCGTTAGAGGAGCGGGGTAATGCACACGCACGGGGTGTGTACCAACATCTGCAGCCGAGTGGGAATGCTATTTTCTTGTGTCCATATTTTGTTTGTTATCATGGCGTGAGTAAGTGCGTGCTTTCTTTTGCGACTTATTCATCTGAAGTGGCGATATCTCAATGATCCAACCTCTAAAATATTTTTATAATACGAAACAAAGAAAGCTTTCGCAGGGTTAGATCGTTCTGGTTGGAGGATGGGTTTTTTCTGCATTGATCTTTGTGATTCCCTCTTCTGAGGTACATTTATTTCATAAATCATTAACAAACAAGGAACAACAAAAAGTGTACTTTATCCTACAAGCCTGGTGTATCTCTACGCGTACGGTTTACATATATATTCACAAACCATGTGAGCTTTCAAAGATCCACCGGTGTGCCGTTATAGAGCTGGGGCCCCGCCAGCCGCCATGTCGAGAACTTGAATGCTTTGGGCTAGCACCCGTTGCGGCAAGCGTTCTAAGGACAGCCCACTAACCTGCGGCAGAAGGTTGAGGTATGAGGACAAGGGGATATGGAGGCACTATTTAGTGGTTTTTGGACAGTCAGCCAAGAATACCTACCACCGTTCAGTATTGCCGTCTGCTCTCCATAAATGGTACTCGTATCGTACCGGTTGGAGATACCGGCATCAGATGGGCACACCAAAAACAGTTTGAAGTCCTTCAAGTGCTGGAAAGCAATAAAGCAACAAATAGTTTACGCACTACTTTATCACTGCACGCTGTCCGGATACATTTCGTATGACCAACCTCTCAGAAGACTTCCAAGGGTGCGAGTAAAAACCACTGTGATAAGTAAACTTTGCTTCTAGCACACCTCGTCAATAACGTTGCGGGAATATGAGTGGAATAAGGCTAAACAGATGCATCCCCATGTTTGGCACCGACCCCAGCCCCACACCCCACTTCTGGCAATTGGAGGAGTGTAGTGCGCCCAGGGGTAGAAACAATATTCAAAATCGCCTAGATAACTACACCAAGAGTTCGAGGCATCCCGTAACTGTGTACATGCTCATAGAACTTTGAGGACACTACCGCGGCGTTATGCGGCCAACGAGCTTCCGGCAATGCACTGTAATGTGTAACGAAAGCACCAGCTTTAAGTAGGCCTCTAACAAGTTTATACGGTATTAAGGCAAAAGAAACCCCCAAAAGCAGAAACGTGACCGGCGAAACACTGTCTCGAAATCGTTTCACCACAATGAAGCTTGTCAATTATTTTGTGTTACAGTTGTATGCCTATAGAATATACAAGAAACCGTATAAGCAAATGAATCTGCTCCGCAGCCCAAATTTATATTTTGAAAGATAAACAAAAGGCTGTAGAGCCAAAGGCTGCACAGCCTAAGACAGGTCGACAACGCATCTGGCCGTTAAAATTTATTCCGCTCTCTTCGGGCAGTACGGACTGATTGGGAGCAGTAAAACGTTATATTAAATTAACTTCCGGCTCAGGCATCACGAGTTCGCCCCTCATTTGTACAACTCACGTAATTGATTAGCGTATCCACAAAAGAAGTTCATTGCGTCCTCAGTGTGTTCAGCCTAAGTTTTGCGAACGGTGAAGTGAGTGTATCATGCTGACGGGTAATATCTGCAAACAACGTCGTCCCAAGTTTAAATCTTCCCGTAAAAGGTTCTATTTACCATTCATTTATTAAGAAGGGAAGTTTATACAGCTGAACTGCCATCCTCCGGGCGCACAAATGACGCTATCAGTGCACCACGTTCGGCAGTTCGGTTTTGTGGTTTGGCAGGAGCAGCACGGCGTTAAAGCGGAGCTCTTAATTTACCAGGTTCCCCCTCCGTAGAAATCGGCGTGCGCGACATTGGAAGAAATATATGCGCAAAAATAAAAGCCAAGCTTGTCTCGTTATGCTTGGCTGCCGCCATTGTTTGGTCGCTGATCTACGCGCTCACGTAATAAAGGAAGTCGGCCGTCTGAGAGCTACGTGTGTCTTCGGGAGTTTCGAACGGACGTGCGGAGCCCATCAGCTCGCCAGGTAAAACGTCTCCATTGTACCTTCTGTAGCCCCGTTCCTTCCTCAAAGTGTATATAGTCGCCCGGTCTTCGCCTGGAATGGGCCTTGTGAGCGTTGCGAAAAAAACCACACGACGCAGACGACCACTACGTTCAGCGAGCGGTGCGTGCAGCACTCACTCACCGAAAATTTGCATACAAATTAAGATGAACGGTACCGGAAATTTAGGGCCACCGGTGCGTGAACATGCGCATTCATCCGCGTTGTCCTGCGCTGTCCCATTGTTCTGAACACTTTATGCTGGCTGATGTATCTTTCTGGGTAGCCCAATGTTGCCAATTATGGCACTAGCCAAGCGGCGGAATAAAACTTCCAAGGAACCGCTAGTTGCGAAACATTAGGGTTAATTTTTTTCTATCCAGTTAGTTTTTGTGGCCACTTGTGGCTGCCAGGGAATCTGAATCGCGCCCTACTGTACCTATAAATAGAGCAAAGTTGCTCTAGTCAACACCACAAAGACCATTAGTCTAAAGTGCACGTCATAACATTTATTACAGGAAAATATGAGCTCCGTCCAAACTTTCCTCCGCCCCCATCCCTTTCCCTCCTTTAATCAATAAATTATCTACTATTACTACCACTACCATTGGTTGTTCTCGCTCATTTAGCGTTCATTTAACACTGGTCACACCTTGTGACGTGCTTTCTTGCGTCACGTTAATCTCTGAAGGACGCTGGAGATGGAAATTTCGTGCGCAATTTTTGTTTAGAAGCAATTAAAACTAATAACAATGTACAAACACCAAGAGAGCTACAAATGCTGTGCTCATTAAGTTACAAAATAAAAAGTTAATTTGTCTTACTATCTTTTTTGCATACGCTCAAAAACAGCCGTTGAGAAAAGAGCGCAGCTCATGTGACGCACCGGTCTAGAACGTAACTCCGGGAACTCCATCACCCAGACAGCGAAGACGAATGAGATAAGGCGGCCGCGTGTGCATCTATTTACCTTGCCCTAGCACGATAAGTCGGCGGCTTCAGAACACGCCCGAGTCAGTGGTAGCTTTCTGACTTTATCGCCCATCTTTCGCACCGGCGATAGCCTGGGGCCCACGCTGCATAATGACCCATTGAAATCCTGATGAGGAGTATAGTCCCCAATGGCAAGGCTACGTTGATTTACGGTGTTCGAGAACTCAGCCAGCATGCAACCTCCGGCTATTTACAGGAGGCAAAAGCATTTGTGAGCCGTGTAGGCTGTGGCTTTGCTATGGATCACCGGCAGCGTCGCTGAGCGTTGGCAGGAATATCTAGGTTGCCAGGTCACTATGGTACCGGAGCCTTACACTTTAACAAGCGTAGAGGTGACATCGTCGCCCGCAAGTGCCGACCTCCACATCACCATTATGCCACCACCTATAGTATATTGTTACGCCGTAAATGCACTGTTACACCAGAGATTTGCAATCTCATGTGGTCGTGCCAATGGGAGTGAACTGCTTGAATGACATTGATTATCGTACACTCATTTCTGACTGAACTAGAGTTGGCTAAAGAGACCACATGAAAATACTCCAACACTGCTTTTGAACTGTAGTTTGCAGGCTGATATTGAGGGGCACGAATAATTATTTCTTTTTTGCTTTGGTTACTCAGTGCAGCCCCATTCCATCCCACAAAAGGATTCCTTCCGTTCGATACTCGTGATTGCTAATCTCCAACATATGTGGAGTCTCTTATCCCGACGCTTGACTGGGTAAATTTTCCGACCACCCGGCGACGAGTTATAATGGACTCATTGTGGGACAGGGTATACCACAGAGAACAGAAAAAAAGTCATTAAATCCCATACACAGGTTTTGTGCTGAGAGCAGTCTGTTACTGTAGCCTATTATGTTAGGAAATTTGGCCACTTTTAAAGTGTTATAACTGCTATGCTAGTGCCAATGCTGTTTTGGGTGTGTACAGCATTAAAAATGAGAATTGGTCGCTGTTCTTGAAAAGGAAGAATGCACCATTTTATTTAGTAATATAGGTACAGGAAACGGTGGGGAAGCATAAAATGCTACATTTGCTCACAAGCAAAAGGTCTTTTATTCACCCACACCGACAAGTTTGGTGAGGTAATAAAGTTCGTAGTTACTGCGACGAAAGTGGTGTTGGAGTCGTTAGTGGTACCTTGTAGCGTTGTTTGCGTGGTTCTTTAGGTGTTATCTTTCTGGTGATTGCGCATGGAGAGCTGCCTACCGCCGTCTTTCCATCCCTGTAAAGTATAAGAGTAAAAGGGAATGATAAGGGTTATGAGGCATCGTAAACCAGTGGTTGAGACATGTTCATGTTTAAGCGTTAGCAATTCTGAATGGAAGCGAACAGCTCACGCTCTTCAGTTAGGGTAAAACTTGACGTTTGTGCATAAAATTGTGCAGATCCAGGAGTAACTTGGAGCCCAGAAAATTGAGAACTCGAAGGCCAGCAGATGTCATAAATGTGATGTCACCAAATGTAGCCATCCCAAAATATGGTAACTCGGTTGCGACTTTAGGACACTGAACATGGCGCACCCATTTTCAAATGGGGCTCTCTGCCTTAAATAAACATTGAAATAACGAGTTTTATACGTTAGAGCATGCCTTATTCATCTTCGAGTTTCATACATGCGAATAAATTACAATTGTTCCAGCTAATCGGGCCTACAAAGGCAGAGAAGCACGATGTAGTAATAAGTGTTAAGGTATTTTGATTAGGCGTTGACAAACTAAACCTTTATGTCTTAATAAGTTAAAAATTAGATGTGCTCTCAAAGTGTTGTCCGAACGCGAGTAGTTAAGTTTGCAAACGGCAGGAGAACATGCACCCTACACTGCATTTTTCTTTGTACAGCGCAGCCGGCGAAGCAGTTCTCTGGCAATCAAATGTACCTGGGCAACGCCGCATCACATAGTGATGCCAATATATATTTAATATGGGTTTTGATCAGTTCGTGGGTTTCTGGTATTAACAAACATAAATGAGCCTATTAACACGGCAATACAAATCATTCGACTGAAAAAAACAACGGAGATAAGTTCCCACTTGTATCTTTAACCAACCGAATATTGCCGCTAACCACACCTTCTGAATCTTTTCTGCATGTTTGTTACCAGCACGTGACCCCCATATCTTATTCGCATTTTAAGTGGAAAGCGCGTTACCTTCTTTTTTCGCATGCGGTATGGGCAACCTCGTTTCATATGGAAAGGGTGCAGCGTCACTGTCATCATCCTAAACTGTTCTTGTGCTGATGTACCAGACTAACTTAGCCATTTTCTTTAAAGCGAAGCTTTATTATCTTCACTTATTCCGTTGTTCGCCAATACGATCTGCAGGACAGCCAACTACCTCTGACGATGATGATGAATGACAGTGTGCGGAGGAAAAAAGCTGCGGCGGCCCTCACGTTATGAAGCCAGAATCTGCCCGATTGCTTCATTTGGAAATTTTCGAAGCGAACACCAAGCAGCAGGTACCGATTCGCGCCGTAAACCTCGAATGGGAACGTTAGGCTTACCGGGTGCACACCCGAGAGTTGCAGCGCGTATTCTAGAAAAGGGACGCGTATCCACATACTCGCAGTGTGGGATTGGCCAACCAAAGAATCCATCAGAAGAAAGCTTCGCGTCCAATCATCGTCGTCGTTAGACGGAGGGGTGCATAATGTTTTCCTTTTTTTTCTTTTTCAATCACTTAACCACTTGGCTGTATATTTTCGCTACCCCTCTAATCTGCCTCCGATGCACTGCGTTGTATGCAAGTGAGCCCCCTGCCGAGCTCAATAATATCCCCAGCAGACCTCCTTTTTCTCTTTCGCATGACCACAAGTAGTAGTAGGCTGTTCTTGTTTGATCGACTATGTTTTCAATCTATTTTAATACTTCTAGAAAATTGGGTACTCCAGATAAATGCGTGGAGGGCGAATGGCTATGCATTCGCTTCACCGATGATCGACTTTTCATGTCCTTTAGTTACTGTTCTTTCGCCTCTGGTGTTTTCTTCTTCTTGCGGTGTTCCAATAAACGTACATTTTTGCAAAACCATATCTAGTGACAAAAGCTAATCAACAATCGGTTGCCAGCGAAAATAGCACGAACCTTATTAAAACCTCGAGGGTAGTTGTTCAAATTTTTGGCGAATCTGAAAATAGAAACCTTTCGCGGTTATTTTCACAAATATGCGGCTGTGACCAGGAAGAGTACTGTTACGGTGTTTGCTGTCATGCTAACGCTTACTACTCGAGAACGTAACCTTTATAAGCTTACCTTTCATCCCGCGTTCAAGTGGCAGTGTGGCATTTAGGCAGTTTGTTTGGAATGCAAGAGGTTGCTTTGCTAAGCGAAGACAAAAACCCTTAAAGCAATATCCCGTCCTGTTATGCCGCTGGCCAATACTTCCAAATTTCTGAAATAGAGATGAGACAAAAACAACCGTAAATGCATAGTATTCATTGGTATCACAAGCGCTCGCAAAGAAAACTTTCTGCCCCCCAGACCTGCATGCATGTCAGTAGCGTGCAGATAGGGTGAATGTTCCCATTCCGACTTTTCAAGTATAGGAATTATTATCATGTTGTTCTGGCGCTATTTTGCTGAGAGATTACCCGAATAAGCTGGGCCATGCAGAGAAGCAGCTGATTCGTGCACGTGGTCTAACCTGGCACCATCATATCGATACAATAACCAGCAAAGCAGCTAACTACTTGTATTTATAAGGCACACTCTGCCTTTAGCTAGCACTTCCACAAAGTTTTTGGCCTACCAAACACTAGTTCTATCAAAGAAAGAATAAGCACCACTAATCAGGAGCCCCCCTCAGTCGTATCTCGTGACCAAACTTGCAGAACTCCCGCAAAAGTTGCCCGATTCATTCTCAGAAACTACGCACAAACAAGTGTAACAGAAATGAACAAATCCCTAAACTAACCACCTCTAGAACAAGGCCGGCCTCGTAGAGTCCTGTATCGGTTTTTCATCGGCTGTACCAGAGCCAATCTTGTTTCGCTCTCTCGCACATAAAAACCGCTAATCGCCTTTTTCTCGTCTAGGTCATGCATTAGAAGTCCGGCCATTATTCGCACGTGTTACCTATTTTTCTTCTCGCCACACTTACTTCCGCTTCATCACTGGAATCATATCCCAGGTAACATCGTCATCCTCATTAACCACGACTCCTTCATCAAAGAAATGCAATTTTCCTGTATGTATGAATGGTATAAATCATTTTTAATGCGTATGTCATCTTCGATCCATTACATAGGAATGTTTAAATTGGATATCTATTTCCAACCTTTTTGTGTACCCTTAATGTATGACTCCCCATTTCGCATTGAATATGTTTGTATTTATATTTCCATGAGCATTGCTGGTTTCTAGTTTACTTTCTTTTCACCACAACCCCAATGTAACACCCGTAAGGGCCGTTACAGTAAGGTTGTGTCTAGAGTGCCGTCCAACGGTGCTATAAACACTCCACACTATCGACGTTCGCCGGCGTTTTGTGAAAAACGCCGTGTCTTGCACTACACACTCTACCTGACTTAAATAATGGAAACCTAAACCAACATGTCCTAAAGAACGTAAAGCACTCATTTAAAACACCAAAAGCTATCATAAAAACACGGAAATTATAATTCATCTTAAACAAAAAAATGTTGACGCAAGAACGGGCCTTGAACTGTCGGCTTTTACATCTTGAAGCTTACATGGAACCCCTACTCCACAAGGACAGACGCTTGAGGCGGTGATTGCCTAGTCCTAAATATTCGAATATCGTCGGACTGCGATTTAGGCAAGCCTCAAGCGCTGAGCTACACCGCCATCGGACGACACTCTAAACACTGTTTTAGGGTAGATTAATATGTATGTATGTATAAATTTTCATTCGGTAAATGAATAAAAATGTTAGTGATGATCCAAGACTGAGAACATGTCCATCATGTCTGGGGTTCAAAAGCAAAAAAAGGAGGAAGGTGACTAACAGAGCCTGTCCGAGTATCACGAACTTCGGTCTTTCAATGCCTCCCGTAAAGCTATTGTAGTTGGAACCTGTTTATCAATGTGCTGTCGCTGTGCCGCCAAGATAGTGCGGGGACCATTCTGCCACCATCGTCAACTAACTGTGCTCGCCAATAAATATGTCCTCTTCCTCCTTGTCCTCCTTAGTTCGCCCGTACGGAAATCGCAATCATAGAGCTCTTTGAGCTCTATTTTGACCACCTGAGGATCTTTTAGTTTATAATAAGTTTATAAGAATAATGTTTATTCTCTCTCTCTCTCTCCTCTCTCTCTCTCTCTCTCTCTATTGCGCTCAGGTCACCCTGCTTCAGAGAAAGAACATTTCAAAGTATCTGTCGTATCACTTGCAGTGGGATAAATAATCTGTAAAGCAACCTATTGTTGATTTGAGATTGTGCAGTCCTCAAGCACTCGAAACAAATTTGAGCACATTATGGGTCTTAGGAGACAAGAAGGGTGATATAGAATCATGAAGGTACTTTGTTTTTGGGCATTTGTCCGAGACGTGGAATCCGATACAACTCTGTGGGCCTAATAGGTAATATAGGAGTTCTGAAAGCGTGTAGAGTCCGGGGTTTTCTTTAACCTCATTAGAACGAACATTTCTAAAAATCTGGCAATCCGTTTCTATGATTTGCTATTATTATTCTTCGCACTCAAAATACCTTACTTTGTGGCCAAGAAATTTTGAGAGATTAGTAGTAACGCATTTAACACGCGCTTAGGTAATTCCATCTTTACGCATTGCACTTCCTTCTGAGCTTTGTGTTCCGATCACAGGACTACTTATATGCACTGAAGCTGTCCTTATATCCCTATGCAAGCTAATTCATAGGTACATTTGCTGCACGTAACGTTTATATCAGCTCCAGTTGTCAGTCCATCTTGAAGCCACAAAAAATACCATGCTTTTCGTGCTTCCATACAGTGTAGCGGCGGGCCATGTCCCATGTTCCAGATTCAAAGAACACCTAATTGCTTCTTTTGCCTAGATGCCACTTTCCCACAGCTCAGTTCATCTGTTCAATTTAGACCCTTTCAGAATAGTATCTTGTTATTTTCCCCCACAACTGTCTGGTATCTGGGCTTCCTTTCTTCCGTCTAGTGGTATCCATTTTCGACGGGTGGTAATTGGCCTCCCTGTCGATCTGTTGCTGGTACTTTATACTTTCCTATTTTTTGCACAGAACGTACGCTGTCCATTTTAAGAATTTTCTGATTTTGTTTCGTTATGTTGTCCATGTCAAGGATTGTTGGCGCCACTCTACCCCTCCACCTTTATATAGCAAACCTTCTTTTCCGCCGGCATGATGGAATTAGGTGTTATGTATTATTATGGCATTTTGTTCGTGTTTTTGTATGTATGTCCTTAGCTTGCCCGTCTTAAAGGGAGGTTCTTGTTTATTGTTTTAATGAGCCAGAACAAAGCCCTATCGGTAGTAGGTCTGGGAGTTAATAAACTCTTTACTTATGCAAAAGCATGACGGCTTCATTGTGGGAAAGAGGTGGAAACCCGTTAACGCGAGACTTAGATTACCACTGACTGCAATGCGTAATGTGCATCCACACCACAGCGGAACGGGTCACGCGGAAAAGCGTCAACGTGACATTATACCTGAAATTACGGTTTCAGACATACATCGTCAACCGATATCGTCAGCTTGACGTGAAAAGTACGTAGCCTCAACACTAACGAGACACTACAGACCGAATAACTTTTTGTATTAACTGAAGCATCGTAAGTTTCATAGCTCTCTCGACATCTGTTCCGCAGAAAACGATGCCCGGTTTGTTAGGAAATGAATAATAAAAGTTGGTACTCCTCTCTCCGGTATTCCTGCCGTTGTGACATTCAAGAGCAGTTTACGAAAAGCCCAGGGCGAGCCGTGGGGCCCTATTTTTCATTTCACTCGATCGTTGCCAGCTTCCAGAGGAACTATTTTCATTGGATATCACGTTCCTTTTAAGAACTGTAGGTCCATCAAAGAAAGGTTGTCTTTTGAATCCATCTTGCTGTAGTAGCGTTAAAAAATTGATGATCCGGCGTGTTATTCTGTAGGGGGGGGGGGGGTGTTGATGATCCTGGCGAATCTTTCCAACAAGGTGCTTCTGTTGGGGAGCAGGTGCACAAAATACACGTCCAATGTACTAAAGCAGTTCCCGGTGCCCTCTCTCGAGCCGATGTGGTTTGTAAACTTTGATTTAGTTATTTTCTAATTGCATGTACAAGCTGTACTGGTAACTAGCTGCGGTATGCTCTCACGTTTACCTGCGTGGAGGCATGTTTAATTGCGCTTGCGCGCAAGGAAATACACTTTAAGGAAACTGAAGCTGAAGCAACCCCTGCGACCTGTTCCGAGCCATCCTAATTTATAAAGTTTGCTGTGCTGTTTTTTGCAGTTTGAAAAGCATATGACAAACAAAAGTTCGCGCATACCTTTTACTTTACATTCACATGTGCCTGCTGCCTCAGTGGTTGTTTAACAAAAACGCTTTCGCAAGCTCTGACAATTCCGCTTTCTACGAATAAAGATTTGTGATGTCACAAGATGTTCGGTGGCAAAGTTTGCGGGGCGCCAATTTATGCATTCAGGATTTTGGTATTTTCCCCCTTTATATTGCTGCAGCACACCTATTCCTGCATCAAGTAGTATATTTTCCTTCCAGATTCCCTAATATGCCCATATAGGTCACCTTTTTCCACACTCCAGTGTTCCTTTAAGGATATCAGGCATTGTTCCTAACTATAGTCACAGCAAGAGGGATTGACCAGCGCTTTTAATCATAATACAGTACCTCATGGAGTTACTGTGTAGACGCGATGACTAGGCTTAATTAATTGCGTACACTATTTCTAATCCTTGCACTGCTCACACAAGAGGCCGAGGTACAGCACCATTTGACAGCAGGCCCGCTTCTTTTTCTTTTTCTTCGTCGTCCTGTACCCGTAAATATAGTAACAGAGAAGGAAAATTCGTAAAGAGAGGATGATAAGGATCATTAAAGGAGACACGATTTCAGCAGGCGTCATGCCGCTGCCACCCCCAGCGGCGCTTCAACCACCCTCGACACAAGGCGCACTGCGTGTCACACCGTCGCACTAACTGCCGGCTCTGCGACCCGCTTCTCTTCTCGGCTCTAAGGAATATGGTGGCGCCCGCATACGGGCGCACCCTTTTTGACAATTGGACACGGTTCTTTCACCGTCCCTGCATAACATGTGCTTGCATTCGTCGGACCCGCAGAACCGACATGAACAGCCTCGATCCAGAACGAAAGTTCTGGCTAAGTCATGCTCTTCTACTTCGCAGAAGCCAAGAGACATTGCTACACAGGCTGCGTATGGGGTAGCATTGACCCGGAAGAATCTCCACACAATCGGACGGGAGGACACCCTGGAGTGCCTTCTGTGCGGTTGTCCTGAAACTATCGAACATTTGCTTAGCGTTTGTTCAAAGTACTCTAGTGAGCGAAAGAACCTTGAGGCAGCATTACTACGCTTCGACCCTCGCCCTCTGTCCGAACAAAAGATATTGGGCATGTGGGCTGAAAACAGGAAACAAAGCCTAGCCGTTAAAGGGACCCTGCAACACTTGCCATCGACTACTAGTAATGTATTTTGGGATAAAGTCTATTGTCCCAGAAATCTCCTCCCTCAAGAATTATGAAAATCCGCTCACAATTAACGAAAACTACGCGCGATGAGAAATCGCGCATAATCGTTCCCTCTCAACTCGACCGCGGGCAACGCGACGAAAGCTGCGCGCTCTCTCCCGGAGAGGGGGGCGGCTCGCGCGTTCTCTTCGGCGGCCTTCGATATATCACATGCCGGGTAGTTTTCTCCTTTTCTGCGCAACGCGGAGGGGCCTATTTCCGGTCTGGTGCCACAAAAAAGCAGGCATGGGTGCCTGCTCGCAAGTGCGCGCTCGGGCTCGTAGGGCGTTTTTGAAGCAATAAACGTTTGTAGTCGAGTGGTCCCGTTGAAAAGGGAAGTATTGAGCTCATCACTCAAACTCCGCGCGCACTCAAAACACAAAAGAAACGGCAAAACTGTGCCTACAGGTTCAGGCATAGAAGAGGTCCGTACACAGCGATGGACGACGACGGAAATGGGAGAATCTACCCGCGAAGTTGACCAGTGACAGCCGATCGGGCAGCCATGGCCTATGTGACGTGCCTCAGGCCATGCATAATGAGGACAACTGAAGAGAGAGCGGTTTGTTTTTCCGCGTCTTTCACATCGATTTGCGCGCTCACTGCTTCACGTGCACGTGTAATATTTGGCTCAGGTATTCCTGGCAGTGTAATCTAAACGTTGCGCAGGTTTACTTGCACTGCTCAAAGAGTGTTGCAGGGTCCCTTTAAAGCCCTGCTGATATTTCTTAGTGAATCATCACTAAATTCTCGGGTCTAGGTTGTGACACAATTTAACAGACTGCGAAATAATGTCTCAATGGTTTTTTTATGGACGATAATCATGTGCCTAAAAGTGCACTGTAATCATCTTATACAGTGCCCCGTTGTATGTGAGATGTTTATTGGAGTTACTGCTTGTACATAGTTCATTTGTGGATTTGATTGTCATTTCCCATACCTTCCATATTCATTCCTTTCTCTTTATCCCCAGTACTCTACCGCAGCGGGAAGTAGCAGGCCCAAGCCACGATGCCTTTCTGGGGCCGACCTCTTCTGCTTTTCAATAAACATTTACTCTCTCTCTCTCTGTCTCTCTCTCTAGGTGGGCTCGTAGGGCTCATTAATACGTTTATTCATTTATTTATAGTTTCACGGGTATTACGGCTTCATCAGGCCCCTAGTGATAAAGGTGCGTGCGCAGATCTCAACTCTTTGATGAATGCTCGCCCAACGTTCTTTCCAGCAGTAAACATGAGATGTAGTCCTTTCATTCTTCACATTTGTCGCAGTCCCAGCTCCCATATCAGCGAGTTATTGCTGTTGAAACATGCGCACGCCCTTTTTTGAGCACTGAATTCCCTCCCCCATAATACGCCCGGCAGCACAGAAAACAACTTAGAAAAAACTTACATAGCATGGGGTCCCGTCATAGTGTTTTCCAAAAGGTATTGGCTTGCGGCACATGTACGGACAGTGTAGCACGGGAGCTGTCTGCAGGTAAGCGAAAGAAAGAAGGTTTCACCGACAACATTCCATTCACGGACACTTGGGATTTTTTTCAAAAAGATCAGAAATCGAGCATAATAATGGCGCCATGAACCAACACACAAAAAAATTCCCCCGCATTTCCCCGAGGGGGAGAATGTGAAAATGCGAATGCACGGTTGTCGGCCCGCTTGCGGCGCTTGCGCTCGGCCCCCGCAGCCCACCGCCTCGCCGCCTTCTGTTCCATCTCTTCCATCGGGTTTGTAGTATCACGTGTACACCACGCAGTTATCAAGCCGCTATAACACCGCTGAGTCGCCAACGCACGCCGCTGACGACGTAGTTTGAATGCGTTAAAGATATAAGGCGCGTCAACACTGATATCACCGTCGCGTCCGTGGCTTGATCGGTAGAGCGTCGCGCTGCGGCCCGCAAGTCCGCGGATCGAACCCTGGCGCCGGATGCTGTTTCTTTATAGAGGAGCACTGCGGACGCCGACGCCGCCGCCGGCGGTGGATGGTTTGGGGTCGCTTATAAAGTGTATTCACACTTAAAATAGCGTCGTTTCTCGTGGCGAAAGTGGGTATTGACGCGAGAGTGAGCTGCAGAGTTTTGGCTTGCGCGATACTTCGATACTTCGCGAGAGTTGGCTTCTGTCTTTTGGTGATTATTGCGTATTCTTCTATTGGCAGCGCCATTGTTGTGCTAAAAGTAGTTATTCATGTTCGAATTACAAATACAGTCACACTTCACACATTTTTTTCTTCGCAGTGGGTACCGCAACACGATCAACTGATGACCTTGCTCATTCGTTACCTCCTACACAAACGTCGCTACACACATGCACTGCGCATACAGCACTCAGTAGACGTAGCTCAACGAGGCAGAGCCCTGCAGCGCCAGGAACGTTTCTGCCAGCAAGAAAGACCCACCCTGCTCTTTATTGCTGGCTCTGAATTCTTTCGCATAAATAGCTTCAGAGATTAAACGAGATTGTTGCCCATGGCGCATAAAGCGCTCTCCAGAAATGAGTGGAGCAGTCACTTCCAAGATAGTAAAGCGATACCTTTAACACAATTAGTGGTCATTTGCTTTATATAGGTAAGTCATGCAGAGAAAAGTATGAACTATAAGCAAAAAAAATCCTGGGACATCTTCACTAACGTGAAACCAGGAAGGGGTGAAGTATGCAGTGTATAAGTGTATTCCTCGCGCCTTGGCGTTTTCGCCAACGGAGATGAAACCATTAGGAGGTAAAGGTGTACAGCTCTGCTGTAAAAGTCTCTTGTCTTTGAAGCACGAACCTTTCTAGCGCGAGGCGTAAAGGAGTGTCCCGGTGTTTTTTAGTACGCCTTACGTTTAGCGCGAAGCGTAAACGAGTTTCCCGGTGTTTATTAAAGACGATTGTCTTTCCTGGACGATTGTATTTTTGGTCTGTCTGTATGTCTGTTTGTCTGCCTGTCTCTTACTCGGTTTAGCCACCCGGCTAAAGTAAAATGGATACTGCGCAATAGTCTTATATATTCACAGCCAAATGCAAACGTCTAAGCCCGATTTATATGTTCATACTTGTCAACTTCGTTGAACACGAACAAGACATTCCGCAAATATAAGACAGGAAATTAGTACACAAGGGATATTTGCAGTGTTCCTTTATTTAAAAATTCGTGGATGCTTAGTTTTTCGACAGCAAATGGCATTCTATATCTACTGCAGAAAACCGCCGCCTGCTGTTGCCCGCGCCACCTCCTGGCGGCATATGAGAAATCACGCGGCAACAGCAACGAAAGGTCCCACTAGCTAGGTTCCACGTTCTGCTTGGAACGCACGTGGTGCACGGCAACGCGGTTCTATAAACGTTAAGTCGGCCGCCTCGATTCACGCTCGTCTCCGCCGTACTGCAGCGCTGGCATCGAGGAGCCCTGCCTGTAGCAGTGGAACGCGGTAAATTCAAATCGCCTTGAGCCAACCTTTAGTGTGTTTACCTTGGGATGAGCGCGACAGAACAGGAACAGCATGAGAGGTGAGCGCGAAAGCAAAGGGGAGCATGTCCTTTGGAAATGTCTACAAAGATTATCGTCTTTTGACGACATTTGCAACGAAAGAGCAGATACGCGGCCAATTTTTTAGTACCGCGACTACATGAGACGATGATTACGACGACGACGACGACGACGGCTAGAGGAGACGCCAATAACCCCAGCCCCTAAATGGCTTCGCTCCTAAAAATCAGTGCCCTCCCACTCTGCGTAGAAAGGTGACCAGCCAAGCGATGATACGTAATGTTCAGAGTCACCTTAGCGGTTAATTGCCATATAATTTGTTTCTGGATAGTTCCGGTAGAACAACAGTTACAGGCGTTATCTGTAACCATTCTCTCTACATAAATGCCCAGGGCGCTTAGTAATTCTGTATCGCTTTAACTTCACTGTGGGCTACTAATTATGACATGTAAATAAAACTCGGCGTGATGGTAGAGTCGCCTTAGCGGCTAATCCTCATATAATTTGTTTCGGGATACTTTTGACAACAGAAGATTTCTCGTCGTTTTCACTAATCGTACTCTTCTTTAACACCCTCTTTACACTCCCCCAATTTTCAGAAATAAATGTTTACTCTCTCTCTCTCTCTCCCGTCATAGATAGCCATGCTTTATTGTGTAACACACAATGTGAAAAGGCCAGTTTACAAAGGCAAAGCGCACACCGATAAGTAAGCTTAACCTCTATACTCAAATGCGTTGCTGGAAAGGCAGTACAAGCTGTCTTGCAGTTGAACCTGCATATAACGAAGTTGACGAAAATTCGCATTTTTTCGTTCCGTCCAGGTTTTCGGTACATGCAGGTTTCGAGTTAAAACTCGCCGGAATGAAGCAGAAACGAAACTAATAGGCTAGGCATCAGTGATGCTGAACTCACACTTGTTCAAGGATATATTTCACACTGAAAAACGGCGTGATTTGCGCTTGCTGTTACTGCACGGCCGCCGAATTCACAAACGTCACTAAGTATCACTTCTGATTTTTTGATACTTTCCGGTGCCTTAACGCGTTTCCAGAACCAAACTTATGCTGAAAAGGCGCCTTTTTCCGAACTTCATGCTTTATTTCTGCAGTAAAAATTGTTGAAGGGACGCTAGCTGGGACACTGTACCGGGTGGTGACGTCCTTCTTTCTCGCCGGCGGAATGACATTTAAAATTGCGAGCTTGTCTTGAAAAGAAAAATCTTTTCGCATTCAGGCAGCAGGAATCATTCACGAACCCATACCACAGATATCAGGTGACACACGCGACTACACGCCGACAGACAGGCCTAGCACCTAACCGACACCGTACTCACACGTGGAAACGCACGAGAGATTGCAGTGCGGGCGAAATTCGCTAAATTAGTGCGTTTCGTCAGACGACTTTTCAGAAAAAGTGCAAGAAATCTTGACTCATCAGCGTAGCGAATTCGTTACACGCAGGTTCACCGTCGCAACTCCTTCGTTACATTAAGGTCGCAAACACATGGGCTTCAATGAAAACAGAAATGGGGAATTGAAAAACTTCGTTAAATCCAGGAATTCGTTACATAGAGGTTCATTACATCCAGGTTTAACTATGTATCACAATGGGAAGGCCTTAGGCCCTATTTTACTTTTTTCATAATTTCTTCAATGAGCTGAAGGTATTTCGCGTAGTTTTACGATCCCGGGGATTTGAGTGGGTGACGCAAAGCGGCGCTACGCTCGCGTGCAATTTTTGTCTACATTGTATATATGTTGTCAGACATTATCTACTGGATCCTATCCATAGACAGCTTCGCTGAACAAATTCAGTCCATCTCGAGCACAAAGCACGAGTGATCTCTGAAGATGACGGAGTGTTTTATTAGCGCTGGAAGTGACCTGACCACAAATTCCATAAGCTAGCTTATTCCGTTTTCGACGGAGGCAGCCACTAGTTCCTTATACACGCACTGCTGCGTCATAGGTGCCCCGCTGCGCTGCGGGGCCTGCTTTCCTTTTTATGTTGGTTTAACCAAACCATATCAAGGGGCTGTGTAACGTCGTATTATGTTGACGTTACCTATGAGAAACCGAAAGCCGAACGGGATTTCATCTCAGTTACCTTAAATACAAACGTCTGTCACTGCAACCTGGGTAGTACAGCATGGCAATTGATGCTTTATCATGCATTGTCCTTATTGAAACGACGAGTAAAACGGGCACACTCTTCCTTAGAAACTACAGCTTCCTGTAGGAATGAATCAGTGAAATAATGTCTGAGAAAATAAAATGGCCGCCATAAAAGTAAAGAGCCATGCAACCTCCACGCAGACGTATTCGGTGGCAGCAGGCCCATATTGTATGTCGGGCATAAACTCGTCAGAAAGCAATTGCGAATCAAAGCATTGCTGTTGAAAAATTAAAAATATCATTTTCTGGATGTGCCGGAACTGTTTCTTCATATTCGCTCAGCGATAAAAAAAATGTCATGAGACTGCGATTCAAATTACAGCGCGTTGAAATGGCTCGTAAAAGTTCAATTCGCAGCTCCTACTTGTTATTTAATAACTCCACCGGTAGTCATTCGTATTAGCTTAGGCCAGCGGCGTACCAGCTTGTAAGATTGTATGATTGAATTGTAATATTGCATTGTAAGTTTGCATTGTGAGAATAAATTCAAGTACACACGACAATTCCGCCGAAATAACACATTACTTAAAAAGTTCCAAAACACGCCTTTAACAGTGACATCGAATCGCGAAATATCATATTTCCTGAATGATATCTGAGCGAACCATGACGTTTTCACGAGCCTATTATTATATCCCTCGTGCCGTTTTGCGAATGAGCGTGACCTTTGCACGTCTCGCAGAAACAGTCTATGCTATTAAACAGCTGTTTCAGTGCACTTGAGGTAGCGTACAAGCATAGTCATTCCATGGTATCCACAACTGTACGCTCACACTTATGGATATCCGCGCTATCACGCTTATCTACGTTTATGGGGGTTTAAGTATTTATCATACATATTTCACAACATATAGACGCACCTTCTGGAAGTGAATTAGGGAGTCTCCACGGATGTGCAGCTAGTTCACGGTCTCTGTGCACACGGCCAAACATTTTATCCAATTGTGCATCGGCGGATTGGTTTTACAAAACTAACTTTCCACCTCCTTTTATCTGTTCATGTCCATGAGCGCTAGAAGTATGAATTACGAAAACAAACCTAGGACACTCCTACAGCGACGGGTAGGCCGGCGTTTTTGTTTTTCTTCTACGTGTTACCAACACATTTCAGTTCTTGAAACGTTTTGCTTCGAAGGGGCATGAATATATTTCCTTGAGCTAAATCATACAGTACTGGAGCGCAGCCAAGCCCCAGCGAAAATTCGCTCAAACGCCCACCACAGCTTACGTTAAATTAACTTAAAATGTTGTGCCCAAATTGGCTGAACTCGAGGTGGCGCGAGCATTGTCACCGTTTGCAGGACCCTGGCCTTTCAAAGAGAACTTTCGTACACACACAACCTAAAGCGCCGCCACACTATAGCAGAAACTAATTGATAACCGGGGCTAAGAATACGTCTTCGCATATGTCCCCAGTATCAAAACGGAAATGGCCTCCAGCCACCAAGACGGTACATTCAACAGTGGCTTTACAGTGCGTGAGGAAGGAAAGAAACAGGAGTTGTGTTGATATGCGAAAACTCTGTTGATGCTGATGACAACACCAATGTTTTCGAGGAAGAAAATTTATACCTGTCCCGCTGAATAGGTGGAAGGCGCGTCATCCCCTTAATTTATATCACACATGTTGCACAAATTTTCAAAATTGCCCCATATTTTTTCACCGCACACTGTAGTTAAACGTGATTTCCGATTAAAAGCGCGCTCGAAACAACCGTTTCTGCTCCATAAAACGTTAAAAGCAGGGTTTATTTTTTTAATTATTGCGCTGAAAAGAATTTTCTGCAAGAAGGGATCAATATACCCCATAATAATGTGCTTACATAATATTCTGACCTTTATACAATTAATAATGTAGTTCTGATGCAGGAGAATAGCTAAAACGTGCGAGTGTGCGAGATTTCGGCGCACGTTAAAGATTCCCAAGTGTCCAAAATTAATCCGGCGCCCTACACTACGGTGCGCCTCATCGCCTGCGTTGCGTCAGCGCGTTAAACCGTGCAATCAATCAAAATTCATGTTGTACCACTGAAACCCACATAAAAAGTTTGCGTATCGTTTTACCCCGTGCGAATAACGTGGTAAATATTGCAACGCGGTCACACACACTGGGAAAACACGAGGCTGCAGAGAAGACGGAACGCTCGCAATAGAATAAACAGTAAGGTTGAGCTGATAGGGAAGGGTTTTAACAGCCGTAAAACAAAAATCGTGCACAAAATCGGAGCAGAATGTTTTGCAACAGCTTTTTACTTACAAGGTTTTGTGGGCATTTGTCGGGGCAACGAAGGCGATGAAAGATAGCGTCCGCAGGTGGCACTGCGCACAAAGTGATAAGATATTGTTTTACATTCGCAATGGAAAGAAAATTGTGGCAGAAAGACAATTCTAGAAACAATAAAATCGCTGAGAACACAAGCCATATGTTTCTGATTTCCGGTAAGCTTTGTCGAAATCTACTTCAATGTGTGAGGCTTGGAAGTAGGCAAAATTCTGGAACGAAAATATTATGAAATCGCCATTTCTGTTTCAAGAAAGAAAAAAAATCATAAAAACTAAATGTATTTTTTGTGAATTTGTTTCTTTTATAGGCACCTAAAAATGCCTCCAACAATTTTAACCCAGTTTATTATGTTGTGATAGAAACCTCCTTGCTCAACTGGGCACCTCCCCATATTGGTATCATGATGCCAATATGGGGAGGTGCCATGATACCTTATCTGCTGGATTTCTCCCTGCTTCCCAACCAAAGAGATACACATCAATCAACGGGCGACACAAGGCTTACCTATATACACTCCCGGTGCCTCATCCGGCACCAGATAAATCGGCCTTGCTCATTTTACGCACCAATAGTTACGGATGACGTCCTGCTCTGACGCCCGATTCTGCCCCAACCATTAATAAAATCCCTCTGCCTAACGTAACCTCGTTACTCGTCCTCGGCCTGCTTACAACAGCAAGGTCTTTGGCGCACACCATCAAGCAGCTCAACTCTACTGCTTCACCACATTCGAACCTTATTTGCACAATCACAAACCAACTCGGAGGCCTCTAGGAAAAACGCACACTACAAGGCGTGCAAGCACTCCTGATCAGCCGACTCAAATACGGCATCCCCTACCCACCCAATCCTACCACATAAGCGCACCAAAATCAACACAGTGCTAGAGAAGCCATCAAGCTATCCACGAGACTCCAAAGTTGCACTTCCACGCAACGCCTCCTTCAACTAGGCTTTCACAACACCTGAAATGAATTCCTTCAAGCTCATGAAGCAAGCCATCCAGAATGACTGAAGCTAACAACCACAGGCCGACAGGCTGCACGCACTTTAGGGTATCTCCTACCTCCTACACAAACCTTGCAACGAATAACTCTAAAAATGCGAACATGTTCCATTTCTCCAATATATTATATACACCTAAGCTAAAACGAAGGCCGGCGCGTCACAAGAGTCAATGCCCTCCGCACCAAATATCACAGAAGACCTAACACGCGCTACACCGACGTCAGATGTTCACCCCCTGAAAGCATACGCACCAGCTGCCGTTACCTAACGGGGAAAACCCTCCTCTCTCACTCTGCCCACATCAAATATCACAACACGCGGAAATAGTTATAGCGATAGCATCAGCTACAGGCATGCAATACGTGAGAGTCATGACCGACCTCGAGCATTTTTTGTAGAGGACATCGGCCTGGACCAGGTGCTAGCTACAACCTGTCACCCCATGCTACCATGACATCCCACGTCATTGCCACTTTTTACACGTAAATGTCCATCTTCCACCCCAACCCCATCAATGAAAGAGAGACCACTTCAAGACGTGCAAAAACACTTTAGTCTTCCAAACAAGCCCCAACCTCATCTTGCGAGCTCAGTGTTTCTAAACATGCGCCGACTGCACACACCAACCACCTGATACCACATAACATGGAAATGTACACACACCTCTTTTCCCCCTCTAACCCTTTCCCCACATTTAGCGGCGGGAGGGTGCAATGACCAGCTCACGAATGGAGGACCAGAAGACTCTGGTCTCGGTCACAGATGGCGGCCAGGTTTAAGGAATACATGGAATGAGGTACTCCACCCATGGAAGAAATGGCTCCTGTGGGTGGACCTGTTGCTTCTTTCGAAAATTGTAGTCCTCCAGTTTGTTATTTCTGAAGAATATATTGTCAAACTCAGAAAGATGGTCTTCGCTTCACTATTGTCGCCATTTTGGCGTCGCCTTGCTACATTGGCGTCTTTTTAAAGCCCTTTTTAACGCCCATTGCAAATGCATCTCTGCCCTCACAATGAGCATGAACCCGAAGTATAACATAGACAACGCTTTCTAAAGAAATAAAACTGGGGCAGGCATAATGCATGCCGACATTACCCAAAGCAAATCAAAGCTTAGAAATATGTGATGCAAAACATAAGTGCATAAACGATGGGGTGAGCGTTCCCTTATCTAAAAAAGAAGATATCTCTGCGAGGTTTGCTAAGGAAATGTGAAGAATATTATTAACCGACTGCGTAGTGACGACTGCCGTGAGCAGTGGTTAGTCCCATATTATAAAGAAACTTTATACGATGTCTCTTGGCGGAGTTATTTTTAGCAAGCTTCAACTCACATTGACATCGAAGCTATATAATGAGGCTCATAGACAAGCCGAATTAAATCAAATGGGGCGACATCCGGCACTACCCCCACCACCCACCGATGCGACACAGACACTGGCTGAAGTGGTTGGGCCACGTTTCTTCCGTACCGTCACCAAATCTTGGCGGGTATGGCGCGCAGTCTTAGCCAAAAACGCAGTCTGAGCCGACAGCGCGAGCCAACGTCTTTTTTGTATTTTTATAATGCTGTACGCAGCCTAAAACAATATAGTTTGTGGATTTTCCGTTTTAGCTGGCATTTTTTCAACACCACCCTAATTGGTTTTATTATTTTTGTAATAATATCAACGGTATTCCTCATTCTCTTAAAAAGGGAGCAGGCCTAAGAAAATACAATTTAAATCTAGCGAAGACCGCAAGCACCGTTGTCTCCTCAGTTTTCGCGTCTCAATTCCAAAGGCAGCCGAATTTCTTTCATTCAGTTTCCGCTGCTCCTAGTGCCCATTCTTCATTCCCTTTGCCCCCTGCCTAGTAGCGTTTTTCTATGTCCTAAAGACAATCTCAGCGCTTCGGCTAATACATGTGAAAGCCATACTATATCTGGCTTTAATACTGTCCTAAACCACGCGAATAATTTTTTACTTGACTTTTCTGCAGATATACCTCGTTCCGAGGAATGGGCCATCACATACACATTATACACGACACCAAGCAGTAGATAATGTTTTATTGCCTTCTCAAATACCCCCCTAATACATCGGTAGCGCACTTGCTTTCGCATTAAGAAGATTCAAGTATATTAACTCAAATAGGGTGCTCTGTTTTATGACACTCACCCCCCTTCCCGCCCCCTTCCGGCCCCAATCACATTTGTTAGCACCACAGGTGGTGGTGGAAGGTGTGTATAAGCTAAAGATTCATAGTTACATAGATCCGCACCTAATACTCTGTGCACTACGCTTACACAGGAAAACCACGACAGGTTGAGATTAAATGGCAATCCTTCGGTACCGAGTGTACCATGACAGCACTAGACCATTACAGGGGCAGTGAAGTGAACCATTCGCAGTTTTATTTGCGACTGCACTGTGGAGTTTATCCTCATCAAGTTCGTCACTGGCTGCTTAGTGGCATACTGGATACGCACTTCATCAGTAATTATCGAAAGTAAAACACGCCTAAGTCGTTTGCGGTCACCCCTCTAACTACTGTAAGGATGTCTCTTCGTTTCCTAACTTTTTAAAGTATGTTTTTGGGGTAATAACGATTTTAGATTGTTCGCGTGCTTGTTTCGCAGGCGAAACAAGGAGAGCAGTTCGCTAAGTTTAACCCTGCAGACAGGCCAGTCTGTCGGCTTACCCAAAGACAGCTACCCGGCGAAGAGGACTGAAGTAGGTTAACGGCAGTGTTGAACGCAGTGTTTGTGTCAAATTACCCGCACATCCACTGAAATCTCAGAACAAGACCTACGCACTCCAGACTACAGCCTGGTAAGGTTAATAGACAACATTTACAAGGGAAATAAATGCACCTTCAAGTAATTTGTTTAAGAGGTCAGCAATCACACGTACTCACCGACGCATACCATCGCCAAGAACAAGCAGATGTAAGCCAACCGCATCATGAAAACCCTTTCACTTCAGTTCCACGCTCAGCGTAAAGATCACAGGACACTCGAGTAGCCTTTATATTCAATTCCCTACTGCGTTGTGTCGACATTTCGTCTGCCCTTTTTGATGCAGCTGACAACAACCTGTCAATCAAGGCCGACACACAGATCTGCAATTTCTTGCTTTTTTATTTCAGGAATGACGGCTTTGGGTTTGTTATTAAGAACATTTTTTCCTTGTCTGTGTCCAGGGCATTGTGAACTTTTGTGTCAGCTTCCCGAAAAAGGACGCAGTGCGACAGTTCCAGTAGCCCTGACGTCAAAACTGCGTGGGCGCCATGTACAAGCGCATGCCAATGTGAAGGGCGCTCAACTGTCAAGTTGCCCCTATTAGTTGCCCACTTTACATTAAACGAAATCTTTTCGTGGCCCTGCAAATTATGTTACAGCATTCTAGGTACTGGTTACAAATTTACAGTATTATTATTCTAGATGGAGTCCGGAGACAATTCGGAAATTGTCTAGGTGTAGCCTTTTGTGGTACATGACATTCCGGTGTCATGTATTGTACATGCGTAATGTACGTTTCACGCATGGATAATGCATGAGGTATGTGTAATGGGTGCACAATGTAAGTTTCTAAAACGTATGATGCATGTTATGCAGAAATAAAATTCAATTCAATCACAACTGAAAACATCAAATGTGCCTCATCAGAGGTATCCGCATGAATGCAGAAAAGAGTCACACAATCCTGTTACAGGAACACCTTAAAACTAGTATAAATAGTGTTTACTTTGTTTCCTTCAACACGGAAGAAGATTAAGAAGATAATGGGGCTCCCATACACGTCGTATGAATCATTTTCCCCCAAGATATGCCGCTAGCGCATATCTCACTGAGGTGTAGAAGCCCTATCACCTTTCTTAAACACAGCTTTTTCAGTATCCACTAGCTGCATGCTCTGCACTGATACTAGCTGGAGACAGGACTTTAAAATGGGTATCCCAAGGTTGGTGCTTTCCCAGTATCGCTATCATCATCTCCTTTTTTGTGTCCACCGCAGGACAAAGGCCTCCCCCATAGATTCGAAACGTACAATAAAATTTATTCCATGCTGGACACATTTGACTGTTTGGTTAATTAGGTTCGAAATTTCCTGACAGAGGAAATATTTCATTCCTTACGGCCATGAACAAGCGTTTCTGCAGCCAGGACAACATCAGCACTCCGCTTACGAAATTACAACCACGCTGACCAGTACAATGGCCAAAACACACAGGAATGCTTGGTAGCCGAGCAGTTATTTTTTATCATCTGTATGGTTTGTAAATAAAACAAATGCGTCTTACCACCACCACTACCGTGTGTCTGGTGACTGCGTAGTGGTACCCTGCTGAAAGAGAATTCAACAAATTTTTTTAAGACAGCACATCATCCGAAGCGTACACGCGTAGTTCCTCCTGCACGATTATCTATATGCTGCCTTTGCCATTTGGCCCCGGGTGACCAGCCGGAACTGATCCTCCGGGCCGGGACGGGGCGACAGTATTTTCCATCTCTCGTTAGATTTTAGAGCAGAGTGGTAGGCGCTCCCTAGCATGTGCAGGAGAGTGCCTAATTTTTGACACACTAGGCTACATTATTTGTCAGAAACCCACTATCTCAACAGTACGCACTGAAACCTTCAACTTCATTCCTTCTGCTGACATTTGAGGATCTCAGCTGGTATGTTCTTCGTTACTCTTGCCTGTTTGGGAAACTGCAAGGCAAGAGATCTGTGTGGCCAATTACTGAAAGCACAAACTAGCGCCCTTGTTTTTTTTAACAGTAATTGGAGCTTTATGTTACGCTAAGGGAATGGGGGCTATTTGGTATTCCTTCACATTTCGCTACGCTGATTGGATACGTACGACCAAGAACACCGGTAAGATACACAAGACGAGCGCAAAAGAAGCGATCATTCGTGAGACGCTCTTTGTGTCTTTGTCGTTCGTAAGCCATCATCGAAGTGCAACATGAAGCTTTGCGTACTTGTGGAAAGGCGCAGAAGCAGTTTCGATGACGTGAGAAGCAACTATGTAATTGAGACACTCATAAAAGAAAACATTATTGTACAAGATTTGTACAATGGGATTTGTACAATTTGGGATTTGCGGCCACGAGAGGCTGACTGTTAACACGTGCCTCCTTCTGTGCAGGAAAATTAGGCTTGCCTCGTGCAACCAGCCCGAAGCCTCCTGGCCGCTACTCATCAACGAAAATGCCAAGGATAGCCTACTATCTGCCAGACCAGCGTGACGAAACAAAGACACGACCTCCTGTGACGTCACAAGAAAAAGAGCCACAGGGACCATACTTAAGCACTGGGAAGCTGCTCACCTCCGGGATTTGGGGCCACGAGTGGCATACTGTTAACACGTGCCTTCTTCTGTCGTAGGAATGAAATTTTTTTTACACTCAGAGTAATTGCAGTTTCACCATTTTTATGAGGCCGTAAATACCACCACGTGTGTTTTTACAATTGTGCCACGGGTGTCAACGCGTGTACGTACCGTGCACGAATCGGTACCTTCTTTCCCGGCCGAGCACTCGGCTGCAGTAGTGTTGATTGCATCGTTGCATCATTTGGCCTAACCCGGGTAGTTTGCCCAAGACCTTCTGCACTGCTACTGTCTATGTGCCTTGCGCTCCTGCTGTTAGTCAGCTGGAGATGTCGAAGAAAATCCAGCGCCCAAAATCGATGATGTGCTCGCACTTGTCAAGGAGTGCCACGAAAAAACTAAAACAGCTCTGGGAGAAATCAAACAGCATATCAGAAGCATCGACACTCGTGTTAGCGCTATCGAACAAAGTGTGAAGAATGTGTCTGATTGTAAGGTGAACATCGATGCCGGTGGTGATTCAGTAAAGAAGTGAAAGTTCACATTAACAAGGCCAATAAAGAGCTCGTCGGTTTTGCTGATGATATGAAAAACCGCACGCGCAGAAACAATGTTATCAACAAGGGTCTTGATGAAGTCGACAGTGAGGGCTACGTGGAATCGGGACGTATTGTAAGGGAATTTTTTTTCTAAGCATCTTCAGCATGAAGTTCGCGACATTGAACGGGCTCATTGCGTAGGTCGCAGTCGGCCTAACTTTTAGATGCGACGCATCTCATTCACTCTCCTTGTCTGCATCCATCCGGCGTTGTTGTCGGCGTTGTCGGCGTCCACCCCTCCCCCATTCTCCTCGACGCGCCAGCTGCGCTCTCCGCCGCTCACCCCCTCTCCTCTCCGATAGCGAACACTCTCTCGCGAGGGGCATTAGATTGGATTCGATTGGCTTGGCTTGGCTTGGCTGGCTGGCTTGGATTGGATTGGATTGGATTGGATTGGATTGGATTGGATTGGCTTGGATTGGATTGGATTGGATTGGAACTCTGCGATGCTTCGCATAACCTCAGGGTTCCCCTCGGGAAGATGGTGTAATTGTTTATAGGTTACTAATTCTCAAATTTCTAAACTTCAAATCAAAAACCGAGCCTCTGAGTCTTGGACATAAATTAAAGGTCCTCTAACCAGACAAACTACGGCTTTAGGAAGATTTTTCCGAGAAGGTTCAGCTCGCTTGAATGAAACTGCGTGAATTCGGAAAGGCAAACAGAACTGACAGAGAAAAATACTCTGTGCGCTCTAACAAGCTTCACACGGAACACGGCATTTACCTTTATGAGTCATCCAAAAACCAAGTCTGAAGTTTCGGCAAAAAATCAGGACTCCTCAAAGTGACACGCTGCTAGCCATTCACTCAGCTCCGAAACAACAACTCCAGCTTTCGTGCTCCTATCTACCTTCAGCAGTATTTTTCCAAAGTTTGATGTTGTTACAGCTATTATACACGCGCGCTCAGCCGATATAATTTCTGGCACAAAAACCTGGCTTTCCGATGGAATAGCAAATAAAGATCTTACCCTTCCTTCAACTTTTGAAATTTTCCGCAAAGACAGGTGCGGCTTTCACGGGAACGGCGTACTAATAGCAGTTAAGGAAGGGTATCACCCATCACTTGGAGCGCGATCCGGGCACCGGATACCGCGAAAGGGAGACAGCAGCTATTGATGAGGGTTCTGAGAAAGCGCGAGGGTTCGTACAACATTCTGTTCACCCTTTGAATACGTCGCCACGTGGGCTTGCAGCTTTAGTCCACCTTGCTATGGGTGACGGCACAGCCCAGGAGGAAAAGACCGAGAAAGTACGCCACAGCGAAACAGGCTATACAACTTCGAAATGCTGCTTGTCCTAGCTTGTCGTAGCAGAAAGCGGCCATGGCTGAAATTCAGGCAGCAACCCCATGAGAGGCACATGAAATTTCAAAAGGCAGTTCAATAGCACATCAAAATAAGATCCTATTAGGCCTTCGCATCCACTGTCTTAGAAAGTTGTAAGCATTCCCCGTAAATTTCTCTCAGTTAAACAATTTTATTTGTACTCAATATAGGCGGAAACAATTGGAAGTTCTGGGCCGAGGCGCACCAGAAAAATGAACGCTCGTATCAGTACAGCAGATGTAATCTGGCTGGCAGGGTGTACCAAGAGCAATTATAGGGCATGGTCGCAGCTGATTTGTTGTTGTACAAGCAAAACTGCGGTGCTTACCACCGAAGTTTTATGGTCTGCTAAGAAGAACAAATAAAGCGGCTGATGCGAGGGCTGCCTTTGCGAAAATTTGCAAAGACGCCTCCAGAGATCGGTAATCTCATTTAATAGAATTACTATTTATCATATAGTATGCCCGATTCTATATCCACACGCCTCACCATACGTCGCAGAATTATTTTACGAAATCAAGCAGGAAGCACGTTCAAGTAGGAAACAGCCAAACTGTATTGCGACAAAAGCTAGGCAGTGTAAGACGTCGAATAGTGTGAAGTAGTCACTGATGGGAAGTGCAGGGGCCATTGGTTCTCATGACTGCGCGGATTATGCAGGCAGTGTGCCACTGCTTCCTTGTTGCCTATTTATTTTCCATCGCGCTTACAAACGCCAACAGGGTTAACTTGTCCGAATCCCCAAATTAAAAAAATGCCAATTTTCTTAGTCTTTCTGCTGTTTTTGCTGCAAAAGACGTTGTTGGAACTTCTTCCTTCTCTCCCTTAGCAGACGACGCGCATTATCATCAGCTTCACATCTGCCAACGAAGGGGTGTCACGCGCTCGAGCTCGTCCCGCAGCCAGTTTCATTAATGTTCTCATTTGACCTTGACGTGTGCTCCTTACTGTTCAACGACAACTTCGCAGCCGGAGGACCTCGAGGTCCATCCCAGTCGCATCTTCACACGGCTAAACCCGCGAAGGACGCAAAACCATCGACGATTTTATCGAGAACATTTATTCAACTTCAAGATTCGTTTCAGTGTAAGTCTGCTGTTTCACTCCAGCGGCCACAATATTAGGCTTTTTTTTCTCCTGGGGCGGCGTAAAGCAAGTTGCACTGAACCTCAGATACCTCAAAAACACCAGCCCGTCATCGAATCGTGACGCGTTAGGGGTTGTAACTGGCCAAACCTGAGTCGCGTCGAAAATTTCCAGTATGCACTGCGGAAGCCGCTTCCCTTGCGGGGTGGTTTAGGTGTCCGTTTAAATACCCTAAAACAACTCTGGCCACGTTGAAGAGGTCTACGTGTGGACCTAGTTAAGAAGTGCATGTTCAAGTTCTATAAAGCCCCCTAATATATCTTCCAACAAGCAGAGAGTACTAAAGCATATTTCGTTGCTAAGCTCACTTCTCTATGGGATTTAGTTACCCCACTCCACAGCCTGGCATGAAAGAAAGACTTCTGTTTTCAGACTTAATAAGCGAGATTTTGTCCTTAAAAACAACAAATTTACCGCTATGCGGTACTAAGAAAACATGCGCTGACGAGGTCACAGCTTACGTATACATGTTGTGAACATTTTAATGGCGACTTAACCGCAGTGGTGTGACCGACCAGTTTCTACCCACGGGTGTACGATTGATGAGCGACTGTTGGAGCACCATTCGCTACGGCGTTAGCTAAGAGCATCCGGAGCACTGTATATACACCTTTCAGGTAGCTTTAGTTGAACAATTCATTATTAAAAGGTACAGCAGTCGGCCGTTTTTTCAGACTCCGAAAATCCGGACTTGCTGGATACCTCGGACTTACCGAGGAACCACCAATTGTACCATATGAGTAATGACTCAGAGATTTTTCGGACTGCAGATTTATTCGGACTGTTTTTCGTTCCCCTCCAGGTCCTAAAAATCATTCGGCTACTGCATATGTTCCATGGTCGGTCTTCCATGAGCTCATCTTCTTATAGGTTGGAGCATAAATCAACTTACGCCGTCTTTAAGCCTCCCTTATTTACTGCGCTGCGAAATGTGCACGATGATGCACAGGAGCAATGAACCCGTTGTTCACTTGTTTTTATCTACTTCAAAGTAAAGGTTCCAGAATTATCTACACACGTAGGGATGCACTTTGGACACAGGACTTGCAAACAAGGCTTCATGTGGACAACTGCACAACCGGAGCAGTTATAATGTCATAAGGCGAAGAATCCGGGAAAGGGTCAGCGCTGCAGCCTTGTTTCTGGCATGCAAAAAATAGAAGACAAGAACTTGCAGTTACAAAAATAAAACTGCGTTTCAATTCGACATTTCGATTGAAAGTCGCAAGAAGCTACCTAACAATCACCATTCTGAGGTTTGTTACGCCGTTACTAGGTTTAAAATACTGCGAAAACACCAGGACAAGATGCGTGCATGCACAATAAATTCGGGTATAAATTTATTGGCCTTCAAACATGAGTATTTTCTGTGAAATCGACCTATAAAAGTGCGACAGAGTCGCGCTCTTGTGTGGATGCTCCGCTAAGCGGTAGCGGCTGCATGTACGTTTCGGGCGCGCGTCGTGTTTATTTCGCGCTTTATGTTCGCATGAAACGCGCAGACAAGCGTGTTCAATGTGTTGCACGTTAGCGTTCAATGTGTTGCACGTTAGCGGTGATAAGGTTGAATTACTACGCTCAAAGGCAGCGACCTGGTGGGAGTTACTGAACAGCCGAAATGCCGACGCGGAACCTGTACGCTGTGGTTCGTTGCAAGCACTTTTCAGAGAATGATTTCGAGCAATAAATAAAGACAAAGACAACGACAAATTAGGAAGACCCACTCTCGGAGTATGCAGTTCATGAAGGTAGTTTTAGTCGCTCTCTTTGATAAGATGATGCATAACCGCATTTACGGGATGACTTGAAAGCTAGCACCACTTCCCTTCTTCCACAATCTGTATGGAAGCTTGGAATTTTTTTTTCAATCAGAAGTCAACGTAAAATTTCTTGATGTTTATTGCCGTAGTGATATAAATGAAAATATTCAAATGGACGTCTCCTGCATGCTTATAGTTAGGCAAATTTAGCGTCCCCGAATGTAAGTGTGATGCACAGGGTTGTCATATAAGTTATTTAAGGCTGGAAGTTTTGAACAAAATCAATGACGTGCTCACTGCAGTTAACACCTTAAGTCCTATTAGATTGTGCAATGTGACCATCGAGGTTACAGTGTTGTAAGTCAACCGTGTTGGACGCTTTCGTTACAGTGTGCAAAAATGTTGTATACGGCTGCGCCGTTGATACTTTGCTTCCTCTTCTATCTCACAGATCCCTTCAACAACGAGATCTATTGGCAACCGACAAAATGTAGCTTACAAAGCGGGGTAAATAACACGCAGTCAGAAAGCCATGAACATAGTAAATTCACCTGCCAAATTACAGGTGTGATACGACGTTTCTCCCCAACTTTCCCGTAAATCAAAACGCAGTAGGTTCCCGATTAACTGCGCTTTGTTGTCGACTGAAGATCATGTTTGTACTGGCATTAGATCTTAGAGATTGGCTAGAAACGGCACCGATAAAGCTTAAGCGGGATTTTTTTTTAATTTAATTCTGGCCGAAGAACGAGTCACAGCGCGAAAAAGACTCATGAAACACCAAGGCCAGAATGAGGGCGACCAGTATTAAGTGCCCATGGAAGCACCCTCGGCGTCGTGATGTGTAACGGGCAAAAAGGGAGAGAAATAGAGTTAGCCTTTATTGTGACAGGAAGACCCTACGTCAAGTGGGGGAGTTGGAATAAAAGGGTGGTGTGTTTAGGGCTTGGGATACCTTCAAGGCGGAAAGTTCGAACAGAAACAGGTGGGCTCCTTGAGAAGGCAGGAGAGGCCGGGTGGAGTGAAAAGAGCAAGCTCAAGGCTTTAAACTGGTTACGCTCGACCGCTTTTTTAGAAAATTGTGCAATTAAAGCCAGCATGTTGGGTTCCAGTGTATCAGGATCGATGCGTAAGAGGAGGAGGTATTTGGAGGTGGCTTGAAGGTTCTGTAGCGCGCGATTTTCGGACAGTGCCAAATTAGGTGCTGGAGATTGGCGGGTGTGGAGGGAGGCACAGAAGGGACGTCGAGATGGCAGAGACGGGGTGTACCATTTACAGAAGGTCTCTGGTGTAAAACTGGCATTAGAAAGATATTTATGAATATCTCGGGTGATCTTGGGAGCGGAGGCAGAGCGGATAAAAAGCCGTTTGTATAAGGGCCTTGAGGCGGCCTTTTTTCCTTTTTTGTCCCCAGAAACTGTATGGCTGGAGGTAACGACCCAGAAGGTGGAGGAGCTAAGTCGGGTGGCGGCGGAGGCCTAGAGGTTATACACATCCGTGCAGCCGAATGGGCTGCCTGTTTCCATGGTGACGACTCCTCGTGTTTAGGCGACCAGTCGATGCGAAGATGATGCTGCTGCATTTCGGATGGATCTGATGAGAGATTTTGTTGGCGATGCTATTGGTCGACGTGGGACTTGTAGAATCTCTAGGGCTTTGAATGAGTCCGTCAGGATGAGTATCTCGGAAGGGACGGAGTAGTGGAAGTCGAACATGAGGAAGTCTATGGCTTGAATGATGGCATGGAGTTCCGCTTCCGTGATGGTAGCACAATATTAAGGGTTCGTCTGCGGTGGATGGAGGTGAGATTAGGCGACGCCCATGCGGTTCCAACTAGTGGAGGAGCAATGCTTACGTCGGTGTAAATGTCGCTTTCGTGGGGGCGTTTACTCTCCCGGAGGGCGTTGATTCGGGCAGTGCGAACGGGGCGGGCGTTACGCGGGACGGGATGGGTGGCAGATATAATAAACATCACTAGTTATAGACTTCTAAAGCGCATTTAGCTAGACGATATTGTCAGAAAAGATGGCGCGCGTTTTTCAAAATACAACTGAAGCCGGTAATATAGGACCGTCTTTGAATATATTTTGAAGTGGGAGAAATAAAAAAGTCCAGCGAGTCGTGGGACGGGGTGGATGTGTACAAAATGCTCGTGTTTTGCGTGGCTGGACGCGTAATGTACAGTTACCCGATCTTTAATTATTTTTTCTAACATCCAGGCGGCCTTTCAGTGGCTAAGACGTGGCTAATTTCAAGCATGCGGTTATGCGGAGCAAAACACGTCATTGGGCTATCTGATTCGCGTCCTGACAAAACAATGGGCTTCATGAACACTGAGCAAGAAAGGCAACAGGACAAAGTGGAACCTTCAAATTCATTCAATCCAAAAATTTGTCTGAACAGGCTTTTCTGTAAATATACATGAACGTGTACACAAAAACAGATAATACTTTCTCACAGCATAAACGGCGTTTTTCCAAAACAATAGTTATCTTGGAAAGTAACACGGAGACTCCCTGAACAGAGGCTTCTTGGCATGTGTGAAATACGCTCCGCAAATTTGAAGGCGGTGCACATCTGTAACGCAGAATGAATGTTTTGTGATGTCAGCTATCCGTGCTACATGTTTCCTTCCTTATCGGCGTACGGTATTGCATCCGGATGACTTGCGCATTCAACGACTTCCGGCATCATTTCCACTATGCTGGGGAGGGCAAACTCTCACTTGTACTCAGACAAAGAAACAAAAGCTGCGGTTGCGCGCGCAATGTTCGTGACGCTCCCGCATCAATGCGCCAATCGTGTGCCATCGCGCACTCTACCGCTCCTGTCATTCTACCTTCAGGCGCCCTTTTGATAAAGCGGCTAGGCATGCGTGTGCGGGAGTTCATTATAAGCTTGCTCTCGTTCGAAACATGTCGCGTACTATTGCTTGCATATTGCTGTGCTGAACTGATTCTTCCGAATAAACGGAATGAACGCACAGATTGCCATTCTTCAGCAAGTGGATCTACGCAAATCAATACTAGGAGAAAGTCAAACGCTTTCCTGACCCTGGATGGTGAATACGCTCGCATTTGTAGGGTCCCTCGCGAGAATGAAGTTTTTGTCGTTTCATGTTTCCAGAAGGACACACGCTAATTTTTTCACAATGTTTATGGCAGAAGTATGTGTCTGCACGAGTCCCGTCGTCTCTCTTGCCCGTTTTCATGTAGTTACTTTCGCCGCTCAATAATAATAACGCAACCCTCAATGCAACGCATCGGACTGTTACCAAGAGGGCAGAACATCGCACTCTTCGGTGAGAAAACTGCGAAGGGTCGAAACAAAGTTATGCACTGGTTTCCCGCGGCAAACGATGACCATGCCGACAATGATTAACGGGAGGAGCGCGTTATCCAGCTACGGCGGTCATTATTGCGTTCCTCAAAAAAATCTGCAAATAGAGGTGACCAGGTCGCTGCCTGCTGCTAGACAAGCAGTCCTTAATTTTTTTTTTGTCGTGAAAAGCGCGCGTCTTGCGTCAAGCGCAACGTGAACGAGCGGCCGACGTGAAATCGTCATCCATACTAGGAGCGGTTCCTCCCTCCGCCGCCAGGGGCTGACTCTGTTCCATCTCGGTGTGGATAGTGTGCTCCTGAACCACCTTTAGAAACAAAGCAAACAAAAAAACAGTCAGGCCATCAGCTTCAGAGCTCTCTAGGGAACTCTGCAAACAAACGTGTAGGGGGAGAAATGGCTGCAAACGCTGATTGGCAAATTTGTGAAATGTGTAAATACGTAATTTTAACCATATCTTTGGCGTTAGATTTGTTTGTTTGGTGGTTTTTTCTTTCCAGAAAATTTTCTCTACTCTCTGCTAAAACATCTAGAATGTTCCCCTAGTCCCCGCGCTTGACAGCCTGCTGACTAATGGCGGAAAGGGCTTCTTTGTGTAATTGTGCTGGTTGCTTACTAGAGGGAAAACGTGTGTTGGACATACATATAGCTTAAAATTCAATCGATACAATCGTTGCTTTCACGCAAGATGAATGTGCCGGATTATTCGTATTGCCACGAGCCATGTTTTGGCTTTTTTTATGTTTTGTTTTTGCCGACTGGCTGCGCCAGGCTATGTTATCTGTGTTATCCGCGGGCCGAGGGAAGCGCATGTTCTATTCTTTATGCCGCACGCGTTATTTCCTTTGCTAGAGAGAGTCTCGCGAACTAACTTCACCAGCCTAGAATTATTTTCTATGATCTACAGTGTTCTGGATGCAATTCGACTGTTTGAGAAGCCCTCGCGCCGAAAGATAAGTGACCGCAGAGCAGACGCCGCGGCTTTCGACTTTCCCGACGCTCGCCTGCGCAAGTCACTTTGTTGACTGTTGCTTCACCGCCTGTGTATTCTTTGAGTTGTTAGAGGTGCACAAGTTCGCTCCATAAACTTGTTTTCCTTAAAGACAACTGCGTCGTCTTTGGCTGCGTGGCATTATCATGGTGTGGCCTGGTGAGTTCCAGCACACTGCGCATGCAACTGGCCGCAGTGAAAAAGGTGAGGCATCCATGTGCTCTCTCTTATTGTGTTCTCTCATGCTTACTGAGACTCGCTTGTTTACTTTTAAAATTCCTTTTATGTGAAAATTTTTGGGCATGGTTGTTTTACTTTTGTAGAAGTTGCACGCTCCACGTGCGTTATTCCATGAACTCAGTGTTCAGGGGGAGAAAGGGAGAAAAATAAGTCTTAACCGCAGATTTTTTCCTGGAATGCTCGCATTGTATTCCATATTTTTCCTGCATGGCGTACGCAAGTCATTTTTGCGCCTGTGCATTGAAATGACGACCGTCCTTGATGTGCTTTGTCCACCCTGTTCAGAGCCTCAACCTTCGCAGCAACATTGCAAAACCTCTTACAACATTCCCCAATATAATTAGGCTTACACGCGTGTGGCTATCGTGAAATTCCTGGTAGCAGATTGAAATATTTTACTGACATAAGCAGTGCATGCTTAAAGCATCATTTTGGGACCGCTGCAAGATTCCACAATACAATTAAGGTTTCACGCGTGTGGCTATCGTGAAATTCCCGGTAGCAGACTGAAATATGTGTTGACAAAAGCATTGCATGCTTAGCGGCTGCGTGACCCATGAAAAATGGGTTTATGTAGATGTGGCCTGGTCACGCAACGCAAGTGTAACGTTTCAGTTTTGCCAGCAATACCTGCCAACTTTCTTTGTCCTGCGATCCCACCGTAAACATATGTAGGTCATGTAATTATCCTGTATGTACCAGAAAATGCCCTGTGTTTGATGCCTTATAAAATGAACTGAATTGAAACACTGAATGTATTCTGCGTGGGCTTACGGGGAGCAAGTGTTTTTATTTTCGTGCATCTTGGAAAACTGCTGCAGAAAACCAACGGTGCTTGTAGCTTTACCAGAATGTTTCTTTTTTTTACTCACAGAGCCTACCCGGATAGTGCATCCGGCAGGTGGCATGTGCGAGGCTCCTACCAAATAAGAAAAGACTAACTCGCAAACCTTGCCAACCTACCGGCCATAGCACAAGACTTTATGGCAGTGGCTATTCTCCTTCCAACCGTGACAATAACTTTCATAAACATCTAGCAGCAGCTGCTTCTCTTTGGCTTTATGAGACCACGTTACAACCTGCCAGTAAATTTTTTTTCCCACTCGTGAGGCAGCCGCGAAATTACTTCTAAAAATTTCTCACAGCAGTCGCCTGTCATTGGCTGCCTACAACGATGCTTTTTCTCCAGCAGTACAGCAGGGCAGATAGATCTGGCCTGCTTTATGCACAAACGATATATTTGAATGGAACCATGCACACATCGCATTTTGCGTTGGTGGGCTCAGGCGAGCCAAAAAATGTGCACAGTAAAGCTTCTAATACTCGAGCCTAAACTTTGGTTACGCTACGGCTAGCAAGGAATGAGCAATGCACATAAACCTGTGCGACAGAAAAAGCTTTCAAGGGGGGACCTACAATGATATACGCGCGCGGCCCCTTCCTTACTGCTCACAAACTTCATGCCCCCATAGATTCACCACTAAGGTATCTGGTAATACTTCAGGGTCTCGGGTGTCTTGCTGGCAATCCTTACATATCGCTTTTTTTCTCATGCAATAGTTCTAGTGTCTGTCTTCCGAAGCTGCACGCTGTTCGCAGCGCTTCATGGAGACATGTTTGCCTTGAGCTTGTCAAATTGGCAACCAACGGGCGGTTCCTCCTGGCTGGTTTCATTGTTCATTGCTTGCGGCGGAGCAAGTTGGTTGTGGCATCAGTC
This sequence comes from Haemaphysalis longicornis, assembly GCA_013339765.2. Lineage (NCBI taxonomy): Eukaryota > Metazoa > Arthropoda > Arachnida > Ixodida > Ixodidae > Haemaphysalis > Haemaphysalis longicornis. The sequence goes on from CM023455.1 coordinate 112,011,897, forward strand.
CTTAATTAATTGAGGTGGTGTGGCGAGGCACTGAACGAGTGCCGGTGGATGCACAGCAGATGCAAAAGGGGGATCTGCCTTCAGCACGCCGCAGCCGGTCGATGTGACCCAGGGCCCGCTTCTCTGCCGCCATCTCAAGCGTACACGCCCCCACCGCGTCCAGCGTCTTGTGGCACTGCTAGTGTCGAGGCAACCCCAGGCAGGTGTGGACGCCCTTGTGGTGGTCACCCTCCAGCTGCTTCCAGTTCGGTTTCCGCAAGTTGACCAGCGGCAGCGCATACATAATTAGCCCCATGACCGAACCGTTGTACAGCTGCAGGGCTGCTTCTTGAGAGAAGCCATGGTCTTGGTCGGTCATCTTCCGTACAGCCGAGGTGGCCATCCTGGCCCTGGCACGGAGCTACTTGGCGGCCTGGTGGGAGTCGCCTTGGTCGTCCAGCTTGAGCCCCAAGCAGCACAGCCTGGTTTTCCACCCGAGCTGCTCGCTGTCGATTTGCAGGCATATGACCCTGCAAGAGGACTGGGTGTCCGGGTGCAGAAGCATCGCCTCCGTCTTGGTTGTCCACAGCTGCAGTCTGAAATTGGCGAGCTTGGCCTGCATTCTCTCCAGTGCCCCCCGCAGCTGCAGCATGATGCCTCGGCAGCCCGTCTTGGGACCTAGCGCCCACGGGGTCACGTCATCGGCGCACACACACATGTACATCCTGCGTGTACCTCTTCGTGGCAGGCAATCTGGCAGTGCTGCCATTGCACGGTTGAAAAAAGCGGCTGACTTCTGAGCACCGCAGGGTACCTGCGTCCACTGTCCAAGGTGCCGACAGGGTGTCGCATTCCGGCATCTGCGCCGTGCGGCCCGTCAGGAACACCTCAACGCAGCCCCGCAGCTTTCCCGCAATGCCGGCCTTCGTGATCAGGGAGATGGCGCGGCACTGAAGGTTGTCGAAGGTGTCCTTGACGTAAGTAGCACCAGGACTGCCACCTGCCTGACCTGGGTGAGCTCTAGAGCTGTCACCACGTCGGCTATGGAGTCCGTGAGCTACTCCAGGATGAAATCCTCGGTTCTTCCATTCCGAGAGGCTGCTTCTGAAAACGTATTGCGCGGGAAAAGCAGTACGGTCGGACTCATTTTGCCAACATCAAGTTGGTTTCATTATTCTAAGTGCTTATTGGCGTAAGTCCCCCTTAAATGCTTGTCATAGTGCAGGTTCACCTGCGGTTGTTCACTTTTTTCTAGCCGCAGCAAAGCTACTTTCTAGGCTCAAGTCTTACTAGCTTCACTTTGCACATTGTAGTTTGGCGTGGCGGAACCCACTATCATAGAATACGATGTATGCCTGGCTCCATAGAAAAGTGTGCGTACTGCAGGGCAGATCTGCCTGCCCTGCTGTCCTGATGAACAAAAGATCTTGGTTGAAGCAATAATTGGTAGGCGACTGCTGTAAGAAACTTTCAAAAGCATTTCTGACGGCTTCCGTGAGAACAGCGGCTGTCAGACTAAAGTGCGTTAGTTGGTTGTTCCAAATCCAAAACTTTACCGACAGTTTAGTCGCCATGTCTGTACCTTGGAGGAGTGGTGCCTGCACCGATGGCTACGTGTTCATCAAGAAGCCAGTATATGTGTATTGGCCCTAATATAACAATGTGTAAACATTTAGCACATTGAAACTCTTTCGGGCATGCAATTGGGTCCACAGATAGGTCCCACTGTTGGTCAAGTAAAGTCAAGTTGATACATGAAAATACAGATGTCATGAGCGCGGGAAAACATCGACGGAAGTGGCTTGATGGGGTCAATGTACCCTTATTGGTGTGCATCTTATACACGTCTACCGAGCTCTTCTTGCATAACGTTCTCTAAAAGTCCACAGAAATACTGCATGAAACACCTGCCCCATTTCAGTGCCTTTTGCAGCAAAATGACATAGCAACTGGTGCTGCTTCATTAATCTAATGTTAAACTAATCGTTAAAAAACACTTGTGAGTATCCGGTAATGTGTTTTTTTTTTTTTTTTTCATATTACATGTTGGCAGCGCGATAGGAGGGAGTCCAGACAGGCCTGTGCTGCGATTGCTGGCGTTCTATACACAAGGATACAATTAACTATTGCCTGCAACAAGATAACACCACGTAAGATCATCCTTTTTTTAGTCTAAACAAATTTCAAGCAATGAACCCAGTGCCTTATGAGTACCCTCAATAATAAAGTCTGTCCACATCTTTTCGCAGCTGTGTATGTTTACTTTGTTTACTTTGTATGTTTATTTTGTATGTTTACCTTGTTTACTTTGTATGTTTACATGTACTATGACGACTGAATGTGCAGTCATGCATCGAAGCAGACAAAGAACAGCCACGTGCACTTTACTCAAAAAAGAAAACAGTAAACTTAAAATTACTCTGAATGAAAAAGGCGCAAGTGCACAGTTCCTTCTAAACAACGTGCTGACTCGTGTTAATCACTTCGGTTTGCACTATGCTATACACAACTGGTGATACACATGTTTAAGTGAAATCTTTGGAACTAATAGAATTCTTGGTCTCAATTTCCTGTTGGCCTAATTGAGAAAAATAATACAAACTGCAACTGGTTGGTTAGCACAAAACAGGCAGTGCCCCCGAATGTATCCAACTGAACCGTACAAATGGTGTGCGACAAGTGTAAATCTTCGTACAGAACTGTTTGCTCTTTGAACACTGGGAAGAGCATCATTGACACTTAAATGGACTAAGCCAAAGTAATTATTAAAACCTCGGCATTCAATTTATGAGCGCATTTTAGCAAAGATATAGTCAACACATGGTAGGAAGTATAGTTTTGATCGAACAATGCGATTCCCCAGCTCTCCACTATGGCATTGAAGAACTACGCTTGTACGAATGTTTATCTTGGGCGCGTAAAATTACCTTGGGTTGATCCGACAACTGCAGTCACATTTTTACACGATGACTGATAGTACATTTCATACTGGAGTACACATAGCGTTGTCTTTATTCCTAACCAGAAAAAAAGTGCAAACTGCTTCGCTTCAAAGTAGTGTTGTTAATTAGTGAAATATTTCGCAGAGAGGAAACTGAATTTTCACACGATAAAAGTTTTACTGCAGTTTCAGAGAAGAGTTTAAACCATTGAGAGAAATCGGAAGCTCATCACAGCTCACTAAGCGCCATCTTTCGGGTAAAGGTCCATAAATGACATAGTGAGCTTTGTGTTTTTAAACTCGCACAACTTACAGTTTCCTAATTTTGCTACACTGTCGTATTCTTCAGAAACAACACTGCACTGCAAAAACGTCTTACTGTTACTGAGAATACCCCTTGGTGGTGGTGGATATGGCCTTTCGAAGAAGATTCAAGGATTTTAAAGGAAACTCTGAGGCGTACCAATTTTTCTGGACTTTACAAACCAAAGTGTAATTATGCCTCCTGTATCAAGCAAACTGCATACTCAGAACAAGTACCGATGCTGTGAGGGCTTGTAACTGGAAAATGTATGCAAATAAAATATCACATGATGTTTAAAGACTGCAGATTCAAAGCATTATTGCCCATGACTGGCTTAATAGGTTATGATTCATATGTATGTTTTACATATGAGAAAAAAGAATACAGTGCACTGATCGAAATAATGCGTGAAGTCATAACACAAAGATCCTCACTCTTGTGGAGATCTTCACTGAACAAAGATCTTCACCCTTGTCTGTCTCGCTTTCTCTTCGCAAAAAGCACAATTGTTCAGCCCGGCCTAGACATTACAGAATAAGCACTTTCAAACGCTGGCACTGACGACTCGCGCTCGAACTGACCAACATCTCTCCTGCCCAACCTTTCACACACAGATTTTGTGCCACACAAGCGCAGAGAGCCTTTGCCTTTCCTGGACCACGGCGATTTAAAAACCCTCATTTCTAGTCTTTCTCTTTCCGATCGTGAAGCATAAGTGAGAAATGCAGCAGTGCGTACGAAAACGATCCGTGGAAGTCGAAGTATCGCTATCGAGCCTTACACCTTAGGATACAAACGTAGATGTCTGCAACGTTTTTTATTTGAAAGGTCAACTGTAGGCAACTAAACTGTCACATTATAACGGTATGCTTCCACCAGGAAATGTCACAGAGACGACGTTTCAGCCAAGGATTCATCAGGTGTTTAAGTGCCGTGGTTCGTACCCCATTTTGTCAATGTAAAACATTTTTGCCATTTTATACCAGTGTCTCAATGATCTTGCACTGCTGAAGCGTGTAGAGTATCTGTATATGATGTGATAAGGGCAATCTGATCTTTACTTTAAAATTTTCTTTTACATGTTCACCGTTGTCAGAAAATTTCTTTTGTAAATTACTGGGGTCTGTAAAGGGTTCATTTTCCTAGTTTATTAACGGCAATTCAAATTCGGTGTTTTGTAACAGGTGCGGATGACTGTTCAGCACATCGCATACATCACTGTTCACTGGTCAAGCCTAGGGCTACTTTCGCGTCCCTGCACAGTCACCGAGCAGTTATGTGTTTTTTTTTTCACTTTCGGTCTGTGGTTCATAAAGGCGCACCCTAGATAGAGTAAAGCTCTGCGGTGAACAAGTAGTGCGGTTCTATTGCACGATGAGCCAAGACACTAAATTTACCGGTACGGTATCGCCTCTACTTATCGGGAGCACCCTTCGGATGTAATGATGCATCGTCTTCGCAATCTCGTCTCACCATTGCGTCCGTGGAATTCCGGGACGCTCACTGCGCAACGGTCCGCCGTAAGCGTCGTAGAAACCCTCCCCCTAAGATGCCGAAGGCCGGCCGACCCCGATACATAGGAGGGCTTCCGTCCTGGGATCCTGGTATGAACATGCCAAATGGGGAGGGAGACGAAGGGTCACGACGTCTCGGTGATTCGCGCTAGCCCAGGAATTTTATCTCCTTTTCAACAACAGTTTCATTCACACGGAGTAGAAACGTTAATCGGACTGTACAGGCTATCTTGTGCTATCTTTCAAATTGTTATTGTGCTGAGCTTAAATGTGGTTTTATCGATGTCGTTCGCTATATAATGACTATCCTTGTTGGTTGAAATACGTTTGTTGCTTGATAAATATGGTACAGATTTGGTGGTCGTGTTTCGTGATAACAATGTTGGAAGTTAGCGCACTGTATTTCTTATCTATGTTTTAGTTCCTTCTCTTGTGCAGTGCTTTTAAACATCGCCAGTGTGCGTCAAGCATGTAGCAAAAATAAAAAGTGCAAGGTTAGTTTTATTTATATCACCACCAAAGCATTCCAGGTCCCCATCACAGAAAGACCAGTTATCAACAGAATATTGGCGGTAAGCGACAAAACGGTGAAGTAGAATTTAAGAAAATTAATTACAGCTACTTGTTATGCGGTGCACAAAAGGACATTGTTACTATTTGGCAAATATTTTATTTAAAATCTTTGAGCTGGCCGTCCTTCTTTTTCTGGCCCAGCGTTTTTCGGTTCACCTTCTGGCTTTTGGGATCGCCAATAGACTGATTGTAGTAATGCAGTCACTCAAAATTGTGTCGTACGTAAATAATCAGGCATCCTTTTCGCACTAGAAGTTGAACACAATATTTTATTCGGCACAGGCTAGAAGGATGTTTAATGTCTAAGAATTGTAGGCTGCAGGGTTTGAGTACTCCTTTGATATTTCCTTTCTCGTGTTCAGCTAGTGCGATTTTGTTTGCAGGCAATGTTTGCAGTCGTCTTTTTATTTCGTGGGAAGGCTTGGCTCACTTGTCAGGTGTAGATATTGGGAAATCCTCTTTCTTGTTGCGTTCCGTCCTAGGAGATTGCAACGTAGAACTTTGTGAAAGTTGAGCATTAGCACAAGGTGTGCGTACACCAAAACAGTAGGTAGCCAGATGTCTAGACATAACAGCAAGAAATAGTCAGCATGCACATAAGCATTTGCACTGAAGCGAGGAAAATAAGCACTGCTAGCAATTTGACATGAAAGGAGTTTTTTCACAAAGCACTCAAATTTTATATTTATTGCTATTCGGTACTTGCCCCTATTATTTAATTCGTAACTAATATCAATTTTGTAGTATTGCAACATCATAGAATAGATTCGTCAATATTGTAATGATCCTTAGTAATGCTGTGCCTAACAAAGTAACGACGGCATATATCAGAATGTATGCAGTAGGCGTCAAGGAAATACTTGCATGTTGTTTACACTATCGAAATGTGCAGTTTAGAAACCCCTATTCGAAAAGTACTCGATAGCTGCTAGTCGTGGCAGCAGAAAATGCAAACTAGCCTTGTAACTGGACGTCACGTGAGCTGCACAGCTATGAAAGAGGTAACGTTCCTGTATATTGTGCCAAAAATCAATTGCGTCGTCCAAACTGAAAGTATCAAACGTTTTACAAAGTTTGTTTTAACATACAGTCCCATGGGGTCGTTAAACGAACGCTAGTAAATGTAGACAAAAGGCAAGCTCCTGCGTTTTCCCTGCAATAGCGGGAGTGAAGTGAAGTACTAAACCACAACTTCTACAGAGATGTCGTCGAGAGTACAAAATTGGATTCGTCGTGGAAGGTCTTTAAGCAATCATGTTTGTGCAAAGACTTCGACCTGCACGATAGCACTCCCGTGCTATAGCTACCAACATTGTCTTGTTGAAATCAGATAAGACACGGTATACGCCAGTCGTTGACAACATGGTTGTCCATACGCATTCGAAAAATTCATAATCTATTATGAAAGGTTCAAAACTATTTACCCTTGAAATTGAAGGCAGAGGTGCCAGCCGCCTGCACTACGAGTCAGACTGTTTACACAAGACGAATAAAATACACAGGAGACATTCACACGACAACACTAGCGCTTGTTTTGTGAATGACCAGTGTGTATTTTATTTGTCTTTTGTAAATAGTCAGGATCAAACGTGAAACGCTCCTAACTAGCCCCCAGCATAACTTTAAAAGAAGCCGCCAGGTGCCGGTTTTCTTTTATTTTTGTTAACTGAATCCATCAACCGCAAACAAACTACTATTCTGTAACCTTTAAACAAAATTGCTACGCTTAGTATTTATTTCAATTTTGTCGCGATACAACGTTATTTGCGAAGCTCCAGTGCGGCACCCATCTTCAGTAAATGACCATGCGTTTCATGTTCCAGTAAGCACCCTACCAAAACAGTTACCCACACTTTTGAAACATTCCCTTTCTAGGCACGTCCACACATCTCACAACGCAACCACGCCCCTCATATTATTTATTAGTTCGTTTTGAGCCAGTGGATGGTTGGCAGTGGCAAGGGAATACGCAAGTACTCGTCTCTGAACACCTTTTTGTAGCAAAAATGCTACATTCTTTATGTATTGCGCCCAGTGGCATTTGTTTTGTGGTTAAGATGCAGCTAAGCCTACCCTATTTGAACGACTTTCACTCGACCTCGCAGCCTACCCTCTGTTCTGCCTTGCGCCCTCCCAGATGGGCTTCCTTGTATACTTTCAGTTTCTACTTAACTCTCCCTCCTGCTTGCATTTAACGGCAAGCATTAAAGGTGCGCTTCTATCGTTTGTGTAATTATTTATCCTTGTCCCGCTTAGCGCCAGCAATGTTAAAGACAGCAAAAACTAACTACCCCCATTTCAAGCTGTGATTAACAAACTCTTTTGTAACACATTATCCTCGTGAAAGCAAGATATCTGAGAGAGGGAGGAGGAGAGGGAAAGAAAGAAAATAAACTTCATATCACTAACAAGTACCTTGATACTAAGACCCAGTTGGCCTTGTTATACGTGAAAAAAATTACACCGCAGAACAAGTATTTTACAACACCAGTGCTGCACCTTCTTTCTTTTTTATTACGTCTGGTTTTGTGCTGTAAACGTTTCTTCCGTACCTTGCTTTTTTGCACAACATTTCTGCAACTCGGCTCAAATCTTCAGGCATTGCCTCACCGAGCGCAGCACGGGGTTTTGTTTCATCTGCTAAATTTGGAACTACCCTCGCTTCAATATTTTCACTCTTATCGATTGATTGATTGATTGATTGATTGATTGATTGATTGATTGATGATTGATGATGATGATTGATTGATTGATTGATTGATTGATTGATTGATTGATTGATTGATTGATTGTGGGGTTAACGCACCGACGCAACGCAGTGGAGGGCTCCGGATTAATTTTGACCCCCTGGGGATCTTTAACGCGCGCCGAAATCTCGTACACACGGCCGTTTTTGCTTTTCGCATCCATCAGAAAAGCGGCCGCAGCGGCCGGGAATCGAACCCGCGACCTCTTGCTCAAGAGCGCAACGCCTTAGCCACTGAGCCACCGCGGCAGGTCACTCTTATCGAACTGATCTTCTTTCCACAAATGATGTTTTAAGTGTACAATCCACACTGAACAGCCTCTAAACGATTTTTACATGCATTTGAATTCTCTTTGGAAGCCAAAAGCCAAGGAGACTGCATATAAAAGTTACTTCGGAATATACGCTTCAAGCACTACAAGTAGGGGCGCCACTGAAATCACCTCAGCGTCCCGTTTCGAAAGCAGCCGCGGGAGACACTGACCCGCCCAATTGTCACTGTTGCCGCTGCTTTTTCTGCACGTTGACGACTGAGATTTACCGTTTTTATGTGTTGTAAATGCATATTTATGAGGAGCAGGCACTCTGTTCGCAAATGTGGCGTATTTACGAGAGTGTAAATGTTTCTGGCGCGAGCTTAGTCTGGTACATTCGGTCTCCAGCAGCGCTAGATGTGTGTCACAGGCCAACGTCGCCAAATCTGCATATGCATAGAGCTGATTGTCATTCAGCTGCTCTGAAATCTGCTGTCTTCGTAAGCAGCGTTTCCTCAAATGGTCACGTTACACCTATACACTATGGTATAAATCGGTTTTGTGTGCTTACATAATCAGCGGAGCACTCATACCTGGCAGCACACCAGCTATGCTTGCCAATATCATACGTCAAATATTGATCACTATTCTGAACAAGCCAATCGGTCATAAATTGTACGAACATTCTAAGAAAGAAGTACGGCGACTAATGCAAAATTTTACTCTGGAATCAGCACAAGAAAAAAAAATTCATTGCTAGGTCATCTTGTCGTGAGGTGAGCGCTCGCAAGAATTCGTATACCCCAATCCGGCGAGAAAGTGCGGAAAAGGGACCGGGCTTTAATCAGGGGGCTAAATCCCCCCCCCCAGTGGCCCGGCCCCCCCCCCACTAAACGCTTGTGCGAACATCATCATAGATACAGGGGAGCCTGCAGTGTGCCATTGAATCAGAGGGTTGTCGTACCCTGTCTTAGTTTAATGCTTGTGATGCTACCTGTATTTGAAATGCGGCGTGTGTTAGCTGTTCGTTGATGTCTGGAAGTGATGGCTGTGTGTGTGTGTGTGATTACTAAAACGTTCATTCCTTGATTTCGATCCGCATTTGTACACGACAGTTAGCGTCCTCCCCCCCCCCCATTTCTTGCGAAATAGCAGTGCATTTCGCATCTAGTCGGTCTACTGAGCCCTACCAAACGAATGTCTTCAGCATTTCCGAAGCTGCACCGGCTTTTTTTCATTCCCGTAGAGCTATGGTCTTTCGTTTGCAGTTGGAGACCATTTTCCCGTGGTTTCATTACTTTCATTGGTCTTTGCTCAAAGGCGTGAGTGAGCACATATTTAATGACTCGCAGCCTTGAAGTATACCTAACATTTTCGCGGGACTTATATTTCTATAAAACGCACAAGTTATTGTCAGGTATTGGGCAATGACATCCCCAAATCATATTTTTTACCACGTATATATTCGAAACAAAGCCGCACTCGTTGTCCGCGCTGCAAAACAAATCGAACCTCTCACTGTACCATTATCAGGTCTAAACAGAGCGGCAAAAGAATTCCCTTGTCCAGGCGTATTCGGAGATGACAGTGGTGATATGCTGCTGTCGTCGCCGACGCCCGTAAGAGCAGCCAAGAAGTGCATAGATCCGCGACCCCGGACAGCTCTTGTTTGCCTTCGAGCCCTCTACCAAGACGCAGCTCTTTTTGGAAGGGCCCTAGGCGTACTCTTCCCTTACAGACGTCACCATAACAAGCTTTTTAGGAAGCGAAAGAGAACCACAAAACTGCATGAGGCCCTATCAGCCACGCAGCGCTCATCCCGTAAACGCCGCGGAGAAGCGGCAGCAGGCAGCCCAGCGATTGCGAATCTCGAGGCGTATAGGACTCATCTCTCTTTCTCTCCCTCTTCATGTAATCTTGTGGGGGTGCAGAATAGTCATCTAGGCTTTCCCTCATGTGCGAGCTTCCACTGAATTTCACGGCTTGGGATGTTACGAGGATACTGCGAAAAATTGGGGACTAACTCCCTATTTGGGGATTGCCATGTAGTGAGTAGCAGTGAATGCTGCACCATTTTCGCCATGTTTTTTTTCGCAGGATTTTGCTGCTCCTCTGGATTGCTCCAGCAGAACGCAGAACGCGAAAATACCCATTAAGTGTTTTCCACGAATGAGAAGTGTTTCTCAAACGAGTCCTTTAGACTTGGTGTGTTTGTGTGTTCTGTTTCTCTTTTTTTGTGATGGGGCTCCTAACGTCACTGCACTAACGTGTTTTACTTTCATTTTTTAGTTAGCTTATCTCCTACTTCCATCGCTGTCGGACCTACTTTCATAACAGCCGAATAAATGTAGATTTTGATAAAAAGGGACACTGTGAGCTCGATTACTCACTTGTATTTTGCGGCTACCTCTTCCCCAATAATGTATTTTAAAAAAAAAATTTTTTTTTTTCCCCCCGGGTTCCCCCTTTTTAAAAAAACCCCCTTTCCCCCCCCCAAAAAAAAAACCCCCCCCCCCAAAAAAAAAACCCCCCTTTTCATTCCCAAAAAAAAAAAAAAAATTTTTTTTTTTTTCCCCCGGGGTTTTTTTTGGGGGGGGGAAAAAAAACCCCCTTTTTTTCCCCCCCCCCCCTTTTTTTTTCCCCCGGGTTTTTTGGGGGTTTTTTTCCCTTTTTCCCTTTTCCCCCCCCCCTTTTTTTAAAATTTTTTTCCCCCCCCGGGGGGTTTTTTTTTTTCCCCCCCCCCCCCCAAAAAAAAAAAACCCCCAAAAAAAATTTTAAACCTTTTTTTAAAATTTTGGGGGGGCCCCGGGAAAGGGGGGGGAAAAAAAAAAAAATTTTTTAAAAAAAAAACCCTTTTTTTAAAAAAAACCCCCGTTTTTGGAAAAAAAAAAAGGGGGGAAAAAAAAAAAAATTTTCCCCCTTTTCCTTTTTAAAAACCCTTTTGGTTTTTTTTTTTTTTCCCCCCCAAAAAATTTTCCAAAAACCGGCTAAATTTTTTTTTTCCCCCGGGGGGGGTTTTTTTTTTTTTTTTCCCCCCCCTTTTTTTTTTCCCCCAAATTTTTTGTTAAAAGGGGGGTTTTTTTTAAAAAAAAAAAAAAAATTTTTTTTTATTTTGGATTGATTTTTTTTTTTAAAAAAAAGGGGGGGGTTTTGGGGGGGTTAATTTTGGGTTTAAATTTTTTGGTTTGGGGCCCCCCCCCCCCAAAAAAAACCCCCGGGGCCCAAACCCCCCCCTTTTGGGGGTTTTTTTTTAAAACCCCCCGGGCCCCCCCCCCGGGGGGGCCCCCTTTTTTTTTTAAAAACCCCCCAAACCCCCCCCCTTTTCCCTTTTTTCTTTTTAAAAAAAAAGGGGGGTTCAAAAAAAAAATTTAAACTTTTTCCAAAAACCCCGGAAAAAAAAAATTTTCAAAAAAAAAAAAACCCCCCCAAAAATTTGGGGGGTTTTTTCCCCCCCCCTTTTTTTGGGGGGGGGAAAAAAAAATTTTTTGGGGGCCCTTTTTTCCCGGGGAAAAAAAATTTTTTTTTTGGGGGGTTTTTTGGGGGGCCTCCCCAAAAAGGGGTTTTTAAAAAAGGGGCCGGCCCGGGGGGGTTTTTTCCCCCCCCCGGGGTTTTTTAACCCCTTTCCCAAATTTTTAATTTTTAAAATTTTCGGTTTTGGGGGAAAAAGGGGCCTAAAAAGGGCCCCCAAAATTTTTTAAAAATGGTTTTTTTTAAAAATTCGGGGGAAATTTTTAAAAAACCAAAAAAAAAAATTTAAAAAATTTTTTTAAAAACCAAAAAAAAATTTTTAAATTTTTGGGGGGGGCCTTTTTTTTTTCCCCCCAAAGCAAAAAAAATTTTTAAAAAACCCTTTGGGGGGGTTTTTAAAAAAAAACCCCCGGGGGGGGCCCCTCCCAATAAAAAACCCCCCCAAAAAAACCCCCCCCAAAAACCCCCCCCCCCCCAAAAAAAAAAAAAAAACCCCCCCCCCGGGAAATTTTAAACCCCGGGGGAAAAAACCGGTTTTTTTTTTCCCCCCTTTTTTTTCGTTTTTAAAAAAAAAGGGGGGCCCCCCCCCTTTTTTTAAAAAAAAAATTTTTTTTGGGGTTTTTTTTTGGGGGGGACAATTTTGGGTTTCCGGGGGGCCCGGTTTTTTTTTTTTGGGTTTGGTTTTTTTGGGGGGTTTTTTTTGGGGGGTTTTTTTTTTTGGGGGTTTTTTTGGGTGGTTTTTTTTTGGGGGGGGTTTTTTTTTTTTGGGGGTTTTTTTTTGGGGGAATTTTTGGGTTTTTTTCCCCCAATTTTAAAAAACCCCCCCCCCCCCCTTTTTTCCCCCCTGAAAACGAATCCCCCCCCTTTTTTCCCCCCAAAAAAACCCCAAAAAACCCCCGTTTTTTTAAAAAAGGGGTTTTTTTTGGGGGCCCCCCCGGGGGAAAAAACCCCCCCCCGGGGGGGGTTTTTTTAAACCCCCCCCAAAATTTTTCCCCGGGGAAAAATGGGGGGGGGGGGAAAGGGGGAAAATTTTTTTTTTTTAAAAAAACGTTTTTGGGGGATTTTCCCCCCGGGGGAAAAAAAAACCCCCCCCCGGGCCCCATTTTTTAAAAAAAAAAAATTTTTTCCCCCGGGGGGGGGGGGGTTTGGGGGGGGGGGTTTTTTTAAAAAAAAAAAAAAAAAAAGGGGGGGGGGGGGGCCCCCGGGGCCCCCCCCCCCCCTTTTGGGGCCCCAAACGTCCCCTTTAAAACCCCCCCAAAAAAAAAAAGGGGAAAAAAACCCGGGCCCCCCCCCCCCCCCCGGGGGGGAAAAAAAGGGGGGGCAGGCCCCCAAAAAGGGGGGCTCATCTCTTTTCTCCCCTTTTTTTTGGGGGGGAAAAATTTTTTTCCCCTTGGGGCCCCTTTTCCCGGGGGGTTTGGGGAAAGGAAAAAGGGGCCCCCGGGGGGGGGTTTTTGGGGGGGGGCCCCTTTTCCCTTTTTTTTTTTTTTTTTTTTCCCCCGGTTTCCCCAAAAAAAAAAAACCCTTAATTTTCCCCCAAAAAATTTTAAAAACCCTTTTTGGGGGGTTTTTTTTTTTTTTTTTTTGGGGGGGTTTTTCCCCCAAATTTTTTTTTTTTTTTTTTTTCCCTTTTCCCCGGGGCCCTTTTAAAAAAAAAAAAAGGTTTTTAAAAAAAAAAATTTTTTTAATTTTTTTTTTGGGCCCAACCCCCCGGGCCAAAAAAGGGAAAAGGGGGGGGGGAAAAATTTTTTCCCCCGGGTTTTTTTTTGTTGAAAGTATAAACAGGGCCCCAGTGGTTTTTCTCCGCACAAACAATCTTGCATAAAAATGTGGGACAAGCCCTCAAAACCCCAGGTGGCTAGCCAAATTATGCTCCGGATTATGCCTTCCATAATGTAAGCCAAATCGCGCTATGCTACCTACACCTGATGACACTCCAAATCTGTGTAGTAATTGAATGGCATTTGCAAATATTGTCGCCAATACCCTACATGCGCACGTGCCATAACTCAATCCGTGCCATTCGTGCCCCCTATGAGTTATTTTTTCTTGTTTTGGAACTGTTTACATAGCCCATTTCTCTTGAAAAGGCTGCAATTTTGCTGTTTCTAGCTCTAATTAGGAGCAGTATATGAATAGCGAAAAAATTATGCTTCCTGCTGCAGTACTTCACAAGCGTATTCCTGTGTATAAACCCCGACGGTTTGTTCTTATCGGCAGAACAATTGTGATCCAGTTGCTCTGATTCTCACTGAGGAATCCGTCTGGCGTACATTTCATCTCTGGTAATATGTGTAATATATTTTAAAGCGAAGTTTTCTGTACGCAGAAACCCCCTTCGGCGTATACTCGCTAAGCTAGCCTGAAAAAAATACAGATCGGAGGGCAGTTCGAAGGAAGGGCATAGATTGGCTGACGTTATCTCTGGCTGTAGAGTGGCGCACAGTGACATAATGTGTCAACAACATAAAATGATAACGATGGGCGGAGAAGTGTCAACGTGCAACGCCGGCTGCATGTTACTTCGAAATGGGAAAGCCACGCGGCATACATACTCCCGAGGAGCAGGCGGTTTAGGGTTAGCTACGCTGAGAGCAGGAACAACAATAACGCAAGAAAATACCACAGCGACGCAACCTATACAGAAACAAATTGCAGCATCTCCACTCTGCGGATCATGGCGAGGGTGCGGAGTATGGGGACTCGAAATGACATCCAAGTTACGGCCAGCGTGACATCCGATTTGCCCCCCACCGTCATTCGATTTGAGCCGTGAGTTGACCTTGATTAAATTCCCCAAATAAAACTGCAACTCACGGCTCAAATCGAATTTTGTTGGATTTTCGCGAGATGGTGGTGTGCGCACGGATGGACTCGGACGGAAATTGGGAGGTTCTAAGGTACTCTTGCACCGTTACAGGTGAGGGAGTAAGCCGTTTGACTCTCGGGTACTAAATTTCCCCCCGTAGCCCAATGGGGGAAAAGTTTGTTGGGGCTAAAAAAGGGGTCCAATCCGCCTTTGCCCGGGAAGTTTTTCGCTTGCAATTCCTTTGGGGAAGAAAAACCCCACAAATTTGTGCGGTTTTAAAGGGTCCGAAAAATTCCTTTTTGTGCCTTTTTATAGCCCCCGGGTAAAAAACCCCAGGGAATTTCCTTCCAAAATACTAAACCCCTTTGGGGGGCCCCGGGGCCCTTTTTTTTGCAAAAAAGGGGCCATTTCCCCTTTTGCACGCCAAGAAAAAAGCAAAATTCCCAAGAAAAAAAATTTTTTCCGCGTTTTCTCCCAAAACCTTTTTGGCCCTTTTAACGACGGGGGTTTGGACCACAGGCCCCAAAAAACCCTTCCAAAAACCAAAGGTCCAGGTTCTTTCCTTTCGGGGACAGCACCCTAAAACCTCCAAAAAAAAGCAAACCCCAAAGGAAAAAAACGTTGCCCCGAAAAAAAAGGCCTTTTTTTAAGAGACACAAGAAAAAACATAGAAAAAACAAAAGAAAAAAAATTCTGCCTCGTGATGGGGCCCCGAGGTCGGAAAACAAAAAAAAAAAACTTGGGCCGCTTAAAAAAATTTAAAGAGACACAAAAAAGAAGTGGGGAAAAAAAGCTAATAAAATATTTTTAAAGGGAAGGGGCTAAAAAAAAAACAAAACATGGCCCCCTTTCCCAAAAGGAAAAAATCCCCGCCCGGGAAAAAAAAAGACCAAAAAATTTTAATTTCCTGGAAAATTTTGGACCTTGCCCGGAATCCCCCGCTTTGGGCAAAAATTTTTCCTAAATTTTTTTTTAGGCTTCAACCAAAAACCTTCGGTTTCCCCTTTTTTTACTTTAGGCTTGTTTTGTTTTCCCCCCAGGGAATTTTTGTTGTAGGGGAAAGGCCCCCAAAATTTTTTTAAACAAAACCTTCCCAAAACAAAAATGCCCCCTCCATTTTTCCCCCTCCTTTGCCCCAAAGCGACAAATACTGGAAAGATGATCACGAAATAAAACAAAGTGTTGTCACCCCCTTTATCACAATCAGAGAAAAAGGTTATCTTTAAAGGGACCACGCAAGGGAAAATAAAAGTTTGCTTCACTCGAAAATTTGTTGGTTTGTTGTTCCCAGAGCGCTTGTCTGGCATCAAACGACGCTTCATTCGCTGAGAAATTAATCAATATCAGTTGAAATTTCGATTCTCTCGCCCTATCGTGTGTTCTATGACGGCTGCGGGTGATGTAACCAGGACCCGGGCTTCAAGAGAAAGTTAGTGCGCCGTAAATTCTGCGGCGGACTGCGGAATGCCTTAGTTACGTTCCGTCCCTCTAGAAGGCGCCACCATGCCACTCGGGACCCCTGTCCGCACCGCTTTGTTTTTGAGCCTATTTGTTCTGGCTTGATTTTTTTACGGCTGGTAGTAATCGTTTCGCGAAAGGGGATTTTTCGACAAACAGGGTTGCATACGACAATAACGCTTACGCCAATCGGCCAGTGTCGTGCGAGAAAACCCAAAGCGCCAGACTGCTGTGCAGCTTTAACAATCATAGTGCGCGCAGAACCAAAAATAGTACACATTGGTACTTGTATGTTTACGTGTACTTTCGTAACTTACATTGTTTACTCCTACGTACTACAAATCATTTTTTCCCAATTATGTACTTTTTTTGAAGAAGTTTACGTTAAAAATGTTTAAATATAATTCTAATGAGGCAATCTTCCGAATGAACCAACCCTGTCTGCCTGACTCCTTTAATAAACTGCACCCAGAAACCGTAGCTGCACATGGTTTTTTATGCCACACCTACCGGTAAAATTATCGTGTTGTCAATCCATGAACATTTTCAAGTTGTTCTCCTGCCTTTATATGCTCGCTAAAATCTTCGAACATTTCAAACAACCACAAATGGCCTGGTTGGTTGTTTGGTTGAGGATTACGGCTAAAATGAGTAATCCTCAAACTGGAAAGTGAACTTGGTAACTTTACGGGCATAAGACACATTGAGAGGTAGGTGAAGGGACGGACAAGCCAGATGGTACGCACGTAATCGATGATTTTTCAAAAAAAGTAAAATTCGTTTTAAATCATTCTTGTGAGTAGTGTCGGCCGGCCTGTGATACGTGTGCGATTTTAAGGGCAAAATGTGTAAAAGAATACAGTAAAAAAGTACTTACGTAGCAGGGGGTTCCGTCGTAGTAGTGTCCGTAAAATGGTGGTTTCTTGCACAAATAGCCCCATTGGTTCACGATAGGGTTCTGCCACACAAAAATTTAAAAAAAAGCTTAGTATTCATAAAAACATGAATCCAAGCAGGGAGGGCATTCTTAAACAGAATTCCTCCCATGTGAAAGCCCAAAAAAAATAATTTGTGCTTCTGGCCGATATTTATGGGTATTAATGAAATCGCTTTTAACTCTAACAAACATAACGCTATGTCTTAGATTTTTTCAGACTTGGAACCAGTGAAGGGTTTTCAACAATTCTCAAAATATGGTCAGTGCTCCATACGTTTACAGAAGAGAATGTAATGTATTCAATTACTGCCCGTGAAACAACCGGCAGAATATTCCTGCGAAATATTGACGTAGTCAGGGCAACAAAACGTTCCCAGCACAGGCCTAACATGACTAGTGTATTCCACCAAATTGATAAGAGCCACCTGCCGGCTAGTCGCATCACGTAATGGTGCACGCATCAGCCATAGACTGCTGTTTCACTTCGAATAGTTTTTGACAATTAAAACAAAAATGGAGATGATTCTCAGATGAGATGCTACAACTTCGCCTCGAAAGGAAATGTGGCTTACAGAACTAATATTTACTTTATCAGAAAAAAATTGAGCAGATTAGCCGCATTCACATTCATGGAGATTGGGACGAGAATACAAAATCAGCAAGGCCAGTACGTTCGGACAAAAATCCAAAATATGTAGGGCTGCTTTTTTGAGAATTTATGTGATCTTATAAATGGTACACACTTTGCAAGTACACGGACGCACCATGTACTTCAGTTTGCGGCTGAAGTATCTTTCGGCTAAAAGGTCGCTTAGAGTTACTTAGGATGCAGCGTCATAGTATACTGTGCAACCTTCGTGGCGTAGTATACGGTGTATATTATAGGAGCTGGGCACTCCATGTCAAGCCACCGCTACAAAACATTTAAACACGCAGTTATTACATCATAATAAGTGAGCACGTAAATAATGTTCGTTTTTTTGGACTTCAACAACAGGTGGAGCCAACGTGGAGAGATCTAGAATACCGAACGTTAAAACATGGCAGTCATCTGCGCAATGATAAATTATATATTTGTTATTTTAAAAGCATCCCCTGCGCAAATTACTTAGGTCATTCACACATCCCTCAAGTGGGTGCTCCAAAAATCAAACCAGGCGCATAAATTTGAAAAAAAGAAGGTCGTCTTTTCGATATCCTGCTTTCTGATCAGAGTACATAAACATTATTTTCAAGCCCAACTGTTAATTTAAAATGAACTTCTGAATTAAAAACCACGCGAAATGATAAGCCCCACCCGGATGTTTTCTTTTTAACATGTTCTGGAGTAACAAATTATGGAAGGTGTAGGTGATCTTTTAAAACTGTTTAAATTTTAGGACTAAACTGTAAGATGATATGATCTCCCCGTGAGATTTCAAAGGAAGTTGTATGGTAACTTTTGTTAAATTCGGAGAGATAAGGGAGTGCTCGCAGGTTAAAAACAATGGGTTGCTTATTAAGCACATGTGGTTCCACTGGTTGCAGTGTCGGCCGTGTGTGTATATTTTCACCGCGTTCTTATGATAAGTTAGTGCTTTCGTGTGCAGTTCCACTTTAAAAATATAAGTGTGAACTAGCCACCTATAAGTACTTCTTACTGTCAGCGATGTCCACGACCATCAGGAATAAACAGCAGGGTTATTGCAGCAGGTGACTTCGCGAGTTTTGGACCTACCACACACCATGCTAGGCAGATTTGTGCAACTACGCCTTCGGCTCGCCTTCATTTATTTTTCTGCCATTTCCCTTTGCTTTGCAAAAACGCGAATTGCATACGGCAGATAGATTTGCAAGTTGAAATTTTTGGTTCCTGAAGACGTTTGCTTCCATAAACTATCTGGTCCGTCAGTGAGCAAAAAAAAAGCTTTTTGTTGCTCTAGCAATTCACCAAACAAAATAAAATAATTTTTGGGATTACGGCTAGAATTCTTTGGCGTTTATGAATTATCAGAGTGTTTTGGAGCAGAGTGATGAAATCTGAAATTTTACTTTTTTAAATATAACGATTGCTGAAAGCAGCATCGAAACAATCTATAGTAAGAAACATGAGAACAGCAACATTGACGACAGGGTGCATAGATGGACATGATATCATAGCGATGCTACCAGGCGACTTAGTTCAGTGTGAGTGTGTTGTACTAATTTTCCACTTACATAGCGGTCCGGGCATTTGTCTGGGCAAAGAAGTTTTTTTAACACGGCGTCGGCAAAGGGCACTGCAGAGAAGACAGTGAAGCACGTATTTATTAGGGTAAACCAAACCTAAATAAAGTATCTAACAAAAAGTCATTCGGGGAAATTTAGAAGTAATTAGCTATTGGTATATGGCCTGAAGTGTGTGGCAGCTCAAATGTAATTCGTGGCCCAGTCCAGGAAATTATACTGGGCTAAAAGCATAATGCGAAGAACGCTTTTGTAATGCTGTCAATACATGCAGTTGACACCATTTCACAGAAAGCGCTATAATACGCAGCCCTCCAATTATTTCTTCGTCAAATACCTCGGGAACAACTGTGGTCGTTACAGATTTATTCCAATGCTACATCAAAACCGCTTTTTCAACAAAAATCTCGCGCCGTTTGTGCAAGGCCCCGGATGTGTAGGAACGTCCCCGGGACATCTAAAACTCAAATAAACCACCTTTTTAGACAGACAATGGAGCACTACCGAACTCAAAGTGGTTACAAATTTTTAAGTACAGGCGTCGTTTTGCGAGCCACCTTGATTCGTGTTCAATAGCACTTCATTTTCTATCAAAGATCAAATACTAACTGTCCTCCTTTGCAGCGTTGTTAACGTAGAAACTTGATCTCAAATGGCGCTGCTTTAATGAGAAATTATACAGGGATAAGCGCCGTCGATCGCCTCGTGCTTTCGTTCTTCGCTGTACATCATACGCCTCCTTACTGCTCTTTTGCCCCTTGGGGCCCGTTTGGCTTGTTTTCTCGTAACGGCAACCATTCGGCTTCGATAGTAGCAAACGTTCGTTTGAAAGGTTTGACCGGAGAGATGGGTATGCATTAGGGCTGGATGTACTCAGGGAGTAAAGTTTTTTTGGGTTTTTTTTTTGTGCCCAATGGGTTTATTAGGTTATGTAAAATATCGTACGCCCAAATTGGGTTTGTTTATCTAGACGTTGTGAAAATTTTTATAAACTGTATTCGTAAGTTTAGTTTTTACTTATCTAGACGCTGTGACAAATGTTTATGCACATTCATTGAAGGGTGAAAAGGAAAACAAGACGGATACGAAAACGCAGCACTGTAAAATAGGCTTAACAATTAAACACAAAACTTGTTAAAACTATTCCTACCAGCACAAGAACCCCCCCCCCAAAAAAAAAAAAAGAAAAGAGCTCCTGTCCTACGCCGTAACCACATTAGCTTGAAGGAGGCGTATTTTTTATTATTAAAGGCTAATCAGTCACACTCGCAATGACAAAGATAACCAAACTTGAAATTATTACTTCGCCCTGAAAAGATTCAACAGTTATCAGTATAAACTCAGTAATTGGTGGTTCGGGCCCCTATGACAGCATGCTACTTATACAACAATGTCTGACTGATGGAGAAACTGGTGCGAGTTAGGTTCTAAACTGGGAGCAGTAAGATGCGTTATTAAGTAAACATTTCATGCTGCCGAATACGTTTGACGTCAGGGTCCATGAACTGCGTGTGATCATTTCGATATAGTAAATTTGTATGTGTTGCAATGAAGTCATAATAATATTGTACGTTAGCCTCTCGAAAGCTATACGGTGACTAAAATGAGGGGGTACAAAAGCATATTATGTCGTGAAAAGTGCTGATGTCTCTAAACACTAACCTGAAATATTGAAAAATATAGGATAGCGATTTCACCTGGCGAGTAATGGCACCATAAGACACACTAGAGCTAAATGTTACAAGCTACCCACATTTTCAGAAAGAGGCATGTAGAGAGACAGACAGATCCTAAACATTTGTCCGGGCTAAAATCGGGACTGTAATAAAAGCCTGATTCAGATTTAAGGTATTATTTAAACGTTTGTAGACACCCGGATAACAAGAGAAAGATATCTTTTTATTGCGTGCCAAGTGAGTTTACGAAACTGGGGTGATCAGACTGGCGGTGATGTTGGCAGTGCGAGTTTGCTGCACGATTCCCCACAGTCTGAGAGCAATAGCTGTCTGCACTACCGAGAGTGAACGTCGAGACTTCCCAAGAAGCACTATTTTACGCGTACGCTGGATCCGCGCCGAAATACTTTAACACTACGCGATGGCGGTGGGACTGAATACCACAACTAGGATAGGACCTGTACTCGGGTACTTAGGATAGAACAGTTGGTTCTCTCTCTGAATCTCTGCGTCTGAGCAGCCCTACGCTCCCTATTGCTTCTATTCATTGACCACGGGTGGGAAAAGATTTTGAGGTCAGCTCACGTGGCGGGGGCAGCAAGGATCACGTGCCACAAATAGACGTTTCGACAAGGACAATCGCGAGAGATTGAGTCGGTGCAGTAGTGTTTGGCAGGCCGATGAGTTCTGCAGGATTCGACATTATCACTCCTGATGGTTGATTAGCCAAGGGTTCGCAATAGTGTGTCCCAGCTCACGTGGCGGGGGAGCAAGTATTACGTGCCACAAATATACGATTCGCAAGGAAAATCGCGAGAGATGGAGTTGGTGCAGTAGTGCTTGGCAGGCTGAGGAGTTGCTCTGCAGGATTCGACATTATCACTCCTGATGGTTGATTAGCGAAGGGCCAGCAATAGTGTCCCAGCTCACGTGGCGGGGGCAGCAAGGATCACGTGCCACAAACAGACGATTCGGCAAGGAAAATCGCGAGAGATTTAGTCGTTGCAGTAGTGTTTGGCGAGCCGAGGAGTTGCTCTGCAGGATTCGCCATTGTCGCTCCTGATGGTTGATTAGCGAAGGGTCAGCAGTAGAGTGTCAGTTTGGTCCTTGCTGAAAAAAAAAGTTAGCTGCGTAGTGACTGCATACAGCGGTCATTAGACAGTTTTAGTTGAGCGCACGCAGCAGCTCTGCGCACGCAAGGAACTTGCGGAGGCGCGAGAGCGCATGCGCAGTACGTAAGCGGACGCCGCGCGCTT
This sequence comes from Haemaphysalis longicornis, assembly GCA_013339765.2. Classification (NCBI taxonomy): domain Eukaryota; kingdom Metazoa; phylum Arthropoda; class Arachnida; order Ixodida; family Ixodidae; genus Haemaphysalis; species Haemaphysalis longicornis. The sequence goes on from CM023455.1 coordinate 112,034,014, forward strand.
TGCGTGCGCCCGCAAGTTTTGGATTCTTGCGTTGCGGGTTTTGCGGGCCTTGCGCGCCGTGCGCGAGGCCCCTCCCGTCCTCTTTCCGGTCTCTCTCGCCCGTGAACGAAAGGAACAAAGGAACGGCGTCTCCCCAAAAACTGGTTTACGGCTTCTTCTGGCTAGGTTTACGTCTGGCGCTGGCCGACAACCACATGTTTCGTTGGTCAATCTGGCGTTCAGTGGCGCTGCATGACACACAAAGCACGCATTTTGGCTCTACTGGTTTATCCACGCACCAACTTCTGCGTGCGGTCAACTAAAACTGGTTCTTTGCGAGAACTTCGCTGCGCGCGCTGTGCTGCCCCTACGTGCGCGTGCAACTCTCTGCGTACGCTCAACTAAAACTGTCTATTACTACCAGAATATACAAGCGTATCAAAAAGAATACACTAAAATTATTACCGATAGATGCCCTCGACAACTAGCAATTGATTCCAGATGACCGAACTAACAGTATGACATCGCATTTTCGTGGGAACGACCTAAAACTATTTAGAGTAGTTGAGAGTAGCAAGCAAGGGCCTGCTCCTTAAGAAAGCATTGTCTGTTTAGTACATATTTTTGGTCGATTCACAATGGGGCCTGCAGGCGGAAATGCTCTGCAAGTAGTCATGCTCTCTCTCCCCTCTTTGGTGGTCTCTTGGACAGCGCAGCATACCTGTGATTTCTCCACAGTGGTCACGGTCTTGCTTACTCCGATGCTGTACCATAGAACAAAGCGTGACAGCTGGATCCATTTTGCCTAATTACACTCACCAAGTGTTGGACTAGCAACTGCACATACACGGTAGCGTTGGTTGCGTGACCACAGGGAGCGCAGAGGACTATAAAATGATTAGTTGAGGACACTCAATATCATCAGTTGAAGCGAATATATTTTACATCATACTTTCAGGATAGATTGGGAATTTTTCTCGTCCACAAAACCGTCGCTCTACAGCAGCTCCTGTAGTTGTGTCGCATTTTCTTTGTACATGCAAAGTAAGGCAGTGTAACACTTAAGGCATCATATCACTTCATCACGGCTGAAACACTTGACACGGATTATACAGAAAGTGGCAAGCATTATTATATAAGAGAGTTTATGAAGTGCATGTGTGCTTGGTCATAGGGCCGGACAGGGGCGTCAGTAGGTCATTAATGGTTTGAACAACAAAAGTATCGAGCGTGCATAAAATTTGGTGCTGACGAAAGCAGTATCAAGTTGTCTAAATAATCGTGATGACCGTTATTTGGTGCACTTCAATAGCACCTCACTACTAGACATGGGAATGTGCTCCCTGGTTAGTTTTTTATTGTTGTTGCTGGTTAAAGAATGAGAATATGAATACATCGGGTGTACTTACCCACAACACAGAGCAATGTGATGAAGAAGAGGGTATACGCCAATTGCATCCTGCAAGGTATTTGAATTCAGAGACACAGCAACATGGAAGCGAGATGTGCCTAGCGCTTTTTATAACAGAATTACCTCTACGTAGACCGCACTCGGACTTTAATTGCCTTTCGAAATCTGCCTATATTCATAATTCAGTGTTTGCCCACCCACAAGTCTGAATCTTATGTTTTGTTTATTTCAGACAGCGAAACTACAAGCAAAAACTCCGTTCCGTACGCAAGTGTTGCTTGTGGAGCTTCTGACGAAAACGTATTGTGACGATTTCAGGATTTTGAGGTCAACGGTGAGAGCATCTCTTCTGAGGCCGCTTGATCTTTCAGAGTACAAGCCTACTTTTTCTCACCTCCAGCACATCTGCAAACTTTGACAGGTGCAGTGCTGCCCATTAATAGTTGGAAACTTCCAGACTGTTACGGGATAACAGCGCACACCTAAATAAGGACGGATGTGCAGTTAGGATACCATGTCTACCAATGCTTGAAGAAGTACTTTTAATGCGGACCATTTCATACTAACCCACGCTATCTACTGAAGCAGTTCGCAGCCTTACATAGCCCGAAACCGAAAGAACCGGAACCACATCTTAAGACGAGTGCCACAAGAACAAATTGGGCTAACCACATTCTCAAAATTGACTGTCCGTTCGACGTCCTTGCATGTTCGTTTCTTCTAATTGCGTTCGGTTGCTGATATTCCACCTGTAGGAAACAGTAGCCAGTTCAAAGTATTCCACATTCGAATTCTCTGAATTGACGGTCTACCTGGGCTATTATGAATGTCGTAGAGTATGGCTAAAGATTAATTTAGATGATTTAGATTTATCACCCATCAAACTCTCAAACACGCCGACCTTTTTGTCTTGCCTCCTAGAAAGCAGGCTAACCGCAACATGTACTACTAGAATTTAAAAAGTAGAGATCTCCCGTTAACAAACAGTTCTGATATATGACGCATTCATGGACCAAGCAAACATGCAGTTGCGGGGCTCATGTGTTTATTCCTTGAATTGGCCATTGTCAACACATGTGGCGCTCTGTGTGTGTGCGTACGTGCGAGCGTGTGTATGGGAATGATGTGTTTGTATTTGAAACAGAAAGCCAGATAGCGAGAGAGAGAATAGAGTGCCCTACTAACTTCAGCTGGGCTTTTAGCAAAAGCGGCTTTATTTTCTGCCTGCAAAAAAAGGAATATTTGAGCCGCTACAGAGACCTTGAACGGTATTTTAAAGTTAAGAAAAGCATTTGAGTTACAGTAATTGTTAACTTCGCAGTTGTTTATGAAAACACATTACGAAAATGTTTAATAATAACGTCAACACCACAAAAGCAACTACAGTGAAAATTTACTTTTCAAAAATCGAATAATGAATTTAAAACACCCGTACTCCAGAGATCTTCATTTAAGCGGTGTTAGATGTCAACGCGGACACCACGACAGCGGTTGCTGTGAAAATTTTCTTTTCAAAATCCACCGAAGCAAAACCAGCATTTTCTACTGATCTTTATCCAATTCATTGATTGTAGGGTTTAACGCGCCGACGCAACGCAGGCGATGAGGCGCGCCGTAGTGGAGGGCTCCGGATTAATTTTGACCACCTGGGTATCTTTAACGTACGCCGAAATTTCGAAATCTCGATCTTCATCCAAGCAATAGCTTGATGTGGGCCAGTTGGTTCGACATGGTCACAGGGGTTTTAAGGCGCAAGAAAACCCCGAAACAGCTAGAGGACAATGTATCTGAGTGCCCCTTCGATCAGCGTGTAAAGCGACAGGCCTGGGTGATGAAAGGGACTACACAATTATGAGATATGTGGATGATTTTCTTGTTATTGCGAATGGTTTGCGGTATATGAGAAGGTGGCAGAAGGCACTGTGAGGAAAGTGCGTTGACTTGGGTTTAAGGGGATCGTTTGAATAAGCTGAAGTTTCCGTGGGAGGTATCTGATCTGTCGAAAACAAAATGCGTTTTTCTCGATTTCAACGTTGCGTTCGAAGGACCTGGGTCACGTGTGCCTGGCAGTATCACCCGTTGCAGCCAACAAGCAACTCTATTCCCCAAAACTGATAAAAAGAGCTGTAGCCATGACTTGTCCAAGAGCCGCGTTTAACAAATCCTGTTACCACGGGGTACAATCTAGCTTTGAATGTCAGATTAAACGGCTAAACGAAGCAGAATTACCCTCTTTTGTTTTTTTCTGGTGTTTTCGAGTCACTTTTGCAGGAAGTGAAGCACCGAGGAAAAAAGGAGGGTGAGCAGCAAAAAATCTACAAGAAAAAGGTGCACGTCATCCTTACTGGCATCGTGTGTCACACGGCATAAAGAAGATGGCGCAGAGATACGGTGTCAATGTTGTTTTTAACGTGCCTGGCAAGCTCTCAGATTTGCCCCATGATGTCAAAGAAGAAGGCCCCGCTCTGCACAAAGAAGCACGAGATGCAGTACACTGAGTGCACAAAGAATGTTGTGTACGAAGTCCCAATGAGTTGCTCGAAAGTTTACATCAGGCAGACCGGTCGCTGTTTCAATGAACGAGCGCGTGAGCACAATTTGGCTGTGAAATACAAAGATGATGGCCACATAGTTGAACCACTGTAAGCATGCAAGTGTGTACCAAGGCTAGAGCAGACAAGATTTCTGCACAGTGCTAGTGATAAGGTTGAAAGGGAAAATTATCGAAGCCGTTTTTAAATCGAAAAAGCGGGTGAAGAGCACATCAGCAAGCCATCTGCTGCCCTTTCAACAAGCAGAGACTGAATTCCTAATAAGCGAACACAGTGGTGACGTTATGTTTGGATAACATGTAAATGCTGGTTGTTTCTTTAATAAAGTTTAGTTGGAAGTGGCGCTTCGTTTGTCTTGCTTGTTTTCTCCTCTATTGCCCGCGTTTTCATTCCGCCTTTAAAACCCTGCGACTTTATCCAAGCGTGGTGCACTCTGGCAAAGGACATTCTTGCATCGTACTACGCTGACCGCGTCACCCGTGAAAGAAAAGAAACAGATGTTTCAATCAACCGCAAAGTGTGCTTCTGCCCAAAAGGGGGTGCATTTAATTTAAACAAATGAAAACAACTTTTCTATCTCATTTTCGGCGCCTGTAGCAACCAACAGTGTCAACTCCAGAGAACCGAACTGTAGCTGAGCCAAGCTTGAGTTTTCCTAAGATTACATTCTATCTACGTACGCGATAAATAAGCGATAAGCGTATATTATTTGCTATCCGTAGTACCATTTAACACTCTTTCTACCCGTCGTTATTTAAAAATATGAAATTTCGACCTTAAAAAGCTGACAATTTCTTTCAGTTTCGGTCACTATCCTTTTGTATTTGTTTAATCGTGTGCTTTCTACATTTCCTTATATAGAAAATATGCATTTTACTCTAATTGTGAGCTTCACACTAATTGAAGTTATTCCTAATCTTAGGCTCCCTTCGCTGGATTTTTCATTCTGTGATTGTCATGATAGTTTCCTTATGTCTGATTTTATTGCCGAGCATTTTGTACATTTCTGGCCATGAGGTCTCCACTGCGGTCTGTGACTATGAAATATCTTTCCATGTACTTATCCACGTAATATATATCCTTCTTAACTTGAAAAGCTATAAATATTATTATTCCACTGCCCCGATAATAGTAGATAGTACGTCCTGGTAGCAGTGTCGTAGCAGAAAAGACAATTTCACACGAAGAAACTATCCTCAAAACACTATACCTTCTGCGAAAGCAAAGAAGTCGATAATTGCAAAAATATCAACCCTGCAAGAAAAAAATATTTTACTGAATATCTAACGCGCCGGGTGGAACATTGTGTAACCATAGTGCGTTAAAAAAGCGTGAGCAATCGCAGAGCACGCTGAAATAAAGTCGCTTCATCGAGCCTATGAGGTAGTTTACGCAAACAAAAGAGAAGCACAGGTTAAGGTTCGTGGTTTATTCAAATTCCTAAAAGCACTGCGGCAGCAAGCATCCGAAGTCGAGCATGCTTACGTTTATGAACGCTCTCCCTTGTCTTTTACAAAGATGTGAACATTCATGTCTGTCAAGCTATTTTGACAATAGGCCACACTTTGGCACTACCCATGCTGACCTATTACAAACCAAGGTACGAGAGTAAGAAACTGCAATGAAACAAAAACCATTCGAACGATCAGCAATCACTAAAGGAGAGAAATAAAAACCTAACGGATCTTATTTGCAATCGTTCTGACTCATCTTTAGCCATTCTATAGCTTGAGTCAGTTAGCTTATTGCTGCAGTGGTAGCAGTAGTTTTAGGGGCAAACAGTCAAGTCGCCTCCTCATGAAGGACCCGCAAATAACTTCTACTACGCTTGCGAAATTCCAGTGTTCTTTGGAGAATGCTTGTCATAATATTTAGGTATGTTAAGAACAACAACTTGTCAATTACCCTTTTGTGTTTTACGCAGCCGAGACTTTTTTAGACATCATTCAGCTTAGTCTGTTTACACATATCACAAAACAGATGGTCATTGTAAACAACTTGCACTTTTCAGCCTCACATGCATGTTTATTTCTACTGTGTTTGCTAGGGGTCCAGAAAAACTCTTTCACGATATATGTAGCTTCAATAAAATTTAATCCGTCCTGCAATTCAGGCAATTTCTGCGAAAAGGTAAATTTCATTATGGGAAACGTCTAGTTTTCGAAATCAAAATAAAATGTGCGAACAAATAACAAAGACGCAAAGTACAAATTTATTTGTAGGTTTTTTTAAGCATGCCAATTTCGGGTGTAAAAAATTGTGCAGTATTACCCTTTTCGCACGCAGCGTTATTCCGGTTAAAAAATCTTGGTTACCACATGGTAAAAGCAATCACGGAAACTGCGCTGCCATAGTGTCACACGGCGAACTACCCGCTTATTTCTCGCTGAAATTGTAGTAAGGGTGTTTTTTTTTTGCAGGTACCACATGCGTCTGTGCGCTAAGTTTAGCTAAACTCGAATGATAGCGATAAAATGCTTACAACTTGTAACTGCAGGTGCATGCACTTGCTCTCCCAAACCCATTATTCCTTCTAATCACTAAAAGCCTACCTTAACCTAGAATTTGTCTTCTGCACCAGCCATGATAGTTCTGCGCATAACAAGCCGCATTTCGCGTCCCACTCCGTATACTGCCACAAAGGCTGCGTAACTTGCCCAGTATTGCATATAGTGCCTGAAGGGTTACAATCACTACCGGTCCGCAAGCACGCATTCAACTAGTTGTAACTGCAGCGTAAATTTGCGTGATATCTTTCCAATGTGTATTTAGGCCATTGCAGCTTTAGGGACTAATTTACACAGACTCTCTTGAATAGGCCATTTGCGCGGCCCTGCCCGGGCTTACTTGAGAGGTCGCCGCCATATTGCAGAATTGTGGAGCCTTTGGCGTGAACAAGGCCAGGTTGGTAACCAGGGGTAAGGTTGACCAATGGTCAGGGTAGTAACCGAGGTTTTCTTTGCCAGTAGCAGTTCAATACACTGATATTTCTAAACACCACGGTTAGAAAAACCGCTGCAACGCGCCGTATGACAACAGCTGTGTAGTTCATACAATGCCATGTATAAACATCAGAATTGCCGAAGCTGCTGCAATTTTAAATAACGAGAAAACCGAATCAGCTACAGCATCCACTTTTTGCGTTGCGTTCATGTTTTGTAAGTCACGACCTAAAAAACTCGTCCAAGACCAACAGCTGTTTGACGTGCGACCGACATTACACGTCACTTAATTCAACTCTGGGAAAGTAACTTCGATAGTTGTTAGGGTTCGTGATTTACGTCAATCAAATGTACCTACGGCAAACATTCCCAGGTTGTGAAATTTTTATGATAAACAAAAGCCAGGGGTTTGAACTTGGCTCTTATAATTCGGCAACATTAAATCTTTTTGACTTTGAAATTTTTGAAAATTTGTCACAACGAGTCTTTTTGTGAGCGGGAAACGTTTTGCTTGTGCAGTGGCTTTACTTTGGTGTGGAAGCTCATGTCTCATACTCCCTATGAAAGCAATGGGGAGCGTTTAGAGCCAGCAAAACAGCACAGTAATTTAACAGTTTTGAGCATGCGCGTCATTTCTTTAAGATTTAAGTGTTGTTATGAAGCAAAAATAATCAAAAGTCCTAAGCTCAGAACTCAAATCCCACCGAAAGAACGATAATCCAAGTTTAGGTGTTAATTCGTCGGCGAATGCTTGCTCCTGAGCACGCGAAGACAGATGGTGTTACACGTAAAGCAGTGACGCACTAGCTGGGATGCGACTAAGGGTACCACGCAAAAACGTGAAGCAGCAAAGTGCCCAGCATTGGACGGCTCTCTACCGTCCCATTCAAGAGACAGTCGGTTTCACAGCTCACCTGAACTGTAAATGATCTCTTGAATACGTTGTTCAAAATACCTGCCTTCAATGCCCAGAGACAAGTGCACGGCGCTACCCAATGTTCCTGTCACACAGCCAGAGTCCAAGATGGGCTCTACACAGGTGCCGCTGATTGATTATGTATAGTGCATTACATGTATACTTCAATGCGCTGACAACCTTCGACTAGACAACTGGCTTTTAAAAAAAAACGCTGACGTGTTAGACATATATCCACATAGACACAAAGAAAAAGCCGTCCAACAGCCAAATCTGGAAGAACAAATCGGGCCAATGAGAATGGGAAAAACAATTTTTAGATACTCTTGACGTATTGTGGTCGTTGCCATAAGTAGCAGTGTAGCGTTTGCAGGGTGTACAGGGCCTGGGCAAATAACAAATTGCAGTTGATAAAAAACAGCAACAGTAACTACCGGCAAATATCCTTCAGCATAACGAAGATAGAGACAACCATCGTTCAACCATAACCTGAAAAGAATGAGTAATCCAGGTACAAGATTTCTATTTCAACACCCCTATTTATTCATGAATCGATCTATCTTCAGAGGTGAGCCAAATTATACCATTTGATAACGTGATTCGGAAATAAATAAAGGACATGCCTTGGTGTAAAACTTTACGCAGACGACGTTGTCCACAGTGTAACTTTGCTATAATGTGCAGGATCAATCATTGAAAATTAGAATATATTATCTTTACGGCAAACCTTTCAGGATCAGCCTAATCTTAATGAAATGCACCGAGCGGTAAGTGTGAATCTTGCGCTCACCCAAACGAACTCTGTCTGAACCTGTCACTGCGAAGGATGTACACGGGAAGACTGTCGCTCCGACTGCCGCCTCCAGGATTAAAAGAACATGAACAACGGAGAGCACGGTTTTCCACGCATTCTGCACCACCTTGCTGCAAATTCAGCAAACTGTGCACATACGCACTTCCTTCGAGAGCGTAGGAAAGTGCAACCCTACGTTATGGGAAATGGGTGATCAAAAAGCGATGCCGACCATTTATTTTGGGGCGCCTTTTCACGCTGCATCTCCATTGCGCAGGGGTGATCGTTCAGGGGCGTCATGCTAGCTACAATCAACCCTCCTGCGCCTTGCTCCCGAAATAGTAAGTAACAAGCACTGCTATTCTGCTCAGTGGCGACAGAGCGAAAAAGGCAGCCCAAATAAATGACCGGTGTCGCTTCTTTATCAAGCGTTTCCCATGTTAGTACGCCACACTCTTAAACACTCTAAAAAAACTCGCGTGTGCGTAGTTTTGCTGACTTTAGACAGACGGTGCAGCATGCGCCGGAAGCTGTCTGCTCTGTTGTTCCTATTTCTTTGATACCACTGTACCTCCACTGTGTATACGTTAAAAATATTAAAATATTACTCGCAGAAAAATACGGTCGGTGCATGACCAATAATCTACGCCCCAAACTTCTCTCTGGATTCAAATAGGCGTTAGATGCTTTCCCGTATTTTTATAGCCCAAGTTCTTTCTGGTGGCGGAGGTCCCGAGAAAACCAAAAGAGCATTAGCGTGGAATTATCAGTGTGCAGATGATTTAGACGTGAACATCGGCCTTCAATTTCTGTTTCACTCCAACAGGTTCACGACACCTTTAAGAGTAAATTTTGAGAAAGTTGCCTTGCATTTGTGTTACTACTTAAGCAAACGCCGTCGTTTCATTTTATGGCTCCTATAAATGCAGCACGTAAGCCGTACGGTATAGCTTTACTAACCAATGGTGTGTCGTGACACGAAATAAAAGCATCGACAGAACAGCACGCCAGTCGACTGCAGCGCCCTCCCACTACACTCGCTCAGATTGCCAGTAGGGCATTTTTTAACGCAAGAGCTTTGTTAGGTTTTTTGAGGGAGTTTTTCTAAAGGCTTGCTGTACGTTATCAGCTGTCCTCAACAAGCGTCCACAGTACGACGTCAGAGTCACGAACCGCAAGGTATGACACTGCCGTTAAAAAAGATGTTGCGTTTAAAGGCGCAATTAGGAGCAGTGGCAACTGTAGTGTGAATAAATGGGTAACAAATACTTCAGGTAGGCGCACCGCCAGTGATACTACGGCGGAGTCAAAAGAAAGGACGCGTGATTAAACCTGCAGTCCCTGCTGGCTGCGCCCTGTGGTCACCAGCCTCCCTTAAACTGCATACTGCACAAAATTTGCTCCAATTCACGCAGTGAAGGTGGTTGGACTGCGAAGCTGTAAATGACACCCACAACGATTGCCCATGCGGCGTCATTTAAATTCCCACAAGTGGCTCTAAAAAGCGTGAAACCAGAGACTCTGCCAGCCGTTACCTCGGATTCGCGGGGGCGGCGTCCCAAATACAGCAGCGTCGGAAGAAAGAAAACGGAGAGGACAGTCTTTCGAAGGGTGAGGATGAGGGCCGCACGCGCGGCTATGGCGTCATCTCTCTCACTGCCTCCCCCTTCGCTATTGATTCATGTGTCTCCTCCAAAAGCTCCCACCCCCTCCCCAGAGGCTAAATCCAAACCACCGTCCGTCTCGACGTGTGAGCGTAGCCTAGTGGACAAGACGACAGGCTCGTGCTTCGCTTTTCTTCGTGCCCATGTTCGATCCCTGGAGGTACCAGTAGTTTGTTTGTGTAGCCTGGGTGTAGCCAGTAGTAGCCTGGGCTGTTTCTGTAGCCAGTAGTTTTCTGTAGCCTGGTAGTTTTCTGCTGATGCAGACACAAAATGTCCTTAGCTGGTTAGAGGTATACTGTTATTCCTCTCTCCCCTGAGCAGTTGTTCGTTCTCTCCCCTCCCTGTGGTCGCACGGTGCTCGGGTGATGCGGTCCCCACCCATGACACCAACTGACGCCATCGCACCACAGCGCCTCTCCGACCGGGACTGAGGCCGGCGCCAACATTGCTCCCCTGACGACCAAGAGTGGCAAAAATTTACTTTTACATAATACACCCTTTGAAACACCAAAATCGTTGCATTCTAGCACAAGCTCATCAACGGCTATCAGCTGCTGCTACTGTGGCCTCATCTCAAGCCACGCAAGCGTAGATGTCTTCTGCCTTCTTGAGAATTAGAATCTGTTTTGTTGACTTATTTTTACCCAGCTAATCGTCTTCTGACGTCTTGCTTGAATAAGTTTTTCTGGGAATTTCAGAGCGAGAATCTACTAAAATTTTGAGAAATGTTCACTAATGCGCAAGCATTCTCACCCGTTTCTGCGTTTCACCTGCTTTACATTTCTTTGTCGCGTTGTCGAAACACGGAAACGCAGAGAGTGTATGTTTCTTTGTTCTTTCTTTCTTTAGGGATAGTTGCGGCACTGCGGTGCATTGGATAGACCTTTCTGATTTTGCTTGGTCGGCTTATAATTTTTGTTGTGTTTTTTATTATTTAAGTCAATCGCGATAGGACAGTGCATTATGCTGACTTTTGTGAGACTGTCCATTTCCGCTTTTTTGTTTGTCTTCTTTTGTTTTTTATTTCCCCGCCGCAGGCAATAATTGCCAGATGTGCTGAGAATAGCCAGATTGAGTGACTTTCTATTTCGTTTTTGTTTTGTCTTGTTTTGATTTTTGAAGGGAAGCTTTCTTGACCTGGCTGATGGCGGTGTTATTATCTAAAACCCACTGACGGAAAGAAAACTGCACGCAATAGGAGAGCACGTGATGATGATAATGGTGGCATAAGAAAAGAAAAAGGCGACAATCTCACACTAACGCCCAAGACTGGAAGGTAGCGAAGCTGCAAGCAAACTTCCCGACCATCACGATGGTTTAGATCCACGATTGCAGTCGATTTACTTCTTCGCTGCCGCGAGGACCTTTACTCCATCTCAGTTGCTATAACGGCGAAGAAAAAGCAAATCGGCTTCAATAGTGGACTATGCGAGGAAGAGTTTTCTTTCACGAACGAATGAACAGAGCGCGCATACTTAAAAAACTAGGCCTCGCAGGCGTAACGTGTGCACTATCACGTGTTCTCGCTCGAGCAGGAGGCATGATTCCTCTCCCCACAGTCGCAGCCGAAGGAGTAAGCCGTTTGACACCCGGCTATTAACTTACAGTCATGGTCGATTGGGTAAGACGACTGACTCTGCCAAACCGATTCTGACGCCCTTGCCGCTATTGGAGTCTGACTCCGTGCCATCTTGGCCTTCGAAGTTTCAGCCTTTTGCATGATACGGTGAACGCTGGAGTCCTTTGTAGCCAATGTACGCCAATTTCCCAAAGTGGGTATGCTTAACTTGACGAACGTGCGCTCAAGGCATGCGTGCACGAGCTCTCGGCACTTCCCTGGTATGTTTAAAGGAGCCATGAAGACAAAATACAAGTTGGGTTTATTCGAAAGACTGCTTAGTCCCAATAACAATGGTACCAATATCATCACAATCTTCGAACCAATAACGGAGATATGAAAGAAAACGTGTGAACCAGTCGCGACCCCATAGCCAATTTCCCGCAACTTTTCTATGACGCCACGGAACCTTGTTTGTGCGATTGGAGGCCGCCTAACTGACCTGTCGCGACGACACATGACTGGACGTCTGTAATGGGGCCTCTAGTTCCATTTGACCGCATCACTTGAATGCTAACGTGCAGTTAACGCACTAAAATTATGTTTTATTGTTGGCCCGTGTGACGTTATTTTTGCTCACAACACGTCACTGTGGCGCAAAATTTGAAAGTCTTAAATACTTCTTGCTTTTTTTCGTTAAAAAACATATTTTGTGGCTGTAATGGAGCTTAGTGAGATACTGAATCCTAGTTCTTTCAAATTAAACGAAGTTGTATTTTCTCTTCATGGCTCCTTTAACTGCGAACACCATACACAAAATTTGCTCGATAGCTTCGCTGTTAGAAAAAACGCTTCCCGTTGTCGGAATCGAACCGGCGGCCCTCGCGTTATGTAGCCGACGTCTATCCGGTTTCTACGTTCCTACACGGCCGGAATAGTTGGGATTGTAAAGCGAATTTGAACGCTTTACTTTGATGGAAGACGATTGGTGGAGAAGGCGCTCAGCTTTCTTGGGAGGATCCCTTTGCGGTCGTCTGAGTTTGGTCTGTGACTTCATGGGCATCGTGTGTAGGGGTAGTTAAAATGTCGGCTCGGTCAATAAGTTCACGAGACTGGACGTGCACTAGCTCAACAGCGCCTCCGCCTGTGTAGGATACTGTCCACAACCGGGTCACGATGTCGAATGGAGGATTTTGGGGGGAATTTGCAAGGTCATGGTAGAGATATCAACGCCAATAAAGTTGCGAATTGCCTGCTGAGAGTCGAATTCACAGGTGGGGCGCTGGGACCGCGCAAGTGCAATATGGCCACCTCCCCCGCCGTGCTTGTGTTAGTAGTGAGTATGGGGGCTACCGTGATGTTTGGTTGCAGGGTCGTCTATGGTATGACGCTGGTAGCAGTGCTCACCTGCTTTTTTCTGTGAGCACATCATTTTTTTAATATGCAAATTTTCAGGCGAAATAAAGAAGCAGAACAAGAATTAGGCCACAAAACCAATCATTCATTTTCTGAAAGTACCCCAATGGCAAACCGTGGACATTGCAATGGCAAGGCGTTCCGGTCTACCAGTGCGCTATTCGCATGATTCTTCTCACCCCCAAAAAAGACATTGCTGCTGAGAGCCTTGAGCAACGGACAAGCTAAATTTCTATGGTAATTACTTATATACATTGCCCTGCAAATAAAAGTTCCTAAGAGCAAACTAAAATAGTGAAAACCACAATAAAATGCACCTTCCTTATGAAGCGGTAGCTCACTTCTGGGGAATCAGTTCTTAAGAAATTTTGAATAAGCAGTCTTTTTAGGCATTCATATTTCTCGTTGCAGAAACAGTACCACGAGACCCGTATTTGCATTGTCTGCGTAAAATATAATACTGTTTGGAGCGGCTGAAGCATCCTCATTTAAAGGAGCATGACTAAAACGTTCGGCTTGAACGGCTTTATGGACCAAAACGACAACGATGATTCAAATGCACCTCGTTCATTTTATTTGTTTTTCAACACATTCATTTTGTGCTCGTAGAGTGTATAGTCACTTTCACCCCGCTAACCTCATGTAAATATTAAGCGTCCCCGTATTTATAAACTGCCATTAATTACAAAAATCCGTCGCCATTCTTATAACGCTTAAATTTGGCGTACACTGTGTTTTAATAATTCTACGCTGAAATAAAATTTTAAGGAGGACAAATGGGGGTTGATTTTTGTTGTTCTACACTGTACCAACTAGAGACCAGCCCCATGCATTACGGATACTGGCTGACTTATGGCTCATAAATTTTATTACGCTTTTTATAACTCTAGTAAAACAAGACATTCTGCTTTCATTTTATTAAATTAGCAAATACGCGGAATAGTTCCGAAATAACACCCTATAGCAATCTTCCGAAAACATTTATGTTTATTTTTTTTCCAATGCCCATTAATGGCCCATTTCAAACGCCGCAATCTTAAAGCGAGTTCGCGGGTTCGATTCCCGGCCTCGACGGCCGCTTTTCTGATGGAGGGGAAGAGCAAAAACGGCCGTTTGTACGAGATTTCGGCGCACAATAAAGATCCCCAGGCGGTCAAAATTAATCCGGAGCCCTACACTACGGCGCGCCTCATCACCTGCGTCGCGTCGGCGCGTTAAAGCCTACAACCAACCAAAAGCCACCTGCAGTTTAAACCTACACCCGGGCACGGATTACCCTGCAATTATATAATTCTTACTTATTATAAAATATCTAGACAAAAATACGTTGTCTGGAAAGATTCCTGACAACCACCATGTTCCGCGAAATGCATTTGCAATTCAAGCAGCTGTTGCCGGATTTCGCGAGAAAAAATAATATTCATTTTACTGCAGCCATTTCTTGGAGCCTCTCATTAAAGAAGCTCTCTTATTATCATGCCTTGATATATGTAAATTCGGAAATTATTTAACCGAGTCAAACTAGCTTTATGTTACTCTTAAAACACGCTGCTTCCAGCAGCTTTCGAACGCTCAGTTGCTACAGTGGTAGCTGCAACAATGAGCAAGAAACAATCTTTATACAAAGGCATTCCTATGACGCAGTATCTACCCTGACTCATGGAATAGCCGAACCGAAATACAGCACAATGACATTTACACTTTCAAAATGCTTGTATGAGTAACTGGTTGTGCTTTGAGAGCAGCAGTAAACACAAGCCATAAAAGCGAATACATATCTGCAGAACAAATATAGAAGAGAAAAGAGAAAAATTTTTGGGCACATTACAGCCATGTTTGTCTGTTTGTTTGTTTGTTTGTTTGTTTGTTTGTTTGTTTGTTTGTTTGTTTGTTTGTTTGTTTGTTTGTTTGTTTGTTTGTTTGTCTTTATTCTGTCTGTCTTTGCACAAAGTACGTGATGCTGGGGGCGAGCAGTCAAAGCTGACATAAATCGATTGCTTCACAGAGCTGCAAGCCCATCAAACAACATCAAAAACCACTTGCATTTTGAAAAGAAGGAGAACAACAGAAAATTAACGAAACTAAGTACCTATAACAATAATACAAAGAAAATATAATGAGTACTACACATACCTCAGCATTATACAAACTGTAGAGGCTATGAAGTATTATACAGACTATAACGCATTAAAAAGGCAGGTTGTACAGTGGGGAAATCAAGGGAGAAATGAATTAACAGGAAATACAATTTTCGTGGGGGAATCAGTACAAGGCAATCGCAAGGACCCAGATGTTCCGATGTGCGGCAAACAATTAACACATTCAGCACCTTTCAGAATACTGTCGCAGTTCCGGGAAGTCGTTTCGGGGAGGCTAATACTCTGGCGATTGAGTCTTGTTACTAAGGACGCCGTTATTATGGACGCTCCGCAATGTGGACGAAATTTTCGGCGACCGGTCTCTCGCCGCCATGCAATTCTGCCTTATTATTTTAGAAACCCGCAGTCCGGATTCTGGACGGCCATTTCGGAGGCGAAACGGGTAAATACAGACATTTTTGTCTGGTTATTATGGACCCTGATTCACAAAGCAAAAATATAAAAAGTGACTGGTGATACCCAGAGGCCCCATCACACATCAGGCATTCCCGGTTGGTCGGAGCATACACAGCCGAAGAACGCATTTATCTCGGAACGCTCTCCCACTCTAGGGCACTGGAGGACAGGGGAAACCCTTTCCCACTAACCAAGGTTGCCCGGCGCGGCATACGCCGGAAAGAGCAAGTCCAGAGGCTCAGGACAAGATAACATGCCGACAATAATCCGCGCTAATATTCGCTGAGCAGATAAGGCAAGGCTGCACGCTCCTCTGGTCAGTTGAGCAGAGGCAGTGGCTGGTGTTAAGCTGCTGTTAACTCGAAGATACCTCTGCACAGACACAAACAGCCGATTAAGAACACAGACCAAACGTTACTCGACGTGAACCTCGCCGTAGCTTGAGGAAGGAGGGACGTGCAGAACGCGCTCTTCAAGTACTCCATATGGTGCGCTTTCTGTACAGTACCGTAGGATCTAAGGCATCAGTGCAAACACACATCCCCTTGTTTTTGGCTGAATAAACCGTGATCTTTAGTAGAACGATTATTCCTTAATGTCACTATTGTTGGCCTTGATTTATCATTGCGCATGACTCACATTATGGACAATTTTGGGGGGAACGGAGGCGTAATTATTAGCGAGACATGACTGGATTGGCTTTTTTGCAGACGCGGCCTATCGGTAGCCGAAACACATCAAGTCAGAATGCTAGCATCAGACCTGTGCTACATACGTTTTAAATTAAAAGAATGTTTGGTATCACAATTATTCCCTCCAAATTTCTTTGAAATCTGCGGAAAACTACAACAATTTTGTTACAATTACGAGTTCCTTCTTGAGTGGCCCCGAGCCAGGCATGCATAGTACGTGCATTATAAGAACTAGCTATCCGGCAATCAACTATCCTCTTTGATAGCAAGGCAAGAAGAACACCACATGGCCTCATTAAAGATTGTTATTTATAAATTTCCACTCTTTTTGAAAGCGTCCCCGAATTTACTGAAAGGTCAACCATCCATAATAATCTCCAGGAGCGCTATATCCAGCAGTAATAGCACATTTAGATATTCCGTAATTGCGCTCCGTACGTAGCCCGCACAGACAGTGCGGAGTAAAATCTACAAGTTTATCTATAAGAGTTCGTTTACAGAGCTAAGGCGAAATGAATTCCTGCTCAATACGCACGTCTTTCTGGGTTTCGTGTTACGAATTTCTTCAATTAGAAGGTAACAAAGTAAACGACAAAAAGGGCTGACCTTAAAGCTTTCTGGCGAAGTTCTCTACCTGCGAAAATGGAGGAACTAAAATTATTTCTTACGTTAAGTATATCCTATTATTATTATTACTTTAGTGTTTCGGTTTTTGAAATCGTTTTGCCTAAATTTATAGTGTGAAGCGTCACGAATATCTGTATTGTTGATGTAGATTTCCTGGATATTCATGTATTAGAAACATTTGTGTTATAACATTATGTGATATACAGATTCTGCTCACGGGCGCAAAATGTTTTATTTCAATTGTATTTGCGACATTACCCGCACGCTTGTTCAACTGCTGGGGTAGAGTCCAAGTCAGATGATGCTGCCGTTTTACTGAAGCAGGCTTCGTATTCGTTCTTTACGAATGAATGAATGAATGAATGAATGAATGAATGAATGAATGAATGAATGAATGAATGAATGAATGAATGCGTAAGCACAAAGGTTCAAACCAACTGGTTCGGTCCTGAAGGGCTACCCCTGGATGGGATGCGGTAGCCTACCGAGGGGAGATATCAACAGTGGATCACCGGTGCTCAGGCTGGGGAACCAATATCAGGTGAGTTAAGTGTGCGAAAGTGGGATGTTCCGTGACGCAGAGCATTCCTCATGCCGGCACCGTGGTTCAGAAGCACGCCATGTTCAAAAGAAAAGTCATGCACCCCTCCGTCTAACGACGACGATGACTGAACTCGAAGTTTTCTTCTGATCAATTCTTTTGTTGTCCGATCCCACACTATGAGTAGTTGCTACTCTGGAGGAATGCATCGCTTATCTAGAATAACCGCAGCAACTCTGGAGTAGGCACTCCGTACAGTCAAGGTTTAGGTTTGGAGTCTACGGCGTGAAGTGGTGCTTGGCGTACAGTGAGCACTTCTTCGAGTTGGTGCTGGTTCAACATGTTGAATCTAAAATGGTGAGGTTAGGCCTAACATCCTTAGCTTCAAAATGCGATGTTAGACATAATGTGCTGTGGTTAACAGCTTTACGGCATGCAGAGTAACGTCATTCTCATCATACAGCGAGTTGTCGGTAACGGCTGCTGACTTTCCCTCAAAACATCACTTTATGCCCAGATACGCCGTGCCGTCCCACGCCTGCGTCAACTGCTGCCTCACAGCACGTCAAACTTAAGCGTATTGGGCTTAACGGAGCTGTCGTCAAGCTTCGCAGGGAAGCGTTTCAATTTTGCTATATTTCACCCATTATTAAAACCATCGTGATAGGAAGTTGGGTTTCCTGCAGTTCGGGTTCGCGCACAGACATCATAAGTGAGATGCTGCAACCTTCCCTTCAAAAGACGGTTGGGTCGTTGGGGCAAGCGGCATGACGCGTTGTGCAAAGAGGCAAGAAACGAGGCGTGCTCTTCACGGAGCGGCGTGCACCGGCATGGACACACCGGTATCCTCAACGGAAACCGAGCACCAATATTAGGCACGTGGGCTCAGCAGCAACGTTGAAGGTGACAGCGACAACGTGACAGATCTGTGCTTGCGCTCTTATTACGTATCTTCACAGACCGCCTCAAATATTTAGTGCTCAGAAGAAGTGTCTTTGACACATCACTAACTCACCGTGAGGGCCGTTTGGTCTGTCAATGTTATTAGGCGGGCAACGTTTTTACATGGCACAATAACGATGAGACGAACCAGGATTGATGAGGCGATGATTTTATTAGGCATGCGTCATCGTGGCGCGAGCACGGCTACATATATCACTCGATGTGCTTCATCTTCTTCGAAGGTGGGACAAATATGGCGGCATGTGAAATTGTACACTTCTTCGTCTCTTACTCGTGACAATATTAATGCAAAAACCCTAGACATTTACGTTTCATGAAACGCGTAAGGCGAGAAATATATTTGTCATATACACAGCATAGTACAGAAAATCGGAGCGTATGCCGGAGATGACGCCACAGGAAAGGAAAACAGCAACGCCGGAAAAGGGTCAGAGAAAGGTTTGAAAAATGTGCGACGGAGCATGCACCGGGAAACGGAAACAACAGCACTGGAGGATGGAGGGCCATGCTGCACTCGCGATACCATCCCCCTTGAGAGATGAAATACCGATGGACCCAAACGGGCTCCTAGCGATGGCGAGAGAGCAGAAAGATCTTCGGGGGAGCTGTCCAGAGGGCTGGTTAAGTGGTGGTGGGGAGGCCGCACAGTTCGACAGAAAGTTGGGCAGTCGATCAACTGAAGCTGCCACTAGGCTTTCGCCTTCATGCTCTTGTGGAGTTCTCAGCGTTCCCGTAATTTTGCATTGCATCATTGTTATATTTTATTATATCTGCTGCCCATGGTTAGAAGACTGGTGTCGACAGCTGCATCGATAAGTGACACGTGTCTGTTTCAACAGTATACTGCAGAAATTATTATTTGCATACAAAAATTGCAGACATTTCACCGTCATTCTGCGAAGATCAACCGGTGTGTCATGGTTGCGAAAAGCGAGAGAAACGCCACGGCAAAATGTTGTATGAGCTCGGTTTCTTGCGTTATTAGTGAAATCGCACATGTTTTTGTATGCTGTGCGGGCGAGTTGTACCAGTACACTTCACGCCTGCCTGAAAGGGCAACGTGGTATAACCCGCAAATTTTCATCAAGCAACAAAAAAAGGCAGATATAATGATATTTAGAGGCAAAACAGCAAATGCTAAAGCTGTATTATAAAAGCCTTTACAGAGCACAGCCTGGAAAATGCAGGTTTCTGACTTGGCAAAAAGCCTGCAATAACCATGTTTTTGTGCCAGAGCATGGGCTTACACTGACTACGCACGGAACTTAAACTTCAGTTATTTGAGTAACCAATGTTGTTTTTGGTCCTTCGTAGGGACTTTGCGCTGGCTGACTGCGTCTATTTATGGCAATTTGCTTACGGCGATTTAAAACGCAACAAACAAATCGTCGGTCAAGGCTTTTGTGACGATGCACTAGCTTCTCGGTATGTCATAGCATGAACATACTTTCGCACTTTCAGCCTTCTTATTTTAAGGCTGCGAAAATATAAGCTTGCTGACGCACACTAAACGCGCGAGAAAACCAGATGAGTGTTTTCCCAGCAAAGGTCTTCATTTGTCTTGTCAGTAGAGGTACCCTTTGAACACATAATTCGTGGAGCAGGTCTCGGGCTGAAATTAACTTCACAAAAGCTGCTTCGCTATAGTAGTAAAGCAGATTGGTACCGAAATCAGGATCATGACGTCTTAGGGGCAGGGGCTGTTGACGTATTCTCTCGTCGTCATAATCGTCGTATCATGTAGTCACGGTACTAGAACGCCAAAAACTCGTTCTAGCGCGCCTCCCGCTAGAACGCAACACGTTATAAAAAAACACCGGGACACCCGTTTACGCCTCGCGCTTGAGCGCTTCATAACGCGTACTAAAAAAACTCTGGCCCTGGTATTTGTTTTTCTTGGAGAGCCTTTCAGTTTGATCATATGCAAATGTCTTTTCGAATCACGCGCCATCAGCCGCAAAGGGTTCGCAGAACATCCGACAGATGGCGACGAGTGTACTGGCCAGTAGGAAGACGCATTGAAACATCCCCCTAGCGAGGGGCACGATCAAATGCAGAGCATTTCCTGGGGCGCACGACGTTAAGTAGTTTGCGTTACGTTAATGTTGTTGCACTTGTGGCAACTGCTGACGAGAGAGCGCTCGTCACCAGTAATTTGGATGAGCCAACGATATAAGGCGAGTTCATAGCGTCGCAATCTGTGTCGGCTTTGTGGCGCAGTGGTTGCGTCCGCAGCGCGACGCTCTACCGATCAAGCCACGGACGCGACTGGAATGCTGCGACGCTGCCCGAGCTCGCGTGACTGTTCTCCAGCTTGATTTGGAGAAGGCGTTTGACTGTGTGTCCCATGAATTATTGTTGCTGATTTTAGATCATGTGAACGTTGGAACAGTCATCAAGGAGGGGGTGGCTCTGGCGTACCGAAAGTGCACCACGAGATTAATTGTAAACAAGACGCTGGGGGCCCCCATCAGCGTGGAACGGTCGGTACGCCAGGGCTGTCCTCTGAGCCCACTTCTTTTCTGCCTGTATATCGAAACGCTCTGCTTAAATATAATTGAAAGTGAACACATTCGCGGGTTTAAGCTATGCGAGGCAGAGGTAAAACTTCTGGCCTACGCAGACGACATTGCTCTTTTCTGTACGACCAAAGATAGTGTTACAAAAGCTGTGGACATTGTTAAACGTTTTGGGTCAATCACAGGTAGTGGGGTAAACTGGGGGAAATGTTTGGGATTCTGGCATGGGGACTGGTCTTTGACACCGGATTTTTTTGCCAACGTGAGCTGGGAAACGAGTCCCGTTAAGTATCTAGGGACGCCACTGGAGTGCTACCAGGACAGCGAACCGTATTGGCGTGCCCGAACGCAGGACATACGCGACAGGGCAGAAAAGTGGAAAGGGGTTTTTCTTGCAATGTTTGCTAAAGCGACTGTTTGTAATTTATTTTTTATTGCCAAAGTGTGGTACGTTATGCAAGTGTTGCACTGCTCGCGTTTGAATGTACAGAAAATGCATCGTGCATTTGCTGTGTTTATCTGGTCATCTACATGGGAAAGGTGCAGTAGAGATAACCTTTTTCGACGCGTCAAGGAGGGCGGGCTTGGGTTGTCGCACCTGTTTGTCCGCCAGTTGGTGAATAGGTTCCTTTTTCTTCGCGATACAAGCGATCCTTTTTTGCGAACAGTTTGCCAGGTGCGGCTGTCTCAAGCACTGCCGGAATTTGTCGTATCCAGTTTGCACATACAGGGAAGGATTTCAGGATATTTTAAAGAAGTTGTCATGTCACTCAGGTTTCTGTCAACTCGTTTTTCGATGGAATATTTGAGTACAGTGTCACGTAGAAAATTATATAAAGATGTTTGCGACAGTCTGTTCCCGATACCACGATATAGAGAACTGTACAAAGAAGGCCCAGGGCAGGATGTACTGAAAAGAGTTAAGCGTATGGCTGTAAAACCGGGGGTGAAGTCATTTTTTTTTCAAACTTCATTCGGGGACACTTACTGTGCAAACATGGTTAAAAGAAAAGGGGTTAGATACACCGTGGGGTACTGACTGTACAATTTGTAAACAACCGGATAACATAGACCACGTTTTTATACACTGCTGGATGGCGGTTCACTTTTGGGATGTTATGCAGCGAACTTTACACAAAGACTTCCCACTTACCCCGCATGGTATACGGTATTTACCCACAGAGAATAACGAAGGAGTCCCCTACGATTTAATAATGCTCCTGGGCCTTCACAGCATATGGAGGGCGCGCATGGCGTGGCTCCATGGTGACGTGGATGCCCGACCGGCCCGGCAGTTTCTGCGGGAGAGTGTCACGCAGTTCGTTGAGGG
Organism: Haemaphysalis longicornis; assembly: GCA_013339765.2. Taxonomy (NCBI): domain Eukaryota; kingdom Metazoa; phylum Arthropoda; class Arachnida; order Ixodida; family Ixodidae; genus Haemaphysalis; species Haemaphysalis longicornis. Next base: position 112,056,472 of record CM023455.1, read on the forward strand.
GCTGAGAGTCCAGCAGCCAGTACCAGATTGGTTGGATTTTTTAGAGCCGTTAATTTCTCTAAAGTGATGATTAAATAACAAAGCCTAGCCGGAAGCACGGCTGGTATGTTAATGTCGGTGTTTGTTGTACCAAATGCAGTGTGGTTATTTTTGTGTTGTAAGTGTGTGTTGATGACTGGTAATAAAAAAAATGTGGCGCAGTGGTTAGAGTACCTTGTACATTGCGTTCCGCCCGCAGGGTCGAGGAATCGAAACCTGGCGCCGGATAGTATTTCTTTTTTTATATAGTAGGGAGGGGTGCGGTGCGGACTACGGACGCCAACGCGGGTGACATCGTGAGTTACTGAAATGCTCTGCATTTAAAAACACCGGGACACATGTTTACGCCTCACGCTGGATCGCTTCGTAGGGCGTCCTAAAAAACACCGGGACATTCGTTTGCGTCTCGCTAGAGAGCTAGAGAGCTTTGTGCTTCAAAGACAAGAGGCTTTTACAGCCAAGATGTATACCTCTACCCCTAAATGGTTTTATTTACTTTGGCGAAAACGCCAGGGCGCCAAGAATACACTTATACAGCGCATGCTTCGCGCCTCCCCAGGTTTCACGTTAGTGGAGATGGCCGGGGATTTTTATTCAAGACCTATAAGCTAACGTCAGGTTGGCTCAACGGGCCATCGAACGAATAATGTTAGGACTTAGGAGTAATACTCAGAGATAGGAAACAAGGTACCTGTATCAGAGGGCAACCTAGAGTAGAAGATATAATAGTTCAAGTAAAAAAAATGGACTTTGGCTGGCCATGTAGTGAGACGAACCAACAACCGGTGGACAATTAGGGTAACAGAGTGGATATACCAAGAGATGGGTCTATGAGAAGGGGAAGACCATTAACCGGATGGAGGATGAAATGAAGAAATTCAGGGGCAAACTGTGGACTCGACCAGCGCAGGACAGGAGGCGGTTGGAGGTCAATGGAAGAGGCCTTCGTCCTGCAGTGGACCTGGGTAGGATGATGATGATGATGATTATGGTGATGATGATGATGATGATAAGCTAAAGAGAAACCCCAATGACCAGTGAGAAGATATAAGCTTTGCTTGGACATTTTAAAGCAAAAAAGATCGCAGCGTTACGGAATAGCATTTGTTCTCATACTCGTTTTGTAGAGCTAAGTTTAGCCTACTCAACAGTAAAAAGACTAAACCGGTATTTGTATTGTCACGTGAATGTGCCTAAAAATAAAGCAGGTTTCCAGAATCGAAGTTACAAGCATTGCTGCCCTACCTCCTTTAAAACGGTGCATTACGAATGAGAAATGCTTCCTCTTTTAGTTGACCCATTTGGACACACACAGTTTGCCAGCAAAGAGCTGTGACCAAAACGAATGATTTGTCACGTGAACACAGAATGAAAGGTATAGAAGACAACCATGAAGATACAGAGAAGGGTATAGTTTGCTCACGCGCTTGCGCTGCCACCCCACTGGTGATAAAAGTTATCAAGGCTTGAAAGTTATCGCTTTACAAGCAAGCCGTGAATCCTATACGCTTTCCGCGTATTTCTTGCCTTTCAATGAGCCATGTTTAAGAACAGTTATAGAGCCCTGCATATAATATATTGCCGTCATTTCACTTAAAATTTGAGCCATGCAATTACAAATAGGTTTGTGATTTTCAGCCTACTTTTATGAGTTATTGCAGCAGGTCTTTTAATGTCAAAACGTTAGTTAGCTTAGCAGATGAAAACATCTGGCGATATTGGCATACAGATCGCACGTAAAATGGCTGACAGTTGTTTCATGAAATTTTCTGATGGCCTAAAGAATATAGAACAGCTCAAAAACGCTCAGATTGACGAAACGTATTTCAGGGAAGTTTTTGTAGACAAGTGTTGTAGACAAGTGTTAGACATTTTAGTTGCAAACAAAATTAGCTAAATTTGAGTCTGGGTGGCACTCAAACCAGGGGTCTCCGGAGTGCCAGACGATCACGCACCCCCAAAACCCTGAAATGTAGGGGAACTATAGCTGATTAAAGGTGCACATTAGGAATTAGAAACGCGTTGTTGTCTAACACTTAGAAACGTGCGCGAGAGACGCGTGCTGAGACCTCCATGTGTAATTTGAGCATACTAAATCCAGCAGTAGAAATTATGGGTGTAGAAAAAGTGTGTTAATCCTAAATGTCATCTTTGCTTGGCGATGGCATGGCAAGATTAGGCCGAGTCATAGTAACTGAGGGAAGAGGAAAAGGCCGTAAAGAAAAAAAGGATGAGGGTTGTAATCATTGGACAAGTTCGACGATTGAGCACGGATTACACACATTAGGAGTGCGTATGTGTCTGCAATTTTGTGGGTGGAAAGGGCGGCGTGAAATCTTGCAGAGCGCATAAGTTGTGTTGCATTTTCTTAGATATGTTTGAGTTGACTCCCCGCAACCAAATTGACAATTTGTAAAATCCAGTATAGAACCCCTCCTAAAAGTCGCTCTGAAATCGCGTCCATTTAAAGTATGCGTGTTGCACATTTCGTTAGATCAGAAAATATAACAAGAAATTTTTGATAGATCTTTAGGAATACGTGAACATCTTATCCCTTTCCCTCGCACAATGGGGGAAAATGCGGTGCAAGCGACTCACTCCGGCTTAGAAGCCCTCAACATGGTGTTTCTGTCACGAACCTAGAAAAACATGCCAACCGTGCTTCGTCGTCTGTGACGGGGGGGACAGATTTGCAACTTACCAGGAGACTACCCAGTACTATAGGCTGAGCCGGCTGAAATTTCCTGCTGCCCACACTGCACTAACCCAATGGCAAACGTTTGCATGGCGCCTGTTGTAATCAAATACGTTCCCTAACCCTGCCCTGCGTAACCGCAGCCATGCCGATACGTACACGGAAAGAGGCAAGTGGTGCAACATTGCATCAGCCACACTTCAAAACACTGTCTGGCGATGTCCCAATAAAGCACTGGCCTTTGAACAAGGCATACATATAAGAAGTCATTAGCAGTGGGAGACTGCACAGCTCAGCTCTCTTCACGAGGTACAAGCTCCTGTCATCCACCTGACAGAGGACGCCGTCAGGTAGGACGGCTTCCTGACCGCCGTCTGATGAGACGAAGACACGACATTCCAGCACAATGCATTCCTCTTTAAAAGGGATGAAAATAAAGTCTGTTACTCTCTCTCTCTCTCCCTCTCTCTCTCTCTCTCTCTCTCTCTCTCCTCTCTCTCTCCTCTCTCTCTCTCTCCTCTCTCTCTCTCTTCTCTCTCTCTCTCTCTCTCTCTCTCTTTCGCGCGCGCTTGATCAGTCGCAGTAGTAAAGTTTCCTCGCGTTAGCAGTGGCACTGGCTACTCGTTGCTCCTTCCGTTGTTCCCTAGTGTTGGGATTTCGGGGCATTCATTCCCTATTCTATCCTGTCTTACGCCTATTCGAAGCTGCAGTCGCTTCAAACTCCGTTTTAAAACCAGTGCAAGCGGTGGCGGGATGCGTCTGGACGCCGGACGGATGTGACGTCGGGCAGCGAACGCCACGCGACCACAGCCATGGCTGCTGCCGGCTTGTCGTCACCCCCTGCGCACGCGCTCTCTCGTTCTCCTTTCTTCCGTCGCTATGTCCACGCATCAACGGCGAAAATTGTTTCCCCACACGACCCATATATCGCTCGCGCAGTGCGAATGGAAACAACCAGGCTATCCTGTTGGGTGAACGAATGGGTACTCGGTGAACGAATGTCAATTTTTAAGCAGTGAATGTTTAGTATGCTGGAAGGGAGAGTTTACTGTCTATGTAGCGATATTTTGTTCCCTGATAGGTACAAGCCCTGTACTTCAGGTGCGATTCACAACGTTAATTAAACGTGTTGATATGCGGCGCTCTTCCCGTAAACCGAGCTGAAAGATACCAAACTACCCTTATTTAATTAATTGAGTGAATATAATATACTTGAGTATAATGCCGTGTAATTGAGTCAAAATAAAAATTCACAGTAAAAGAAAATCACGGGTCTTTGCAAACAGTTAGGCTCTTCTGGGGCTTCGAACCCAGGGCGTTCGCGCCAAAATACGTGGTTTTATCCCCCAGGATACTAAAGCCAAAGAAGTGGGGTGTTCTTTTGGCAGTTATTTAACACAATTGAAGGACTGTTCAAAGCGAACAAGTAGATGACGCTCGGGTCCTTCAAAAGTTCCGGGCTTGTACGCACAAGGGAATGGAATCAAGTGTCTGTGTTAGATTAGAAAAAGGAACTGCCACGTACAAACATTACTGCGTAAAGTTAGCTAACCATGCTAGCCTTGCACAAGATTTAGTTGACGACTGCTCAATTTTAGTGTGGAACGATTAGTTAGAACCATTTCGAGTGCTTTTTGCACGGCGGCAAGATGGGGCGTCATAGCATGGGCCAATTCATATTTCGCGGGAGTCGATGGTTTACGAATGAGTGGGCAGACGTGTGTCGACAGGTTCCCCAGTGCGAGTTGAAACCTCTGCCAGGGGCGTTGTCTGGTGTTGTGATACAGTCCGTAATTCGGCATCTAGATTTTGTGAATGTAGAGAAAATTGATCATGCTCTCTTTACAGATATTTGCAATGCAAGGCACTGCACGTAACGCTTTACACTCCCTTTGCGACGAAATTGCTGTGAAGTGCACAAATGTTTTTGTACGCAGCAAACTCTTTGATGCAAATTGGTTTCACGCTGTCGCTTTTTCCTGGTAAACTCAAAACCCATCCTAATAAAACCCCTTTATTGGTAGAAATAAAAAAATCTCAGTAAATAAAGGTAAATATGTAACGTCCTGGGTAACAACACCAACCAACTAATCTGAAACCAACTAAGCTAACAGAACCAACAGAATACGTAGAAATTCAGCCGAGCACAGATTCTGCTGTGTGGTCGTCCTCCCAGAAGACGTGCAAACTAAATCTACGAACTTGAAAACAGCTTAAAATATTATGAGTGCAATCAAAGATTACAGGGTAATGGAAAAGCGTAAACAAAACGTTTGTAACGGAACAAGTCCCACACACGCGTCGTAGCTCTGGTATAGTGTGAAGATGTCGATGGAACCAATATCGAAGATTCGCGGCGTCCCTAGTGGATTCACAACACACATTGAGCAGACATGTGTCGCAGGCGCCTCATGATCCGCCTGGTCTTATTCACTAGTTCCCGCACGAGTAATCGCCGTAGGAACATGCGATAAACGTGTGCCTTTAAATTCGGCACACGCGACAAGATGGCCGTATAATTTGTCACTTAGCTACGTGTTGGCTTGGCATGTTCAGCGCTCCCAATATCCTCTACCTGCACACCTGCACGCTCCGCCAACGCCTCGTTTACGTGAACAATTGGGTTAACATCAAAATAACAGCTCTCAAGATTTGGGCGTGTAAAGCGCTTAAAAGTTAACCTTCTGGGTAATAAATGACACGGAAAATATCAATTATTGCATTATTGTAATGCGAAAGTCTTTACAAAATCAGGATTTTGACCACTGATTCGTAAAAAGGCTCGCTCAGGATGGTCGTTTTTTGTTTTGAAAAATATCTTCAGCATATGAATATGAATGATTCCTCATGGTTATACAATGCCGCTCGTCATAGCCGCCGTCGGGCTGAAGCGGCTATGGATGAAGATCCGAAGCAGCCCAAAGGAATAACATGAAAGACCAGCATAAAGTGCAAACAGCAGACGGTCGAACCAGGCTTTCGCTTTTACATCCTTAAGAAGTTCTCAGCATCCCCCGTTTTTTCTTTGTAATCCTGCAGCCCACGGGAAGCTTGATGATTCGAAGGCTTTAACTTTTTATGACTGCAGTCAATTAATTTCTAGCGGTCACCGTTACAAAAATCCGCGTAACTCAATTATCAATAGGTCACCCACTACAATATATTTCCCTCAGCAACAGCTTCCACCGGTAACAACTTCTGCAGATGATGAAATTCATTGCCTCATTGTGGGGTCCTCCCAAGAAGTTTTGCTAAGGTCTTATCGTTATTCTTCTAAGGAAAAAGCTGACGTAAATGAACAAGAACTGCAATAACATTTTCTGCGTGGGCCTTTGGGAGGGACAAGAGAAAAACGAAACGCACCCTGTGAGTAGAGCGGGCGAAAATGCATAAATAAACGTCTATTCAAGAAGTTTAGGCCGATAGAATAGCCTGATGACTCGAAGTACGCCTGAGCGTAAAACAGCCCGAAAAACACGGGAAGACAGACTAGAGAACACGGACAGAGCGCTCTGAATCTCTTTTGCAGCGAATCTCAACGCGTCATTTCCGCATGTTTGCCCAGAAGCTATCCCACATTCACCGTCACAGTCCGCACCCCACTAGACGTCAGTCACCTCCTACTCCTTGTCATTGCACCCTTCTTGATTGATTGTAGGGTTTTACGCGCCGACGCAACGCAGGCGATGAGGCGCGCCGTAGTGGAGGACTACGGAATAATTTTGACCACCTGGGGATCTTCAACGTGCGCCGAAATCTGGTACACACGGGCGTTTTTGCTTTTCGCCTCCATCAGTAAAGCAGCAACCGCAGCCCGGAAATTTCGCACTTCTTGACTCTAATTATTTGCTTGCATGGCCGGTAACACCTCCTTACATCAGTATTAAGGTATTCGTAGGCTACCCGTGAAGCAGTTCAGGGTTCAGGGTTCTCCGGTTGTGGTTCGTCGGACCTCGCAAAAGTGTTGACGTGTGTCCACACCTGAGTGTAAGGAAGAGGAGGAGGAGAACTAGTGTGCGGATACGTGTGGAGGGTGAGAAGAAAATTGCCGAGGTGGATGAGAGTATGATTCGTCAATTGCCCAACCAGTCCAAATTATACTGCATAAGCAATGTGGCGTCAATTATTAGGTCGCTTGCTGAGCAATATTGTTAGCGCTTCGTCGTAAAGCTCCGCAAATGTAACATCACAAGGAACATACCCTTACGAATGACGTTCCACGCGTGCAAACACGACATTTGACTCTTTTTTTGCTATTGTGACATAAACATTGAGTTTCGTCAGTAAATATTAAGACGTTGGATACCGCTATTGCAGGGACCACAAAATTGCGGTGCTGTGAGGTATTAGTGTTAGCAGAATTGCCCCTTTTGATTTGAACCACCGAAATTGAACTTGTTGGCCAATCCCCGTGAAACTAACATGAATATATTTTGGTTAGCATCTTCCCCATCTACTTCATCCACACGACAGTCTCAATCCAAAACTTTTTATAAGAATTAACCAGCTCTGTACACTGACATTTCGGCAGTGAAACCGCAAATGAGTAAAAGAACCTGGATATAACGAGTCTTTTCTTTTTATATTTTTGCTTGCTTTGACTCCATAAGCTTTTATTGCTGGAGAATTCTCGACGAAATCGTTCTGGACATTTAGAGTACCGAAATAACCGCAGTTATAGCTGATTCAACAAACACTGTCTGCTTTCTAGGTTTCCACATGGTTTCTCCTACAGACCAACAAATAGATAAATGGGCTTGTTTTATTCCGAGAAACGACGAAACATTTCGGTCCTTGGATTACGATTTAAAGTCAATGTCAGTGGCTGCGCAAGGTAGCCCCGTGGTTTCATTCGAGCCCGATTCCTTTTTAGGCCAATAGGAAATTTTAAATCGGGCACCTTCTTCGCAGCCATCATCGTCATGATCGGCTCGTGATTTCTGGAACGGTCAAACTGGCTGGGCTGCGAAATTCGCTGCATCGCCTAGCCTCCAACGTCTTCTCAGCCGATTTCCACTAGCCAAAATTGTGACGGCGCCATTTCTTGAAGGCTGGGTTCCTCTTGTTCTGTGTAAGTTGCTGCTTGTTTCACTATTGACTCGGCTAGGCTACCGCTGTAGGCGATACTTCTTAAGCTCACTAGGCTTTTAACTGGGGGTACTGCCAAGCTATGTAGTAGCCGCAATATGGTTTGGTTTGCAACCGCGGGAAGGAGTGTGGTGCCCATTGTCACCTGGCATCAACCCTTGAAGTGGACATTTTTTCTCGTGTGGCTTGGAGAAACATCCTGTGATAACATTGATGGTGCCGCTACACCAAATTATGGTAGTGCCTATTATCACGGCAATAGTGAGAATTACCGTCAGAAATTTCCCACGGCGGTCGCCTCTCATTGGCTCAGAACGCTACCTGGAGATTCTATGGGATAAATACTGCCTAAAAAGCCGTGTTCTCAGCTGCCGCTGTAGCGCTGTGGTATAGTACTGGGTTTCAAACGAGAAGGCTCAGGTTCGTGTCTGACAGTGAGATGTTTTTTTTTTTTTTTTAGCTTTCGGAATTTTCCGGTCATCGTGATTTTGTTAATGCTTTTTTACTCTGGTTTTTAGGATATCAAGAGATTGACGCACAAGACTTCTAGAATGGGTTGAATTACGTTTAATATAGGTTGTGTTGTCTCGTTGGGCTGGGTTAGGTTAAGATTGTTGCAGTTTGGCTGGATTTGTGTAGGTTACGACGCGTTCGCTTAGGTTACGTTAGGTTAGGGGAGGTTATGTTACGTCAGGTTACGTAGGGTCGTAATGTTATTCAGAAAATTTTAGGCCAGACAGCTTTAATGGAAACTGCCGTGAGAATTTCCCGGAGGTAATTCTCACGGCTGCCGTGAGATTAGACGCAGCCCCAAATTATCCAGCTCTAAAACTTAGCTCCCCAATTCCGCCGTGCTATAAACCCAGATGAAAAACTTTCCCTTCTGTCAGGCCCATTTCATTAGGCGGATTAGTGAATACAAGCAAGCCAAGTCCAATGTGGTAAATTTATCACCAATGTAAAAAAGCGGGTCGTATTGCTTTCATGCACACCCGAGTGACTTCCATACTAGTCTTAAGTTAACTACAACTACAACTACGACTACGACTACTACGACGATAGTTAGAAGCGAATTCCGCACTTCAATTCTGCCTTGAGTGCTGTTCAGTAACGGAGTGTTTCCCCTCACATTCGATGCAGGTTTTTAACCAAAAAGTGAGACAAACATTTTAAGCTTACACAAGTCAGAAGGAAAACAACGGTGTCGCACCAAGCGGTGTATGTTCAACCGTTTCTTAACGCCCTTCAGCTTTAAATGCTTTGTTCAAACATCCCACAACCCAAGCTCAGTGCACTGTTTTCATCATGGCGAGTGCTACAAACCTGCTCCTGGAGGTTTGTTCGTGCAATCTAGCTTTCTGCCCGCCGCGGTGGCTCAGTGGGTAAGGCGTTGTGCTGCTGAGACCAAAGACGGTGGTTCCATTCCCGGCCGCGGCGGCCGCTTTTTTGATGGAGGCGAAGAGCAAAAACGCCCGTGTGTTCGAGATTTCGGAGCCCGTTAAAGATCTCCAGGTGGTCAAAATCAATCCGGAGCCCTCCACGACGGCGTCCCTCATCACCTGCGTAGCTTCGGCGCGTTAAACCCGATAATCAATCAATCGATCTAGCTTTGTATATATCAAACTCTTATAGAAATGACAGAACAGAAAACATCAACGGAATAAAATAACGAGCGCTTGCCTTAGTTTTGTTCAGTGTTGTACGGAACGGCGTTCCTGGAACTAGTTCCTTTTTGGAGGAACGGAGGAACGCCACCATTTCAGTAAGGGCCGGTGGAACTGTAACGGTAACTCGTTACGTTTTTGAAGGAACGGCAGGAACGGCGTTCCTTCTGCAAACGTTTCATCGCTAGGAGTTGGCTGTTTTTGATGCTAAGGCTGGAGTGGAAAAATCCGCAAGTCGCTACAGTGTTTCTTTTCCTATAAGCTGGCCAAGTTGCCCGCCCTTCAGCGGAACGTGCTTCCTAGAAGGTCAAAGGCAAAAGAGTAATCACACAGCGGGCCAGAGCTTGTGCTTACTTTCATGCCGGTTGAGCTTACGCGGCGCTCGAAAGGGTAATAGCGCAGCCGCGAGGATGCTATTCAGCTTTCATCGTTTGTCTTGGGAGGCCAGGATTCGCGTCTGGCCGATAGAATTGTTCCCTGCCGGGGAAAGGTTGTCGAAGTCCGAGATGGGCCGCGCGGTCCCTTGTGAAACCACCGTATCTAGACATTTTCAAAGGTATTTACCGCATTAGTCCGCGCGAGGCGCGCGTGCATTGTTGTCGGATGAGTTGCGCTCGCTGTGAGCTCATTCGGAGGGTCACCGGCTATCAATAGAGCCGGGCGCGCCGCAGTGCCTCGGGATGTTGTACTGCTCGAAGTGGCAGAATACGCGCACAGTTCATCGCGGCGCGGTCTGTCGCCGATATGGCGGGAATGGGTCGACGGGAGTGCCGGATCCTTTTGTATTGCACGGGGCGTGTTGACAAAGAACAGGAATTTCGTCATTAATGGGCATAATTTCGTCGCGCGCCCTATGGACAATACCTGAGAGAGACCACCCGAAGGTCGGCGGCCAACATTCAGAGTTGCTTAAGTTTGTCGGTTTCTACCTTGTGATATACTTTTACTTTGATGAGTACCTGGGAGTTTGAGTGAGAGTGAGGTGGATCACGTGATTGTTTGTATACAAAACTTCGCGTTTTGTAATGTAATGTAACGTTACTGTAACGACACGTTCCAATGTCGGAAGTGGAACTGGAATGCGTTCCTTTCGCAATAAAGAAACTTGTAACGGGAACTCGGAATGAGCTTTCATTCCTGTTTTAGAGGAACATGTACACCACTGGTTTTGTTACACTATTTTACAGCGTCTTCTAATGCTGAAAACACGGCAGCTGGAAGGCGAAGTAAAGAGACGTGCGTTCACGTTGAAGGGTAAAGCGAAAGAGAGCTTTATTTCAAATGGCGTCACCTTTTATATCTTAGGCGTAGCCCTCTGGTGGTGAACAACCGAAGCGCCAAGATGCGAAAGTCCCGGCACTACAATCTGGTTTTTGTTATTTTAGGCGGTCGCTTATAACTGGCTTGGCTTTGAGAGATTTGGCCTGTAAGCTTGGTGAGGGCAAACACGGGAAACTTACATTCTCTTGCACCTCGCCGTTGTGTTCCTTATTCTTTCTCCAGAGTTTTCTGCATTTCTTCACCACATCGCTTCGCATGCTGGGGCTCTCTGTTGCAAAAAGCTTTGGTTATACCGTTCCCGGTAAAAATGTAATTTCCTAAAACCGGACCTTGTTTATGTGAAGCCTATGCTAACCTGGAAAGGCGGTCAGACGAGAGAGGGGGCTCGAAGGAGGGTAGGAATGGTGACCGGGTTTGAAAGTAGGAAATGTGAAGTTTTGGCTGGTTTGGAGTGAAACTAATGTAGTTTGTGAACGCAAACCTGTCAGAGGATCAAATTCTCACTTTTTACCGGGAACACCCAATTGCAAAAACCAGTATAGGGTAGTGTTAAAAGAGAGTACTGCGCTGCATACTAGCGTCGTTAGTGATGACGGTGGAGACACTGGCACTCACCACATGCAACACTCGGTTTTACTCGCTACACTGGCAGTGGTGCTGGATCTACCTATGCCTTACTGGCAGCGGCAACCCTGGTGCTGGAAACACTGGCGCGCGTTGGTTCCAGTGCAATTGGTTTTACTATGAACACCGCTCAAAGCACTGGGCCAGTACGAGGTCACACTAGCAACGCTAGTAAGAGCACACACTTGCGCTCGCGCAGATAGGCGCCACCAGCGCATCAGCTGATTATACGCAACGCTTCCGTCACCCGTGTGTGTGGAAGTTTAAATGCTCTCATTCGCTAGCAGATAAGATTGTCAACACAGATCAAATGAAAGTGCGTTACTGCCAAAATGATGCTTTCCCGTCCCATCCAATTACGCGTCCGTAATTTCCCTATTACGTGTCTGGGGCACTGACTGCATTGCAACACTTTGTGTAATTTTTAACTTTAAATTTCACAGAAAAGACCCATTCTGCGTCGAATGAGGCTTCGCGGCTGTAATTGAAGTTAGAGTATTTCATCGATAGTAATGATCGCACTTCATTTTTGAAAACGTGGGCTTTACTGCATTCGTTCATTGCTTAGCGCGGCCACAAGTGCTTGAGAACGCGTGGTGCATGACGTCACAGTTCTGACACCGAAGCAGCGAGATTCCGCTACCCTGTGGGTACAGGTCCGGCACCTTCTGATGCGCACCCAGCGCCACCTACTGTTTCGCTTAGAACACTCTTATTCTTTTGAGCAACAGCTACAAAGCCTCTACCTTGGTAGCCTAAACGTAGAATCGGGGGTTTCAGAGGGAGCGCTGCAGGTTCGAGCCCGAGTACTGAGAAACTTCTTTCCAGAACCGTGAGATTTTAACACGACAGTGTTTTATTCGCGGATACACGAAGATTTCGCTGACGTCATCTCCGTCACGGAAGTGACGCCAGTACAACGAAGTAAGCGGCCTGCAAGCGGCCATGTGTGCACCCCTGCACACTGGTGTTCTTGCGGGGAAGCAACCTTTAGTTGTAAAGAGTGCGTTATATATACTTGGGGTTGTTCGTATTCGGGTGTTATATTTTTACACGAAAGTGCAGTCTGCCGTGATACCCCAAGATTTCCCTTACGTCATATCTGTCACGGAAATGACGCCGGTACACCTTTGTCGAAACGACCCACCAGCAGGACGTCGCTCGCCAAGCACACCCACAAGGCAGCCGCCGACCCCCAAATCATGCTCAGCTGCACATTTCGCTGCGCAGTTCACTTTCGTGTTTTACTGATTACTATGACAGAGGAATCAACCACAGGTTTTTTTATTGTAAAGTGTTCTCTTATCTCAATTCTACGCATTCTTTCTGTAAATAAGTGTGTTTGGAGGTATACGGCGTGTATATCAACACGTGTTAACGTTCGGCATCGCACCGGATGTGTCCGGCTTGTACTTATCCTGGAACTAAAAGAAACTGCGTTAGAACGGTGGTTTGGGCTAGTTGGGTGCATAATAACTGAAATTCAAAACAGTGGGAAAAGACGGGACAAGGAACGACCACACAACCGCGCCGTGTGTCGTCGTTTCTTGTCCCGTCTTTTCCCGCTGTTTTGAATTTCAGTTACTTCAAAAATGCGCCCCTCCGTCTGACGGGGATGATGGTTGGAAGCGAACTTTTTTTTGGATGGATTCTTTGGTTTGCCAATCCCACATTGCGGGTACGTGGTACTCTGAAGGAACGCCCCCTTTTCTAGAATACCCACGGCAACTCTCGGGCCTGCAGTCTGCAGTCCTAGCGTTTGTGTCTGGGGTCTACGGAGCGAATCAGTACCTGCTGCTTGTAGTTCGCTTCGTCCACTTCGAATTTGAGCAATCGGATAAACTTCTTCTTCGAAACGCGGGTGTTCCACGTTCGATTCCGGGCACAGGAAGTGGTGTTTCATTTTCTTTCACTTCACCCACGATCACTCACCATCATCGTCAGAGAAAGCTGTGTTTCCTGCATGGCGTATTAGCGTGGAACGACATCACTTAGGACACTAAAGATTCGCATGAAAATTGGGCGTAGCTTGCACCGTTGGTGCAAGTCTATAGACACAGGGGAGCTGGTTTTGCTCAGTGACGTGAATGCTTGACGGGCGCAGGTGAGGCTCAAAGGAGCCAAGCGTAGGCTGGCGAAGCGAGCGCGAAGCTATGCTCAGCTGCGCCGGTGGTTGCTAGGCAACGCGAGGTGACGTCATCGCTTCGCGAGGTTTTTTGTGGCAACGGACTGATAACGCTTCCTTAAACAGCTCCGCTGTTAATATCACGCCGGTGGAATGGGGGGCCAACGCCAGTCAGGGCGGTGAAGAAGCCTGGTGGCGAAAAGTGTAAACCGCCAGAGTTGGACTTCAGAAGGTGCCCCTGTAAATGTCCGACCGGGAATAAAGTTACATTTCTCCGCAGCTTTACTCGTAGCAGGCGACAGGCCAGATGCTAGGTACTTGCATCTAGATAACTATCGCCATTCGTGTAACTGATACCACCAATTATCATCGTATATTAAACCGCATCCGCATTTCAAATTCATAGGCCAAATAATGAAATCACGCTGGTCAAGTTTCCGTTACTACGCCTACAAAAGCGGTGAATCAACGGCTTGTGTCGGAATTTCTGCAACCTCATATTTATGTGCATTTGTTACGTATGCACGCAGGGTGAACCTGGTCGCTACACGAAGACCCAAGCTGCGAGAAACCCTCCTGGTTGTACGTCTCTCTGCAATTAAAAGTGACCAATAATGACAAGCACGGAAGGTCAGTAGCCGTCCCGCTTTTATAAGAATGATGTAGAGGCCTCGCTAAAAACTCTCGGACAAAATTCCTTATGCTATATAAAATTGACAGAATTGTAGCCGCTATGGATAAATATTTTTTCTCGAACTTGAATTGTTAAGTGATATAGTATTGTTTGAGAGCTGAACTTTGTTTTGGGGCTCTTTATTCCTGTCGTTTGTGTTAACTGTCCAGTTACAGTGTGCCATGTGGTATTTTTGCCAGCAATTTTGGCGCCTCATATTTTGTCGGTAATCCTGCTTTACCGCGCGTGCACAAAATAGCGCGAAAATAACTACATGGCTGTATATATTTTTTCTCAGTTTCATGTCCATGAGATTGCTCTATCAGGAAGTCCGCTGTATCGTAAAAGATATACATAAATGAATATGGCACTTGCCCTAAACTCATATGGCACTTGCCCTAAACTAAATCTAAACTCATAGTCAAACGGCAAAATGGCACAGGCCGCAGCTGCAGCTGCACGGACGTCAACAGTAGCAGCCCGGATGTAGGCAAAAATGGCGGACGTTCCACCTTGCGAAGATTGAAGTGTGGCGAAGCTGGCGCTCTGGTTGGATTCGCTATGTTCGGGTTTGCCTTTATTGGGTGTTTGCTATGTCGAATTATAATGTCTACGTCACAGACTAAGGAAACACACGGTTGGACGTGGACGGCGATGACATTTTATTATAGCGCAGCTACATCAATCATCGCGCAGGCTCTTGCGCGCCACATGAGTGGCCACCGAAGAGAACGCGGCATCGCACAATGTCAGGGGGACACAAACGCCGCACGTGGCGAGGAGTATACATGGCACGGAATGGGGCTGGTGGCTGTAAAGAGGAGAATGAAAGGAAGCTGTTACCGTACTTTCTGCGTACGTGGTCATGCTTCACTGCGCAAAGACAATGTGGGAAGGCCAACTTAGAAAAACAAAGTTTACATCAACACCCTAAAGTCGGCTTCGCCTCAAAGAACGAATACATTGCTGGGCAGACATTTCTCAACTGGCAATATAAGCCATCGTATATCAATGGGAGATGCCCTTATACTTCCATATCTATTCTATTTCTCCTATACTTTATGAACTTTTCCATACGCAGAAAGGACGCCGCTGCGTGAACTGTTGCTGCCGGTGCAAAACCCTCGCATCGTAGTCATATAGAGCTTTGCTGTAAAGACGGGGCTTTTGGATTGCTCAACATGCGTCCACCATTTTTTTAATGTTCGTCGTGGTCCGTGGACGTCCCGTCAAAATATATTAAGCCCGATGGTGCGCAGATTAGGTTGCGATAATATTTTTAGGCCTCAAAGGCGTCAACCATCATCTGTCTCGTCGTGCGCTTATTACCCACCCTTTGATACAACCCATACAGGGGGTTGTGGCATAAGTGGAGAAGTTAGTGCCATTGTTTTTCATCAGTTTCTGACCTGAGTGCCACAGTGTGGTGCGACACAACATTAATGTATGTATGCGGCCGTCCGAAAGTCACTTGTGCTGATATTTTGGGGAGCCCACCATTTCCTTCCAAACTGGCCATGACTATTTTTATCTTCTCGTTGGCCGTCTATGTGTAGTAAAACCCAGCTCACAATAGTTTTCGTAACCTCATCTAACGAAAAAAACACGCAGAAGAGTCACTGTACAAATGAGTGAGTGAGTGAGTGAGTGAGTGAGTGAGTGAGTGAGTGAGTGAGTGAGTGAGTGAGTGAGTGAGTGAGTGAGTGAGTGAGTGAGTGAGTGAGTGAGGGAGTGAGTGAGTGAGTGAGTGAGTGAGTGAGTGAGTGAGTGAGTGAGTGAGTGAGTGAGTGAGTGAGTGAGTGAGTGAGTGAGTGAGTGAGTGAGTGAGCGAGCGAGCGAGCGAGCGAGCGAGCGAAATAAGCAACCCGGCTCAAACCACTAGGCATCCGCAATTGTAAAAGAATCAAAATATACTCTGGAATATGTCGGGACCAATCCTAAAAGTAAGCATAAATGCCGATAGAAATACTGACAGAAACTGGAAAGGTACGTATGCAGCGTAAATCTAGAAAACAGCGCACCATTAAAAAGGTGCAACAATATTGTTGGTGCAAAATCACCTACTTCAAGGTTTACAGTAATTTTAAACATGCTCCCGATTCAAACTGTCAAAATCAACTTCGTATGTGACCCGAATTATTTTTTTCATAAAGCAGTGAATGAACGCTGAAGCAATTCAAAAAGCAGTGCAGAGCTTTCATTTCAGAATATTTTAGTGTTGTCGGGGAAAACCAGTGCATTTAAACCTCAATAGCATATTTAACGTTCTCACCAGAAACTACCCGCCATTGAATTGGCTCTAACAAACACAGCCTTCCGCCGGCCCGGAGCCCTCTTAAGCCGTTAGTTTATTGTCCTCCAACGGGGATTCCTTTTCAATAAGAACTCGTTGGGCCACTTTCTTACTTCTGATTATCATGATTGGATTTTAATGTCACAAGGCCGACTAAAAGCAAAGAGCGCCAAGGAAAAGCTGTTTGATGAGGACGTAGTGATATTTTCTTACTTCTGGTCTCATGCATAGGATGCCCAGAGCAAACGGTGCAACTAAAGTCTCTAATGAATTTTAATACGGGCCAGCCGCGGATGAAACGTCATCGTAAACTTGCTGTCTGCATCTCTCCAAAGCGTATAGGGATGACTAACGCACAAACATAGCAAGAGAGAGAGAGAACGATCGTTATTAGAGCAAAGCCGAACCGTCAATGGTTTACCGGTCAGCAGGTGAAGGCCCTGAAGGAAGGTGGGGGGAAAATAGAGGAAAAGAAAGCAGGTAAACAAATGACTAAGGAGTTTTCTTATAGTTTCTAATGGGTAGAGTAAATCATCTGTGAAATTCTTAACTGTGAACTTATTTCTAAATCCTCGCAGCAACGCTGATATCGAGGAGGTAGTCATAAAGTGCTGTCAACTCTTCCCGCTGACATCAGAGACGCGGCCATGATGCAAGTACTTTTAAAATTATAAACTGTACCTTTCTTTCAGCTGCTGTAAAGTCAACAGAGGCCGGCGAGGACTCGAAGATGTCGAGTAAGTTCAGTTTTATGACCGAGAAGCTTTGTGTGTCGTGTACGCCGTTAAGGCAAATTCAAACTCAAATCCGAAGTCAAAAATCGTGGACGTCGGTATGCCATATTTTTGCTCGGTTTTCCTAATAATTATGCGATCTCCAAAGGGTAATTCGGACAAACATCTCGTGGACAGTTTTCAGATTGTTTCGGTGAATTCTTTGTGTACTGCATGTCGTTCTCCCGCTCAAAACTGTACAAGCCCGTCACAGCGCGCGCCATAGTACAGCAATTCAAGCTGCTATGAGGTGTCCAATGACTGCAGTGAATTCTGAAAATATACGTATTTCCAACTGCTTTTTTCTGGTGTCTTCACGGTGGAGCTAGTTAATATCACAGAAACAAAATAAGACGACCGTTCGGAGTAGACACTAAAATTATAAATCTAGCCCGCTTTGCAGACGTAGCTTGAAACTCGCCCTCCAAGTCCCTTGAAACTGAAACAAAAATGTTTATTGCGTAGCTTTCGCACAAACAGATACAAGTAACAATGCCTGCATTGTATTACACATCCACGAGGTCACCTTCCAGGAGGCAGATCCTTTAACGTTTCAGCAGCTCCAATTTGCCCAGCCCTCTGGAGCAACGAGTGCCGCGATGAATGCGGTTAGTTTACCATAGCTTCTCTTTAGGACTATCCTATATTTCGGCTTTAAAACAGCGCTCCCAATATATGCACCCAACCCTGAATGCACTTATGGACTGACCTATCTCTGCACACAACAATGAAGTACCTACCAGCGAATGAGGATGTCATCATCATCACCAGCCTACCTACGCCCACTGCAGGGCAAAGGCGTCTCCCATTACTCTCCAATTACCCCGATCCTGTGCTAACTGCGACCAATTTATCCCCGTAAACTTCTTGATCTCATCTGCCCATCTAACTTCCTGCCGCCCCCGCCACGCTTGCCTTCTCTAGGGATCCACTCTGTTACCCCTAATGAACAACGGTTATCTTGCCTTCGCATTACATGCCCTGCCCACGTCCATTTCTTCTTCTTAATTTCTACTAATATGTCCTTAACACGCGTTTGTTTCCTGACCCACTCCGCTCTCTTCTTGTCCCTTAATGTTACACCTATCATCTTCCGCTCCATTGCCCGCTGAGTCGTCCTCAGTTTAAGTTGAACCCTCTCAGTGAGCCTCCAAGTTTCTGCCCCGTAGGTGAGTACCGGTAAGATGCAGCTGTCATACACTTTCTTCTTCAGGGACAACGGTAGGCATTCGTTCATTATCTGAGAATGTCTGCCGTATGCACTCCACCCCATTCTTATCCTTCTAATTATCTCTGCCTCATGGTTGGGATCCGGGGTCACAACTTGGCCTATATCTACTTAAATATCTACTTCGCCCAAGTTAGGCCAAGTGGAATGAGGATGTCAACTTAACTCAAATGTTCAGTCTGCGTAATGGCATCGCACAATGTAAAGATTGCGTTATACACTACGCCGTGCCACAGCGCACAGAACGTTTTTGAGCCAAGTAATATTACCATTGCTTTCATTCGCCGAACTCACTTTGTTGGGGCCATATCTTGCTCAATCTGGTGCAGGGTGGTAAAGTGGTTGTCTCATGGTGGTGGATACTTGCAAGGCTGTGTGAAGGGCAAACTGACTGTGTCATTTTTGCATGCAGCGCAGAAGCGCTTGAAATTGATGATTTTGTTTTATTTCTTTACCCTAAAGGCCCTTATGGGCATTACGTAGGGGTGGGGTGAAAGCAATTATAACATCAAAAACAGCTTGTCATAGAGATACAAATGCACATAAATTCAAGTTGAAAGGCGTAGTTGCACAATAAAGGTACACAGAAACGGGGTAACAGTTATTCATTTCCCACATGCCTCCGTTCAGGATCCACAATAACGTAAACATTGAAAATTATTCGTACAATTGGTAGATAGAGGAATAATAGTAACTCTTTGATGAATGAATCGTGGGTAACGAAAATGACGATGCTACCTGGGAACTAATTTCAATGACGAATAGCACGTAAGAGTGCGCGGCGATACGAAAAATGATTAGTACGCCCGAAAAATGGCGTGACTTTGAATGCGTCATCTAGACGATAAAACAGCGCGATTAGCGGGTTTTATACGGGAGACAGTGAAATAAGACTGGTTTTTATTTGTTTTGAGTCAGTCTTCTTTCGCTTATTGTATTTAATTTATTCATACTGTTACTCCGTGGGACATCACAGCTGTAGAGACAGGAAAACCGGGAGAGGCCCAAAATTGTTTACGAAAGATTTAGTTTCAGAACCTTGGTATTTTGGGTTGGCCGCGCTTTTTGCATCTCCCACCAAGTTCAATATGACGTGTGGGGCCGGGTACAAAAGTCAAGCCTAGACGTGTTAGCACCAAACTGCGTAACCCAACAGGAGACCACAATGAAGAATTCGTTGGAATAACTATAACTACATATATGAGCTTCAAGATGTGTATTTCATCAACCTACCTGAAAGAGGGCTTGTGTTTTTCTGTTACAGCTCAAGGAACAGCAGACATATCTGAAAGAGACGGTAAATTCTCGTCCGCAAAACTCAATTCTGCCTGTTATAAAAATGTAATTTACCCTTACAGAAGCAAAGGTCTCCTCCAAGAAGAGGCGAGGGAGCAAGTGTAAGATCGATGCAGCGATGCCCTCACCAAAACATCCGCGCCCCCTGTTAATCATTATTTACCCTCTCTGTGCTGGTGTTGTTTTTAACAACCGCGAAACTGCTTTCACTTTCAGCCCGTGGCACCTCTGAAAAGTCACAGGACAAAGAAGGTACTTCCGCTCACTATACGCTCCTCTTCGTCGTTGAATGAAACTGTAAACGGCTAGTGGACCTGATTGCGATGAAACATAAAAGAGACGCTCCCCACAGCAATATATTCCACGATCGTGTTAGGTGCTAACAGATGTTGTAGATGCGGTTATCTTACTCGCTAAACGACGGCTCTCTGACGCCTAAGTTGTAGACGATCAAGTGGGGGGCCTACGCTCCGACTTAAAATTCGATTTGTGCGTATATTGTCACGACGACGACGACGCAGTTGTCTTGAAGGAGAAATAAGTTTATTGGAGCGAACTTGTGCTCCCCTAACAACTCAAAAGAATACAGAGGCGGCAAAGCAGCGGTCAACAAAGTGACTTGCGCAGGGGAGTGTCGTCGAATCGAATGCCGCGGCGTCTGCCCTGCAGGCTTTTATCTTTCGGCGCGAGCGTTTCGGGAACCGTCGATTCACATCCAGAACATTGTAGACCACAGAAGATTATTCTGGGCTAGCGAAATTAGTGCGAAGCAGTCTGCTTATCTGAATGTGATAGCCCGTGCGGCATAAAAATAAAGAATGGAACACGCGCTTTGCTTGGAACGCAGATAACACAGCCGGGCATGGCCCAACAGTAAAAACAAACAACAAATAAACAAACCCATACATGGTTCACAGCAATATGCGAGCACAGCATACCCCTGTCACATCGAATTCACCTAATTTACGCCAGTGTTAAGGTAGTCCCACAAATTATTTTTACTATACTAGTATTATTCCCTAGCTTTAAAAGAAATTGCTATTTTGTGAATTCTTACGGAATGCTTCTTTCAAAGGATTTTAGCCATTATACCAGAAGCAAACCGTTTTTTTTTGCGGCATAACTGCAGCTTGTTAAGAAAAACTTCTAAAGACGGACATACACAGTTCTTTTTTTATAAGCCAGGATCAGTTCTATATAGGGCGTAATTTTGAGCACGCCAAATTGACCTCGTATCACTTTTGTAGAGGTACACCATGGAATAACACGTTTCCTCGTGTGTTGCTCAGGCTTTTACAACGCTCACTCGAACGGCTGCAAAAACGAAAAAAAGGGAGAAGCGGTGCATGTAGCGTCGCGCGGAGCACGCCCCTGTTTCATACGCGGTTTCCCCGATGTCACAAAACGACAACAAATCGAGCGTTTTGCTTTTGTTCTCGGAGAGTTAGAAAACAGAGGTGAGAGAGATGAGATATGAGAGAGAGATAGGAGTAGAGAGTAGAGAGAGAGAGAGAGAGAGAGAGAGAGAGAGAGGAGATCGAGAGAGAGAGAGAGAATTAACTTTTATTTGGCACCCGTCTAAAATGACGAGGGAGAGGGCATTAGCCTAGACCCCCCGTTCACCCCCCTAACCGTCGGCCGAAATCCTTGGGATTCGGCGGCGGTCAGGGCCAGACCGATGAATTTGCGTTGCTCTTCTGGGCTTAGGTTTGAGTAATAAATATCTCCCAGGATTCCACATTTCTGTTCGGGTCGTTATAGAAAGGGCAGGTCCAGACCATGTGGGCTAGGTCCGCAATGCTATTGCAGTGAGTGCACTTAGAACTAAAGACTTCCGGATGTCATTTGCTGTATAGTTGAGGGTTCGGAAACACCCCGGTTTGCAATTTCCTCCACATAACTTCCTCTTTTTTGCTGAGCTGTTTATCCGCCACTGGATAGATCTTGCGACCGAGCTTATAGTGAGAAATTATTTCTTGGAATGTCGTTAGTTCGTCACGTGAAGGAAGGGGTTCCTCGCGTGGAGGCGGTGAGTCAGCTGCGATCGACCGGTAAGTGAGGCCTCGGGCGGTCGCATGCGCCTTCTCGTTCCCCCGCAGACCCTGGTGGGCCGGGCACCATATCAGTGAAATTTGATCTGCTGATACTTGACCTTCTCTGAGAATTTTGGCGGCTGCAGCAGAAACCCTGCCCATATCATAATTCCTAATGGCTGCCTTAGAGTCACTAACAACCACCCTTGTACCGATTTGTGCTATTGCTAAAGCAATAGCAATTTGTGCCTCAGTTGCATTTGTGTTTTTGACGGTGCAGCACGAGACCGGGTCTCCACTCTCACGAACTACTACCGCTGTGTGTGCGGTCTTGTTATTGTCGTATTCGACAGCGTCCGTGTATAGCACATCAGACCTCCCTTCAAATTTGGCCTGCAAGGCGATAGCCCTATTTTTTCGTCTGCCTTTGTGAAATACCGGGTGCATGTTTTTAGGCAGCGGTATAATCATGAGTCTATTCCTAGTTGGTCTAGGTACGATATCAGTCTGCTTGGAACACTGAGATGGTTCGAATCCCAGGCGCTCCATGATGTTCCTTCCAGTTTTACTTCTCAAAAGTCTTTGATGCTGAGACACCGTGGCGGCTTCTATAAGCTCATCCAGAGTGTTTGATACACCTAGTCTTAGAAGCTTTACCGTCCGGGTGTTCGGAGGAAGGCCTAGTGCGGTTTTGATGCCTTTCCTGAGTATGATTTCAATTTTATCTTTCTCTGTTCTACAAAGTTTGAGATAGGGTGCAACGAATACTACACGACTTATGACGAAAGCCTGAACCAATCTCAGAGATTGGCCTCCCTCATCCCCACATGCTTGTTAGAAATGCGCTTAAGTAACGGCACGTCTGGCTGGTACTCGCTTCAAATCTCCTGATAGTTTCAGTGTTTTTGCCATTTGTGTGTATGCGCAGCCCTAGGACTCTAATACTGTCTACGGTCGGAATGGCATTTCATTTCACTCGTAAAGCATGTCGTAGCTCTTGGAAGGGGGAATGTTCCTTTTCCTCTTTGGAGATGGTAGAAAAAGAGCCTCTGATTTTTCTGCCGAGCATTTCAACCCGATCGGCTCAAGATATTTGTCTATGGTATCTTTGGCCTTCTGAAGTGTACTTTCAATTTGGCCGTCGCTACCCCTGTTCACCCACAGCGTCAAGTCGTCCGCATATATGGTGTAATTCAGGTTTGTTATTTCGTCCAACCGCCCTGGAAGCCCGATCATCGCTACATTAAACAAGGTCGGAGAGAGGACGGACCCTTGCGGTGTCCCACTATTCCCCAATTTAATATTTTCGAGCGACTCTCCTCCCAAGCTGATGGTTGCAATCCGATTGGAGAGGAAATCCCTTACGTAGTTATACGTCTTCACGCCTACGTTTAGCACGCTAAGGTTCTCGAGCATTGCTGTGTGTTTTACATTATCAAACGCTTTAGAGACGTCCAGGCCCACAATCACCCTAGTATCAACAGTCTTTCTGTCGATAACCTGCTCTTTCAGCTGCAGCATGACATCGCATACCGACAGGTGTGATCTGAAGCCTATCATAGTATCAGGATACAGGTTTTGATCTTCCATGAATCTATTCAGTCTAGTTTGGATTACGTGCTCCATCAATTTTCACACACAAGATGTGATGGAAATTGGTCGGAGGTGCTCAAAGCTTAGCTTCTTCTCTGGCTTCGGAATCAAGACCAAGTTCGCAGATTTCCACTCTTGCGGTATCTCTTCCTTGTCCCAGCATTTTTGCATATACGTTGTTAGATTACTAATGGAACAGTCGTCAAGATTCCTGAGCATCCTGTTGCTGATTTTTATCCGGCCCGGCAGCCGTTTTTGGTCTCTGAGGCGGTTGATTTCAGCCCTCACTCCGCGACCGTGATGGGACTGTCCAAGTCCGGGTTTTCCGAGCCCGCATACTTAGGGAGACTCTCAACTCCAGCACAACTGAGGTATCGATCATTAACCTCCGTTAACAGTTTTTTCGTCGGACCTTCATATTTATACACGAGCTTTTGAAGCTGCTGTCGAGCCTCCGACTTGGTTTTCTCTGGATCTAATAGATGTCGGAGTAGCCGCCATGTCCTGGCACTGCTAATTTCCGTATCCATTTGATCACAAATATTACCCCAATTTTGCTTCGTGAGTTCTAAAGCATGCTCTTCGATTTCTTTGTTTAATGCAGCAAGTTGCTTTCGGAGATTCCGGTCACCTCTTTTCTTGCTGATCTTTTGCATTCAACTCTTTTTTTTTTCATAAACTCACAAAATGGCTATCAACCACGTCCTGATCATCTTCAAATTCAATCTCTTCGGTGGCGTCCTGAACAGATTGAATAACCCCCTTACTGCAATCGTTAATATTAATTATCGGGTCCTGTCCTCGTCCTTATTCTTCTAAATGTATTCCAATTTGTGGCCTTAACTCTCCTCTTACTGACCACCGGTGGGCCATTCTCAACTATGACCTCTAGAATCCTATGATCGCTACCTAGGTCTTCCCCGGTGTTGCACCACGTGGCCTTGATGCCATTACCGACCAAGGTTAGATCTGGTGTCGTGTCTGCAGATACGCTATTTCCCTTCCTCGTCGGCTTCATCGGATCTGTAATGAGGATCAGTCCATGTTGTTGAATTGTATTCCATAGATTTCTGCCCTTAACCTGCGTGAATTTATAACCCCATGCCGGATGGTGCGCATTAAAATCGCCCACTATCAAAAGCGGACTGCTTTTTGTAATAACCTTGGTTTTCGTAAAAAGATCGCCAAAGTCACATTTACGCTGTTTGGGTGAACTATACACGTTTAGGATAAAGAGATTCTTGTCTTTGCGCTTGCGAGGTATGAGTTCTACCAAAACATGATCGATCTGTGCATTCCCCGTCTCGTGCTGCAGAGTTGCAATGTTTCTCTTTACAAAGGTTGTCACTTGGGTACCGTTAGTAGACCCCGTATAGGATTTTTAACCCGCTAATTTAGCATTTTTCCCGCACTCCTGGACCGCAATAGCTTCCGGGCGATCGCCATTGGTCAAAAAAGACTGTAGAACCACCCGTTTACGTGCGAAACCCCTACAGTTCCACTGCCAAACCGTGTTGTTCAGTGGTGCAGAGCCATCTTGTTTGCGTTATGAGCCTATTCGTAAAGCCATTGTATCTGCTTGTCCCTAAAGTCAAATTCACCCCTCATCTGCTCAATAACATTGCCTACTTGTTTCAGCTGCTCAAGTACCGTTTGAAGCATTCCATGCAACGAGTGTGTTTCAGCCTCCAGCGCTACAATTCTCGCTCCGTGAATTTCGCCGTCTGCTGTTTCCTTCGTCCTCTTCTTCTTTAAGGGTGGAGGGCTACTTGCCCGGGGTGTTGTCGGTTCCGGCTCGGGTTTACTTGCTAGTTGTGTTTTAATCTCATCAAGTTGTTTGCGTAATTCCGCATTTTGCTCTTGTAGAATTCTGTTTTGCTCTTTAAGAGCATTAATCATTTCTGCATTAGCATTCTGGGAGACCTTATCTACCCAACCCACCTTTGATCCAGCAGACTTTGGCTTTACTTGGGTGCTGCAACCACTGTCCTGGGGTTCCTTGCTGTGGAGACCCTGTGTCTCAAGCAATGGCAGTCGAGGGAAGGATTCCGAACGCCCTCTCGAATGGCTGCGATTCTTGGATTTACTCGACGTACGATCTCGAAACCAGTCCTTTCTGCTGCGCCGTTGATTTTCCGCGTCAGCCTTGAAACGTTCTTCTTGCTTCCTTGCTTCCTCTTCCAGCTTCATTTCCCACTGTCGCTTCTTCACAAAATGTAGGGCGTTCGGAAAAGTGACTTGCATCTCTTGTCTCCGGTTACGTGATCCTTGCCACACAGTCGGCACTTCGGCACACACGCGTGTTTATTCGTCGGGGAGGTCTCCCCATATCCTCTGCACTTTTCATGCGGACTGTCGCACACGTCGGAACGATGTCCCAGCTGACCACATTTATAACACACTTCATATCTCTTCTTGTAGAGAAAACACTTCATCGGCGCCCCGAAACAGATCATCCATCTCGGCACATAGTCGCCAGCAAAAGTGATGATCACCGAGGTTGAGTTGCCCATCCTCCGCACACCAAGAATGGGAGGATTCTGCCGGTGTGAGAAGGCCAATTCCAGTTCTTTCTCAGACAGCCTCAAATCGAGTCCGTGCACTACTCCCTTGCCACAGCTTTCTGGTGCCGCCATGTAGGTGGACACCTCGTACTCCTTCCCGTCCAGCTTTATGGACTTCAACGCCAACATTTTCTTGGCATCATCCGCGTTTGGCGTGCTGTATATTAGTGTTCCCTGCCTATCGCTCACAACGATCCTGTCGTGCTCTTGACCTTTTCGCCACGGAATGGCCGCTGCCATCCTTAATGCTCCCCCAACCACGGGCACCGAAAGGTTGGTGAGGGTCAGTCCTTCCCTGGGCGTGATAATAATCTTGTGATCCGCGCTTGGAAGGCGCGGCAGGTGCGACGCCACCGAGCGCTCCACGAGCTTTCTTCCCTCCGCTTTCAGCGAGCGTCCCCCGCTGACACCATACTTGTCATTGTAGCCGGCCGATACCATCTTGCCGGCTTCTCCATCTCCGCCGCTGAGGATCGTCGTCTTTGCCGCGCCATCCTGGCGCTCCCGTTTTTGCTGCTGCTGAAGCTCCGCGACACGTTTCGAAACTTTCGTCACCCAGTCCGAGCTTTCCAGTTCTGCCGGATCGACATCTGTACCGCTTACGCTCACTTCCATCGTCATGGTACCGCTAGAGACTCCCCGTGAACCAACGTTGGGCCTTTCGGACGCCGTGCCGGGCCTAATTTTAGGCCTAGCGAGGCGTCGAACACTTGGTCGAACACAAAGGCACGATAAAATCCTTCAAAGTCCACTTACGGGCTTGAAATGGTATCCACAGGTTCCTTAGTACGTCCTGAACACACTCACAGCACTTTTTCAGGGGCACATTATCTTTTTTCCGCCAGAGAAAATGGGCATTTCATGGAGTCGACGTGACACACGTCTGCTCGCTTCGGCCTCCTAGCGGCCGACCAGCAGAGGGGAGAGCCGGTCCCGGTACGGTGCCCGGTAGGCGAGCGGCGCCATTGCACGTGCGCAAAGGGGGAGAGACCGTTACTGCGCATGCGCACGGACGCCGACTTTGTACCGGATGCCGTACCATGACCGGTTCTGCGCTCTTCTGTAACTATCTATTGAGTTTCTTTTCGTCATCGGGTTTCGTGACCATAAGATCCTCAGAGCTCCCGGCTCGAACTGGTGGTGCGTGCTTTGCCCAGGGCTACAGTGAGGCGGTGCGCGACTAGAACAAGCAGTAGTAGAAAGGCCGTGTGCATTTGAGACACTGCACTTCCTGTGAAGCGAATTCTGTATTAGCCCGTCGGCTGTCAACAGCGATGTTTGTAAAAAGTGACAAACCGCTACTTCCGTGGGTTTGTGAACTATCGAGGAATATGGGAAAATACGGGAATCATAGTTCGCCCCTTCTGGAAATTTCGCTTTGGACATTTCTGTGGACATTTCCTACACAAATATAAATTACCTTAAACAAAAATACCTTAAACAACACATAGGTTGAACCAAAGTGCAGGGATGCCTTGCTAAGGATGTATTCGGGCGAAACCCTCAACTCGCTTTTCAGACAGTTGCCTCGACCAACAACTTCTGCAAAAAAAAGCAGTTTCAGTGTGCCACTAGTACTAAGAAATCATGAACTTGCGAAATCATGTTTTTTTTTTCATTGTGATAGCAGAACGAAAGAAATGAACTCCGAAAATTTCAACTCCATAGATATGGTAGTTCGGCCAGCATTCATGAGCCCATTAGTCGGTCGGTCGGTCGGCCACTCACTCACTCACTCACTCCTTCACTCTCTCACTGACTCACTCACTCACTCTTTCAGTCACACACTCGCTCACTCATTGAGTTAGTCACTCACTCGCTCATTCAGGCACTCACGCTCTCAATCCCTCCCTCACTCGCTCACTCACTCACTCTGACTCACTCAATCACTCACTCATTCATTCAGTCACGCCCGCACTCACTCATGCACTCACTCACTCCCTCATTCGTTCAGCCACTCACGCACTCACTCTCTCTGACTCACTCACTCATTTAGTCATTCGCTCACTCAATCACTCACTCTCTAACTCATTTATTGAGTCACTCCCTCCCTCACTCACTCACTCACCCACTCACTCATTCATTCACTCACTCACTCACTCACTCATGATGACTATTCTCTGGGTAGACTGAACTATACGCAATCCATTAAGGCGGATGGTAAAGAAAAAAGTATGAAGAGTAGGACGGCCCGCTCGCCCGCAATAGTTCATCGCATCGATACAAATAAAAAAATTGGCCACTTATCTGCTCTTATGGCTGCAAATGTCGTCTAAACCCCATCGTATGCTGGTGCCACTGCCAAGTAACTGCCTCCACTCTCTCCCCGCGCAACTCACACTCTGTGTCCCTCCATTCACAATCTTCCTGTGATAAACGCAATCAGACAGACAGACAGACAGACAGATAGTTAGACAAAATATTTCACGCTTAAGTATCCCAAGAAAAATTGTCATCTTTAAAAGAATTCGGAGTGACCTTTTCGGGTGGCCAACCGGTACAGCATTCCCAACTGTCATAAATGTGGTACCAGTGCCCTTTCCAGTGCGCGACACCTGCTGACGGAATGTTCGGCACTCAGTGCTTCTAGAGAACGCTGCCTGAAGACACTTGGCCCGCTATGACCGGCATACTACGAACTTTTGGTCAATCCACCTGGACACCCCCTCACAGAAAGCACCTGCTTGATACTCGACTGATGTTCATCAGTGAAACAATCTTTGAGGACTGCTTTTAGTTGCCTTTCTTTTCCTGTGTTCCCCACTCCTTACTCCTTGGCGCCATTTCCGACTGTCGACCGATGCCTCAGGTCATGTCAAGAGGACATCTCTCTCTCTCTCCTCTCTCTCTCTATATATATATATATATATATATATATATATATTGTAACGTGGCGGCAGAGCCAATGACTCGAACGATGGTTGAAGGATGAGCAACAATCTATTTACAGAATGTGGAATGCGGCCATAACCGCGCGCGCTGGGACCCAACCACTTCTTCGTCGCCCTCGTCGTCTTCTGTGATGAGCCATGATGGGGCATTGGCCGCCTAGGTGTCCCGTGACATTACCCCCCCGGTCGAGGGCGGCCGTCCCGGTCGAAGCTGCAACGCGGTGACGATAGGGACGCAGATGAGCAATGTGGGAACACGCATGCCAGGCACCATGCCCCACAAAGCTTCGTCGTCGTCGCAGATGCTTGTTCTTCATCGTCTTTGATGGCGTAAAATGCCCCTTTTCTCAAAGACGACCGTCCCGGTCGAGGCCGCAGTAGCATGATGAGCTCGGTGAAGGTGAACGATGTGATGAGAATATACAGTGAAGCTCTTGCCACCACGCATGTAAGGGATGGATTTGGTGAGCTCCGGCCCACAGCAGCGACGCCCACAATGGAATGACGAACCGGTGAGGGCTTGCTACCACGTCGGACCACAGGGCTGGGGACACGTCGTCGTCGTCGGCAGGTCAAACGTCGTCGTCGGATCGTCTCGTCACGGGCTGGGGACACGGGGCGGGGGGACGTCGTCGAGTTCTTGTAGCGGTGGGGCTGGGGCTGCCCGACGCGGTTCACACGCCCTCGATGATTCCGCCAATGCCGATGAGGTGCGAAGCTGGGCCCGGGATGGGGATGATGACCCGCACTCTCCACCAAATGTAACGTGGCGGCAGAGCCAATGACTCGAACGATGGTTGAAGGATGAGCAACAATCTATTTACAGAATGTGGAATGCGGCCATAACCGCGCGCGCTGGGACCCAACCCCTTCTTCGTCGCCCTCGTCGTCTTCTGTGATGAGCCATGGCGGTATGGGGCATTGGCCGCCTAGGTGTCCCGTGACAATATATATATATATATATATAGATAGATATTATATATATATATATGTGTGTTTATTTATCTATCTATCTATCTATCTATCTATCTGAATAAACGTGTGTTCAATCATCATTCGCTCTTTTTCAGAATCAACGCTCTCAAAAAAGAAGAATGCAAAGCCCTCAAGTAAGCCGCCCAAGAGATGTCAACATGTTTGAATTATTACACCTGTAACTATACCTGTTTTTTATATTTTTTGCATTACAGGTCTCAGTGGCTCGGAAAAGCTGGAAAGCCGCGGTACGTTAACCCTCAGCCCCGCACCCACACGTTCCGTGCTTTCTATCCATAAGTAGGTGACAGACTGTGAAGGTTCTTTTTATGTGCTCTTGCAGGTTCAAAGTCCTCGAAGAAGAGTGGAGGACGTTCAAGTAAGCTTCGTATCCTTCAAAGTGACTTTAGTTTTTCCTTTCTCACCTTTCTCGTTTTACGTTCTCTTCCGACATATAGGCAAAGGCGACTCAGTTAAACAGGACAAAAAAAGTGTAAACAAATAATTTATAGAGCGAATTTTTCTTCGTGTCAATGATTACTGCTGTCGATTTCTCGAACACACTGCAGGAAAGCCGACTTTACACATTGAAAGTGCACATGGTGATGATGATGATGATGTCGATTATGATGATGATAACAAAGAAACGCCACCCATGGTCGGAATGGAACCTGGGTTCCTTACGTTATCAAGCAGACGTGGATCACATGGCGCCATTCCGACATGGTCGAAGCAGAGAACTTCTTGCTGGGCTAATTGGTGAATAGTTGCACTGATTTGAAGCGAACAAAAAAACACGGGCGAAGAAACAGAGTAGACGAGACAGGCTCTAAAACAGAAACGGGGCAGACGAGACGAGATAGCGTTTAAAAGTGAAGCGTTTAAATTCGATTTAAAATCTAAACTGCTTCGATCATTGCCATGATTTGAAGCGCAACAAAAAAAACACGGACGGGGAAACACAGTAGACGAGACAGGCGCGAAAACATTAACAGAGCAGACTAGACGAGATAGCGTTCAAAAGTGAGGCGTTGAAATTCGCTTTAAAATACAAACTGCTTCGACAACTGCCATGATTTGAAGGGAAACAAAAAAACACGGGCGAAGAAACAGAGTAGACGAGACAGGCGCTGAAACGTAAACAGAGCAGACGAGACGAGACAGCGTCCAAAAGTGAAGCGTGCGAATCCGCTTTAAAACCTAAACTGCTTCGACCACTGCCATGACTTGAAGTGCAACAAAAAACATGGACGAAGAAATAGAGTACACGAGACTGGCGCCAAACCGGAAACAGAGCAGACTAGATGAGATAGCTTTCAAAAGTGAAGCGTCACATTCGATTTAAAATCCAAACTGCTTCGACAATTGCCACAATTTGAAGTGCAACAAAAAAACATGGACGAAGAAACTAAATATACGAGACAGGCGCTAAAACGGAAACAGACCAGACGAGACGAGATAGCGTTCAAAAGTGAGGCGCTGAAATTCGCTTTGAAATCCAAACTGCTTCGACCATGGCACGGTGTACGAAGAGTTTAGGTGGTGACACTCGCCCCGGCGACGCGACCACATCTTGTTCGGCGCTCCGCCGCTTTTCGCAACCGCCGCTAGATGGCGCTAGTGTATGGGGGCCCAGCCACGCTGCTGCAGAAGTTTCGGCTGCTTGCGCGCTGTTTGCCCGAACGTGTACGCTAAGCGCACATGATTTTGCTGCAGCACGCAGCCTTACTATTTAAAGAGTGAAAATATTGCCGGTATACATTTAAATTTACCCGTCATTCTAAGCGCAGTAAACCCAAACGATGGGCCGGGGTAACATAACGGGTGTGCAACGTTAAGAGCAAGTCACCTGCCCTTATTTCCGGCGAGTTGTGTGTATATGCTTCTAATAGATCGCAAAACCTTCAAGGCCCTAAATCGCTAATTAAGTACGAACCCGCGCAACGACTTTTTGCGCTCTAAGTAAACGTATCTACGAGCGATTTAAATGTGTGCCCATACGTGGTTTACGAAATAAACGTATACTATTGTACTCGTTCTTCCTGTACGATGCGGAATTGCATTATCTATAGCCGGTCCTTTTTCGCGATTTTCAAATAGCCGTTTTGACACAATAGAATCCCGCTTTCGCGCACGCGCCGCGTGTCCAGAGATCGCCAGAGCTTTTCTGTCGAGCAGCCAGTCTACGAGAAATCGCATGTTTTTTGACAGGATGCCATCGGTCCCACTAAAAAATCTTTCGCTTAAATATATTTTCTGCGCTTGTTGCTTGCCTTATATTTACGGTATTATTTAAGTTACCGTAAAACTTTACAGAATGCCAGTGGGTGCCAGTTTTGTTATTCCTGTTTGATCTGTGTACCGAGTTCAAGATGGTCGAGTTACTATCTTCACCAACCTTGTCACATTTTCTGTGCTTGTACAGCTAAATTCTCTATTGTTATTGTCTCTCTTGTAACCGATGTCATGCAGCCTTGGGAGCAATAAATAATAAATAAAATGATTTACTGGAGACAACTCATTTAGGATCGTGCCAGGCAGGGTAACTGCGGAATACAAAAAATGGTAGTTATGGGATTGCGTGTGTATGTATGTATGTTTGCATGCGTGCGTATACCCGTGTGTTTGTGACCATATATATATGCACACTTACATATTAGTGCTTCGTACACATGCAAAACGCACAATATTTTGTTATACGCCTCCTACAATGGCAATAAGACTTCCACTCAAAAAACACCTTTATTCAAAGCACTTGCAAAAAAATCACCGATAGCCAGTGACGCATTTTGGGGAAAAAAATGCAACAAGAAATATTTTCATTAAGCAAGAAGCTGTTTCAAATCCGCGCTTGGAAGATATGAAAACATTTAACTAAATACGGAAGTTTAGGCTTTACCCTTGCATCCTGACCTTGAATAATGTTTTACATATTGCTGACCTCTACTGCACTTTGCTTTTATCACTTGCTAGATGGCTACGACGAGCAGAGCCTTGCGAGCTTCTTCTTCTCCTGTGACTGCTTTTTTAGAGCCCCTTTGACATGCTGACAATGCTGCCTCATTCGCATGCTTACGTAGTAATGCAGCAGCTGCGGGATCGCTTCTTCTTTGAGCTCAGAGCATGGGAATGTTAGCGTGTACGTGTCCAGCACACCATCGATCGTGTCCCAGTAGACAGTGTTCCAGTCCGCATAGTCGACTAATAGCCGCTCAGCATGCTTGAAGAGATTAAAGATGCCAACAGTGGGATGTGTGAGGCCTCCTCTCGTTTTTGCATTCGTGAGAGCTGCTACAGGCGAGGTGTTGGTCTTAACGCTGAAAGCTGACAAACAAGCTGGCATGTCGTGACCTTTCGCATTTTTCTGCATATGAACCCTGCTACAGTATATTATGCAGTCCGTCACTTCCGTTACGTCACCACCGTGCTGGCGTATGACCTCTTCACAGTCCCAGTCGTCCGCAGAAACCAAGTTGTCCAGTTTTTCCTTAAATTCTACGTAGTACTTTGTACACACCATTTCATCCGGAAAATGCTTCGGGCAAACATGGTCACTCGACTGCAACGCCCTATCCGATCTCGGAATGGCGCGGCGCCACGTTTCCAAACGAGCATGCTCGGACGGGGCTTTAAAAAGAGGCACTCGTTCTGCACACGTTCTGTAGCCAGAATTGCAGTTGGGAACAAAACACTTCTTTCCCATTGCCGAGGAGATTCAGCGCACACAGCTCAGTTTAAAACATCACGCTTCTAAACGCGGCCACAACACGAAAGCACAAATTAGCACCAACTGCTGCAGTGAGCCAAGCCGCGCTCGCCGTTCGACTGGGCCCCCATACCGCAGCGCCCTCTACAATTGCGAAATCGGCGGCGCCGCGCACTCCGAACACGATGTGGTCGCGCCGGTTGCCGAGGGGACGGCGGAGTGTCACCACCTAAACTATTCTTACACCGTGGACCATGGCCATGATTTGAAGCGCAACAAAAAAAAACACGGACGAAGAACAGAATAGACGAGACAGGCGCTAAAACAGAAACAGAGTAGGCGAGACGAGATAGCGTTCAAAAGTGAAGCGTTCAAATTTGATATCAAATTCAAACTGCTGCGACCATTGCCATGATTTGAAGCGCAAAAAAAACACGGACGAGGAAACAGAGTAGACGAGACAGGCGCGAAAACATTAACAGAGCAGACGAGACGAGATAGCGTTCAAAAGTGAGGCGTTGAAATTCTCTTTGAAACCCAAACTGCTTCGACCATTGCCATGATTTGAAGCGCAACAAAAAAAAACACGGATGAAGAACAGAGAGAGAGAGAGAGAAACTTTATTGCGTGTCCGGCAGAGTGAATTAGGCCGTGGGGGTCGGCCCCGATCCCGGGCGGGTCGAGCCCGTAATGACTTGCGCCACCGCAGGTCCTTCCCGCTGTCGGGTCAGGGCTTCCTCCACCTGCCGGACGGCCTGGAGTTGTGTGTTGTAGTCTGAGGAGGTGATGGCTTCACGCACTTTTGGTGGCAATTCTTGTGCTTCAGAGTGTGTTTGTAGGTGAGTGTAATCGTTGAGGATGTGCGCTGTCGTAGCGGGGGCAGTCTTGCAGATGATGCAATGGTCGGTGTTGTATAGCGTTGGGCAGATGTATCTGGCGAGCACGGGTGTCAGGATCGAGTCCGTCTGTAGCTGGCGGTATAGCAACGCCTTCGCGGCGCGTTAGTTGCGGGTGTGGGGCAGGGAGTCGCTGCCTGTTGTGGCGGTACCATCTCAGGATGTCTCCGTACGTCTCCAGTGGTGCTGGTTCGCTCTCTTCGGCTCGCATTTGGCTGTTCCGATTGCGGTCCGAGTGTTGGCTGGTGTGCGTCGCGCGGTAAGTAAGTCCTCGCGCTGCGCGGTCAGCCTCCTCGTTCCGGTTACGGATCCGCCCCTCCGGGTCGAGCGGTCCCACGTGTGCAGGATACCAACTGATAAAGATCGGGTGCTGGCGGGTTTGGCCCGTCCTGTGGAGGAAGCGGGCCGTACTGGTGCTTGTTGTGTTGTTCGCAAAGCGGAGGATCGCTGTTCTTGAGTCGCTGAGTATCGTTCTACATCGAGGGTCGGTCGCGGCGAGGGCGATCACGAGCTCTTCTGCGTGATGCGAGTCCGTGGCCTTGAAGCTGCCGGCCGTGCGGATTGTTCCATCGGATGCTGCGATTGCGACTGCCGTGTAGTAGTTGGGCCGGGCGCGGTCTTCCGCCGCGTCGACGTAGTATGCGGTGTTATCCGCGGCGTACGTGGAGGCTAGCGATCGGGCTCTAGCCAGCCGGCGTTCTGGATGGTGTTCCGGGTTCGTATTCTTGGGAAGTGGGCGGATTCGGAGGAGTCTGAGCATGGGTTCGGATAGGGTGGTCGTGCCCTCGGCGGGCTGGTTGCGAGGCCTGATATTCACTAGTTGCAGGATGTGTCTTCCAGAGCGCGTGGTCGACAGCCGGGCTATCTGGGACGTGTTTTGGGCTTCTGCTATTTCAGCCAGAGTGTTGTGGACGCCGAGGTCGAGGAGCCGGTCTTTCGTGAGTGCTGGTAGAGGCCGATCGCTGTTCGGTAGACTTTGCGTATTGCCGCGTCAATTTTCTCACGCTCGGCCTTGCTCCAGTTGTAGTACGGGGCTATGTAGGTGACGTGGCTGATAGCAAAAGACTGCAGGAGTGTCAGTACATGTGCTTCTTTCATGCCGGCATGTTTCGATGAGACCCGGCGGATGAGCTGCGTGGCCGCGGTGATCTTGGTGAGGAGCTTGTTGACTGTGAATCCGTTGCGTCTGTGCGCTTCGATGTGCATGCCGAGGACGCGGATTTTGGGGACTTGGGGTATGCTTCCGCCGTCGCGTGTATGTAGTGCTATGTTGGCTGCGGCGTTGCCATCTTTCCGGTTTGGTCCTGGTGGTAGGATAAGCAGCTCAGACTTCGCAGGAGAGCACTTGAGTCCTGTGCCCTCGAGGCTGAACTCGACCGCCTCTATTGCTTGCTGAAGTGCATTTTCGGTCTGACCGTCGCTGCCGCCTCTTGTCCAAATGGTGATGTCATCGGCATATATGGTGTGCCGGATGTCGGGAACAGTGTGCAGGGCCGTGGCTACCCGTATCATGACCAAGTTGAACAAGAGCGGCGCGATGACCGAGCCTTGGGGAGTGCCTTCAGAGCCGAGGGTCTTAGGGGCGAGCTCGATGTCGCCGGCGTGGATGGTAACGATGCGTTCTGTTAGGAAGTCCTTGATGTAGGCGAATGCTCGCGTTCC
The DNA here is from genome assembly GCA_013339765.2 of Haemaphysalis longicornis. Lineage (NCBI taxonomy): Eukaryota > Metazoa > Arthropoda > Arachnida > Ixodida > Ixodidae > Haemaphysalis > Haemaphysalis longicornis. The sequence continues at coordinate 112,092,571 of CM023455.1, forward strand.
CATGTGGAGTGCCGATACTTAGAACAGAATAGACGAGACAGGCGCTAAAACAGAAACAGAGTAGGCGAGACGAGATAGCGATCAAAAGTGAAGCGTTCAAATTTGATATCAAATTCAAACTGCTGCGATCATTGCCATGATTTGAAGCGCAACAAAAAAACACGGACGAGGAAACAGAGTAGACGAGACAGGCGCGAAAACATTAACAGAGCTGACGAGACGAGATAGCCTTCAAAAGTGAGGCGTTGAAATTCGCTTTGAAATCTAAACTGCTTCGACCACTCCCATGATTTGAAGCGCAATAAAAAAACACGGGCGAAGAAACAGAGTAGACGAGACAGGCGCTAAAACAGAAACAGAGTAGGCGAGACGAGATAGCGTTCAAAAGTGAAGCGTTCAAATTTGATATAAAATTCAAACTGCTGCGACCATTGTCATGATTTGAAGCGCAACAAAAAAAAAACACGGACGAGGAAACAGAGTAGACGAGACAGGCGCGAAAACATTTAAAAAAGCAGACGAGACGAGATAGCGGTCAAAAGTGAGGCGTTGAAATTCGCTTTGAAATCCAAACTGCTTCGACCATTGCCATGACTTGAAGCGCAACAAAAAAAAACACGGACGAAGAACAGAATAGGCGAGACAGGCGCTAAAACAGAAACAGAGTAGGCGAGGCGAGATGTCCAAACGTGAAGCGTTCAAATTTGATATAAAATTCAAACTGCTGCGACCATTGCCATGATTTGAAGCGCAACAAAAAAACACGGACGAGGAAACAGAGTAGACGAGACAGGCGCTAAAACGGAAACACAGCAGATGAGACGAGATAGCGTTCAAAAGTGAGGCATTGAAATTCGCTTTGAAATCCAAACTGCTTCGACCATTGCCATGATTTGAAGCGCAACAAAAAAACACGGACGACGAAACAGAGTATACAAGACAGGCGCTAAAACAGAAACAGAGTAGGCGACACGAGATAGCGCCTGTCTCGTCTACCGTGTTTCTTCGTCCGTGTTTTTTGCTCCGCTTCAAATCATGGCAATGGCCGAAGCAGTTTGGATTTTAAAGCGAATTTGAACGCTTCACTTTTCACGACGACTTTGTCTGTGCGGTGGAAGGGTTGCTGTACACTCAGCTTTCTCGGGAGGGATTTGTTTGCTGTCATCTCAGCTCGGACTTTGACTTGCAGGCCGTTTGCAGTTTGATCGTTGAAGCTTCGACTTTGATTGCGGCGCCTTTGACTTTGGTGCTTCGCCATTCGGCTTTCGCCAGCAAGAAAACTTTGCATTTTAACCACCTTCGTCGTTAGACGAAGAGAATTGGTTTTTTTCTGTAGTCCAAATGATTAACTACAGCAATACAGTAAAAGCTCGTTAATTGGAACTCGGTTAATTCGAACTTCCGGTTAATTCGACCTCACGTCCTTGCCCCGGCACAGCCCTGTATATTTCAATGGGGGAAAACTTCCGATAATTCGAACGCGTCGGTATCCAGTACGGTTAATTCGAACTATCATCCCCTGGTTTTTATTGCTCCTCGCAGAAGTCGGCCCAGAGTGATTACAATGTGTTGCAAATACAAACCAAACCGAATTTACTAGAGATGCAAAGCAACGAAAAAAAAACAGCGTGGCGCGCGCGCTACGCTCCTACAACGGGTTATTTTGCTTTTTTTGTTTTTCTGATTGATTGGATTGATTGAAGCTTTATTCATTATTTTTGCAAATGGCGCCGCGCCACCGGCGCCAGTGCTCCGGCGCATGCCATTACTATTTACGAAACATTATTAAAGAAATCACCTGCCACAAACACGTACTAGCGCCTAATTCCCGATAATCAGTCCAGTGGTGGCTCTTTGTGTTCTGCCCGCGGAGTGTGGCGCGATTTCTGTTCATTCCAGCGCCCGCCCGACAATTCGAACTCGGCTTAATTCGAACAATTTTATGGTCCCCTTCGAGTTCGAATTAGCGAGATTTTACTGTAATTACATTTTTAACATACAGTGGCACTGTCTCAATCAATGCCAATGCGCTATAATTGTTGCTCAGATGCTGACGAAATGCCTTAAAGAGACACTGAAGTAAATTTTTCAAGCTCTTGATTTGGCTTGCACTGCGTAGACTGGCTGAAATAAACACACTTTTCATCGTTTATCCGGGCCATAAGGCGGTATTTATTTTATACAGCCTGAAGGAAGAAAAACTAAATGCGCAATTTACGGCGTCCGCACCAACTAACACCAGTGACATCAGAAAAAGGTGCTACGTGATCGGACGATGACCAAGATTAGAATTCAAACAAGTTTCGGTTTCGGTTCTGTGAAACAACATGCCTGGCATCCGACGTTATTGTTGGATGGGCATTCTCGATATCCCAGTAATCGGCATATCATGCGTCTGGCATGTTTTGGGTGTAAAATGCATCAGATAAGCCTACCAGCAGGTTTTGAAATAGTAGCAATCCCTAAACAAGGGCAATAGTTTTTTTTTACTTCATTAAGTTTGCTCTCACTGCGCGATCATGCTTTCCTGCGATGTTTACAAGTTTGTTCGTCGCTTTCGGAATACTTGTTTGCGGATTAATACCGGAAATACTAACTTACAAGTCCTTCGAATTTGCTTTAACATCACACATGATTTCCATCGCAGGCGGCCATTCAAATTATCCAGTTTACCTCATTCTGTCGCACCCATTGGAATTGTATCCGTATTTATGGCGCCTTCCTACAAATTCGCTGAAGTTTCGAGAATTGTCTTCACTAAATTTAGGCCCTCTTCGGAGCTTTCAAGCATTGAACACCCAGTTTGAGAGTTTAGCGAAGCCCGTGCTCCACTATCATCAAGGCTTGTGCGTCACATGTGTGGCCTGCGTGAAACTAATACCGGTCTATGTTGTCCCACATTACGGAAGCCGTGTGGTAAAGGCCTCTGTGAGCCATCGTATCCCTCCAATCACTTCGCGTAATATGTATGTAGAAATATTTGCGGAAACTACAAATTAATCATATCGAATAATTTGAAATCTGCTCTCACATACATTCAGCCAAAGTAGATTTGACATCACTTTTATACCCCAATGAATGCACGAAAGGCATTGATTTACGGGCATTTCAGAGGCCTTGGATGAAAGTTGAATGCCGTAGTGCCCTTTAATAAATACACCCATAGCACTCTCCGATCCTTTTGGAATCGACTTACAAACAAGTATCAATAAGACAAGTATCAATAAGGCTTCCCTTTTTACACCAATGCATTGCTGGAATACGTTTTAGATGCGGTACAGGCCAGCGTTACTACAGGCGATTGTGTATACCCATATAAAGCACCTGTGCTTCTATTAAAGCCTTTTTCCTGACACAAGCGTTGCAATAACAAAGACAGGTTTCCTTGTGGAGTCCGCATAAAAAGTGGCTGTGGCTTAACTGGGTTATGCCTCGGCGTGCGTAGCGGGAGGTACGGTTAATGTTATTGTTTAGCTTTGTTCTCTGTACGGGTACGATGCTTCTCGAGGCGTGCGGCTCGTTCTTCTTCGGTCTCCTCGGCTCGCTGCCTCCTCTCGGTTTCGTTCCGACGACGAAGCCTGCCTTCTTTCAGTCTCTCCGGCTCACTTTCCATATCTGACGACGAATGCCACCGAGCCGTCAATTTTATGTATACCATGCAACGCCGGCTCCTCCTCTGTTGTTGCAACGCGGTTTCACAGGCTCCTCCTCTGACGTCATACCAGATGGCGAAGCCAGAGGCGCTGCCAGCTGCGGCGGTTGCAAGGCAACCGCTCAGCTTGCGGTGCGGCCACCGGCCACAGCGAAACGGCGAGAATACGGCCATTATAGCTCTCGCTACAAAATTCTTCGGCGTTTAAAAAAAGCTAGCGTGGAAGTAAGCGGCACCCTGTCGGTTTTCCACAAGCAAAATACGGAGCCACGTAGCACATGAAGCGTTTGGGTAGCGGTATTGTCGCGCTGCCACTACGGCACTAGACAAACATAGTACACCGTAACGTTGTTGTCATTAGGAATATTGCCGCTGTAAAAGATCAAACCAACCGCATTGGCTTTATCGCCAAGCTGTCCGGTCGTATCGAACTGCGCGATCGTCAGGCACTGTTTTGCCTCCGGTTTATGCCCTTTCTTTTATTTGCATGTTGCATGCTGCTTATGTCACTTTTATAAGGTGGGTTTAGCCATTTTTATGGCTGTATACCGGAGGCTACAGCTTTTTGTGTAAGCCGGAGCCCGATCGAAGAGCACCCTGTAAATGCCTTCAATGCTGGCTTCGAACGAAGGCTGACATCTGTGACTGAATGTTGCCCACAAAAAGTCGGATACAAGCATTCCAACATTAAAACACGTGTTAGCGCCCAGAGGCCGACACTAAAGGCTGACGTTCTTCGGATGCGTGCATCAGGAGGCCTAGAATGCAAACCACAGGGCGTTATCATAAGTGGCGGCTTGCTATTTTTCCCGTTACTTCGCGTAACTTTCACTCTCTCCTCTCACTTTCACTACTCTTTTACTTCGTTGAACGAGCATTCATAATGAGGTCAACCATCAAAAGATTAAAACACATTGCAAATAAAAAAATTACCCTTTAGCTTCGGGTAAGCGCAGCAGATACTCACTGAGATATTTGTATCTCATATACAATGTTTCCAAAAGGGACACCTCCAGGAGCCTTCCGTTATTCATAGACGTGACTTTTTTTGCTTGCAGGCACGAAGTCTTCGAAACAAGAGCCCAAGGCAGGAACTTCAGGTAGCTGCAACCGCTATTGCTCCTACTCCTAGTCGATATTTCGCAATATATAAATATATAAAAAAAAATAAAAATCAATTCCAAAACATAACAAAATTTCTTCCGACGTTCATAAATGGCGGCCCCCCACAGCAACGTCTGATAGATTTTGGTATGTCTGCGAAGTCATTTGTGTCAGTATATGTACTAACTGGAAAGCGCTCCGGTGCAGAAGGAAGCGTGGGGGAAGCGTTCCCATACTCCTTCCGCGCTCTATGCAACTTCCATGCTATGCTTCATCCCGTTGTACCAGGTTCGAAATGCTGCCTGGTCCGGCATATAATGCCGCCGTATACATGCTGAGCCAGATGGGTTCAACCATGCTATGTGAGGTTCCCTGAGACACAAACGGCATTTCCTCACCAGAGAAGGATTTAGCAACCCTGGTTGAGCAAATTTGCTTAAAACATCCCCACGATTATACAATCACACTATCGGCCTTCAGGCACTCGATAGGCGTGGCTGCAGATCTTTTGGAGAGGCCTTCGGCCTGCAGTGGACATAACCAGTCTTAAGGTAAAGATAAAAATAAAAGATAAAGGCATACACACACACACTTCTGCTTAATTCTTAGAACAATATAATCCTGAGTAATCCCAGCTTGTACTTTATTCAGAGGAAATCACAAATCATCCGTGCATAAATCGTCCCACTCTGAATATTGACATCGTCCCGGGTAGGACATTTCATGAACGAGATTTGGTACATTTCAGGTTTGCATGTATACATTGCATTCACAGACTACCATTTCTGAGCCTGCGCCAAAGAGAAACAATGGTGTCAGCTTACTACATTTCTTCTACAACTGCAGGTGTGAGCAAGAAACCCTCTGGGTGACAAGTAAGTATATATTGCTTTATTTATTTGAATTCGTCTTTGTAGTGTTTATACCTGACATCACAATGTTTCTAGTTCGGGCAATAGTGGACTAAGCACTTAGTGGGTCGAAACCAATCAATATCGCTGCACTGCGGTACGCTACAACCCAACGTGCACCTTTCAACTCAAAGCGTAATCGCCGAAATACACCAAACACATAAGGATCGATCGCAAGTCTCAATGACGACACGTTGATTTTACTAACGCATGTACCCAAATGAACACTGATGTCCGCAATGTTCGCGCGTCTCAAGCTTCATACTTCTCGTCGCTTTAAGTCTCCGTTTTTCAGAGATGCAACAATTATTTTGTTACACCAGGATGAAGCCGTGAAGTAAAATAAATTAGAGTACCAGTAGTTCTTGTTTTTGTTCAACGGTTTTTGTTTTTATACATGGTACACGGTTTTGCACACGGTAGACGGTACATGGTACACGGTACACGGTACACGATTTCTGTACACGGTTTTTGTTCAACCGTCATGTTTAGACCTAAACACTCGTTAAGTCATTAACGTTACGAGTGTACAAATGAAAAATGCGACCGCTAAAAGCAGTTTCATAATCGCACCAACGGCGGATTTATTTCTTGCTTTACCGTTACCCGTTCTTACGTGCGTTTTTGTGCCCTGTATATAGTCCTGATCAGTTCCGTTATATAATGTTGTCCTCTTAAGCTTCTAGGCAACAAAAGCCCATTTCTCACGAAGACCGTCTTGCAAATGCAAGTGTAATAATGTCGACATTAAAATATTTCACACTGTTATATGATTGTTGCTCGCCTTGCATGAAGCGTGGTGCAACATAACATCCTTGCAACACACAAACGAGTGCGCAACTTTGCATTCGAGCTGATTATTCTCTTTCTTGTGCAGCGAAATAATACCCCGCAAAGGCTCGGAATTCGGTCCTTGCAGTTCCCATTCGAATACCATGGTCCCGCCGCAACCCTGACATTTTTCAATTGTGTGCAGAGATGGCAGAATTACTTCTAAAATGTAATTTAATTGCATTACTTACTACTTTCCTAGAATTTTCTACAATGCAATTAAATTACATTAGAAATTACAGGCGGCAAAAAGTAATCGTATTACATTACTATTACTGTAAAATCTCTTTGTACAGGTCACAGCCGCATCGCCATCGACCGCCATAGGCCGGGTGCGGCCAGCCATTATTTGTAGCGAACTGAGGTCAATCTCCCTTGGCTGGCATGGTCATGTCTCACGCTTCACGAGCGCACGCATTGTTTCTTCGTCTTCTGTTCCCTTCGACGTTCCATTAAACATAGACATCGATGGTCGCTTCCTCTCCCCCTCGACGCTTGAGTCTTGTCCTTGGGGGTCGACGGATCCCACAAATTGGTGCCGAAACGACCCGGGACTCGTGTCTGCCAGGCCGACACCGACAAGCAGGACCGATAGCCCTTCTTCGATGGCTTCTGCTTGACTGACCGGCGGACCTACCTCCAAGGACCAAGGATGACTTCAATCGAGCGAAAGCTGCTTCGACGAACTGCCCTTCGGGACAAGCTTTCCGCCGTCTTGACCGAGATAGAAGACGGCCTCCGAAGTGGTACCCTGACTACAGCGATGGACGCAGCGATTTCTTTGGAGAGGATCGAGGCCATGCATCGACCGATCCAGAAGCTGGACGACGACATTTTCCTGGAAGCTACAGAGGAAATGGTCGCGCAAGAGACCTCCAACGCGACTTCCGTACAACGACAAGGTGGCGAATATTAGGGCTGTGCTTCAGTACAGATCTCGAGATCAACAGGCTGGTGAGTCCCTCGTTCGCCTTCTTTAACGAGACCGCCGCATAGCGAAACCGCAACCACAAGAACGAAGCTACCGACATTAGAACTGCTGAAGTTCGATGGAGACCGTCGAAACTGGTTGAGATTTGTGGAGTATATTCGAGTCCGCTGTACATAACAACTCAGAACTGCGGGCGACGGAGAAATTTCGTTACTTGAACAGCCTACTGACCCAGCTCGGCGGCTGCATCAGTTTCTGGTCTGCCCATGACCGAACAATGCTACAATGACGCGATCGAGATACTTCAGAAGCGGTTCGGTGACCAGACTCTTATTGTCCGAGACCACCTGCGAGCTCTGATTGACATACCACCTGTTTCCTCATCAATTGACGCAATAGAACTCCGAAAGCTTTACGACGAGGTGCAGATACACTGTAGAAGCTTGACTGCACTTGGCACTAGCCCAGAGTCTTATTGTGCCATGCTACGTGAGATACTTCTTCGGGCACTCCCTCGAGGACATGGTCCTGAGGTACCACCGGCATTCAAAGACGTCGTCTACTGCTTTATCGTCAACCGGAGTGGAGCGTCAACAACAACCGATCGACCACAAGAAAAAGTTTGATGAACTGATGGACTTCATTGGAAACGAAGTTGAGTACCTGGAAGCAGTTTTTCAGGACTCGTCGGAGCTAACGAAGTTTAAGAAGGACAACAAGACAGGGGAACAGCTGCGAACAGAAATTCAAAAACATCAACATGCTTGCAGCGTTCCTAAATACCGCCGCTCCCGAGATACGAAAGTGCTTGTTTTGTTCCGCCTCACATGACGCAGCGTCTTGCGCAGCTGAAAATGTAACCATGGAACAGAAGACGAAGAAACAATGCGTGCGCTCGTGAAGCGTGAGACATGACCATGCCAGCCAAGGGAGATTGACCTCACTTCGCTACAAATAATGGCTGGCCGCACCCGGCCTATGGCGGTCGATGGCGATGCGGCTGTGACCTGTACAAAGAGATTTTACATCTTCCCGGCGGCCGGCAATGTGGAGACAGTCTGCATGTAAAGAGTGTAGGCGTTGAGCTGGCAGCCATGGTACAAGTTCCTACGCAACGACTGCGCAGGAACTTGTACCATGGCTGCCAGCTCAACGCCTACACTCTTTACATGCAGACTGTCTCCACATTGCCGGCCGCCGGGAAGATGTAAAATCTCTTTGTACAGGTCACAGCCGCATCGCCATCGACCGCCATAGGCCGGGTGCGGCAGCCATTATTTGTAGCGAACTGAGGTCAATCTCCCTTGGCTGGCATGGTCATGTCTCACGCTTCACGAGCGCACGCATTGTTTCTTCGTCTTCTGTTCCCTTCGACGTTCCATTAAACATAGACATCGATGGTCGCTCATCTCCCCCTCGACGCTTGAGTCCTTGTCCTTGGGGGTCGACGGATCCCACAATTACTTCTCAAAAGTAATGAAATTACTTTAACAAAAATTCACCGCTCTTACACTACCAACGCATATACACTTTTTTACACTCGTATACACTGCAATCTCAACAATATTGATATCTTAGATATCTTTATTACATATCAGAAGGAGCTGCGATTCAAAGTGGGCACCGGAAAGGTGTCCCCGTTTGTACGCCAGAGTGTCTTTTGTTGTGCTAAAAAGATGCTCCGCTTGGCGATTCAGGGCTTGGTTGTGTGAAAATAATGGAGAACTTTTTCATTTTCGGGTACCCTTCGAAAACAGTAGGATCAGAATATGCCGCGGCTACTCCAACGCTCTAGTTCATCGATTGAAGACTGAAGCAGACAGAGCTCTCCTCAAAGTTTTGTTTATTATTTTATTTATTTGTACATACTGCAGGCCCTAACCGGGCCCTTGCAGGAGCGGATACATAGGTTACATGAAACACAATAACGCTCCACAAAAAGAAAAGAAAAAAGTATTGTTACACACAGGATACTTAGTGATTCACATGCATACATTTTTAGAAAAATCAATCTCTTCTACACAGTTGACGAAAGATTCCAGTGTAGAACAATTCACAGCATTGACCGGCAACTTATTCCAAAAACAAATGGCCATTGGGAATAAAGAATACTTATGTGTATTGACACGACTAGCAGGCTGAAAAAATGACCTTGCTATGGTTTCTCCTGAGCGAGTGTTTAAATGGGTCCTGTAAGTACAGAGCGCGCGTATCTTAAAATGACCGTGATAGAGTAAGTATAGGAACTTTAACCTAGAAATTATTCTTCGTTTCGAAAGTTACTGAAGATTTGTTCTATTAATTAGGTTGGTGACGCTTGAATGCCACAAATAATTAGAGTAGATGAACCATGCAGCTAATTTCTGAATTCGTTCAATTTTGTCTATTAGATTTTGTTGGTCGGCATATTATGTCGGCATATTCTAAGTCAGGGTGAATAAGAGCCTTGTATGCATTTAATTTGACTTGGGTCGGAGCATTTCGCAACCTTCTTCTAAGGAAGGATAGTTTCCCTACCTCTTTTTTGCAGACGTTGTCAATATGGGGTTCCCAACTTAAGTTCGCTGAAAACGTGACACCAAGGTATTTCACCTGATCACTTTTAGGGAGTTCATTATTGTCAAAAGTGAACGAAAAATTAAGCGGATGCTCCTTATTAGTGAATGTGAGGCATTTGGTTTTAGATGCGTTCAGTCTCATGCCCCATTTCTGGCACCAAGCGCCAATATTTTTTAGTGAGTTGCTCAACCCGATTTTGTCTTTTGAATGTCTTACAACTGTATACACGCTACGAACTCTACGAACATCGCGTTCGTAGAGTTCCAATGCCGAGAGACTCTCTGGGCATTGGAACTCTACTTGGTCAACTTTTCTTGGTCAACTTTTTATGCCGTAAGAGAAGCGGGCAGGCTGTATCGTAGTCAAAAGTAATCCGCATAGTAATGAGTAATTTCGATGAAATTATTGGCCTGAAGTAATTTGTTACATTACTAACATTACTAAATTACAAACGCACAAAAGCAATTCATTACATTACTCATTACAGGAAAAAGTAATTTAATTAGTCTAATTTCATTACTGCCAAGTCTGTTTTGTTACAATAAGTCCGCCATCCGGTTACGCCACACCCACCGAAATTTTGTCTAGCAACTATACTCAGAACAACTTAATAACGACAACAAAAGTTTTCGATGCGCCTCGTCACAGCAATCGGCTGTTCCTCGACGCTGCACGAGAGTGCGTTATGGCGAAAATTTCGAATGGTACATGAGTCGTTCCCGGGGTTTAAAGTGCGGAGAACTTCAGTGTTCTTATCGTCGCCTTAGCTCGCAGGGGTCACGGTATTTATCCACCGCAGTCACGGGGCCACCATTTAGAGGCTTCGAAAAGATCGCCACTTCCGCTGGCGGGAATCGAACCTCAGTCCCTCACGATACGAAAGCGATGTCAATCCGATGGGGCCACACAGACACCCGGTACTTATACGCAAAGTGTTTCGGGCAATCTTTGCGCTGTGCCCTTGCCACGGAGGATGCCTTTGCTAGGACGTAAATAAGTGCACAATAACATAAAACAAGTAAAAAATTGTGAGTTAACGCATTAATTACGCTAAATCAATGAAAACGCGATGCAGTGTGCCTTTATATCCTTGTCGGCTTCCGCTGCACCCTCCCTTGACTACTTTCGGTAATAACGCCAGACTGATACCGAAACTGGTCAATAGAGGACGCCACGGTCCCTTTGGCAAATCATTGCTCCACACTTGACCGCTTTTACGTTGAGTGAAAGTGTTGTAATTTTGTACACTTATTCTGCTTACAAATTACTGCATTGGCTATAAACAAACTAAGTGAGAAGAAGCACACGCGCTGAGCGATTTCTCCTTTCAAAACGTGCGTGTGCGTTGACGTCCAGCTCCGCTGCTTTCGCGGAATCATCACTACATGACCTATTGCCGCTCTTAACGCGCACCCGAGTACAGCAGAGAGCACCATGTTTCCGTAAGGGGCGACTGCGGTTCCCGAACCAATTCTTTGCCTTTTACTTCATGCAGAGAAGCCCAGCAAGGAGACCGTGACTGCTGAAAGTTGCGCGGCGCCACCACCGACAGCAAACGCTGGTGAGCGACGCAGCAGCGACCTGCAAACATAGCCTACCTTTCCGGGATATCTCAGGGTATTTTTACAAGAGGGGGAAAGTTAAAGGGACCCAGAAAAGCCTTTTGTAAAAGTTACAAAAGGCCTGTATTGTCACGTAGCACCAATATAGCGATGCAATGCCGTTGGAATTATTGATCTACATTCAGTATTAGCTGCGCCAGAAGCAATTAAATGCACCTCTCCCCGCTTGCCCATCGACTCCTCCTCCCTCTCTGCTTCCTTCAAAGCAGCCGGAAACACTGGGAATAGCCATGTGACATCGCGACGCTCGACTTTCGGTCTGCGCTAGCTACATTCCTGCGCCTGGGCACGCGTCAATCTCTGCGGCCCCCGCCTTTGCCTCGGGATCGCGCAGGAAGCAGGAAGAGCAGCCGGAAGCCAATGGCAGTGACGTTGCTGGCGGCCGACCTCGCCGGCTATTGGTTGAATCAGGGCGCGGCTCGCCGTTGCGTCAGCAGCGAGCGGCTCGCTGCGGCGTCGCGCTCATCGGCTGAGAAAGGCTATCTCCAAAAATTGTTTACAAATTATCCGTACACTGTATGTGGCTCACACTTGGCTCAAAAATCCCCCGTTATGTGTTCTACCACCTGAATGCATTTGATTGCCACCTTCACAAAGCTTTTCTGGGTCCCTTTAAGATTGGGAAGATGATACGGCATTTACGGGAGATCGCTCTGTGGATTTTGGACAGCTGAAAAGATGCAATTTTTGAATCGCAGCGATGGCCAAGAAGGTTGCGCGTTCCAAACCGCGTACCCCTGGGCACACGCCGGTTTCTTAAATGAGAACTGGCGTCCCTAGTGGAATTCGTACCCTTGAAAGGCGATTCACTCCTGGAAAGCTGCTTTTCCCCTTGAGAGGGGCCGCTGACCCTTGTCCATCTGGCGGAGGTCTCCCGCCAACTACAACACCGCATTGCCGGGGGCTGAAAGTGTCTGGCGGCAATTAGTTATCTGACCATCCGCCGTAGCTGTGGAAGTCACCATGCGCATTCGCATGCCTTGATGGCGCCGGGCCCTTGTAGCTAAAAAGGTACAAGCGAGGCCCCACCCCTTGTGCTGAGGACGTTGACCTGTTTTGTACTGGAAATAACCCCAATGAGATTGGACGGCTCGAAAAATGCAACTTTTTTTTTTCTGAAGTTACCTACCTTTGGTCACTTACATAACCCCCGTACACCAAAAAACAATCATTCTGCACCCGATCAGCAAGCTATTCATGGCAGGCGCCTATTTCTTTCCGTTTTATATTGTGTTGTGCGATATCAAAAGTAGTTCGAACATATGGCTTAAAAGTAGCCGCACACCATTTTATGATACTATTTAGCGTGAGAGTTTTATGTTTGAGACTGCGCCAGCATGGCATGGTGCGCCATCCGTTACGAAACTGCTCTATGGCGAATGCTTCATTGCAAGACCTTTCACCATGATGGCACGCCAATTTCATGTAAGGCGACACTCGTCTGTTCAATATGAACAAAAAGGAACTTTTGCCACAGCGATTTTAATCAACAAAATATCAATTTTGTGGCTGGTTAACTCCACACTGCGACAGTGCATACATTCGTGAAGTACTAAAGAGGGACTGGGGTCAAATCTCTAAGCTAACGATGACGTTTTGTTATAACGACAGCTGTACTAGGCGGGACCTCCGAGTTTTGTGTCGATTTGCCCGAATATATGGGGTCATACTCTTGACCCACAGGCGTCTTTTGACGGTGGGAAGCTTTTGCACGGCAGCTACTCCCTCCCTTTCCCGCCTTTCCGTTCCAAAAGAGCCGCAATTGGCATACCGTGAGTCAGCCAATGACAGAAGTGGATCGAGTGTCGTATTTCAGCCTGCCATCTCCACCTCCTCCTCTCAGCGCAACCTTTCTCCTTTCATAGACATTCTGTTTAAGAACTCGATCGGTTACGCGCGCAACATTCGCTCCGGATTTTGCAGTTGCCACGCTCTTCAGCTAAGCCTTCCCGCAGCTAAGTTGGGCAACGATAACTTTGTAGCGTTGCCTATGAATTAAATAATGCCGAGTAGGGGCCACAAAATGTCAGTTGAACCAAAGCCGTCAATTCGCATCATGTCACGTGATCTATTCGCATTTAAATTTTTAGAGATACCTTGAAAATTTTGTATTGAATTGAAAGATAGAATTTTGAAAGATGTATATGGTATGATTAACCATTTTGGCCCTGGCGATGTCAATTGACGCCACCTCATCCAGGTCCCTCTAGCGCGTAGAGAACGAAACCCACTACTCCTAGTTTTCTGGGGTATTGTTTTTCAAGGATGATTATTGCGATAAGTATCCCCATTGTTGTTTTTGAGGGCTGCTGGATGATGAAAAAAAAAAGCTCGAGGGAATACAAAATTATTACTTTGAGGCTAAAAAACACAGGTCGTAGTTTTATTCCAGAGCTTGTAAATATACAAATATGTGCTCTAGGAAGCTCAATTTTCATTTGTAGCTACATGTGGTAAAAAATTTAGGAAATCATGCAACAGAAATTTTCTCCTCAACGTACTAATATGTTTAATTTCCCGACGCCTTGATAAATTACTTGAGTTACTATTTTCACTACCAGTTCTTGTTTTTGCCAGTGGGCTTATGGGAGCCCTAATGTTTAGTAGAACACACAGAAAAAATTTTTTTCGCTTAAAAAGAAATTAGGGCTGAAATGGTTAAAACTCAGTCAGTGTCTCTTCGCAGGTGAATTCCTTACCGTGAAGGCTCGCATAGTCGGCGCAGCCGCCCTCGTCTGCATTGGATCCCTCATCATCGTGCTGGGTTTCATAGCGAAGCAGAAGATGAAGCAAGAGGCAGTCCATAACCTGGCTTGCGTTAGCCAAGAGTGCCGAGAGGTAACGTTTCGCGAGGCGCCTGATGTCGCACTTTGCGTTTAACCGCGAATGTGACTGCTAGGAATCATTAAAAATGCCCAAATTTACGTCAATTGGTGGGCAATACTGTAGTAGCGGTGCGGTTTTTAGCATGCTAAAAGACAATTATAACGTCAGAAATAGTTTAGGCAGACCCAAAGGAAAGGAAGAATAATTGCGTATCCACTTTGCAGAAAAAAGGAATTCGTATTAATCATTTTTTGCCTTCGGTGAAGCAGGGTCCTTACTGGGCGCGTGAATCTGGCGTCTTGCCGTCTTCGGCATGTTGTATGTGTAAATTGCTGAAGAGATGCATACAGGATTACGGGAAATAAACAAACTGATGCAGATACAAATGAGTTTCTCATATTCCCTTTTGCTTCACCTTGAACCCCTCCTATAAGCAACTATTTATTTCGAATTCTAGCACTCTATTTGCCATGCCATAGTGTGAGCTTCCGCCGTTATTTCCGCTCAGGGGGAAATAAACTTCGGTGAGTGTCTGCATACCTCAGTTGTCTCGCATGAATGTTCAGTGTTAGCGGGTATTCCAAAATTCGACACAGATTCAGCTATCCGTGTCAATGCTCTCTTCTACCAAACTGTTGCGATGAATTAACTTTCGTGGGTAATGCCCGCATTTGTATGTTCCCTGTGTCAGCTGACCCTGTGTATGGGTCATCACTGCTCTCGTTGAGGTCAAAATAACCAATGATTAATCAATTTTTCCCCTGCCTCCTAGGCTTCATACCATAGCATGGGAGTTGTAGTCCAACCCCGCATCCGTACTTCCCATACAGCATGAACGGTGGTTTCCGACCCCGCACTTTTCTCTAGTGCCACCGCTTCCAGGCAGTGATGTGGTTGCTTTTGGAGAAGCCGATTAGCCATGAAGGGCTGACCATTTCTATGCCACTTATGCCCTCTCCTGGAGCCGTAAATCTGGGTTACGGGAAGTGGGATTTATTATTACACTCAAGCTTATCTTTCGCCGACAGATATCTTGAATTGCTAAGTTAGCCCCAATTATTCAGTAATTCGGGATTCTAACACATTACCACCAAGCTGGAGACACTCGTGCGTCCGAGCAAATCCGGTTTCCGATGCGTCGCGCCAAAATATCTATCAGGTTGGATGCGCCCGGGACCGTCGTATGCGGCGCTTCATCCGGCAGCTATCCGGTTCTCGGGGCGGAGACGCGTGCGGGGACGCGTCTTTTTCCGTGCATGTGTTCGGCCCTTCATTCCTTTTCACACCTCTATTCTTGTCTGGAAAACCAAATTAAACCGATGAAGTCCAACCGGAGCCGAGTGCAAACGCTCCAGCCCTTTCCAATCGCCGTTGTGGGTATATGCCAGCCACATTAAGGGCATTTCCACCACCACAGTCACCATTAGCATCATCTCTTCCTCAGGCCATGGCGAGGTAAAGCGGAAAATACGGCATGTTGGTTGCAAACTACAGGACCAAACACATGTGCGCAGAGTGACGAGTTTTCGCGTACCTATTTTGCCTTTCCAAAATATGTGCTGTAGCCTTCATGCGTGTTACTGACACCGGCCGGACCGAGGGAAAGCGCATGCGGAAACGCGTCAGTCCCCGCACATCCATTTGGCCCTTAAGAAATTAACCGTGCTCGCAAACGTTGAGCATGACGAACGGAAGAAGAAATTAAACACGCTAGCGTGTGTTTCGTGTCCCCGTCACTTTGTCCGGTTCGACGTTCGCAAGCACGATGAATTCCAAAGTCTGGCCATGGCGCCTGCATAATCTTCACCTAATCTTTGTGTTTGTTTCCCGACGTTTCGACGTGCTCTTAGTTCGTGTCCTCCTGTGGTACAGGTCGTCGCCCTGACGGAAAGCCTGATGGACCGCGACGTTAAACCGTGTGATGATTTCTACCGACACGTGTGCGGGCACTGGATCAAGGACTCGGCGCATCCGTCCTCGTTCATGATCGACGCAGAGCGCAATTTCTCGCTCACCCTCCACCGAGCGTTGATGGAAGAATACGGAACGGGAAACTACAGCCAGCTGCTAAATGCTTCCTCAGTCTTCTACGGCTCCTGTCTGACCTTCCTGGCGAACAAAGTGGACGTCAAGAGTGCCACGGAGGAGCTGTTCAAGGTGATGATGGCGCCAAAGTGCACAGAACCGCGTTATATGCAGGCTGTCGTATTTATGGTAGGGGCGTTGAAACACAGTTATCGAACCCTGATTCGCATTTCAGATCTTATGGTTCGGGTATTTGTGGATCTTGTGGATTCGGGTATTTCCGGAAGGACGGACAGCACGGGGAGTTGGGGATTTAACATTGCGGCGAAGCTGAGCGGCTTATCTGTACACAAGAAGAAATCACACAGGGATGGGCGGCGACTTCAACTGAGATTTATTGAAGACACACATTTATCAAAAAAATATTCATCAATACTGCGCATGAGCACATATTATCTACGCAACATCATAAATTGAAAACAACGGGCGCCCTGTACAAACGCGACTAATCAGCTCCAGTGAGAGTTGATAGAGGCAGTAAGTCAGTCAGGCATCCGTGGTGTTACACGAATGTTGCTTGAATCTTAGTTGAGCGTAGGCGCGAGCGTTGCTTCTTTCTGCATTTCGAGAATTTCATTGCATGACGGATGTCTAGAGCTCTAAATTCGTTTCAGAGCGATAGTCTTAGCTGCGCTGTGACTCAAACACTTGTGTAGTCTGCGAAGCTTTAACTTCAGAGCCAGAAAGACACGGGACAGGTCCTTGTCGCTAAGCGACACCTAAGGGCACTCTGGGCGTGCGTAAGTGACTGCTCACCTCTTGAGCGAAAGAGCACCAAGTCATCAAAACATCTTTAAAAAACCCAAACATTAAACAACTTGAAACTTTAACAACTTTCCCATTTAGGTTAGCTTTAAGCAAATTTGATTTGTCGGCTAAATATCACACTGACTCAATCTGGTAGCTCAGCTTCCAGGCAACTAGATCCATGCCAGCATGTAATCCCCTATCTCAACCCTATTTTTGACACACACGCCTTGTGGACAGCTTTGCTACGTTGTACATTAGGCCGCTCTGGTCAGAACTTTGGTGAACTAGGGCGATTTGTATCGAAACCAACGACGTCCTACCACATATCCCCGTAGAACACACGCTGTCATCTGCAGAAAAACGGGCAACGAGCGGCACGAGGACATAACTTCCCCGGAAGAAACTTTGCGCCGTCGCTCATTTTATTTGACACTGCCCCACGAAGGGCTCAAAAAGTTCTGTGGTGTGAAGAAACACTGGCAACAGTCCGCAAAAGTAGTCCAGGTCCGCACAATCGGTTTCCTCTACGCGCATCAGACGGGTTTGTAGCGAATGCCACGAATAAACACTGCAGTGCGTTCGTCAGCTGAGATCATTGGCTCGCGACAATGCAACCGCTCTACCTGTTGGCTGGCAATCACTCTACTCTTTCCAACGTTGTACCAAAACACGCCGTAAAAACTGGCAGTGGCGCGGAAGAAGTAGGCAGCGCCAGATGATCATTTAGTCCAGCGCTTTATCGGGGATAGGTTATGCCAAGTTCACACTGTTGCCGTAACTGTCGTAATATATTTGAAGAATGACTTCATTTCACGTCTCAGCCAACCGAACGGCGTGACACTCCGTTTTTTTTTTTTTTTTGTCTATAGATCAGGATATCACTTTTGCGTCGGTAGTCTGAACAAAGATTAGGCTGCCATTAAACCTATTTCCATTATGTCGATCACTCCTCAGCCTAATAAAACGTCGTGTGCGGTTGACTCAGACGTCGGCATCAGCCAATCACAGACGACGTTTTATTGACCTGCGCAACACTGGGAAAATACCAGTGGGGTCGATGATATGAAAAGATATGGTGGCTAAGCTAGGAACCTATTGTAGCAAGAAAAAGGCGTTCATCCATTTCCTTTCGTTACCGTTGTTGACTATTGCAGCGTACGTTAAATGAATTACAAACCTATCCGTTGTTCGCAACAAGCCCGCTATAACGCCACGCCGTCCCTACCCTTAAATGCGAACGACATACGCTTAGCGGTCCCATTTACCATGTCATAATTTTCTTTACTTTCTTATAGCGAAACTTTCTATGGCTAGGATCTAGCAGATTATCCCCGACAAGAATCGACCTAGAAAAGAATCGCACGTGAGCGTAGCGCCACCTTGCGGCGCCGACTCAAACTCACAGGATCGTAAAACTGTGCGCCACACCTTCAGCGTATGGAAGAAATTCATTATGCAAAAAGCAAAAGATCCTGGGGCCTTCAAATTTTGGTACACGACCTCTTTTATTGACACTGAAGAAATTTCTTCCCAGCAATGTGCTTGTGTTTAAAGTTGAAGCCGATTTTAAGGGAATCGGTGTGAGCTTGGTCTTTACAAGCTGGCTTTTCTGCTTTGTGTGCTGCCATCTACTGCCGGGAGTATGATTACAGAAAATGGTTCTAACTCTTGTGCAGTTTGAAGTACCCTGAAATAAGTCTTATTACGATTCGCTGCTCTAACAACTCTATCATTACGCCAAGGTTCATTAATAACTTGTCCCAATAAATTACTTCACAGTAAAGTTGTAAACGCTGCAGAATTACTCTCGGCTGTGAATACCTGGCCATCTACTGAGAGAGTATGAATAAAGAAAATGGCTGTAACTGTTGTTTTACCGGAACTATCCGGAAAGAAATTATGTGGCACTTGTCCGCTAAGACCACTCTAACATCACGCACCACAGCTTCGCTGGTCATCTTTCTTCACAGAGTGATAGGGCACTGATTTTTTTTTCAAACGTAAAACCATAGATAACTTTTACCACGGAAAGATCAGCACCTATACCAAATTTACAGAGGTTAACCCAAAGACTCGGTATACTCGAGAACGTATAGATTGCATACGCGCATTTCAAGAATTAAAAAGGCCAGGCGAGAAATATTTTTGTTGAGTGGCGAATCATTTACAAGATGGTGCACGCTCATTGCGAAGTGGTGCACGCTCAAACAAGCAAGCAGGCCTTTTATGCGCTGTTTTATGCTCACTAAACTATGTCTCTGTGATAGTTTAGTGGTGGTTGCGTCAAAGTCACGCTCACGTTGCTTGTTTCAGGCATTAAACATCGTGGTATCGGAGTGGCTCGCAACGACGGATCCAGTGTGGTTCTTTGCCAAGATCCTCCACTTGTCCCTCGTGAACCGCTTTCACACGCTACTGAGCATCGGAATTCTACGGAGCGAAAGCAAGAACATAACAATCCTCGTCGAGCGCACGAAGCCGCTCTATGCCCTCGCAATCCCCGAGTACGACGTGGCACTAAGGGAGGTCCTCAAGACCATCAGCAAAGAACAGGCCAGCAACCCGGTCATCGACGAGGTTTTGCAACTGGACAAATCCCGACAAAACGAAACTATTGGTCTGACCGAGATCAAAGAAGTAGGGCTGGAAACACACATCCTGCCCCACGTTTACGGCGGCCCTATGGACAGCAACGTTAGAGCAGGACATGGGCATCAATGGAAGCATCTCTGCGAGAGTTATGAACTACGACTCCATCTGCGACGACCTCGAGCAGGCCCTCGTGTACACCCACACAGCGGCCAGACCTCTTTATCTTCTACTCCTTGTCTCAGCCGACGTGCTACGGTACGACTTCAAATTGCACGCAGACCGCTCAGAGCAAGTCGTCCGCGAGGTCTGCTACAGAGCCACCGCCGATGCCTTCGGGGTCTTGTGGCTGCACCTCATGAGCCGCTTTCTGCAGGTGTCGGAGTCCGTCGAAGAACTCGTGGACGTCTATGAGGGCTACGCAAGGGCGTATATGAAGAAAGTCGTGCACGGCCGCAAGTGGATGGGCGAAGCGGACAGAAACGCGACGCTCGCCAAGATAGAGAAGATACGGGTGGCCCGCTTCTACAGCGGTATCATTGAACAACCAGACCTAGACTGCTTCGAAAAGAAGCCAGTGATGTCCACCGGCTTCGTCTCGAACATGGTTCGCGTGCGCACCGTCCAGGACGTGAAGAACTGCGCGTTCCTTCCCCCGAACAGTACCGAGGCGCGCATCAGGTTGAAGCTCCTGGACAACACCATAGCCATCGAACGGGACGCGCTGACAGTGGTGCTGCCGCACTTTTTTGCCGTTCCGCCCGTGTTTTACCGGCGCGTTGAAGACGACAAGTTCATCAATATTGCAGTGGCCGGAACCCACCTGGCTCGAGGGATGCTCTCCCTCGTCGACCGGACGAGCTCGAGCACGCCCCCAAGCGGCGTTGTCTCCAACGAGACCAGGGTGACAGGCGGCTGGAGCTTCGGCACCCTGGCGAACTTCTCGGCCATCCAACGCTGCTACGACCGCGTGACCAAGTTTAAGGGCTTCCACGAGCCACTGACGGACGCCCAGTTTGACGAAGTGTTCAACGTCGTGGACGCCGTGCGCGTGGGCTATGCCGGGAAGAGCGAGTTCAGCCCCGAGCTCGTCACAAAGGACAAGAAGCGGGTGAGGGCGTCCGACGCGATGTTCTTCAAGCGGGCCTGCCTGTCGCTCTGCACGCATCGAGACGCGCCCCCCAACGCCAACTCGCCCAGCTTTGCGACGGCCTACGCGTCGTGCCTCTTCGCGGTGGCGAGATTGCCGCAGTTCGCCAAGGCGTTTGGCTGCAAAAGCTCGGACGCCATGTGGCACATCAAACGCTGCTGTATCGACTAGGAAGGCCTCGTACGCAGCGTCTTCCGTCACCAAAGGAAGGGCCTTCAAACATTCGTTTCATTTTTGTCCGCAATATTCTGCCCTCTTTGTACTTGTATTTCTCGACTCTGTTTCTCACTTAGACCGCCGACAAGCCTTAACGAGACCAAGGGTACAAAGTTAAAGCCGTTTCGTTATATCTACTACATTTAACAACATAAATTGTACTAATATGCGTACAGTCTTCGTGAAAAGTTACTTTATTGTAATTTTTCCATCGTATATTGCCTTATTGCTGTACGCCCTACACCATAACGATTGCGAGCCTAGTGCCTTCTATCTGATTGCTACAGCTGCCTTTAAATACCCCATCATTCTCCATAGAAACGTTGCCCTTTGCATGCAGCAACATCATATAAGAATGATAAACCAGCAGAATCAAAGTAGCCACTACACATTCTTAACGGTCATCTGTGCCTTAAAGTAAGCCTGTAAAAGCTGTGACTGCGCCATGTTCTACCTGCGCTCTTCTGTCGACAGTAGGCACTTTCATTGCAAGCGGCATTTGCCGGCCTGAAAACGTGTCTGTATGGTCTATTTGGCACGCATTTGTAGCTTATCCGTCCTAGAGGCTCCGATGCTACAGGGGTTAATTCTCCGAATAGGGGTAAAGTGGCCATCCCACAACCAAGTGCACCTTCTTTATAGTTCTTGTCTGAACGCGGACATCTCTGGCGCGAACAATGGGCCCAAAATGGCTGCCGATCGATCCCACTCCCCACTAGCCATCAAATGTGACGTTGTACCACTGCAACACGATTTTTCCACTCGTGTGGCCTTACGAACAGATTTTAAGTGCAGAGCACTTTAGGCGCTCGCCTTGTCGTCCGAGCTCGCTCGCTGGAACCAAGCATATCGCCACGGTGTTACGGTGTAGCCAGCGTCAATAAATAAAGGCTTTTAGAGTATCGGCACTCTTTTCTCTCATTGTTATGTGCCACCAAGATTTTCATTGGTCGGTTGCCACCACGTGATATTTGTTTACATATGGGCGAAGCCATTTTGTTTCGGGGCACCTCTCCTTTCTCTCTCACTCTCTCTCGCTCTCTCTTTCTGCTGGGCGGACGCTAGAGCGGCCTATCACACTCTGCCCGTCATAACCGGCGGCGGTTTCGTTGGGAGAGATGGCAACACTGCAAGCCAGAAATAAAGTGGCCCCGAGACACTTCCGGGTGCCCGAAGTGGCGGTACTCTTAAGCGTAGCTTATTTAGTGACGCTAGGTGTAGCCTGTCATGGTCCCTTCGCCGCGGCGTTACGCAGAGGCTTCGAAATCCAAGCGGCTATGCCAGGATATACGTAGCGTGAGCTAAGGTTCAGCTGGTTATTATTAGCTTTCCTGGTTGTCTAGGATTAGCTGATTATCATGCTTACTGCTGCTTATCATCCAATCCAAATTCAATCCAATCCAAAACCAGTCTATCCAATCCAAGCCAAGCCAAGCCAATGCAATCCAATCCAATCCTCACGCTTGCGCTGCACGGCTCTCGAGGAGCTACGCGCAACTGGTGGACTTCGGCCAGTGTAGCCAATCCAATCAAATCCAACCCAAGTAACGCTGTTGTTCGCGGCGTACCCCAGAGGCGTCGAAAGCCAAGCGTTTTATATAGTCATAAGCGTTCGAAACTCGTGAAACGCTGGCGCTTGTCATACATCTTCCCGTTGTTTAGCGCAAACAAAAATATAAGTACATTTGAGGACAATATACGTAATTAACCTGAGGATGCCCGTTGGGTTGGTTTTTACGATAGTAAACGCAAAATGTGGCAGTGCAACGCCGGCACGTTCGGGGAGAAACGCATAAAGAAAACAGAACTCCCGCAGGCGCAGTTTCAAGCAGGGGGCGCGCGAGCAAAGGCGGGAATTTCATGGGGTGGTAGCAGTAAGCGGATGACGGTGGTACAGCCCATTATGGCGAATCACTGCTCTGCACTTCCGACAGCTTTCACATTGAGTGGAATGGCTATAATTTTTTGAAGTGGCCCTGAAACAATTTTTCAAACTTTTAGATGCGACGCATCTCTTTCACTCGCCTTGTCCCTCCGGCGTCGTCCGGCGTAGTCCGCATCCCTCCCCCATTCTCCTCGACGTGCCAGCTGCATGCTAGCGCCGCTCTCACCGCAGCGCCATCTGCGTGTTAGCGCTCGCCGGCGCTCACTCCGTCGCCGTGCCAGCTGTGCGTGGGTGCGGGTTAGTGCGCAGCTTGCGCGCAGATTGCGCTCGGTTAACACATGTGCATGCGCTGCTATGCGCTTCTCTCTGTCATTCCGCTGCATATAAACGCGGTAACTGCGCCGCTCCGCTCACTCGTTCCGCCGCCAGCTCCGCCGATGACATCCTCCGATGACCACCGATGATTTGAATGGAGACTAACAGGCCTGCTATCGCGATGGTCGGCGCAACCGTAAAAATTTTACACCATCTTCCCGCGAGGGGAACCATGGGGTAGATGCGACGCATCGGGGGTGAATATGCTGCGTAAAATATGGACACGCAACAACAATAGACACGCTAACATAACGGAAACGCAACGGAAACCCCCGATTCTTCGCATCTACCCCATGATTCCCCTCGCGGGAAGATGGTGTAATTTTTTACAAATCGTAAATGCTTTCAGAACGTAGTCAACAAGCACATCGAGTACTTAGAATATACGTTTTTGATCACGATGTTTAACGCGCCGACGCTACATAGGCGATGAGGCGCATCGTAGTGCAGGGCTCCGGATTAATTCTGACCACCTGGGGATCTTTAACGCTCACCGAAATCTCGAACACGCGGACGTTGTTGCTCTTCGCCTTCATCAGAAAAGCGGCCACCGCGGCCGGGAATCGCATCCGTCTCCTATGGGAGTACTTAGAACAGGGGGTCACAAACTACCTCGGGCAAATCAGGCCGTGCCAGTAAGTGAGTAAGCCAGTAAGTTCTCTTAAAAACTGGCCATCGGGACAGAGCTAGGAGACACGACTAGCACGCTGAAAAATTAATGTGGTGTGGTTTGCCCTAGGCGGCTGTTTACGGTTCCTACCGAGATCTTGCTTCATTTGAAAAGCACGGCTGTGCAATTCATCAGAGTGAAACAGGTCATCGGTCGTTACTTTCTCTTTCGATAAAAGCGGTAAGAAACACAGAACGGGATGTTTCGGCGTTTTCGTTTTTTGCCGCTCTTGGGGTAAAATAAGCGCTCTAAAAATTAAAACCCAGTTATTACGGGACGTTTATTCCAATAAAATATCAATTTGATGGCACCAGTTCCTTTTCGTGATACACCTTATTGTTTTCTCTACCTAATCATTGTGATATGGTTTCTCTTTTGGACTTGTTGCAGATGTATTCCTGTGTTAGTGCTGTGTACAAATATGCCAGAATATATCCCAGTACAAAACAATCGTGTGTCCCTGCCTCCATTATTAACGGCTGTAGGCGATCACGTCCAGGAAAAACGTATTGCATGAGCAATTAACTGCCGTAATTAGTTTCACGCGCAATTTGTATTTATATTGTCCTGGAGGGACTCGATCTCTTGTTCGTATGAGAAATAAGAGGCCACAAATCTAATTTCACAGTCTTACCGATCGATTGACCGCAGACATTCCTGATGCCTATTCTCAGAATTCGAAGCCCACATTTTTCACTCGGCTCGCACCTGAACGTAGGGCCACGCGTGCAATTTAATGTAACCGGCTGCGAATTCGGTGCAGCAGGGATTTTGCGTCACGTCGCTGCGATTTTGCGTCACGCCGTACGTGCTCACACGCACAAAAGTGGTGTTTGTGTATTTTCTTAATCTAGTCACAGCAGCCAATAACGAAGTGAAAGTGAAATAAAAATCTCCGCCAAAAACGTCAAAGCACTCGAAACTGCACGGAATTAAGGTAGGATGTATGTCGGTAGTAAATGCGGGCGCATACTGAGCGCCCCTAATAGGCAGTTTTAGTTTCACGTACGCAGAAGCTTCACGTACGTAGAGCTTTCGCAGGTGACCAGCGCGCATGCTCAGAACGCAAATCATCTGCGTGAATCTTACGGACGTACAGCCTTTGTCTAAATTTTGTGGGTCACGGCGACCGTGGCCGGAGCAGGCGCGCGGCCGAGCAGGGCGCTGCGCTTGCCGCTGTCGGCTGGTTACACGGCTAATGAGAGTGAAGGGAACTTCGCGCTTTCGTGGTATAGCCGTATGGTATGGCTGGGGCTAGAACCCCTAAATAAGCTACGCTTAAGACTAACGACAATGACGCACGGTGGCAGGCATTTTGGTGCCTGACGCCATGGTGGCCAGCTTTATACGCCCTGTTGCGGCTGCTATTGACGGGCGGGACTTGTCCGGGCGCCGCTTGGCAACCATGACAGCTGTGTTTACTTTTCGCAAATTTAGAAACGGCGCGCCGGTGCGATGAGGGCAGGCTCGGTTACGCTAGCGTAGCTTATTTAGTGGCTCTAGGTTACGCTAGAGCCACTAATTAAGTCACACTTTTTAAGTGGCTATAGGTTACGCTAGGCCACTGTCGTTCTTTACCTGCGGGAATCGATGCAGGCGTTCTCCACCTTCCCACCGGTTGAAACAGCCCAGTACAGAGCAGCACGGCATCGCTACCTTGTCTGGGGGCTTAAAAACGCCCTCTTAACGTGTCACAGCCGCACTGCGCTCCGAAGATCACGACTTACCGAAGAGCGCGCGCGCGGCAACACAGAGGCACCAAAATGTCAGCGCCCATGGGTTTCCCAGTGGTAAACAAATGTCACGTGACATCGTTCGACCAATGGCCGCTGTCGGCGGCATACAACAATGACAGAAAGGAGGGCCGATACTCTGAAACCCTGATATAGTGGCTCTAGCTGGGGCGCACTTCGCTTCACCGCAGGCACTTTGCGCAGCACTCTTCGCGCCAGACACACTACAAAAGCAAGAGCAAAAGTTCCCCTCGCTCTCTTTAGGCCACGCAACCAGCCGACAGCGGCAAGCGCCAAGCGCCCCTGCTTCGGCCACGGCCACGTGGCCCACAAAATTTTGACAAAGGCTGTACGTGAGATTCGAATTTTTACGTTGCGGGGTTCACGTTGCTGAGTTGAACAACATAATGGCGCCCTGCCCTCCCGCTTCGCAGCGAAAACAGCTTCGTCGCTAATCCCTCGGTGCGATATCGTGTTCTAAGCTATTGATTTCGATTCAATGTGCCCATTCTTGCGCTCACCTAAAGTTTAAATCGACAAGCAGCTTTTCTTTCTCAGATAGAAGAGCGATTTTTCAGCTGTTAATCCTGACGAAGTAGCGGTTGTTGTTGTCATAGCAACTGGGCTCGCGAGATCACTAGTGGCTACAGCAGTAGCCTTGCCTTTTAGCAGATGGCGCTAGGAGTAACCAGCGGCTAAGGCCCTGAAATTTCGGCCACCGCACCCGTTCTCCGCTTACATTCTGCGCGGACCTGCACGTGCTCGAGAACTAATTGACAAACTCGACATTTGCACTACGCCTACGTGCGATTCCCCCATGCAGGCAAGCCAACCTCCCTCCTCCATCATCATCCTCATCATCATCATCACCAGCCTATTCATGTCCACTGCAGGACGAAGGCCTCTCCCATTGACCAACCGCTCCTGTTCTGCTCGAGTCCACAGTTTACCCCCGAATAGCCTTAATTCATTCATCCCTCCACCAAATTAAAGGCCTTCCCCTTCTTCTACACCCATCCCTTGGTATCCACTCTGTTACCCTAATTGTCCACCAGTTGTCGGTTCGTCTCACTACATGGCCAGCCCATTTCTTTTTTCTTTATTCGAACAATGATATCTTCTACTCTAGTTTGTTCTCTGATCCAGGTAGCTCGTTTCCTGTCCTTGCTAACATTATTCGTTCCATGGCCCGTTGAGCTGACCTAAGTTTGCTTCTCTAGTTGCCTTCTTGATGCTACACTACAAAGTTTCAATCATGCTAGGAAGGCTCTTAGGGACACAAATAGCTCTCCCTCACCAGATAAGGATCTGGCCAACCTGGCGTAGCAGATGGCTTCATCAGTCGGGCTTCAATGCTCACCATAAAAATCAGAGCTTGCCGTTGTTCGTAAACATCCCCCTGCTTCACACATGGAACCGGTTTGTATCTACCTCGACGGCCACACCATACGACCCAGCTTCTCACTTCGGATTTTAGGCCTTATCATCCAGGCCAACACACGTAGTGATCAAACTTTATTGAAGCTCTCCAAGGCGTTTCACCAAGTCTTCAACATGCTTCGACGCGTTTCGAACCGCTGCCGGGGCATGAAGGAGAAAGATCTCATTCGACTGGTTCAAGCTCTCCTGATTTTACGAGTCATGTATGCAACACCTTAACGTACCCCCACCAAAGGTGACACGGAAACCATTGATCGATTAATCCGAAAGCTTTTAAGCAAGTATTAAATCTACCTATGAACACATCAACGGCCCGTCTCCTACAAGTTGGCCTCCACAATACGGTATCCGAGCTTATCGAAGGCCACCTATCGAGCCAACTGCTCTGTTTAACACAAACACCTGCACGGCTAGCCCTCCTAAGCAGTCTCCATATCACATGCCCACAATCTACTGTCTTGAAAGAAACACACACAGCGCGCAAAAAACCGGACGAAAGACGGAGGGATGTACAACACAAGCGCTGTACATCCCGTGTTGTACATCCCTCCATCTTTCGTCCTGTTTTTTTGCGCGCTGTGTGTGTTTCTTTCAAGATGACTTACCAACTCGCCCAACTTTCGGTGTTACTTCAATCTACTGTCCGTCGTCCCCTCCCTCGCCACTGGAAAAGTAACACCAGTGTTTCCTCTTTATCCTAAAATATGCACCCTGACCTCCATCCCGGCCGCCGACAAGCCCGAAGCCAAGCACATGAGAATATATATGTAAAAAGAACAGATGTCCCTTATACGGATGCTACTACCTACCCCAAAGGGCAAGACAAAGTAGCCAAAGCCACTACAAAGGGCGCCCTCATTACCTGTGCATAATAAAGACATCATCAACCTGGGTTGCCGAGGAGCTATCTAACGCCTTAACCCTCATACATACGAAGTACCCAATCATTATCACGGATTCCCAAGCTGCCTGCCGAAGCTTCTTGATCCGTGAGGGTGGCCCCTTCTACTTTAAAGTTACTATTACCACATCAACCCTGCCGGAAAGTAATATTATCTGAACTCCTGGCCATTCCTCACTGGCGGGCAACAACTTTGCTCATCAGCAAGCCTGCGCCCTCTCTCTCCAGGCTTACAAGACCACATCATCAATCCCGCTCGTAACATATCAAGACATGACGCAATGTTATCGGTCCGACAGACAACACTTTCCTACCCCTCACCCTGCCCTCTCCACGGAAGAAGAATCGCTGCTCCGCAGGCTACAAAACACCTTTCCTCACCCAGTTCGCCGTGCATCGTATGTTTCCAACTCAATACTCTGCTGAATGCCAGTTTTGTTCACAACCCGGAACTCTGCCTCATATTATAATACAGTGTGGGCGCAATCCCAAACTTTCACCTCTCCGATCCCCTCTTCCCATTCCTGAGCTGTGGGAGAACCTAGTGACCAGCGGCCATGTGTACTATCGGCGTCCAATGAAACACGTACACGAAAATATGAATCAGAACACGCAAATAGCGCGATTTCTTTCCATACAAGTCAAAATGGCGCGTGGGTTGTTACAAAAACAAAGTCCGGAAATGTGCCTTTCGTAATACGCTAATAGCGCCCCATTATTATATCTCAACGAACAGTATGTTTAATTTTGCGTGTTCCAATTCATATTTTCGGGTTCGTGTTTCATTTTCGCCGACAGTACGTACAGCACCTCCTGGCATCCAGAGATCCAGAGCGAAGGCTGTCTGCTCACCTCATAGATTTCCGGACTAGGGAACCACTCCCACTGTAGAAAGCTCAAATAAACGTTTCTCTCTCTCTCTCTCTCTCTCTCTCTCTCTCTCTCTCTCTCTCTCTCTCTCTCTCTCATGACGGACCACCTCAACTCCCTCCTGCAATACAGGGATATTGATCCTCCGTCGCCGATACCCACCCCCACACAAGCACCTCCCCCCGGAGTCAGGCCAGGTGCTGTGCATCTTACACACTCACTTTCCTAAACCGAACACCATTGATACACAGTCATCCACACCTCTTTACTGCCCCTACCTGTCCAGCCTGCGGGTCAAGTGACACTCCCTACCATTTCCTCTGCAAATGCCCTGACAAGAAGACGGCGCGCTATGAGGACAACAGAGGCTTTAATTGATCGTCTCGGAGACCACCCTCAGTCAGCGTCCATGACCCAACATCAAGACGGTGAAGACACGAAGTGCACGAGCCGGGCCAAAACCCCAAGCATGCAGGACAGTCCCAGCGCCACTACTCGGTGTCACTTCTTTTTCCTCTAAAGTTCCAACAAACTGCCCCCCACGAAATTCGCAGGGCTGGGATTATGAGTTTGCTGCAGACCACACTTTTAAGGGGTATAGCATCCAAATGGAACGCTTTAGTCGAAGGTGAAATGCTTTAGTCGAAGGTTTTCGATGACAGTTTTGTGATTTCATGCCCACTTGTTCAATTTTATTGAAGCGGTTGCGAAAAATGTTTATTTCGTCGCTGCGGTGAAAAGTGTCAGTGCCTCGGAAATGGTTTGAGCTCCTGTTAATTAAAATGTCGTCCACGTAAATGCAGCCTTGTAACCGTGCAACGGGGTCTGGAAACTGCGATGACATTTTGTGCAAGTGGTAGTTAATTGTGGGGCAAGTAAGAACGGACTTGAAGTTGTACCAAAGGGCACCCGTTTCATTCGCCACTCCGTTAGTCTCGTAGGGGTACATTTGGAACAGGCGCTCTCTCGAACCAGAGGTAACGCAGAGCGTCTCTGTCACATTTGTGAATGGCGATTTGCAAAAAAGCCTTTTCTATGTCTGCCCCCAATGCTATACGGCGCGTACGAAACTTGAGTAGCAGACCTAATAGGTCTGCATTCAGGTTGGGAGCGCTGTAGAGGCTTTCATTTATGGATGCATGTCCACGTGCGGGCGCCGATGCATCAAACACAACGCGAGTCTTCGTAGTCCGCTCCTCCCTGATGACTGCGTGGTGAGGCATGTAATAAAAGGGCCCTTCAGTGCTGTCTATAGGCACCCTCTCAGCCATGTCATCGTTGGCGTATTTCGAGATCGCTGCGTCATACTCACTCAAGAAGTCGCGATTTTGTCGAAGTCTTGGAACAAGTGGAGACAGTCCCCGTTCAGCGTTCGCTTTGTTGTTGTCCAGATGGGCTGACAGCTTCCAGGGAAGTCGTACTTCGGACCGACCATCGATTTGCCGTATGGAGTTGTTAACTGGGTCAGTGTTGCTTCGTCTTGCGGTTGCTCACACACCTCCGAGCGAATCCCGATGGTGTCAAGGTCCCAGAACCATTCTAGGAAACTTTCGGGGTCCCAGAACCATTCTAGGAAACTTTCGGCGGGTGTAGCATGGGATTCCAGTACTATAGTCTTTGAACAAAGTACTGCGGTTGTTGACTCAGAAGTAGGCCCGTGCACAGTCAACCCAAAAACTGTCTCGACGGCATTCAGGCCATTTTACAAAGTCTTTTTTTCAGCCTGTGACGAATTCCCAATAATGCTCAGTGCTGACGAGGATATCGATGTCATATGTCATCGATGACAGATGATGTCATCGATGTCATCTGTCATCTGTCATCGAAAGGACATCGATGACATCATCGATGTCATTTTCGGTAGGTACAGGAATAGGCCTTGTCGCAGATTTGTCCTGTAACAAGGGCGTCCATCTTAAGAGGAGGGCCTTCGTTGGTTCGACGTGCAGAAATCTCAACTCTACGGAACGTCTTCGCTTTGTCGTGTCCGCCGAAGAAACCCACTGAAAGCTTTTCATGGTCAAATGTGGGGCAGGCTAATGTTCTGGCCAATCCAGACGTTACAAAGGTTCGTTGGCTGGCCCCATCGAATAGGATTCGCGCCATAATTTCTTTCCTCTGTGAAGACGCCAGTACCACGGGAGTTTGAAAGTAAACAGTTTTCCTTGTGGCGACGGTTGGGGATGCAGCTGGTTTCAGTTGAACGGGAGTAGCCTGTGGTCCTTGATGCCGTAGCTGGAAGTTACGTCGGGCTCGCACATCGTCGAATCATGCCCGCAGTGGCACTCGGTGCAGTTGACCTTTTTCCTGCATATTCTGGCCATGATTCCTGGCTGTGCAGCGAAACATCGAGTGCCTTGCTGAAGCATTGCCTTCTTTTCTCTTACTTTAAGGGGAGTTTCGCACCTGTCGCTGCAGTGATGCTTCGATTTGCAGAAGAAATAACGCAAGGTTTCGCGAATTCCGAATGTCACTGCAGCGAATTCTGGAGTGGTGGAAGGTTTAAAGCTCTTCGACATATTCTGGGGTCCTTAGCTACTGCCCGGACGTTTTGGTTATTTCGCACACAAGCAACCATCCTTGCGCTCTCTTCACTCTAACTCTGCTTTGAGGAAATCAAGC
This sequence comes from Haemaphysalis longicornis, assembly GCA_013339765.2. Classification (NCBI taxonomy): domain Eukaryota; kingdom Metazoa; phylum Arthropoda; class Arachnida; order Ixodida; family Ixodidae; genus Haemaphysalis; species Haemaphysalis longicornis. The sequence continues at coordinate 112,124,293 of CM023455.1, forward strand.
AGAGGAGCCAAGCTCACAAGATTGGAAGCGGTTGCACACCCAGAAGTAGCAGCGTCGCACTGATGGGCCGAGCGCCGATTAAACTCCAAAATTAGGTCGTTTGGTAGCCGCCAAAAATAAAGGAGAGGAGCACAGCGGAGAAAGAGTCCTCTGCATCGTGTAAGGCCTTTATTCCACGAAGATGTGCCGCAAGTGTGTCGTGCAGACAAAGCAGACCAAGGACGTCGTCAGATGAGCCGACAGGCTGCAGATCAATAAGATTCTCGATGTGATCTTTCACGATCAGGTCTCACTTCGCAAATCTGTCGACAAGTATATCTCTGTAGTCTTTGTAACACCGAGACGTTGTGGTAAGGCCTGCGGTGGCATCCGATGCTGGTCCTATGAGCGATGACCTAAGGTACGCGAACTTGTCGCTGTCGATAAGCGTTGGATTGTTGTGGATATTGGACTCAAATTGATCCAAGAATGGGTTCCAGTTGCGCGGACGGTCATCAAGTTACGGTAAGTCGATGCGTGGAAGCTTGATGCCGTGGCTGGCCCAGCGCGCCGGAGCTGGTTCTGTCGAGGCGATCGAAGACACAGCGGCTGCAGCTCTCAACTCGTTGATGCGTTTCCTTGACTTAGACAAGCACGTGACGGTTTTGATATACTCTGCGGTTCGAAGATACTCTTGCTACATGTCTGGTCCCGTCAGATGAAGCTCGATGTCGCGGTCGGTCTGCTTCAGCTCGGTACACATCGCACTAACGCGGTCATAAAAGGTAACGTAGTCCTTCAGACTTGCCGCGTCTCGGTCCAAGGCGGCCTCTGTTTCAGAAATCAGCTTCGTTAGTAGAGAGCGTTGCGACTTTCGTTTGCTTTTCTGCTGATCCATGATGGTGCCGGCCGAGGTGTTCGCGAGGTCTAGCTGGCGCGGTTGCGGTGGCCTTGAAACGGTCGTCCCCCTTTCGGTGATGTGGATGCCGTCGCTGGTTCGTCGTCCCCACGGATTTCGGCACCACGCTTGACAAGAATACGGCGCCCTTCAGGGACAACAGGAGGCTTGATTGAGCGTCTCGGAGACCGCCCTCAGTCAGCGTCCATGACAGAGCATGGAGACGGTGAACACGAAGTGCACGAGCCGGGCCCATACCCAAAGCATGCAAGACAGGCCCAGCGCAGAACTCGGTGTTACTTCTTTTAGGTGCGGAGTACCTTAGGACCGCACAATGTCCGTCCGCATCCGTGCCAATAGCATTTACAATCGCAAAAAATCACACAGGCACCGGCAGGATTCGAGCCTGTGCCTGGTAGACCAGACAGAGTTAGTGTCAGTTGTCCTACCCATTGTGCTACGACCCTGAGTTAGTACCCGAGAGTCAAATGGCTTACTCCTTCGCCTCTAACGGTGCGGAGTACCTTAGGACCTACCAGTGTCCGTCCGCGTCGATCCGTGCGCACGCCACCATCAAGGGAAAATCAAGCGAAATTCGATTTGAGCCGTGAGTTGCAGGTTCATTTAGGGAATAATCAAGGTGAAACTCACGGCTCAAATCGAATGACGGTCGGGGGGCAAATGGGATGTCACTCGGGGCGCAACTTGGTTGTCATTTCGAGTCCCCGTACTCCGCACCCTCGAAGTCCTCCACGGAGTGGAGAAGCTGCCATTTTTTCCTCTAAAGTTCCAAGATGCCCCGCAGACCCATATCCCCTGTTCCCTCCCTTCACCTCTGGGAGCACATGTTGAGACACCCGACGAAGCCGAACCGAGTCCTGACCACCTCCCGGGCCCTGGCGGTCGTGGCGGCCCTCTGGGCCTCCTCCAGCCCCAATACCTGATCCCTAAGGACGAAATAACGCCTTCATTCCCTTAATAAAGTAAACCAAGTCAACAGTCAATCCACAGAAATCAATAGTTAACGACGACTATCCAGTAAGGATTCAACGAGAAACCATGCCATTAGTAAAGCGCAGTAAATACATGGGAATCTGCAAGCTAAACGCATGGAAATGCTCCTTCAATCTCCTTGATGAATGCCTGAAAGGAAGCAAAACGTAGCGATAACAAAACATCGAGTATTTTGTGGGTACAATAAAAAAGTACGAGGTATACAGTAACAGACGTCAATGGTGCTGGCTGCCATGTTTTTTGAATGCCGTATTATATTATAAAATCAGGTAGCCTGTCGGAGCTAGAAGTTAAACAGAAGCCAGTTGGCCGATTAGCCCTAGAAGCCCACAATAAGACAACGAATGAGGAAGTACTGGGCGATGTGGGTTGGACTACTTTTCAAGCCAGGGAAGCGCAAAGCAAAATACGTTTTGAGGAGGATTTTAAACATTTAGATGAGAAGTTCGCAAACGGTGCACAGGTACCTGAACAAGTGTGTACAGGTGATGGAGGATGAGGACGCGAAAGCCGACGACAAAATACAGAAGTAGCCGGGAAAACCAAGTCTGGGGCAGCAAAAAGCACCTATCGATACGTGCTTTTGATTTTTTTCTGCGTCGGAGTTCTGTGGAAACCGCCGGTTGTACGGTGCAATTTCCTCTACAGTTGCCCTATCACCTTGGTTTAAATAAACATACATTTATAGCAGCAGTTACGGGAGTTATGTGAATACAATGAAACACGCATTTGCTCCTTTACGGCTGTATTTTGAAGCCTTCGTAACGGGGGTTCATCGGGCATTGTACATTTTTATTTGTTTCCATGTGTGCTAACAGCCACCAGGTGGCACCACATGTTTACTCAAAACAGCAGTGCACGAGGCCCAGAGATATTTTATTCAGCCGAGTTACCTCCCCGATACTAGTGCAAGAACAGTACTAGTGCAAACTAGTGCAAAAACTAGTGCAAAAAACACTAGTGTAAAAACAGAAGGCCCACACATTTTGTTTTCACTGCAATGCTTCATGCGTACACACGTCCATCAAAGAAAGACAATAAATCGGAGTTCCCGCACCGGAGTCAAACACAATCGGAGTCCAACACAACGGAAATTCAAGCAACGACGCTGCATGTCCTGTCCCTTGTCCAATCATACCACCGGCTAAATTACTGAAACCTTAAGCAAGCGATGCAAAAAACACAGTATGGGGGCACTAAGGCATACGTCATATCAGTGTTGCTTGGTGGGCGTCTAAGTTATCTGCTTCCCCCTCAATTTCGGTCACACTTACCATTGACACGAGGGAACAGGTATCCGCCACAACGCGTGCAATAATTAAACCCTTAACGTGGTCATGTTTTCTCACACCGTGGCAAAATAATCCTATAAGTACAAACCACGAAAAAGGCTATGCATGCTTTCACAGAACTTCGTACTCGTATATGTAGTGATGGCCATACACATTTACACTATTCCGAGAGAGAGACGAAATAACACACAAGTGCGAATACGTGCGCAACATACAAGCGCCGAAAACGAAATATAGTGCGTATGGTGTCAGGTGAAGCACTCTCCCAATGACCGCATGGGACTACCATCAGGGCACGAAAAGGCTTCGTGGAACTCAGGCAGTCGGGACACGCCGATGTTGCAGCCGGCGTACGAGGCGCCGAAGTCGACTTCGGTTGGCTCCGGAGGAGGCGCGTAGTGGGAACCGCACAGGACCATGCAGGCCCTTTTTAAGAAGAGCGCGTTTGCGGCTGCCTTGTGCTCGGAGATTTCGGTTCTCTGGCGTGCGTCCAACTGTAGCTTGGTCCTCATAGCGGCCGATATGGCATCTGCGACGGAGAAGGCGTCGTCGAACTGGGATGCGGTCAACGCCTTCTCGCCCGGCGCGTAACGCTTTTTGGAACAGCTGGTGAAATTGGCGTAGGCGTCGGTCGTTTCCTGGCTCCACGCGCTGAGGTTGGCATTTCTGGCGTACTGACGCGTGGCGAACCTGGACACCCGCTTCCCCACCAGAACGGCCACGGTGGCGATGTTGAGGAAGTCGTCGCCTTCGAGGTCGCTGTAGAACACGGGCGGCGTGCCCAGGAACTGAGGTAGCATGATGGTCTTCTCGGCCACGTGTATGTCCGTGCCCAACATGACCTTGAGGTGCAGCTCGTCATAGGAATTAGGAGGTCCTCTCGGGCAACTCGGGTGCAAAGAGATGGCGTAGAGCCTGACCAAGTTGTGAGCGAAATCGCTGCGCGACACGAAGCTGCTGGACGTGTGCTCGCCCTGACCGAAACGACTGCAGCCAAGGATCGCGTCACTGATCGCCTCGCCGGGAAAACGGAGCACAGTAAAGTTGCCGACGAGGACTTCGGCCGCCTTCCTGTCAGCGGTGCTCATCCAGGTCCGGGAAGACACGACGTCGCGCACCGCGAGCAGCTGTAATCGCACGTATTCGTCCATCTTGCGCAGGCCGCGCTCCCTGATGGAGAACATCAAGGACAGTGCATTCACCCAAGTTCTTCCAAATACCCGGGGCGCCAGATCGTCGCAAATTCTCCGGTAGGTGGTTTCGAATCGCGAACCCAACGCCTCGAACTCGTAAGAGAGCACGTGGGACGACAGGAGCGCCATGAGGTACACGGGCCTCGCCACCGACGTTTTATTCACCAGGACAGCATGCAGGTCGGCGCAGGTTAAGCCGAACTGCGGTGCACTCACCAAAGCTCCGCTAGCGATCGCATGTCTCTCGAAAGCTTCCGACCAGATGTCCCTCTCGAAGAGCCCGCACGAAAGATTGCCGATCGTTCGAGGCGAAGGCGCCGCACCAGGCAGAGCTGTTCGTTGGTTCCAGCTTTTGTCCAGTGATACGAGTTCAGCGATGAAGTCTCCGTCGACCTTGACACCACTGACATTGCCGACGACCTGCTCCAAGAACGACTCGGTGGCTTTGGTCGACTTCTTGCTGCCGAGCCGCGCGTGAAAGGGGCGGCCTCTTGAAAGCTCGTACATCACCCCGTTGTCGGTCACGTAAGTGTTCAGCTTGAACAGGGTGTCGAAGTGGTTGGCCACTGAGAGGCGGACGACGTGAAGGAAGAACTCCCGCCAGGAGGTTTCTTTCAGCCAGTCACCAACAGTCACGTGTAAGTCCTGGGGGCAATGATATGGTGGGAGCAAACTACTGAAGTTAGCCTTCCTTTGCCAAGAAACGAAATAGCACTTAGCAACAGGTCGAGTTAGCAAATTTCGAGCCAACAAGGCCGATGTCTGGACTACTCGTTAAGGGCGCACAGAGTTATATGTTGGCAGCTATCAGGATGTCCATTTGTCTGATCACTGGCACGGCTGAGGGTGCATGGCATTGTTTGATTTATGGGTAATATAAACGATACATAGAGAACAAGATGTTAGGACGATAGCTGGGGCAGGTTTGAGTATTATAATTAGGCCGTCGTGCCTGAATGTGCCATCACTTAGTTTGAGAGATAAGTAGTCAGCGTTTCTGTTCATGGCTTCAACAAGTCAGCACTGGCCATGAGAGAGTGGTGAGAGTACGATTAGGCTGCGAATGTTTATATGCGCGTGTCTTTCTAATAAAACTATTTGGAGGTTTGTGCTGCGTAATGTCCGTTGTCTCCTATGTCATATTTGTATGGGCTATGGCTTTTGCGATTGCCACACCAACTTGCTCAGGAATTCGTACTCGTGAGAGAGCAGTGTCCACGTCGGACCCAGACCACCAGCTTTGAATGGTTAAAGGGGCCCACGAAACATTTAAACCGTTTGCTAGGGCTCTGCGCCCCCTGCCAAACAACCCCCTTCTTTCTTAGCCACCCCTTTGACCTATAAAGATTTATACATCCGTGCGTTTCCTTCTCCTGCTGATGTGCCACTGTGAAGGCTTCATGATTAAACGCATCGGCCTGCGCCAGGCATGCTGGGCCATGAGTACGTCCGTGTACCCAATCACGTGTCACTCGCCTCCTAAGTGCCGTTCTCGGCCACACTATACCCCCCGCGACACGATTAAGTGGAAATTTCGTCACCCCCTACACTCATCACCAACGTCAACGATGAACTGCTACATTCCCTTCACCACTTTGGTAGAAATCACTGCCACGAGCCGTTCGCCGTGATAAGAATTTAGTCACTGTTGCCGCCATCGCGTCTATGACCACCCGTCCACTGTATGCGGTGGACTATCTGAGCGCAGGCCTATCCGGGTCAAGCCAAGACGGTAGCTTTTAACAGCTTTTAACGTAGTGGTGTCACGGGTTCCCCAGGACTGACCTTAAAAATTCTATTCCCCCCCCCCCCCCCCCCCCGTCATGTGCTAACGCGAAGGCTTTTGCAACACGTCGGTTTCTTTGGAGAGAAGTGAAATTCCCTACCTTCAAGAGGGTATCAATTGCTGTGCGATTCATCCCAAACCTCAGGGCTGCCAGACAGGAGCTGTAGAAACCGGACGCTGTCCGCAGCACGTCGGTGCCTGGCTCGGCGGAGAGGTACTCGAGTTCCAGACGGTCGTCTCGGTCGTCGAGGAAGTTCCTTGCCGCGTCCGCCATGAACGTCCAAGGGGTCTTGGGGAAGCGTATCCAGGTGCCGCACACGTGTTTGTAGAAGTCGTCGCACGGGTTAACTTCCGGGTGCACGGACGCAGCCAGCAGCCGTGATGCCTGCCACATTATATTCATCATTATTATCATCTTAATACCATCTCGTGTTCGCTGCTTTCATCACAAAATGTGAAATTGGTTTACCTGACCTCAGCAAGCGGCCAGCTTGTGGCAAATCAAAATAAATCAAATCAATTTTTATTTCCAGATAAAACTGGATGGTTTCCTGGGTAAAAGCTGCATGAGGCTTAAGCAGCTTGACGGAGCCCAAGAAATCCCTACAAGGCTCGGCGAAAAGTATAGCATAGCATAACATAACACTTGAGTGTAGCGAAATAGCACTGCAAAAATAAAACAAAGGTTTACACACTTTCAGAAATTCACAAACTTCACAAAGGCACACAAACACTGACAACAAGATGAGAATACCATTTCCTGGAGGTCATTCAAAACATAATTGCCGAAATATGTACACAACAAATCTCAAATTAAGGAAACATGTAATCAAGAGTAATGATACTACAAATCTGAAAAATATTGACGAACTTGTTTGTGTGAGAAATTGGCTATGTTTTGATATTTGTTCAAAACACAATGGAAGATTATGGGCCAAGATTTGGCCCATAAGGAAAAATGCTTATATACATAAGGAAGTACATAAGGGAAAAGCTTAATTATAGTAGTTACGGCCTACTTTCGCGCTTAAAGAGGAAGATTCTTCTGATATATTCCCCATACCTCAATATCGCCCGCAGTCTGACAAGGCTACAACCTGGATTCAGGTGCGATCATAAATCCCGAGATACACACTTCTTGAATGGGAGCATGGAGGTGACTTCTTCAAAGGGTAACTCGGAAACTCGGGTAACTCGGAAGGGTAACTCGGAAGGGTAACTCGGAAGGTAACTCGGGTAACTCGGAAGGGTAACTCGGAAACAAAGATGGCCGAATTAACGCCCGGTATACAATTTTGGATAGACGGACAACCTGCATGTATGAACGGGTATGTCATGTTCCGTACACAGGATTGCGCGCACACACGCACTCCCATCTGTACCGTTGTTCGTACTTGCTGCTTGCGTACTATCGTGCGAAGGTACTACGTTGGCACGAGTGTGTGCTAATGGCCGCTTGGGTGTAGGCACTGTCGGGAGCAAACGTCTCGATTCCATGCGAGCAGCAGCCGGATAACAGCGCATCGCCACCACGTTAGTGCGCACGTCCCAATCTTCATACCTTCTTAAAGGGCCATGAAGTCAGAATGCAACCTTGCCAAATTTTCAAGACCTAGAATGTGGCAACTCACTCAGCTCTATTACAGCTGTGAAAGATTTTTTAACCGAAAAAAAAACGCAAGATATATATTGAAAACTTTTTAATTGAGCGCCCCAGGGACGTAATATTGGCAGAAGTGACGTGTTATTGCACAATACTAAAAACACAGTGATCAGTGTATCAACCGCAGGTTAGCATTCAAGGGATACGATCGAACAAAACTAGAGACGGCACTGTAATGGGCTGAGCATGTTTCTTGGCGGGGCCTAAGGTCGGAGGCCGCCAGTCGTTTAAACAAGATTCTGTGACGTCATCGAAAACTCGCCGCTAATTGGCTGGTGATTCGGCACTGCTGCCTCCGCGTTCCGTAATATCTTCATTACGCGTGTTGAAGTGTGCAATGAAATTCGTATGATTGTTATTCGGGACAAAGCAGCCTTTTTAGTAGACGAAAGTTGTATTTCGTCTTCAGGGCCCCTTTAAGTCAACGTTTTAACTTGCACACGAGTTCTTTTCTCACCCGACCGACGCGCGCAAGGTGCGCATGGTGGCCTAGCAGTGCGGGCGTGCAATCCAGACTTCAGCTTCCGACTGTACGTATCTGCAAGTCTGCGCACATGCTCTAGCACATTCGCTTGAGTTGACATGCGTAAGAATGCAGGCGCTCCATGTACGTAGGTCTCAGTTTAACGACAGGATGGGATGTACGCCAGGCCTCCAGCAATAAAAAAATGTAGCGAATCTCTGCCCACAACACCCTTCATGGTGGCCTAGAGGCGAAGGCAGCGAGCAGAGGACACAGATGACGACTTGCGATTTTGTTACGAAGCCCTTTCGGGCCGCTGATATACACGGTGTTGATCAGATAGGACAAAAAGCTTCCAATGTTTCACGGGAAAACTATAAAGGATGCCGACGCCGCCCTCCTTCGCACGGCAGTGGTATTCAAATAGGCCCCTGCAGCGTCTTCGGCAAGCTCGGCTAGCGTGGCCTAAGTCATAATGTGTTTGCCGAGATGTTGGGCCCACCATTGGTTTTAGAATAAGCTAAGGTATTGCTTAAACGTTTGTAGGGGTTCCTATTCGCAAGATGAAACCATGCGTGAAAGGTCTGCGTATCGATGACATGGGAGGCAGCGGTTAGTGTGCAGCCCAGCGTAGTAGAGGGGTAGGTAGGAAAGGTGGCCGTTCGAAATTCGCGCGACACCACCACGTGACTGAGGGAGAGGGAGGGGTCCGGTGGTGGCAAGCGAGCCCTGGATATTTGGTGGTGACCGAGCACCGGACGGTTGGGTCCTCGCGGAAGAACCATAGGGGGCCGGGGCGTGCTAGCAGATTTGTTTACCGGGAGTTGGGAGTTGCTTGGTGCCCGGATTATGCGTATTTTTGTTTGGGGAGCATTCCTGGCGTTTGAGGCACGACTACATCGTTGCAGTAATTGCTAATGGCCCATTTGGAGCCGCTTATATCGCAGTGGTATTTTTTGGGCTGGTAATGATGGCAACGTTGGTTGCCATTGCCTATCGAGGGAGATTGAGTGGGTGTCGAGAGGGAGGCTAGAGTGTGTTGGGAGGAACATACGGCGACTACCGTCATTGCTTTTCGTCATGAATGTTCCTCAGCGTCCGCATAGGGGACTTGTGGGTTAGGCGAGAGTTATCTATGCCAATTCTTTTCTCTAACACGACTCTTTTCATCTTTATGAATGAGACGCATGCGTTTAATGATTGAGGGAGTTGTTGGATTATCATTTGGCCGCGGATGTCAAGGTGGAAGTCGACGTAGTTGCTGGAGGTAATGGGATGACAAACCTCGGCCCTGAAGAAAAAATCTCCCACCTCCCCTCGCGGGAACCCCTGTGTAGATGCGACGCATAGGGGGTTCACGTTGCAGCGTTGGACAGCGGAGGAACGGCGCTGGAACGATGGAGCGGAGCGGCGCAGGCACCGTGTTTTATAGCGCGCATAACGGTGAGGGGACGCGCCGGCGCCAGTGCGTCTGCCGCGGTATGACGCAACACAATTCAACACAATCCACTTTAATTCCAATCCAATCCAAATCCAATCCAAGCCAAGCCAATCCAAGTCAATCCATTCGAATTCAATCCAATGCCCCTCGCGAGAGAGCGTTCGCTATCGGAGAGGAGAGGGGGTGAGCGGCGGAGAGCGCAGCTCACGCGGTGAGGAGGATGGGGGAGGGGCGGACGCCGACAACAACGCCGACGCCGGATGCAGGGACAAGGCGAGTGAATGAGATGCGGTCGCATATAATACGACGTCCGATGTCGCTCCTGAAGACTCACTCCAACCACAAGATCCGTTTGGCTTCGATAATTGCGTCTAGGGCATTGCGAAAGCGAGAGAAGAGAGCAGTAGTTTGTGTGGAAGTCAACGGGGAGGTCATGGGCCTGTTTGTAGAATTTACGTACCATGAGCTTCTATTTCAGGTGTTTACCTATCTTTGAGGTTGAGGAGTAGGGTGACGCGCGCTGTTCCACTGATAAAGGAAGCTTGCTCGAAATGTATTAAGTTTTATTTGACTCCAAAGTGCTTGTTAGCTGTACGAGAGCTGAGTCGCGGAGTTTGATAAACCCCTTTACGGGGGAGTTTTGTTTTTTTCATCCTAGCCGTCATATTGTGCCCTGACGCAAGCCATCCAACAAGGGATTGACCCTTAACCGGTAGGTCTATTTATTCACATCTGAATGTACCCTACACTCAAATCTGATCGACAGTGGTGCTTTGACAATGGAGTAAACCTTTTTGTTTTTGTGCCCTCTGCGGTGACTCAACAGTATACGGGACGAGATAAAATATCCAACAGTGGCATGGGTGTCGGCAGGATTTTGTCTTTAGTATGCAAAGTTATGATGGGGGGGGGGGGGGTAAAATTTAAGAAAAATTCTACAGCTTTCAAGAGATATGAAGAAGAAAGCTCGTTTTTGTTATTAAGTTTTTATGAATGAGGAATGCTAAGAATTAAGTTCCTATACGTTTATTAACGCTAATACATCACAAGAAAAAAACGGCTTGCGTTATATGACGGCAACATTTTATTACAGAACGGTCGAAGGCACTGGCTAGTTTTGGAACAATTTTCTCGCACCGATCAAGGAACCATGTAAGCTTCAATGATTTTGTGAGCCAGTATGGTGAAAAACTGGTATTTTCTTGTGTAAGCCCTTTCTTACAGTCACTCATTCTAAATATCAGCGCGTGCGTCTACAGACATGTGCACCTCAATGGGGTTATCTCTGTAAACCTCCATTACCTCTACTTTTCAATTTTTTTTTTTTTTCACGATTCATCTGAAGCATTCCGAGCCCAGAAAGCCGGTTGTCGTACCCCTTCAAATGAAGCCACTTTTTCACAGGCCGAATCACGTCAGACGAATTGTCCAGCAAGTCAACATGTCGCAGGGAATATGGTGGCCGTTTGCAGAGCACAACTGAAATCGGGATGTATCTCCCAAGCGAATGCCAGGAAATTCACGTGGTCTTTATTGAATTATGGGTGTTTTAACAACCGACGTCAGAGTTCACCTTCAGAGTCAAAGTTCTCTAAAAGGTGCTATTTCTAACCTTAAGCTCGGGCCTTCGTTTTTAAATATCGCTCGTTCTCTCAACGCCTTTGGTGATGCGATGAAAGTAGAACAAATGTAGGGGTGTCTCCAACGTCATAATCTCGTTCTGATAGCAGAAAGATCAAGCAGTGAATGAAGATGCTGCGGGTATTCCTTTGGGGTTCAGGAGTGTTTGGCTGGCCCATACAAGGCGTGCAAGAATTAACAGCACACTGAAGTTTGTGCCAAGCTGTCCTGCTGCCTCCTTGTTCACTGAATGTAATTGCGTAAAGAGTTCTTCCGATTTAAACCTGTGCTCGCTTATTGTTTTTTTATTTATTTTCAGGAGGCGTCGAGTGCTTCTGCGCCTCTAAAACGGTACATCTGTCCATTTAAACTGTCAGCATTTAACCAAGTGCGCCGAACAAAATAAACTAAGGGGGTGTATACTGCATTTCGCGACTGATGCAGTCTACATATGTAGAACATTTACCTCTAGCTCGGCTAACGTCACCGGAGTCATTAAATAGTCATCTTGCTCTTTCCCTGTATGAAGCCGAGAGAATTAAACTGGCTGAGAATTAAAGAAATTCCGCTTTTGATGAAGTTAGAATAAAACGAATTCAATCATTTCTTATAAGCATGTATATCACAGGCTAACGGGGTAACAGGCTAACGGGGACATGTATGACAAGCGCCAGCGGTTCACAAGGTTTGAATGGTTACGACTATTTAAACCACGTGGTTTAGAAATTCTAGGCGTGACTCCCTAGGCCTGGAGTCACGCCTAGGCCTAGGCGTGACTCCCTGCCTAGGCGTGATTCCCTGACGACGCTACACCAGGCTGTACTTGGGTCCGTTATCTCGCTACGCCGCCTGTTTCCGGCAGTCGCTTGATATCGACCGTTAGGGAGCTACGACGAAAAGGCGAGCCCATTAAGTGCTCCGCACTTAAAACATCGCCGCGAGGCTCACAGACGACAGCTCACTTTGTCGCGCGGAGGCTGCGAGGCAGCCAACTTTTCACTTCGCATTCTGCATACCCTACGATGTACACGTTGTGGCAGCGACTCGCTTAGGTTGGAGGGATTGAGTTTTCGACGCCACGCCAAATGGGCGGCTGAAAGCTGGGTGCTGCCAATTTTAGGGTGCGTGGATGCGCGCCCGTTGCAGCGGAAGGGACGCATCCAGGCAGTCCATGATTTCACTTGTCGCTGCCACCGAGCAGCAGAAAAAAATGAGGGCGCAAATCCTTGGCCTTCCAAATGAGAGCCGCAAGTACGACTTCAGGCGGCACACCGAAATGGCCAGTTCACTGATAGAGAAAGTGGTGGTGAGAGGTAGCAATAGCGTCACTAAATAAAGGCTTTTAGAGTATTGGCACTCTTTTCTCTCATTGTTATGTGCCGCCAGGATTTTTATTGGTCGGTCGGCACCACGTGATATTTGTTTACATATGGGCACTGCCATTTTGTGTCTGGGCGCCTCTCCTTTCTCTCTCTCTCTCTCTCTCTCTCTCTCTCTCTCTCTCTCTCTCTCTCTCTCTCTCTCTCTCTCTCTCTCTCTCTCTCTCTCTCTTCTGCGCGGACGCTGGTGCGGCCGGTCGTACTCTGCCCGTCACAACCGGCGGCGGTTTCGTTGGGAGAGATGGCAATACTGCAAGCCAGAAACAAAATGGCCCCCAGACGCTTCCGGGTGCACGAAGTGGCGGTACTCTAAGCGTAACTTATTTAGTGACGCTAGGTAGCAAGCAAACTCAAAAAAGTGCATCACCGTCGGAGCCCGGAAATGCTTTTGAGCACCCACCAAGAGGCACTTGCCTGAGTTGCAAAACAAAGAATTCCTCCCATATCGAGACGGTGAGCATTGGGCGAGGGTGTTGGGCAGCTCGGATTCGGCGGTGCAAGATGCCATCGTCGCCCGGGCTGCCAAAATCACCGGGGACCTTCCTCCCTCGGTCACCACCCCTCCCCCGAATCAGCCCTGGCGGCAATAAAAGTTCTCTCTCTCTCTCTCTCTCTCTCTCTCTCTCTCTCTCTCTCTCTCTCTCTCTCTCTCTCTCTCTCTCTCTCAGCCCCGTGTAGTTGACGAGGGCGGTGGTTTTGTTGAGGGCACCCTCTGGCCTTATGTGTTAAACAGCACTGGGGCCCGCGGGGTCGAAATAGGTCATCATATTCATCGGAACCTCGTTTCTTGCAGTCATGGCCTCGCAGCTTTGGAAAAGCTTTGCGGAAAGAATAATTCGGTTCCGAATCAAAGCAGCAGCTTTCGACTAGAATATTTCACTGCAGGAAACGCACAGAAGCCAGCCTTTTGAACACATCTGACACGGCACTTCAGTGGCTCAGCACCTGCCGTTAGGCGGAGGAGGTCGTTGGGAATAACCGAGGCGTATCTAATCCAGTAATAGACAAGGCAGGTTCAGAATTCATGCGAAGGGAAAATTTTGTTTTTCTGGAGCAATGACACGGGCAGACTTTTCATGGTAAATGCGTCCAGGGTTGGCTGACTTAGATCTTTGGGGTGACTACCTGCGTTCCGCCTGAAGGAACTCCAAAAGACTGGCGCCCTTCTTCCCCTTCCAGCACGTTGTGGTCGCAATGAACATTCTGGAAAGTTTACGATTATCAATTTCAGCGGAAAGCAAGCAAGCAGCAATAGAGCACCTGGGCTGAGGATGAGTAATGAAAGGTAGCAGTGAGCAGTGTAATTGTTGGTGCGGCTTTGGGGAAGGGTGGGGGGGGGGGGGGAGAGTGCTTCTTTTACAACCCTGCTGACGTCCATGATCACTGGTAAACCGTAGGCGCAAGCCGTAACCGGAATAGAGGGGAAAGGGGGAGGGGGGGCGCAGGCAGTTAGCAAAAAAGGTAGTACATGTAGGCGTGACATTTTCAAATATGGAAATGCACAAAACACGTTCAGCCGAATGCAATTGTCCTTGTAACTCAAATTGTTGAGAAGCGTTCCGAAGGTTCTGTGAGTAGTTCTTTTATGGGACAAGCGTTTCCCATCAGGTATCTGTGATTAAAGAGGACAGCCTTTCTTGGACATCAAGGCGAAAAATTTGGTCTGTCTCTCCGCCCCTGTTTCAGCTGCCTGGCCGAAAGGGAGAATACCTTTGAACAAGAAGTATATATTGACAAAATCTTTACAAACTACGAAATCCGGAAATATAACGCATATTTGTCAACACTGTTCTGCATGAAGAAAACAGGCATATTTGACGCAAAACTTAGAGACATA